>JARQOD010000005.1:349880017-349928736 GCA_033576555.1 Oophaga sylvatica | reverse complement strand
GTCGAGTTCCTTATAGTTTTGGTTATCTGACTGTGGAACTTCCCATCTGAGGGAAAAAAAAAAAAAGTGTGGTCATGTGTATGTGTGGATAGGGACCCGGCTGAAATAAGCCACTAGAATACTGACTTAATCGGTGAGGAGTTTGGTATGGTAGCTGGTCAGGGTCGGTGTCCTAGATGCCCTAGATTACCGGCATAACCGGTGAGGAGTTTTGATTGCCGTATTCAGGGTCTGGCGTTCAGACGCCATAGATTGGCGGTGACTCCCGCGAGGACATTAGCACATGATCACGCTTATGTACGCTCAACACTTAACTGTGTACCTGAGAGCCTTACAGGTCACAGTGCTTTTTCTCAGCGGCCCTGTGACGTAACAGGGTTCGCTTTCAACGCTAGTCAGCGCCCTAGCGTGTTTTCTTGCCACTCAGTTGTGTCTAGTGAGTGCGCACACATCGCCATATAGCGCTGCGGCTCTCCTTCAAGCGGCTCTGTGGAGTAACAGAGTTCGCACTCATTGCCACAGCGCATTACGGCGTTTATGTTGGCGACTCTGCGGGATAACAGAGTTTGCTTCTCGCGCCATTTTTACTATCAGCAGGCTCCGCTTGCATGGTGGACCCGGGCTGCGAATGCACCTTTCTACATTATATATTTGGTGTGTTCCGCAGACCCATAACATAATATTAGCGCCAGGGTCTGGCTAGTAAAATGGCGGATGAACAGCGATTACAGCTGTACATCCAGCAGCTGGAGGGTAGGTTGGGCTCTTGAGCGCACAACCTCAGCTGTGGATGTTACCGCAGTCGCTGTTCAGGCTGCTAGTGTAGCTGCAGCCAGTTTGTCCTCTGCCACCTCTGTCCCTACATTGTCCCACCTCCCGCTTCCAGACAAGTTTGCTGGTGACGGCAAGCAATGTCGGGGATTCGTAAGTCAGTGCTCCATACACCTCGAGCTTCTGGCTGCACGTTTCCCCACGGATCGGGCACAAGTGGGCTTTGTGATAGCTCTTCTGTCGGGCAGAGCGTTGGAGTGGGCAACGCCACTGTGGGAGCGCGACGACCGTGTGGTGCAGAGCGCTTCTCGTTTTCTGGAGGCTCTGAAAAAGGTTTTTCTAGGACCTCAGGTTACCCACGATACGGCGCTCAAACTGCTGGCAAGTACCCAGGGTTCGGCTTTGGTCAGCCATTTTGCTGTCCAATTTTGGACTCTGGCCTCGGAATTAGAGTGGCCAGATAAAGTCCTCATTCCCGTGTTCTGGAGAGGACTGGCGGGTCATGTGAAAGACGCCTTGGCTACCAGGGAGATTCCTGCCACACTGGAGAAGCTTATCGCTATTTCCACCCGCGTCGACCTCCGTTTCCACGAGCGGAGGCTGGAACGTGTCCAGTGTAGGCAGAGGGTCCAGTTGGCTCCTACCTTCACCAACCCTCTGGAGTCGCCTGTTCAGGCGCCCGACCTTCAGGAGGTTGCTCCTGCAGGATCTAAATCTCGGGTCACCCGTCCATCCCCGATTTGTTTATATTGCCAGCAGCAGGGACATTTGCCAACCGATGTCCACAGCGGCTGAATAAGCGGTCGTGCCCAGTAACCGTAGGAACAGGGTCACTGGACGCCATGAGTTTTGCCCCTAAAGTGCTCATCAAGGGGATAATTACCCACGGTTCTACCACCCTACCCGTCAAGCTGTGTGTGGATTCTGGGGCAGAGGGAAATTTTATGTCATCCTCCTTTGCTTCTCGCCACACCATGCCTTTGGTGTTGCTGGCTGAACCAGTATCGGTTCGGGTGTTGAACGGAGCAATTCTGCCCTCACAAATCACCCATCAGTCTGTTCCACTCACCTTGTCTATGTCTTCTTCCCATCAGGAGAATATATCATTTTTTATCCTCCCTGAGGGTATAGATGAGGTTTTGTTGGGATTACCCTGGCTCCGCCACCACTCTCCCCATATTGAGTGGGCTTCAGGGAGAATTCTGGGTTGGGGTAATTTATGTAAAGGCAGATGCATTAGGGACAGCGTGCAGGTCAACACCACTGAGATACCCATAGACCTCTCTCCTCTTCCCAAGGTCTATTGGTCTTATGCCGACGTTTTCTCAAAGAAGGCTGCGGAGACTCTTCCGCCTCATCGCCTCTATGACTGTCCTATCGACCTCTTGCCTGGAGCTGAGCCTCTAGAGGAAGGGTCTATCCCCTCTCTCTTCCTGAGACAGAGGCCATGTCCCAATATATTCAGGAGAACTTGGCAAGGGGATTCATTAGGAAGTCGGTGTCACCAGCGGGAGCGGGGTTCTTCTTTGTGCAGAAGAAGAACGGAGAACTACGTCCGTGCATTGATTATAGGGGTCTCAACGCTATCACCGTGAAAAATAAGTATCCTTTGCCGCTAATCTCTGAGCTTTTTGACAGGCTTCGGGGAGCAAGGGTATTTACTAAGCTAGAACTGAGGGGTGCGTATAACCTGATTCGCATCCGTGAGGGGGACGAGTGGAAGACGGCATTTAACACCAGGGATGGGCATTATGAATATCTGGTAATGCCCTTTGGGCTCTGTAATGCTCCAGCTGTCTTCCAAGACTTTGTGAACGACATCTTCCGGGATATGTTGACCACCTCGGTGGTAGTCTATCTGGATGACATTCTCATCTTTTCTCCAGATATGGCCTCCCACCGGAGAGATGTCTGCAAGGTCTTCGACCTCTTGCGAGCAAATTCCCTATATGCGAAGTTGGAGAAGTGCATGTTTGAGCAGGAGTCTCTACCTTTTCTGGGCTATATCATCTCCACCCAGGGATTGGCTATGGATCCTACCAAACTACAGGCTGTGATGGATTGGCAAGAACCCCACTCCCTTAAGGCGGTGCAGCGCTTTATGGGGTTCATTAACTACTATCGCCAATTCATTCCCCACTTCTCCACTTTGGTAGCTCCCTTGGTAGTCCTCACCAAGAAGGGAGCTAATCCCAAGTTGTGGTCAGAGGATGTCACCAAGGCGTTCTCCTCCATCAAGTTGCATTTCGCCAGTGCTCCCATCTTACATCGCCCGATGTCGATAAACTGTTTATCTTAGAGGTGATGCCTCTTCTGTTGGTGCTGGAGCAGTCCTTTTTCAAAAGGATGCCCAGGGTCGGAAGCATCCCTGCTTCTTCTTTTCCAAAACCTTTACACCAGCAGAGAGGAATTATTCCATCGGGGACAGGGAGTTACTGGCTATGAATTTGGCCTTCTCCGAGTGGCGACATCTTCTGGAGGGACTCGCTTCCCTTCCAAGTGTTCACAGACCACAAGAACTTGGTGTATTTGCAGACAGCCCAGCGGCTAAATTCCCGTCAGGCCAGATGGTCCTTGTTTTTCTCCCGGTTCCATTTCACCCTCCATTTCCTCTCCGGTGAGAAGAACATTCGCGCAGATGCTCTATCCCGCTCCGTGGTGTCCTCTGAGGAGGTGGAGGAGGAGCCTCGGCTGATTGTCCCCACAGAAAGCCTAAGAACGGTGGCTCCGGTTTCGCTTGAGTCTGTGCCTTCGGGCAAGACTTTTGTGCCCACCAATTTGCAACCGGAAGTACTCTCTTGGGCACATTCGTCCAGGGTGGGTGGACATTTTGGGACCAAAAGGACTTCTGAGTTGCTGGCGAGGACATACTGGTGGCCGCAGATGGCCCGTGACGTCAGGGAATACGGTCAGGCGTGCGTCTCCTGCGCCAAGAATAAGTCCCCTCGACAACGGCCAGCTGGGTTACTTTTTCCTTTACCGGTGGCAGACAGGCCTTGGGAGATGGTCGGGATGGATTTTGTGGTGGGCTTACCCAAGTCTCGGGGCTGCACCATCATCTGGGTGATAACCGACCACTTCTCCAAAATGGTGCAATTAGTGCCGTTACCACGGTTACCGTCTGCACGGCCTTGGCAGCATTATTCATTAGGCATATTTTCCGCCTACACGGTATGCCAGACAAAATTGTCAGTGATCGAGTTCCCCAGTTTGCGTCTCGTTCTGGAGAGAGCTGTGTCGTCTACTCAGCATTGAGTTGAATCTCTCCTCTGCATACCATCCCGAGACCAATGGGTTGGTAGAGAGGGCCAACCAGACCTTGGTCACATACTTGCGACATTTTGTCTCTGCCAGGCAGGATGACTGGGCATCCTTGCTACCGTGGGCTGAGTTCGCTCTAAATAATGCTGTGGCTGACTCCACCGGACAGACCCCATTCCTCCTGAACTACGGTCAGCATCCGCGGGTACCAGTGCCTATGCACGTGTCTTCCGCCGATTCCAGGGTGGCAGACTGGGCTGTGGAGGCACGGGACATTTGGGACCGCACTCAGGATGCCATTCAGGCCTCCAAAGAGAGGATGAGGTCTTCGGCCGATGCCCATCGGCGCCCCACTCCTACATTTGCTCCGGGTGACCTAGTGTGGCTTTCTGCCCGAAACATCAGGCTGCGGGTAGAGTCCACCAAGTTGGCACCTCGCTTTTTGGGCCCCTTTAAAGTTCTTGAGCAGGTGAACCCGGTGGTTTACCGCCTAGCCCTTCCACCTCGCCTTGGTATCACTGACACCTTTCACGTGTCCCTCTTGAAACCCGTGGCCATTTCCCGGTTTTCCGAGTCATCTGCCGGGACGTCGGGTTCATCTAACCGATGATCATGAGGTGAACGCCATTGTTGGGTGCAAGGTGGTACGAGGCAAAAAATTTTATTTGGTGGATTGGAGGGGTTATGGGCCTGAGGATAGATCCTGGGAGCTTGCCGAGCATGTTCACGCTCCGCAGCCTTTGAGCGCAGCGAGGCCCAAAGAAGGGGGGGGAATGTTAGGGTTCGATTTCCCGCTGCTGCACAAGGGGAGTCTCGAACCCGTCCCGCTGCGGTCTCCCATTCATCTCCAGCCGCTGTGGAGCCTGCTCAGCAGAGATGTCGGTCCAAGCGTCTTGCCCAGTCCACTACTGTGCAGTGACTTGCTGCTGCCTTTCCTGGATCTGCTATTATAGCCAGTGCTGGAGCAGACATCTTTGGAACAAAGTCCTGCGTTTTCTCTTCTGAGCATGCCCAGAGTGAGATCTCTCATTGGAGATCAGGGGTCACATGTTCAGGTGCTGCAGCGGCTCCTATTGGTCCGCCAGGAAGGTCATGTAGCTACATGTGTTTGTAACAGTTTCTCATTGGTCCTTGTTCCTGGAAGGTCCTGTAGCTGTTGCTATAAAAGGGTAGCATGGCTGGGCCGCCATGCGCTAATAACAACCATTGTATGCTATGCGCCAGTGTGGTCATGTGTATGTGTGGATAGGGACCCGGCTGAAATAAGCCACTAGAATACCGACTTAATCGGTGAGGAGATTGGTATGGTAGCTGGTCAGGGTCGGTGTCGTAGATGCCCTAGATTACCGGCATAACCGGTGAGGAGTTTTGATTGCCTTATTCAGGGTCTGGCATTCAGACGCCATAGATTGCGGGTGACTCCCGCGAGGACATTAGCACATGATCACGCTTTATGTACGCTCAACACTTAACTGTGTACCTGAGAGCCTTACAGGACACAGTGCTTTTTCTCAGCGGCCCTGTGACGTAACAGGGTTCGCTTTCAACGCTAGTCAGCGCCCTAGCGTGTTTTCTTTGCCACTCAGTTGTGTCTATTGAGTGCGCACACATCGCCATATAGCGCTGCGGCTCTCCTTCTAGCGGCTCTGTGGAGTAACAGAGTTCGCACTCATGGCCACAGCGCATTACGGCGTTTATGTTGGCGACTCTGCGGGATAACAGAGTTTGCTTCTCGCGCCATTTTTACTAGCAGCAGGCTCCGCTTGCATGGTGGACCCCGGGCTGCGAACGCACCTTTCTACATTATATATTTGGTGTGTTCCGCAGACCCATAACAGCAAGCAGATACATGTGGAACCATTGGTGGCAGTGTGTCTGCCAGATAAAGCTCCAGTGATAATGAGGCACACTCAGTAGTGATATATACATTGGTGGCAGTGAGTTTAAAAATACTTACTGGGCAGGTGGGGTGAGGAGTGCTGGTCTCTCTTATCTGACGAGGTGTCCACCGCTTGTCAGTAGCAGAGACCGCACTTACCTGCGCCTTAAATGGAAGAGGGGCGTGACGGTGACGCGTGACGTCACAGGAAGTGGCATCTGCTTTCCACCTAGCTTGCGTTCCACTGTGTCTAGCGCTGAGTGAGCGTCATGGTAGTATAACGTCATAAAAAATGGCGTTAGTGTTCCACCTAGTTAGGGTTCCACTTGCCTGGCAGTCAGAGAGTGTCATGACAGTAATCTTGTAATTTAGAAACATGATTATAAAAATATATGACAAAGAAGTTGATTGTATGTGGCTGATAAAGATATACCATATCCAATTGATGAGTAAGAAAAAGAAAGGGAAGATATTATGAGTAAGTGAAGTTTATTGCTGACTGAGTTTACATATAAGAGATAATAGAAAATAAAGAGTAAGACAAAATAAAGGGTGCTGGAATGCAGTCGGGTGGGGGGGGTCCAAAGGTGTGGGTTCTAGACGAGAGACTCAATATAATCGACTCTGTAATAAAAGGAAAACAGAGTTAGAGGATAAATTATAAAAGGCTCATACGGTACATATTGTGCTGGAGTAGTGTAAGCAAAAATACTTCACGGATAAGAATGGCATCATATAATGCAACCCTAATGAGACATTCCATTTTAAATTAAACGTGACTTTCTAATTCTTGGATAATACTTATAGGTACCAAAACAAGAATATTAGTAGCAACGGAATATACCAGTATATCAACCTTACATCTTACAATTGGTGATACTCACAAGTGTACATGAACAGAATACTCCTAAATGAAGGAGAACAAATCATATTCCCTATTCAGACCCTTGGGTGAAAGGGTCTGTAGCTCATGTATCCAGTACGCCTCCTGTTTTTTAGGAGGCGTACTGTCTCCCTCTCTTCTGGGTGTGCGGACCTGCTCAATTACTTGAAATTTCAGTTGCGAGATCTGGTGGCCTTTGGTAATAAAATGGGACGGGATTGGAAGAAGTAGGTTTTTGCACCTAATAGTAGATTTATGTTTTGAGATTCTTTCTTTTATAGCCTGTGTGGTCTCCCCCACATAAAGGAGGCCACATGGTACTTGATTAGAAAGACAACAAAAGATGAGTTACAGGTGGAGTAACATTTAATGATATATCTCTTGCCAGAGTGAGGGTGATATATGGTGTTCCCTTTCATAACGTTATGACACTGATTGCATTGTAGGCAAGGGAATGTACCTGTTTTGGGGGTGGATAGAAATCTCTGGGTTTGTACCTGTCTATTGTCACCTATGTCCGCTCTAACCAGATCATCGCGGAGGTTGGGTGCCCTTTTATAGCATGGTAGAAAGGGGGTTTGGAATTCAGGTATCTCAGGATAGGCCCTACCGAGAAGGCCCCAATGTTGTCTGATAGTTTTGTGGAGAATTTCCACAAAAGGATGGTATGTGTGGACAAAGGGGATTCTTTTCCCAACATGAGATTTAGGTCTTTCTAATGGTGCCGCTGCTTCAGTAAGAAGATTAGAGGGGTACCCTCGTTCTAGGAACTTGTTACTCATCTCACTTTGACGGTGAGAGAGGGTATCATGATTAGACACAATTCTTTGTACACGTTTAAATTGAGAACGTGGTATGGATTTTTTTTATTGCTGGTGGGTTTAGGGTACTGAAATGCAAGAGACTATTACGGTCCGTCTGTTTGGTAAAGAGATCGGTGCACAAGTTGACATTATCGTCCTTAATTACGGTAATATCAAGGAAACTAACCTTCTCTCTGCTTTCAGACAGTGAAAGTGAGGCCTGGCCATGCCTCGTTCAATATAACAAAAAATTGTTGTAAGTTGGATATAGGTCCGTCCCAAATACAAAAGATGTCGTCTATGTATCTCTTCCATAGACGGCTATGGGTACGAAACAGGACGTTTGTATAAACCACCTCCTCCTCAAAATTGGACATATAACAGATCGCATAAGGAGGGGCCACGTTGAACCCCATAGCAGTGCCCTTGATCTGCATGTAGAAGGTTTCCTCGAAAAGAAAACAATTCTTTGTAAGGACAATAGTCAAAAGCTCCAAACATAGTTGGATTGAGTCATCATGCATTTGGGACGTTTGTAGCAACTGTCTGGCACAAGAGATCCCCTTATCATGTGGTATTGATGTATAAAGATCTTTAACATCTAGTGTCACTAAGATGGATGTCTCTGTTAGTGTGCCTACTTAGGCTATCGTCTTAAGGAAGTCACCCGTATCTAGTATAAAGGATGGTACTGTCCGGACTAATGGGGTAAATATCTTTTCCAAGAAGATGGATAGGGGAGAGAGAATGGATTCAGTTGACGCGACTATAGGTCTGCCTGGGGGGTTTTCCAGACTCTTGTGTATTTTCGGTAGGGTGTAGAACACTGGTGTGATAGGATTTCTTTTAGTAAGGTATTCCTTAGTTTTCATGTCTATGACCCTCGATTCGAAAAATCTCGACAAGACGCAATTAATCTGATCACTAATCTCACTAGTGGGATTCCTTGTTAATTTGATATAGACAGAATTATCGTTGAGTTGATGGTAAATTTCTTTTAAATAGTCCGATTTGTTCATAACTACTATGGAGCCGCCCTTGTCGGCCAGCTTCATAATGATTGTCTTATCTTCCCGTAATGACCGTAAAGCTTGTTGGTCGAGGTGATTGAGATTAGGATTAAAATGTAGTCTCCCATTTTCCATATTTTGTCTTAGTTGTTTTGATGCCGATTCGACAAATTCAATAAAGGCTTCCAATGCATGAGAACCCCGTGGGGGAATGTAAGTACTTTTGGTACGGAGGCCCAAATTAGTGACTGAGAGGGATCTATTGTCACGTGATAATTCTGGTACACTCTGTGGTTTATTGGCAAAGTGAACCTTTAGCCGAAGATTACGATAGAACCTTTGCAGTTCCATATCAAGATTAAAAGTATTCAATCGGTACGCCGGACAAAACGATAGTCCCCTCTGGAGAAGATGATATTCTGCTATGCTAAGGGTACATGATGATATGTTAGTCACCAATGGGCAAGTACCTGTGAGCGTGTCACTCTTTGATCCGTATCCCTTCTTGCACTGTCCTCTCCGTATCCTCTTCCTCGTTGACGTCTGGTCCTTTGTCCTAAAAAACGATTCGGTCCTGGACGAGGATCCCTTCGTTCCATTTCTGATCCTGATGTTGAAATATCGGTGTAGGATCTGTAGTTGGGCCTAGTATAGGATGAACGGAAATTATTAACAAATTGCCAACGGTATACGTGACCCTGCTCGTAATCGTCGGCGTCCCGTTGGAATTTGATCCTTTTTCTATGCTCTGTATCCTTCCTATGCTGATCCGTCACTGATTTGATCCGAGCTTTAAGTGTCGTTAGTTCCTCGGGGGTTCCTATTGAAGTTAATATGGTCTCTATATTTGTGATCTCTTCCTTGGTTTTGGTGATAGCTAAATGTAGGTGTTCAATAGTTAGAGTCATAAGGTCGAACGAACACTTATTCAGGATCTGTTCAAATTTGAGACAGAAGTCAGTAGAGTCACGGAACAGAGTGGGTTGTAATGATACATATTTACTTATATGTAAACTCAGTCCGCAATAAACTTCACTTACTCATAATATCTTCCCTTTCTTTTTCTTACTGATCAATTTGATATGGTATATCTTTATCAGCCACATACAATCAACTTCTTCTTCATATATTTTTATAATCATGTTTCTAAATTACAAGATTACTGTCATGACACTCTCTGACTGCCAGGCAAGTGGAACCCTAACTAGGTGGAACACTAACGCCATTTTTTATGACGTTATACTACCATGACGCTCACTCAGCGCTAGACACAGTGGAACGCAAGCTAGGTGGAACGCAGATGCCACTTCCTGTGACGTCATGGGTCACCGTCACGCCCCTCTTCCATTTAAGGCGCAGGTAAGTGCGGTCTCTGCTACTGACAAACGGTGGACACCTCGTCAGATAAGAGAGACCAGCGCTCCTCACCCCACCTGCCCAGTAAGTATTTTTAAACTCACTGTCACCAATGTATATCTCACTGCTGAGTGTGCCTCATTATCACTGGAGCTTTATCTGGCAGACACACTGCCACCAATGGTTCCACATGTATCTGCTTGCTAATATAACATATAGGTGTTTAGACACCACATGGTGAATCTATACTGCCATATATTGTCCCTGTATTGGACTTTATACATATGATGCCGCTATTTCTGTATATATATAGCTCAATCTAGGCATATCTTTGCCATTTTAGGTCATGCTTAGAGCCACCCTGGCCCCTATTTCTAAACTTGGATTTCATTAAGGATAAAAGTGAGTTTATATTACCTGCTTGTTAATATAATATATAAGTGTTAAGATGCCATGCGGTGAATCAATACCGCAATATGTTGCCCTTGTATCAGACTCTAAGTATATGATACCCTAATATCTATTTATGCATATATAGTTCAATCTAGGCACATCTTTGCCATTTTAGGTTACATTTAGAGCCATCCTGGCCCCTATTCCTACACCGGGATTTCATTAAAGACAAAGTGAGTTTTCATATGGTTATTTATATATACTCTTATTTAATATGATCATGGCCCCTGACTCTATAATTTTGCACCAAAGGCCCTAACAAGGGACTATCATTCAGGAATCCAACCATAAAAACATAGAGGAACTCTCTCCTCTAAAGGTACCTCTATGTCATTAGCACTCTATTTATACCTATAATGATGATACTATAGGGCTAACATACAACATAGTACTTTATTTACCTTTTAGGCAATCTGCCTCTTTATTCATACTATTACCTCGTCACAAGCAGTCGGGTAGGTATTGGAGTTTTTCCAATCACAATTATTACGTTCCTTTCACTTAATATGGATAGCTCACTACAGAGGGTCTCTTCCTTGTTATCCACCTTTTAATAGGTCGTTTTGTGACACACGAGAGTGTATATATTTTTGTTTTGTGCTGTTTTCTTATTGTTCTTTATTTTGTTGTATATTCTATTGCTGTCAGATTGACGAAGGTCAGTTTGGACCGAAACGTTTCCAAGATGTATCCATCTGTACTTTGACTGCAATAAACCAGATATTAAATTGAGGGTGCAAACAATTTTGTCTGTCCTTTTTTTGGGGTTGTGTGAAATTATGTCCAATTTGCATTTTCTCTCTGTTTTTTTTGCATTGTTCTAATACACACAAAGCAAATAAACAAGTGTATAACATAACATGTGTAATTGAAAACACTTTCTGGTAGAAATACTTCATATTCTGGAACAATTTCAAGTGTGACAACACTTTCAGACATGATTGTGTTTAAATATATATATATATATATATATATATATATATATATATATATACACTGTATATACGCTGTTCAAAAAAATAAAGGGAACACTTAAACAACACAATTTAACTCCAAGTCTATCACACTTCTGTGAAATCAACCTGTACAGTTATGAAGAAACACCGATTGTGAATCAATTTCTCCTGCTGTTGTGCAAATGGAACAGACAACAGGTAGAAATTGCAGAAATTAGCAAGATAACCCCTTTAAAGGAATAGTTCTGCAGGGGTGAAAATAGACCATTTCTCAGTTCTCATCCTTTTTGGCTGTTGGTTTGGTCATTTTTGCATTTTGTCATTGTTCTCACCTCTAGTGGTACTGTACAGTAGCATGAAGCAGTGTCTGCAAATCACAGATGTTGTTCAGGTAGTGCAGCGCATTCAGGATGGCACATCAATGCAAGCTGTGGCAAGAATGGTAGCTGTGTCTGTCAGCATAGTGTGCAGAGCATGGAGCAGAAACCAGGAGACAGGCCAGTACACCAGGAGACAAGGAGGGGGCCATAAAGGGCAACAACCCAGCAGCAGGACAGCTACTTCCTCCTTTGTGCAAAGAGGAACAGGAGGAGCAGTGCCAGAGCCCTGCAAAATGACCTCCAGCAGGCCACTAACATCCATGTGTCTGCTCAGACTGTCAGAACCAGACTCCATTAGGGTGGTTTGAGGGCCCAATGTCCATAAATGGATGTTGTGCCTACAGCCCAACACCGTGCAGGTCGATTGGCATTTGCCAGAGAACACCTAGATAGTCAGACTCAACATTGGTGCGCTGTGCTCTTCATGGATGAGAGAAGGTTCATACCGAACACATATGACAAACGTGATAGACTCTGGAGATGCCTTGGTGAACATTCTGCTGTCTGCAAGCCTCAAGCATCCTCAAGCATTACTGGCTTGGCAGTGGGTCATTAATGGTGTAGGGAGGCATTTCTTTGGAGGGCTGCACAGCCCTCAATATGCTAGCCAGAGCTAGGCAAACTGTCATTAGGTACCTGGATGAGATCCTCAGACCCATTGTGAGACCATATGCAGGTGTACTGGGCCCTGGATTTCATATGATGCAGGACAATGTTAGGAATCATGTGTCTGAAGTGTGTCAGCATTTCCTGCATGATGAAGGCATTGGTGTCATGGACTAGCCTGCCCATTCCCTAGACCTGAATCCAATAGAGCACATCTGCGACATCATGTCTCGTTTCATCCACCAATGCCGTGTTGCACTACAAACTGTCAAGGAGTTGACTGATGCTTTAATGGAGTCAAGGAGGAGATCCTTAAGGAGAACATCTGCCGCGTTTTCAGGAACATTCCCAGGTGTTGTTGAAAGGTCATACAGGCACATGGAGGCCACACACATTACTGAGCATCATTTCCTTGTCTTGAGGCATTTCCACTGAAATTGCAAAAGCCTGTTACTTGATTTTTCACTTGGATTTTTAATATCATTACAATTCCAGACCTCCATGGAATATTAATTTTGATTTACATTGATCATTTTTATGTTTCATTGTTCTCAACGCATTCCACTATATAACGAATAAAGATTTGCAACTGGAATATTTTATTCAGTGATGTCTAGCATGTGGTATTTTAGTGTTCCCTTTTTTTTTGAGCAGTGTATAGATAGATAGATAGATAGATAGATAGATAGATAGATAGATAGATAGATAGGTAGATATATACACTGCTCAAAAAAATAAAGGGAACACTCAAATAGCACATCCTAGCTCTGAAAGAATGAAATATTCTCATTGAATAGTTTGTTCTGTACAAAGTTGAATGTGCTGACAACAAAATTACACAAAAATCATCAATGAAAATCAAATTTATTAACCAATGGAGCCCTGGATTTGGAGTCACACCAAAAATTAAAGTGGAATGTAATGTCCTTAAAACAAGTCAAAATGATGCTCAGTAGTGTGTGTGACCTCCCTACTGTGCAACGGCTTTGCATGCTCCTGATGAGGCAGCGGATGGTCTCCTGAGGGATCTCCTCCCAGATCTTGAGTAAAGCGTCCGCCAACTCCTGGACAGTCTGTGGTGCAACGTGACATTGGTGGATGGAGTGAGAAATTATGTCCCATATGTGCTCAATTGGATTCAGGTCTGGGGAACAGGCAGCCCAGTCCATAGATTGAATGCCTTCATCTTGCAGGAACTGTTGACACACTCCAGCCACATGAGGTCTGGCATTGTCCTGCATTAGGAGGAACCCAGTGCCAACCGCACCAGCATATGGACTCACAAGGGATCTGAGGATCTCATCACGGTATCAAATTGCAGTCAGGCTACCTCTGGCGAGCACATGGAGGGCTGTGCGGCCCTCAAAAGAAATTCCACCTTTCACCATTACTGACCTACAGCCAAACTGGTCATGCTGAAGGATGTTGCAGTCAGCAAATCGCTCTCCACAGCGTCTCCAGACTCTGTCACGTCTGTCACATGTGCTCAGTGTGAACCTGCTGTCATCTGTAAAGAGCACAGGGTGCCAGTGGCGAATTTGCCAATCCTGGTGTAATGTGGCAAATGCCAAGCATGCTGCACGATGTTGGGCTGTGAGCATGTCACAGTAATATAAATATGAGGTATGGTTTTCTTTATCATCACCCACTTCTAGTGTAACGCTGGTATTGTCTGTACTTTGTTTTCCAGCGTTACTCTGCATGTTTTTTGCATTAACCCTTTTGCTCCTTTCCCCCTAACCAGCTGGGATACTGTTGTCTGTTACCTATATGGATGCTGCTCAGTTCCCGGCTCTGCTGCGTACCTGTACTTGCGTGAGTGGCTCCGCTGCTTTGCATGACCGCCCGCATGTGCGGTTCCTGACTTGCTGTGAAAGCCATCCGTAGCTTGCAAAGTCCTCTGCAGTGGTGCATGACTTACTGCGTGGTTGGCAGCAGCCATTGTTGGGTTCCCTCTGTGTTGTGCTGTCTGGCTCTGCATAGGGGCGCGGCCCACACCTGTCCTGCTTTTATGTGGATTGGGTGTTTACTAGAATTACTGCTCCAGCCTATCGCTGTGAAGCAGCTCATATATAAAGTTCCCCAGCCCTAGTGGGCGTTGCCAGAGCTTCACATTGAATCCACATTGAATCCCTGAACCTAGCCGTATGTGGTTGTGTGTTCAGCTCCTGCTCTGAATTTGATCAGCTCTGGAGAGCTGATTCCCTGTTCCTGCTGTGTCTTGTTCCCTGATCCTGGATCAAACCCGGTACCTGAATGTCTGAACTGTGTCTTGTGTTTCCGCCTATGCTGGGGGCTGATTACCCAGATCACCGTTCCTGGAGGCTGTATATCCAGGCCTGTTCCTGCTGTGTCTAATTACCTGAACCCCTGATCCTGGATCACATCCTGTACCTGACTGTCTGAACTGTGTCCTTTGTGTTATGTTCCTGAAATCCTGCTGTGTCCAGAACCCTGTGCCAGTGACTGTGAATCCTTGCTATATAACCTGAGTTCATCTTGAAAGAAGGAGTCCGGTGTGTGCTGAGTTTCTGTTACTCTGTGCTCAGCCTCTGTGCAATCCCCGGCCAGCTCCCGTTGAGCCTGGCGGGGCTTGCACCAGACCGCTGGGGTTCCTTTTCAGGTCGCTGCCAGATGTCCGGATCCTATGCCTGATGACCATGGCCTGATGTCCGATGTCCGACGACCACTTCCAGATGTCCGGATCCTATCCTTCCTGCCTGATGTCCGGATCCTGCCGATCATTGCCAGATGTCCGGAGCCTGCTGATCGGTGCCAGATGTCCGGAGTCCGAGGCCTGTGTTCCAGTCCGTGTTCCTGTGATTCAATCCATGTTCCTGTCCGTGTTCCTGACTCCCTGAGACCCAATCCGTGTTCCTGATGTTCTTGTCCGTGTTCCTGACTCCCTGAGATCCAATCCATGTTCCTGTCTGTGTTCCTGACTCCCTGAGATCCAATCCGTGTCCCGGTTGTTCCTGTGCAGTCTAACTCTGTTTCAGCCATCAGCTCCTGATTCCAGTTACCTGCCTGTTACCTGTCGGTTTGCCTGTCTGCCATCCGTCTGCAGTTCCATCCAGAGGCTCGGACGTCATCTGCAGAGATCCCCGGCTCTTGCCTGCTCACCTAGGAGCGATCATCTGCCATCCGACTGCAGCTCCATCCGGAAGTTCGGACATCATCTGCAGAGATCCCCGGCTCTTGCCTGCTCACCTGGGAGCGATCATCTGCCATCCGACTGCAGCCTACCTGGAGGCTCCACCATATCAGGTCGTATATACCTGCCTGTCCCAGAGACTGCCCTGGTCACTAGCCGTGACAACCTGCCTGTCCCAGAGACTGCCCTGGTCACTAGCCGTGACAACCTGCCTGTCCCAGAGACTGCCCTGGTCACTAGCCGTGACAACCTGCCTGTCCCAGAGACTGCCCTGGTCACTAGCCGTGACAACCTGCCTGTCCCAGAGACTGCCCTGGTCACTAGCCGTGACAACCTGCCTGTCCCAGAGACTGCCTGGTCACTTGCTGTGACAACCTGCCTGTCCCAGAGACTGCCCTGGTCACTAGCCGTGACAACCTGCCTGTCCCAGAGACTGCCTTGGTCACTAGCCGTGACAACCTGCCTGTCCCAGAGACTGCCCTGGTCACTAGCCGTGACAACCTGCCTGTCCCAGAGACTGCCTGGTCACTTGCCGTGACAACCTGCCTGTCCCAGAGACTGCCTTGGTCACTTGCCGTGACAACCTGCCTGTCCTGCCGGTTCCTCCTTGGTCTACCCTGTGATGACGTCTGTCCTGGGTCGGTGTCTGATGTTCTCCTGCTGAGCCTGTGCTACGCCTGAGGCCTGAGAGAGAGGCCGTCCTAGTATGCCCGTGCCAGATGACCCTGGACTTCATCAACCCGTGATGACCCCGCCATCGTCTGACGTTCGTCCTGGGCCGGTGTCTGATGTTCTCCTGCTGAGCCTGTGCTACGCCCGAGGCCTGAGAGTGAGGCCATACTAGTATGCCCGTGCCAGATGATCCTGGACTTCATCAACCCGTGATGACCCCGCCATCGTCTGAAGTCTGTCTGAGGTCGGTGTCTGATGTTCTCCTGCTGAGCCTGTGCTACGCCTAAGGCCTGAGAGAGAGGCCGTCCAAGTATGCCTGTGCCAGATAACCCTGGACTGCATCTACCCGTGATGTCCTCCAGCACTCGTCTGTGATCCTGAGTTGTGTACCCTTCTCTGATGTGCGGAATCGGGAGCCCGGTCTTATGTTCTGTTTATGTACTTTGTTTCTTTAAGTAAACTTTATGTTTCTTCTTACCTGAAGTTGTGCGGTGTTGTCTAGTCCTGCAGGTCGCCACCTTGCCCACATGCTCAGCTGCCACGGATCCCGGTCGCTGCCCTTCCCTAGTCCGGGCAGGCCCGGGTCTCCCTCCATGGTCCAGTGGGTCCACATTCTCTTACCATCTGGGACCCATGCCTCACGTCGTCGTGGACTGGCGGCGTGGGAGCATTGGCTAGCTAGGCAAGCTATGCCATGTCCCGACGCCCCACAGCCGTGGGAAGCGCCACATCTAGAATGTTCCTTAGATTCACTGACACTCCGCAGACACACGCTGTGGGCTTTTTACCCCCTCCCCTATTACTCCAGCTACACACACTGGTGTAATGTGAGCTGATGAAGTTAGCAGCCCCCCACTGAATAGTTTTACGACCAGCAAAACCGGTTTAGCAGCTCTGAGGCACATGACCTGTTAAGGTACTGTCACACTAAACGAAATCGCTAAAGAGATCGCTAATGCGTCACCGAGTTTATGACGCAGTAGCGATCTCGTTGGCGACGCAGCTATGTGTGACATGTAGCAGCGATGTGGCCCCTGCTGCGATGTTGTTGATCGCTTATGAACGTCCTGAGCCGTTTTTTGGTCGTTGGTGTCCCGCTGGTGAGCCTCAATCGCTGAGTGTGACACCCTTTATGAACGACTTCACCAGCGTCGCAGGTGGGACTAGGTTTTCCCAACGACTGCAGAGGTCGTTATACAGATCACTGATGAGTTGTGTTTGGAATCTAACTAGCGATCACATAGCGATCGCACCAGCGATCTCGCCAGGTCGTGTCGTTGTCATGATCGCTGGTGCGATCGCTAAGTGTGACAGTGCCTTAACTTTGTGTATGATATATTCCAGACGTAATAACTTGACCCCAATTAGAGATATAGGCATGAAACGTACATATCTGCATGTCCATCAGTAGAACCAACAACCAATGAATTTTCTAAGCGCTGGCAGCAGCAGCAGAATCCGAGAAATGGATTCCTACTTAAGCGGCTCACACAGGTACTTCATGTTTGGACTTAAATGAACGTCATGCTGAGTAAGATGATACGTAGTTCGTCGCAATTGGAGGTTCCCTCCCGAGATATGATACTTATGAGTTTTCAGCACGTGTTAGCCCCTGTGAGAAAAGAGGAATGCTTCCATAATTCCACCCACTTCAGTGATGTCACGACCAGGGGGTGTAAGATTGTGGGAGCTCAGTTGGCAGGAGTCTTTGCCTGGGAAACCTGATTACAGAGAAGTTCTTGTGATGCACTGTGATGTATCGCCCATCCCACGACTGCATGGTCTGCCTGAAATGACTTAAGGAACTGTAAGTGTTTCTTCCTTTCATCCTTTTTATTTTGTAATTGTCTTGTACATATTTTCAAATGTCTCCCTTTGTAATATCTTTTATACCTCTTGTAAACACTGCGTACCTTTTTGGAGTAAAATATATTAAATTACTAGTTTTGTTTCTCCTTGCTCTATAACGTACTGTCACGTCCTCCGAAGGGAATTATGCTAGTTAATCGGGGTGGCTCCTGCCCCACATTCTAGAACCAGAGGCTTGTGGCATCAAATGTGTATTAGGCTGGTTGGGTAAAGCTGGCAGCGATGGAACAAGTTTTATAAGCGTATTGCCTGGCTGCGACTGGGAGTAGTTATATTTCCCTCCCTGTAGCTTGTCTAGCAGCCAGTATACGTTCAGGTGGCCCGTCCGGTGGCTACTTATCCAAGGTGCAGTTCCCTGACTAACTTGAGGGTAAGAGGGTGCCGGAAAGCTGCGAGATCCAAATCAGAACTGGAAAGAGGGATATACATAAATCCCTGCAGTTGGTGACATATTGACGGCAGAGGTGGGATAACTAAAATAAGCCTCCCTGTGATAGATAGATAGATAGATAGATATAAAGTATACATATTTCTAGCTTTTCATCACATTTGGTGGCAGTGGTGGGATCATAAACTGCATCCCCTGTGCCCATTCATCACAGAGCAAAGCCCCTATCTGTGGACATCGGTCGCTCAGACCATCCTCATGGAGTCGGTTGCTAGCCATTTGTGCAGACACATGCATATTTGTGGCCTGCTGGAGGTCATTTTGCAGGGCTCTGGCAGTGCTCGTCCTATTCCTCCTTGCACAAAGGTGCAAATAACGGTCCTGCTGCTGGGTTGTTGCCCTCCTACGGCCCCCTCCACGTCTCCTGCTGTACCGGCCTGTCTCCTGGTAGCGCCTCCAGCCTCTGGACACTACGCTGATAGACACAGCAAACCTTCTTGCCACAGCTCGCATTGATGTGCCATCCTGGATGAGCTGCACTACCTGAGCCACTTGTGTGGGTTGTAAAGTCCGTCTCATGCTACCACGAGTGTGAAAGCACAACCAACATTCAAAAGTGACCAAAACATCAGCCACAAAGCATTGGTACTGAGATGTGGTCTGTGGTCCCCACCTGCAGAACCACTCCTTTATTGAGTATGTCTTGATATTTGCCAATAATTTTCATTTGTTGTCTATTCCATTTGCACAACAGCATGCAAAATTGATTGTTAATCAGTGCTGCTTCCTAAGTGGACAGCTTGATTTCACAGAAGTTTGAGTTACTTGGAGTTATATTCTGTTGTTTAAGTGTTACCTTTATTTTTTTGAGCAGTTTATGTAGACATATCTACAAAAATGCCAGATTTAGAGAACGCTGATATGTGTATGACCCACCCACTACACAAGAACAAATGTTAGATCTGTGCAAACCTTGGACGTTATTTATGTAGATAAGGAAATTAAAGCCATTTTAAAACAATTCACTGCAATATTTGAAATTATACCGAGGCATTTCAAAGTATAAATGTTTTCCTTAACAATTGTCTTTATTTCTTTTTTCAATTTTTGTCTGCTATCACTATTAATAGAATAACATTTTTTCATTGAAAGTGTGTCAATGTCTGTTACATGTCAATTACTGTCATAATCTACAGAGTGTGCAAACAGTGCCACCAGAAATGAGCATGCATCCATTGCAACAATGTAAAAATAGACACAATCGGCATAAATAATTTATATGAGTTGTCAAACAAAAGTCTATTCATATAAATGACTTTTAAGTCATCCTGAAATTCAATCCTTTTTTTTAGAGTATTCAGTTAGGTAGTTACATGGCACATTTAAAATGGCCAAAATTATCTCCAGCCTTTATAAATCAGAAATCATAAATTCAAAGGCTTGGAAACCTGCAAAAAACCTGCATTTTAAAGTCCATAAGATGGCCACAGGAACCCACATAAGTGCGAATGTATTTCTTGGACATGGGTAGAGCATAATGGTGCACATTTCTAGTGAACTCTAAGGCTATGTGCACACGTTGCGGATTGTTAGCGTTTTTGCCGCGATTTTTCGTGGCGAAAATGCCCCAAAAATTCGGCAAAAACACTTACCCAACGCAACTCATTATATTCTATGGGATTCCGCAATGCTGTGCACATGCTGCATGTTTTTCCGCGGCGGAATTGTATCGCGGTAAAATACGCAGCATGCTCATTCTTTTTGGGGAATCGCGGTGATTTCGCTGCCATAGGAATTCATTGAACCGCTTACTTTCCGCATGTGGCTATGCCCACCATGCATAAAGTGAGCGGCTCATGTACGGATGGTACCCAGGGCCTGGAGGAGAGGAGACTCTCCTCCAGGCCCTGGGTACCATATCCCTGTTAAAATAATAATTAAAATAAAAAATAATGATATTCTCACCTTCCGGCGGCCCCTGCAGCCTTCCCGCTCTTCATTGAATCATAGAATCACAGAATGGTAGTATTGGAAGGGACCTCCTGGGTCATCTGGTCCAACCCCCTGCTCAAAGCAGGATTCAGTAAACCATCCCAGACAGATGTCTGTCCAGCCTCTGTTTGAAGACTTACATTGAAGGAGAACTCACCACCTCTCGTGGCAGCCTGTTCCACTCATTGATCACTCTAACTGTCAAAAAGTTTTTTCTAATATCTAATCTGTGTCTCCTCCCATTCAGTTTCATCCCATTGCTTCTAGTCTTTCCTTGTGCAAATGAGAATAAAGATAATCCTTCTACAATGTGACAGCCCTTGAGATATTTGTAGACAGCTATTAAGTCTCCTCTCAGTCTTCTTTTTTGCAAGCTAAACATTCCCAAATCCTGTAACCGTTCCTCATAGGACATGGTTTGCAGACCAGACACCATTCTGGTCGCTCTTCTCTGAACTTGCTCTAGTTTGTTGATGTCTTTTTTAAAATGTGGTGTCCAAAACTGGACACAGTATTCCAGATGAGGTCTGACCAGAGAGGAGTAGAGGGCAATAATGACTTCACGTGATCTAGACTGTATGCTTCTGTTATCACATCCCAGAATTGTATTTGCCTTTTTTGCTGCTGCATCACACTGTTGACTCATGTTCAGTCTGTGATCTATTAGTATACCCAAGTCTTTTTCACATGTACTGTTGCTCAGTCCTATTCCTCCCATTCTGTATACGCTTTTTTCATTTTTATTTCCCAGATGTAGTACTTTGCATTTTTCCCTGTTAAAAACCATTCTGTTAGTTGCTGCCCACTGCTCCAGATTATTTATATCTTTTTGAATCCTCTCTCTCTCTTCTCTAGTATTAGCTATCCCTCCTAGCTTTGTGTCATCAGCAAATTTAATCAGCTTACCCTCAATTCCTTCATCTAAATCATTGATAAAGATGTTGAACAATACAGGGCCCAAGACAGAGCATTGTGGTACCCCACTTGATACATTCTTCCAACTGGATGTGCAGCCATTTACTACCACTCTTTGGGTCCTATCACTAAGCCAGTTATGAATCCACCTAACAGCCTTGTCCATTCCATACTTAGTCATTTTTCAATAAGGATTGTGTGAGATACTTTGTCAAATGCTTTGCTGAAGTCAAGATATAATATAGCAACAGCATTTCCCTGATCCACACAGTCAGTGATTCTGTCATAGAAGGAAATTAAATTAGTCTGACATGACTTATTAGTTACAAACCCACGCTGACTCTGGTTAAGCACTTCATTCTTGTCCAGGTACTTACATACATGTTGTTTAATAATTTGTTCAAAGATCTTCCTCCTTTCTTTTCAGCAACGCTCCCGGCCAATCCCGTTCCCAGGCGTCCTTAGCGGTCTCGCGTGATGCTATGTTATCTGGGGTCATTGTCGCTATGCATCCTTGGGAACGGGATTGGCTAGGAGCGTCGCTGAGGACTGGGAAGGCTGCGGGGGCCGCCGGAAGGTGAGAATATCACTATTTTTTTTTTATTATTATTATTATTTTTAACATTAGATCTTTTTACTATTGATGCGGCATAGGAGGCATCAATAGTAAAAAGTTGCTCACACTTGTCAAACACTTGTTTGACTCGTGTGACCAATCTGTCAGTCATTTTTAACTAGTGATGCTACAGATCGCTTGGAAAACGCTAGCATTCTTCAAGCTAATTACGCTTACCAATAAAAATGCGTATTTCCCACGGCAGGGAGGTGCGGGATTGCCACGTAAATTTCCGCGGAAATTCCGCAACATGTGCACATAGCCTAAATGTAAAGCAAGAAAAATGTGACACACAGATGGTTTGGTTGTCGCAGATACAACACAGAGCACACCAATAATACTTTCCTTTGCAAATACAGTATTCAATATTTTCTTACTCACTCTTCCTTTTTTATGCATTCGCTTTGTAGTTATTTCTAAATAGCATCTAATATATGTGAGATGAAAGCAAAAAGTTTGTGCATGAAGGAAACAGATTTTGCAGAACACTAGCATGTAGCAGTTGAGTTTTAGGCTACATTGCTATGATGAGAATTTTGGAGACTTTTTGAGATCCTCAATAGCATTTCTGACTATATTAGCTACACTGGGAAGCATGGATTTCTTTCATTGTGTTTCTGTGGAGTGTTTTTTTTTACATGTGTTTTCATTATGCTTTTTATGCTGTATTTTTTGCCTCTTTTTGGTCTATCATGTGTTAGGGTTCGAGTTCCCGCTGCTGCACAAGGGGAGTCTCGAACCCGTCCCGCTGCGGTCTCCCATTCATCTCCGGCCGCAGTGGAGCCTGCTCAGCAGAGACGTTGGTCCAGGCATCTTGCCCACTCCTCTACTGTGCAGTGACTTGCTGCTGCCTTTCCTGGATCTGCTATTATAGCCAGTGCTGGAGCAGCCGTCTTTGAGACAAAGTCCTGCGTTTTCCCATCTGAGCATGCCCAGAGTGAGATCTCTCATTGGAGATCAGGGGTCACATGTTCAGGTGCTGCAGCGGCTCCTATTGGTCCGCCAGGAAGGTCATGTAGCTACGTGTGTTTGTAACAGCTTCTCATTGGTCCTTGTTCCTGGAAGGTCCTGTAGCTGTTGCTATAAAAGGGTAGCATGGCTGGGCCGCCATGCGCTAATATCAACCATTGTATGCTATGCGCCAGTGTGATCATGCGTATGTGTGGTTAGGGACCCGGCTGAAATAAGCCACTAGAATACCGACTTAATCGGTGAGGAGTTTGGTATGGTAGCTGGCCAGGGTCGGTGTCCTAGATGCCCTAGATTACCGGCGTAACCGGTGAGGAGTTTTGATTGCCATATTCAGGGTCTGGCGTTCAGACGCCATAGATTGTGGGTGACTCCCGCGAGGACATTAGCACATGATCACGCGTTATGTACGCTTAGCATTTAACTGTGTACCTGAGAGCCTGACAGGACACAGCACTTTTCCTCAGTGGCCCTGTGACGTAACAGGGTTTGCTTTCGACGCTAGACAGCGCCCTAGCGTTTTACTTTGCGGCTCACTGAAGCTAAGTGAGTTCGCACCTATCGCCATATAGCGCTGTGGCATTTCCGTTAGCGGCTCTGGGTATTAACAGAGTTCGCACTTACTGCCACAACGCGCTACGGCGTTTATTTTAGCGACTCTGCGGGATAACAGAGTTCGCTACTTTCGCCATTTTACTAGCAGCAGGTTCCGCCTGCACGGTGGACCCCGGGCTGCGAACGCACCTCTCTACCTCATATATTTGGTGCGTTCCGCAGACCCTAACATAATATTAGTGCCAGGGTATGGCTGGTAAAATGGCGGATGACCAGCGTCTACTACGGGACATCCAGCAGCTGGAGGGTAGGTTGGCTGCTCTTGAGTGCACAACCTCAGCTGTGGATGTTACCGCAGTCGCTGTTCAGGCTGCTAGCGTGGCTGCAGCCAGTGTGTCCACTGCCACCTCTGCCCCCACAATATCCCACCTCCCGCTTCCAGACAAGTTTGCTGGTGACAGCAAGCAATGTCGGGGATTCGTGAGTCAGTGCTCTATACAACTCGAGCTTCTGGCTGCACGTTTCCCCACGGATCGGGCACAAGTGGGCTTTATAATTTCGCTTCTGTCAGGCAGAGTGTTGGAGTGGGCCACCCCGCTGTGGGAGCGTGACGACCGTGTGGTGCGGAGTGCTCCTCATTTTCTGGAGGCTCTAAAAAAGGTCTTTTTAGGACCTCAGGTCATCCACGATACGGCGCTACAACTGCTGGCATTGGCACAGGGTTCGTCTTTGGTCAGTCTGTTTTCCGTCCAGTTTCGGACTCTGGCCTCAGAGCTAGACTGGTCGGATAAAGTACTCATTCCAGTCTACTGGCGAGGACTGGCTGATCATGTTAAAGATGCTTTGGCTACCGGGGAGATTCCCGCCACACTGGAGAAGCTTATCGCCATATCTACCCGCATCGACCTCCGTTTTCACGAGCGGAGGTTGGAGCGGTCCCAGTGTAGGCAGAGGTTCCGGCTGGCTCCCACCTTCGCCAGACCTCTGGAATCTTCCAGCCAGGCGCCGGACTCCCATGAGGCCATGGAGGTTTCTCGAGCGGGACCTAAGTCCCGGGCCGCTCGAGTACCCGTGGTCTGTAACATCTGCCAGCATTTAGGACACTATGCCAACAAATGTCCACAGCGGTCGGGAAAACGGTCGCGTCTAGTGACCTTGGGAGGAGGTTCACTAGACACTGCGGCATTTTCCACCAAGTTGTCCTTTAAAGGGACAATTACAGTAGGTCCATCCAAGCTCTCCGCTGAGCTCTGTGTGGATTCCGGAGCCGAGGGGAATTTCATGTCCTCTGCATTTGCTCTCCGCCACACTATACCTCTGGTGATGCTCGTCCAACCGGTGACTGTGCGAGTAGTGAATGGATCAACTATGCCCTCCCAAATCACCCACCAGACGATCCCTCTCACTTTATCTATGTCCCCGTCCCATCAGGAGAGTATTTCTTTTCTTGTCCTGCCCGAGGGAATAGACGAGGTGTTGCTGGGAGTACCTTGGCTCCGTTACCACTCTCCCCATATTGAGTGGTCCTCTGGGAGGATACTGGGTTGGGGTGATTCATGTAGAGGCAGGTGTATCAGGGAGTGCGTTCAGGTCACCACCACAGAGATACCCGTAGATCTCACTTCTCTTCCTCAGTGTTATTGGGCATATGCAGACGTTTTCTCCAAGAAGGCGGCGGAGACTATTCCACCTCATCGCCCCTACGACTGTCCTATTGATCTCTTGCCTGGAGCAGAACCTCCTCGGGGGAGAGTATACCCCCTCTCGCTCCCTGATACGGAGGCCATGTCCCAGTACATTCAGGAGAATCTGGCAAGAGGGTTCATTAGGAAGTCGGTGTCACCAGCAGGGGCAGGGTTCTTCTTTGTGCAAAAGAAGAAAGGAGAATTACGTCCATGCATTGACTACAGGGGTCTTAACGCCATCACAGTCAAGAATAAGTACCCGTTGCCTCTAATCTCTGAGCTCTTTGATAGGCTCCGAGGAGCAAGAGTATTTACCAAGCTTGATCTACGTGGTGCCTATAACCTAATTCGCATCCGTGAGGGGGACGAGTGGAAGACAGCTTTTAATACCAGGGATGGGCATTACGAATACCTGGTGATGCCCTTCGGGCTCTGTAATGCTCCCGCTGTTTTCCAAGACTTTCTCAATGATATCTTCCGGGATATGCTCTCCACCTCTGTGGTAGTCTGTTATGTTACGGTAGCTGAGGAGTGCAGGCAAAAAAGGAAATACACCAGAGCAGTTGGAATCTATGAGATTGCAGTACCCTGACTAACCACCGCAACTAGAGGCAGCCGTGGAGCGTTCCTACGTTGGTCCTAGACGCCTCGTCACAGCCTGAGAAACTAACTACACCTAAAGATAGAAATAGGAAAGCTATCTGCCCGTAGCAGAACCCCAAAGATAATAGAAAGCCCCCAAACATGTAATGGAGGTTAGACAAGAGGAAATACTGACACAGAAAGAAAATAGTATGAGCAAACGCTGGGGCCCAAACTAACTAAATAGAAAAGGACAGGAAGGGTACTTACTGCAATCCCAGAAAACCCTGAAAAAACACCAACTCTACTAATTTCAAAATCACCTGAGATCACACGACCTCTACCACCCAAATCAGTTCTCTGGTGCAACAAAAACAGCAGCCACTGAAAAAACTGGAAAAAGCAAAAGTACAAAACACAGTGGCTGGACTAAACTGAGAGGGCAAAAGCCCCCGGAGGGGACCCAGAAGGCCCCCACAGAAGTGCAGGACCAAATGTAAAAATATAGCAAAAACACAATATAAGAAATTGTCTTATCTGATAGCAGGAGATGCAGACACGACACAGCAGGCTACAAGGGAAACTGGAAAGAAAGATTCAGACCAGAACAATTGATCACCGGCAACCCTGATGGGAAAATTACTCCCTTATATAAGACCAATCAGTAACACCTGATTCCCAGTCCTCACAATCCTCACTAGTACCGCTTGTAACCACCAGAGGGAGCCTCAGCTCAGAACTCATCTCAAACCCATTCACAACAGTACCCCCCCTTGAGGAGGGGTCACCGAACCCTCATTTGAGCAACCAGGTCGGTCAGGATGAGTTCTATGATACGCACGGATAAGTCTCCTAGCATGGATGTCCGAAGCAAACACCCAAGAATTGTCTTCCTGACCATAACCTCTCCATTTAACCAAATACTGGAGTCTTCGTCTAGAAAAACGAGAATCCAATATTTTCTCAACCACATACTCCAGATTGCCCTCAACCAAAACAGGGTCAGGAGGCACAGCAGCAGGAACCACTGGCTCAACAAACCTCTTCAACAAGGACTTGTGGAACACGTTATGGATCTTAAATGTCCTGGAAGAAGCAAACGAAAAGAAACAGGATTAATAATCTCCATGATCTTATAAGGTCCAATGAACCTAGGCTTAAATTTAGGAGATGCTACTCTCATAGGAATATTCTTTGAGGACAACCAGACCAAGTCCCCCACTTTAAACCGAGGACCATCAGTCCTATGCCGGTTAGCAAACCGCTGGACCTTCTCCTGAGAGAGGGACAACCTCTCCACTACCTGGTCCCAAATCTGCTGCATACGCTCAACAACAGAGTCAACACCTGGACAGACAGAAGCCTCCGTCTGTCCTGAAGAAAATCGAGGGTGAAACCCAGAATTACAGAAAAACGGAGACATCAAAGTGGCAGAGCTAGCCCTATTATTAAGAGCAAACTCAGCCAAAGGCAAAAAAGAGACCCAGTCATCCTGATCAGCAGACACAAAGCATCTTAGATAAGTCTCCAATGTCTGGTTTGTTCTCTCAGTTTGACCATTGGTCTGAGGATGAAATGCCGAGGAGAAAGACAATTGAACACCCAGTTTAGAACAAAAAGTCCTCCAAAATCTGGAAACAAACTGGACTCCTCTGTCAGACACAATGTTCTCAGGAATGCCGTGTAAACGAACCACGTGCTGAAGGAACAACGGCACCAATTCAGAGGAGGAAGGCAACTTAGGTAATGGCACAAGATGTATCATTTGGAAAACCTATCACAAATTACCCAGATGGTGGTCATTCTCTGAGAAACAGGAAGATCGGAAATGAAATCCATAGAGATATGGGTCCATGGTCTCTTGGGCACAGGCAATGGCATCAACAAACCACTAGAGCGAGAGCAAGGCTTGGAGCGAGAGCAAGTCCCGCAGGACTGCACAAATTCCCTGACATCGCGAGACAAGGTAGGCCACCAAAAGGACCGACTAACCAAGTCTCTGGTACCAAAAATTCCGGGATGCCCAGCCAATGCGGAACAATGAATCTCAGACATCACACTCTTTTTCCATTGGTCCGGGACAAACAATTTTCCAACAGGGCAGCGCTCGGGCCTATCCTCCTGACACCCCTCCAGAGCAAGTCTCAAATTGGGCGAGATGGCGGAAAGAACTACACCCTCCTTCAAAATAACAGAGGGATCAGATAGCTCAGGAGAGTCCGCAAGGAAACTCCTCGAGAGGGCATCCGCCTTAACATTCTTAGTGCCAGGAAGAAAGGAAACCACAAAATTAAAACGTGTGAAAAACAAGGCCCACCTGGCCTGTCTAGGATTGAGTCGCTTGGCAGATTCCAGATAGACCAGATTCTTATGGTCCGTAAGGACCACCACCTGATGTTTGGCTCCCTCCAGCCAATGTCTCCACTCTTCAAAAGCCCACTTCATGGCCAATAACTCCCGATTACCCACGTCATAATTACGTTCAGTAGGAGAAAATTTTCGAGAGAAAAAGGCACAAGGGTTACTTTTAGAGGTCTCTGGATCTTTTTGGGACAAAACGGCACCTGCCCCAATTTCAGAGGCATCAACCTCCACCTGAAATGGCAGAGAAACATCAGGCTGCCATAGAACAGGAGCAGAAGTGAATCTCTGCTTAAGTTCCTGAAACGCAGAGACTGCCTCAGGAGGCCAAATTCACCACATCAGAACCCTTTCTGGTCAAATCAGTTAATGGTTTAACAATAACAGAGAAATTACCAATAAATTTACGATAAAAATTGGCAAAACCCAAAAATCTCTGAAGAGCCTTTAATGAAGTAGGTTGGACCCAATCACAGATGGCCTGAACCTTGACCGGGTCCATTTCAATAACAGATGGGGACAAAATGAATCCCAGAAATGAGATCTTCTGTACGCCAAAAAGACACTTTGATCCCTTCACATACAGAGCATTCTCTCTCAAAATCTGGAATACAGTTCGAACATGCTTCACATGAGAGTCCCAGTCATTAGAAAAAATCAAGATATCATCCAAATAAACAATCAGAAACTTGTCCACAAAATCCCTGAAAATGTCATTCATGAAGGACTGGAAGACGGAAGGAGCATTAGTGAGCCCAAAGGGCATCACAAGGTACTCAAAATGCCCTTCAGGGGTGTTAAATGCCGTCTTCCATTCATCCCCGTGCTTAATGCGAATAAGGTTATACGCCCCCCTGAGGTCAAGCTTGGTAAACCAAGTAGCGTTTTTCACCCTGGAAAACAGGTCAGAAATCAAGGGTAACGGGTATTGATATTTCACAGTAATATTGTTCAAGAGACGATAATCAATACACGAACTTAATGAACCATCTTTTTTGGCCACAAAGAAAAAACCGGCACCTAAGGGTGAAGAGGATGGTCTGATATGACCCTTCTCCAATGATTCCTTGATATAAGACCGCATAGCGTCATGTTCAGGTACAGACAAGTTAAAAAGGCGACCTTTAGGGAATTTACTACCCGGCACTAATTCAATAGCGCAGTCATAGCTCCTATGAGGAGGCAAGGATGCAGATTTACTTTCGCTAAACACATCAGAAAAATCAAACAAAAAGTCAGGAACATCCTCAGCCTGGGGGAGGCAGAAAAAACAGGAGTGTTGGTATTAACACATTGGCAGCCCCAACTGGTTACAGACACAGATTTCCAATCCAAAACAGGATTATGAGACTGTAACCAAGGGAAACCCAGCACGATAATGTCATGCAGATTATATAGAACCAAAAATTTGCAGCACTCCTGGTGATCAGGTTCAACCCTCATGATCACCTGAGTAGAAAACTGGGGTTTATTCTCAGCCAAAGGGGTAGAATCGATCCCAGTAAAGGAATAGACTTCTGGAGGGGTATCAAGGGAAACCCACAACGTTTAGCAAAATCATAATCCATCAGGTTAATAGCTGCTCCAGAATCAACGAAAGCCTGAGCAGAAAATGAGGACAGAGAACATTTCAGAGTTACAGTTAATAAAAACTTAGTCTGAACACTACCCAAGACAACTGAGCGTGCAAAATGTCTTCCCGCTTAGGGCAGACTGAAATAGCATGAGAGGCATCACCACAGTAGAAACATAACCCATTGCGCTTTCGAAACTCATGACGCTGTGCCCCAGACACCACTCCATCACACTGCATGGGCTCAGCAGCTGGCTCACAAGGCAACACCACTCCACGCATACTTCTCCGCTCACGCAAACGTCTGTCAATTTGAATCGCTAATGACATAGAATCATTGAGACCAGAGGGGACAGGGAATCCCACCATAACATCCTTTACATTATCCGACAGACCCTTCCGGAAAAGGGCCGCCAAAGCGTCGTCATTCCATTTGGTCAGGACTGCCCACCTACGGAATCTCTGACAGTATAACTCAGCGTCATCAAGCCCCTGATTTAATGCCAACAAGGCTTTTTCAGCTTGATCAGTGACATTAGGCTCATCGTACAATAACCCCAAAGCCTGAAAAAATGCATCAACATCACTCAAAACAGGATCCCCAGGTATCAGGGAAAAAGCCCAATCCTGAGGATCGCCGCGCAGGAGAGAGATGATAATTTGAACCTGCTGCGCTGCGTTTCCTGAGGACTTAGATTTTAAGGCAAGAAACAATTTACAATTATTTTTGAAATTCTGAAACTTAGCTCGATCCCCTAAAAACAAATCTGGCATGGGGATCCTAGGTTCCACAACAGGCAACCTAGCAAGATATGCAGCAATACTCTGAACCTCAGTGGCAAGCTGATCCACACGGCCAGACAACTGTGCAAACTCCATTGGGAGAAAAGATCCCCCCAGCACCCAGAGATACAGAGGGAAAAAAAAAAAAAAAAATGCAACAAACAGAAAAATATCTCTGACAACTTTTCTTCCTTCAAAATATTTTTTCCCTTCTGTGAGTACCATACAATTTTTATGGCCGGTGATACTGTTATGTTACGGTAGCTGAGGAGTGCAGGCAAAAAAGGAAATACACCAGAGCAGTTGGAATCTATGAGATTGCAGTACCCTGACTAACCACCGCAACTAGAGGCAGCCGTGGAGCGTTCCTACGTTGGTCCTAGACGCCTCGTCACAGCCTGAGAAACTAACTACACCTAAAGATAGAAATAGGAAAGCTATCTGCCCCGTAGCAGAACCCCAAAGATAATAGAAAGCCCCAAACATATAATGGAGGTTAGACAAGAGGAAATACTGACACAGAAAGAAAATAGTATGAGCAAACGCTGGGGCCCAAACTAACTAAATAGAAAAGGACAGGAAGGGTACTTACTGCAATCCCAGAAAACCCTGAAAAAACACCAACTCTACTAATTTCAAAATCACCTGAGATCACACGACCTCTACCACCCAAATCAGTTCTCTGGTGCAACAAAAACAGCAGCCACTGAAAAAACTGGAAAAAGCAAAAGTACAAAACACAGTGGCTGGACTAAACTGAGAGGGCAAAAGCCCCCGGAGGGGACCCAGAAGGCCCCCACAGAAGTGCAGGACCAAATGCAAAAATATAGCAAAAACACAATATAAGAAATTGTCTTATCTGATAGCAGGAGATGCAGACACGACACAGCAGGCTACAAGGGAAACTGGAAAGAAGGATTCAGACCAGAACAATTGATCACCGGCAACCCTGATGGGAAAATTACTCCCTTATATAAGACCAATCAGTAACACCTGATTCCCAGTCCTCACAATCCTCACTAGTACCGCTTGTAACCACCAGAGGGAGCCTCTGCTCAGAACTCATCTCAAACCCATTCACAACAGTAGTCTATCTGGATGATATTCTCATCTTTTCACCAGATATAGACTCTCACCGGAGGGATGTCAACAAAGTCTTCGACCTCTTACGGGCAAACTCCCTCTATGCCAAGCTGGAGAAATGTGTGTTTGAGCAGGAGTCCTTACCTTTTCTGGGCTATATCATCTCTGCCCAGGGATTGGCTATGGATCCTGCCAAACTACAGGCTGTAATGGACTGGCAAGAACCCCATTCTCTTAAAGCAGTGCAGCGCTTTATGGGGTTCATTAATTATTATCGCCAGTTCATTCCCCATTTCTCGACTTTGGTAGCTCCCTTGGTAGCCCTCACCAAGAATGGAGCAAATCCCAAGTTGTGGTCTGAGGAGATCTCCAAGGCGTTCTCTTCCATCAAGTCGCATTTTGCCAGTGCTCCCATATTACATCGCCCTGATGTTGATAAACCGTTTGTTTTAGAGGTGGACGCCTCTTCTGTTGGTGCTGGAGCAGTCCTATATCAAAAGGATGCTCAAGGTCGGAAGCATCCCTGCTTCTTCTTTTCTAAGACCTTTACACCAGCAGAGAGGAATTATTCCATCGGGGACAGGGAGTTGCTGGCTATGAAATTGGCCTTCTCAGAGTGGAGACATCTTCTGGAGGGAGCTCGTTTTCCCTTCCAAGTCTTCACCGACCACAAGAACTTGGTATATTTGCAAACGGCTCAGCGGCTAAATTCTCGCCAGGCCAGATGGTCCCTATTCTTCTCTCGGTTCCATTTCTCCCTCCATTTTCTCTCCGGTGAGAAGAATGTTCGGGCCGACGCTGTCTCTCGCTCCTTACTGTCATCAGAGGAGGAGGATGAGGAGCCTCGGCTTATTGTCCCTGAAGAAAGCCTGAGAACTGTAGCCCCGGTTTCGCTAGAGTCTGTGCCTCCGGGCAAGACTTTTGTGCCCACTAATTTGCGACCAGAGGTACTCTCTTGGGCACACTCGTCCAGGGCAAAGAGGACAACTGAGCTATTGGCGAGGACGTACTGGTGGCCACATATGGTCCGTGACGTCAGGGAGTATGTTCAGGCGTGTGTCTCCTGCGCCAGGAACAAGTCCCCTCGACAACGGCCAGCTGGGTTACTTTTTCCTTTGCCGGTGGCAGACAGGCCCTGGGAGATGGTCGGGATGGACTTTGTGGTGGGCTTACCCAAGTCTCTGGGTTTCACTATCATTTGGGTGATCACCGACCACTTCTCCAAAATGGTGCACCTAGTGCCGCTACCACGGTTACCTTCCGCACGGGCCTTGGCAGCATTATTTATTAGACACATCTTCCGTCTACACTGTATGCCAGACAAGATTGTCAGCGATCGAGGTCCCCAATTTGCGTCTCGGTTCTGGAGAGAGTTGTGTCATCTACTCTGCATTGAATTGAACCTCTCCTCTGCATATCATCCCGAGACGAATGGGTTGGTAGAGAGGGCCAACCAGACCTTGGTCACCTACTTGCAACATTTTGTCTCTGCCAGGCACAATGCTGTGGCTGACTCCACCGGACAGACCCCATTCCTCTTAAATTACGGCCAGCATCCGCGGGTACCGGTGCCCATGCCCGTTGCTTCCGCTGACTCCAGGGTGGCAGACTGGACTGTGGAAGCATGGGACATATGGGACCGCACCCAGGATGCCATTCAGGCTTCCAAGGAAAGGATGAGGTCTTCTGCCGATGCTCATCGGCGTCCCGCTCCGACATTTTCTCCTGGCGACCTAGTGTGGCTCTCCGCCCGAAACATCAGGCTACGGGTGGAATCCACTAAATTGGCACCCCGCTATTTGGGTCCCTTCAAGGTTCTCGAGCAGGTGAACCCTGTGGTTTACCGTTTGGCCCTTCCGCCTCGCCTTGGTATCTCCGACACCTTCCATGTATCCCTCCTAAAACCCGTGGTCATCTCCCGGTTGCCTGAGTCATCTGTCGGGACGTTGGGTTCGTCTTCGGACGACTACGAGGTGAATGCCATTGTTGGGTGCAAGGTGGTACGAGGCAAAAAATTTTATTTGGTGGATTGGAGGGGTTATGGGCCTGAGGATAGGTCCTGGGAGCCTGCCGAGCATGTTCACGCTCCGCAGCTCATCGCTGCCTTTGAACGCAGCGAGGCCAGAGAAGGGGGGGCCCTAGGAGGGGGGGGTAATGTTAGGGTTCGAGTTCCCGCTGCTGCACAAGGGGAGTCTCGAACCCGTCCCGCTGCGGTCTCCCATTCATCTCCGGCCGCAGTGGAGCCTGCTCAGCAGAGACGTCGGTCCAGGCGTCTTGCCCACTCCTCTACTGTGCAGTGACTTGCTGCTGCCTTTCCTGGATCTACTATTATAGCCAGTGCTGGAGCAGCCGTCTTTGAGACAAAGTCCTGCGTTTTCCCATCTGAGCATGCCCAGAGTGAGATCTCTCATTGGAGATCAGGGGTCACATGTTCAGGTGCTGCAGCGGCTCCTATTGGTCCGCCAGGAAGGTCATGTAGCTACTTGTGTTTGTAACAGCTTCTCATTGGTCCTTGTTCCTGGAAGGTCCTGTAGCTGTTGCTATAAAAGGGTAGCATGGCTGGGCCGCCATGCGCTAATATCAACCATTGTATGCTATGCGCCAGTGTGATCATGCGTATGTGTGGTTAGGGACCCGGCTGAAATAAGCCACTAGAATACCGACTTAATCGGTGAGGAGTTTGGTATGGTAGCTGGCCAGGGTCGGTGTCCTAGATGCCCTAGATTACCGGCGTAACTGGTGAGGAGTTTTGATTGCCGTATTCAGGGTCTGGCGTTCAGACGCCATAGATTGCGGTTGACTCCCGCGAGGACATTAGCACATGATCACGCGTTATGTACGCTTAGCATTTAACTGTGTACCTGAGAGCCTGACAGGACACAGCACTTTTCCTCAGCGGCCCTGTGACGTAACAGGGTTTGCTTTCGACGCTAGACAGCGCCCTAGCGTTTTACTTTGCGGCTCACTGAAGCTAAGTGAGTTCGCACCTATCGCCATATAGCGCTGTGGCATTTCCGTTAGCGGCTCTGGGTCTTAACAGAGTTCGCACTTACTGCCACAACGCGCTACGGCGTTTATTTTAGCGACTCTGCGGGATAACAGAGTTCGCTACTTTTGCCATTTTACTAGCAGCAGGTTCCGCCTGCACGGTGGACCCCGGGCTGCGAACGCACCTCTCTACCTCATATATTTGGTGCGTTCCGCAGACCCTAACATAATGTTTGCTTTGGTTTGATACTTCCTTTATTGATACAGTCCCCTGTAGATTAGATAAGACTGTAGTGGGTTTCCGCAGGAGAAACGCACTTAAAATGTGTATGCGTTTTTTACCTGCAGATTTTCTGCATCAAACGCAATTATAAAACTTAGCGTATCCGCAAGAGAAAGTGACATGTTGAGGAGTTTTACATATCACAAATAAGATTATGCAATGTCAAAAAAAAAACAATGGGCATGATATTTCTAGAATACCAATTCACTTTTTTGGAACTAAGACGTTGCATTTCTTGCACAGTAAAAATATGCAGCTTCAAAAGCTCACTGAAAACAAGGAGACTTAATTTTACAGGGATCGATTAGTTTAAGATTTTATGTGGCCAACAGCCTGAAGACCTATAAAATAACTATCATAGCTGGTACTCATCCTCCCCTGGTCCAGTGCTGGTTCTCTGCCCCTATTTCAGTCTTTATCCATAGGCTGTAGCAGTGACATTACATCGACTGCGCACATCGCCACTAAGTCAATCATTGGGTTTAGCATAGACTCCACAAGTCGCTGAGTCCAGTATAGCTCTCTGGTCATCAACAAAGACTGGGACAGAGGCAGTCTGTTCTTGACATACTACTTGTAAAGACTAATCTTTGCAAAGAAAATGTTTTGAATGTCTGTACTCTTTTTTTTTTAACTATGCCGCCATCCTCTTCCTCTGATCACATAATACCCAAGTCGCATCTTTCTGGTTCACAGGTTCTGCCCATCACACATTCATCATCATCTCTAACTTGGCTTACAGTTGACTCAGTGTGGTAAATGGCTTAAGTCCCTTGTCCCCTTTCTGATCCACATGTCTAGATTTGCCCTGACTGAATGTCAATACCACCTTGCCTGCCACTGCCAGTGCCCCTACCACTAAAGATAAGTATATCTTTTTCATTCAAATTCACCGGCTTCACTGAATTTTCCACCAAAAGGAAGCGAATACATTTGCACAAATCTCAATACTTGAAGGGTTGCTATTTCTCAGAAAATATGTGGGGGGGGAGAACCCAGATAACCATAAGATCTTACACTTTACAGGCAAAAGAGAGGGAAAGAGAAAGGACTCCGCTGACCAAAAGAGCTTATACTCTACAGGAGAGAGAGAGGAATGACCCTGTTAACCATAAAAGCTTACACTCTAGAAGAGAGAGAGAAATATAGGACCCCACTGACAAAAGAGCTTACACTCTAGAGGAGAGAGAGACTTACACATTGACTCTGGAAATGGAAAACCACTCTGCCATACACTGGGAACCGGTGAATTCAGATGACCATCACTGTACAAGGAATAATAATTAGTAAGACTTCATAGCTGCAAGGAATTATGGGAAGCCCACGCGGCAATGCAAAATGACATTTGTCTGCTCTCTGAGGCTCTGATAGTGTTGGAAATGATGGCAGGCAAGTTTCTCTTTGCTAACGGCAAATTGAATCGCAAAGTGTTTGAGCTTGAGTGAAACTGTGAATTTCAGGAAATTTGACTTGAACTCGATCCTCCTTGGATCCATCCAATCATCTCTATCTACAACTAAATCTTGTAGAGTCACCCACATAGGTATGTATTTGAATCATGTTTACCATCTTCTCTACCCTCATCTCATCTGAGTTTAAATGCTGAAATATTTTCCTTAGCTTCCAGAGTGCTGTGGTTTAGGAAAATAAGGGACAAAACAAATAGGAGGTGTGAAAGAAATATATATTATATAGGCGTCATGGCCTCAGATACTATTTGCCTTTACATAGCTTTCAATAGATAAGGAAAAACCTCCTCTTCCCTAACAGGCCACTAATCTTCATACATGCTGTGATCCTTAAGGTACTGCCACACTAAACAATCCCGCTAGCGATCACGATAACGACGCATACTAATGCGATCGCTAGCGGGATTGTTTCTATATCGCTAAGTGCGGCCACATTTAGCGATATAGTTAACGACGCTATCGCCGTTAGCGATCTTCTTAACGACTTTAGCGGTACAAAAGTACCGCTAAATCGCTAAGAAAAGGTGCCACACAGCGATAAGATACTTACCCAGCGGGAGCGCCAGCGATGAAATAGGGTCCGGAGCGATTCCAGCGACGAGCGAGATCACAGCAGGAAGCTCGTCGCTGGAAGCTGCCGCACTGAACAATATCGCTAACGGGATCGCTAAATAGTGACGTTTTTTAGCGATCCCGTTAGCGATATTGTTTAGTGTGGCATACCCTTTAGGCTACAATACAATGAGAGGGTTTCTATGGATAACTATGACTGTGAGTGTTTTTTCTCTATTAGACCAGTCTTATATCTATGACTTACTAACTTTTCTATGACAATATGGTTGGAGGAGTAGTCACTAACTATTAAGCTCTCACTCTATATACAGACTTTTTTGTACCTAAATGTTAACATGTATATATATGTATATATATATATATATGTATATTTATATATACATATATATATACATATATATAACCAAATCTCCTGTGTACAGACCCGAACATGTGGGTCTCCAAGGGCAAATTTCCCTATATAGCCTAGCTGTTTCTGTCTTTATATGTCTTTTTCAGGTCTCACATATTTTTCATTTTGTTTATATTATTGATATTACATTAATAAAGCATTTTACTATATAAATTAATTATTCTGATTTCTCTAATCTCCATGATCTATATTAGATGAGAGCATATGTATACCCTACACTATCTGCTCTGTGATATTATATATATAGGTTTCAAGAAATATATAATTGTCAGTAAAACAGCTAGTTAGGGCTGCATCCATATACTGCCTCTACCCAAGAAGATAACATCTGCCCACTCTTATTACTGGATCTCAAAACTACAAGGTAGGACTCCTGGGAGAATGCTGAGAGATGTCAAACATGGCAACTCGGCCTGGACCCTTAAGTTCAAAGAACTAGCTAGCATAGCTTGTAACTAGGAAAGAATATTTCCTATTTTCCATATAGAGAGAAAGGGCAGAGGACACAGGATATTTGAAATGCTACAACTTAGCTCATTATCCATTAATAAACAGCAACTAATAAATGGGCCAATCCAGGTCATCCTGGAAATAGAAGCCTATGGTCAGTTCTATAAAAAGCTAGGTGGCACAAAGAGAAGGGGATCACATGTGAGAGATGGATAGGAGGCTGATGTGATTCATAGTTCACTTCTCCTTCCCTCACGAAAACAGAAGATAACTTATGCTATAACTGTTTTGCATATTTCTGTGTCATTTTATTTTTATCGTTTTATATATTTCATTGTAAGCACTGTATATTTTTATATCGAAGCTTAAAATCTTTAATAAGTTTGATCATTGTATGATCTAAAGAGCCATAGTCTTTGAGAGAGTGTCTGACCTTTGATTGTCTGACATTAACATGTCTTGGAGACTCATCACCCCATGTGTTTGATGAGTGGTGGCAGCGCGTTAAGAAATCAGGGTGTGCGGACTGTATCGGAGTGGGATTTATGCTCACTGTACAGCCAAAAACAGATTGAGTTAGAGGAGATAAATTAACCCTTGCAGGAGTGTAAGGAGAGAGACCGGACTGAGGGTACCTGTACTAACTTGGGTCCGGAACTGTTGAGGCTGCGTCCCATATTGTCCGGGGGAAGCCAGGGGCATGGTTAAAAGTGAAAGCGTGCGCAGCGTCAGCGAGTTTCCGCTGGCAGTGATAGAGACAAGGTGCGTGCGCAGCGTGCTCCGCAGGGTGCGCAGCAGGGCTGTAATGAAACACATCCGACTCGATGCCAGGACGCCGCCAGAGCCCATGGCAGTAACAGGGAGAGAGCCAGGAGCCCTGTTCAGCTGAGCTCCGCACATGAGCTTAAGAGCCAAGGCAGTGTGCAGGACTGTTTACTGCTGCCCTCGTTGCCGGACATTGCCACGCTGCCCAACCAGGACCCTGACACTACTGCGTCCTTATTTGTGTAGGCCACATACACTTATGGACTAGGGGTCCAGCGGAAAGTGGCGGAGACTGACCACTGCCACCAGAAGATGAACCACAGTTGCCCTCAGGACCTCATAGGACAAGCACCGCACCAGCCGTTGTTGGCGCTACTCACTTCCAAGCATCATCTACAGCCTGAGGAACCTCTGACACGATTAAGTGTTTGAAAGAACTGCCCTTACCTTGTTCATTGTTTATTAACTCTGCATATCCTTTACAACTTAACTGTATATTCCCTCATTTAACTGTTTGTCTCCCTTCGTGTAGTATCCCACTGTTGAATTAAATTATTAACCCTTGCTCTGCCTCTTGTGCATCACTGCATCCCACAACCTGCTTACACTTGGCATAGTCCGCAGGATGCCGTCTATAAGCGCAGAGACAGCAAACTAAGCGGTCATGGGTGCCCCAAGGGCCAGCTTACCATTGGGGGCCATGCTCAGCAATCTCCTGAAATTCACAGGGAGCAATTCACTGCCGTGGGACTGGACTGAGCGAGTAAAGGTAATGCTGAGAATGCACTCCATGACACCCGCCATGCAGGCAGAGATTACTGTAATGGCACTGGATGGGGAAGCTAGATGTTCTGTGATGTTTCAGCCCCCCACGAGTGGAACACCTTTACCAAGGTTCTGCAAATTCTAGAGGAGATGCATGGGGACCTCACGGATATTGGGGAATTGTGCATTCACCTGTTCAGCTGAGTACACAGTAAAGGGGAGTCCATGACCCAATATATGAATGCCTTGCAAGAAATTCACGCAGCCATCACCAAGTGGGATGATATGGGTGTGGGGCCTCCTGACGTGATACTAGGAGACCACTTGCGTGTTAGTTCCCGCATGTCCTTTCTTGAAATTGGAGCGGAAGTGCGTGAGCAAGAGCAGGGGAAGGCAGCCTTGGCAGGGAAGGTCTGGAGTGGGGAGGTACCACCTTCACCCGAAGCTGAACCAGGATGGGTCAGAAAGATCTGGAAGGAGATACAGGGAATGCGGGAAGAGTGGTCTGACTTCAGAAGAAACCCTTTGGTGGCCCCAGATCCGTCCAGAAGCAGGACTAGCCCCGAGTCCTGCTTACCTTCTGCACCTCGTCAGGATACGAGACAGCCCAAGACAGAGAGACAGGCAATCTGCTTCAGATGTGGAGACATTGGACACTATGCCTAAGGGTGAACGAAGCGTGGAAGGCCGCTAACCCGGCAGCCGTTAAACTAGTGGGCTTCATGGCCGTGGTGCGATGCCAGAGTGGAAAAAAAATACAAACAAAAATGTAAAAAAATATACAGTTATACTTACACGATGGAGACTGCCGCGTCGCTCACTCCAACAACCCTGGGAGGCACTGCGAGGACCTCTTGATGGAGCACCAGATTCAGAAGACTATAAAAACAAAAAAAATTATGCGCTTGGATGTAGGCATATGTGTTGTGTGCAGTGTGATATCTATACTAAATTGTTTTCTATGTGTTGTGTGTAGTGTGATGTTTTGTTTCTGCGATGGATGCAGGAAACTTACTAATTGCGAGCCCATTCCGGGTATCTGTCCACCCCTTCGTTCTTCTTCTGGGAACACCTCTTCAGGGTCAGATTACTGTTATAAATAAAAAATGTTGATTAATAGATTTATCCACATATCAGAGGTGGATTGTGAAATACCTAAAAAAACAACAACTTTTTTTACCTGTAAACGCTGATGATGTGAGGGAGGACTCCCAGAAGAAGAAGACATGCTGTCCAGCTGCTGCTGGCGGCGTGTGGAACTCGCCGGCTGATGCTGCTGCTGGCCGGCTGTGCTGCTGCTGCTTGGCGGACTCTGCTGTGGAATAAAGAGAAAAAAATGCAATGAATGTATTGATACTGCATGGCCCTGGCTGAAACACAAAAATTGGTTAGACATGTTAACATTTTTTTGTTGAATGGGGTGTGTGATATTTACTGTCTAGTGTCTGCTGCTGTCGTACTGTCCTGCTGCTGCTGGGATGATGGTGCTGCTTGCTGGGACTCTATTTCTGCTGCGGCTTGGCGGACTCTGCTGTGGAATAAAGAGAAAAAAATGCAATGAATATATTGATATTGCATGGCCCTGGCTGAAACACAAAAATTGGTTAGACATGTTAACATTTTTTTGTTGAATGTGGTGTGTGATATTTACTGTCTAGCGTCTGCTGCTGTCCTACTGTCCTGCTGCTGCTGCTAGGATTAAGGTTGCTGCTGCTGCTGGGATGATGGCTGCTGCTGCTGGGTCTCTATTTCTGCTGTGGCTTAGCGGACTCTGCTGTGGAATAAAGAGAAAAAATGCAATGAATATATTGATAATGCATGGCCCTGACTGAAACACAAAAATTGGTTAGACATGTTAACATTTTTTTGTTGAATGGGGATTGTGATGTTTACCGTCTAGCGTCTGCTGCTGTCCTACTGTCCTGCTGCTGCTAGGATTAAGGTTGCTGCTGCTGTTGGGATGATGGCTGCTCCTGCTGGGACTCTATTTCTGCTGCAGGTTGGCAGACTCTGCTGTGGAATAAAGAGAAAAAAATGCAATGAATATATTGATATTGCATGGCCCTGGCTGAAACACAAAAATTGGTTAGACATGTTAACCTTTTTTGTTGAATGGGGTGTGTGATATTTACCGTCTAGCGTCTGCTGCTGTCGTACTGTCCTGCTGCTGCTGGGATGATGGCTGCTGCTACTGCTGGGATGATGGCTGCTGCCTTCTCCTGCGGCTGGGTACTACCTTCTTGGATGGCTGCATGGTTAAGGCTGAGGGTCCTACTGGCATGGTTTATATATGTTTGCTGTGGGCTGGGCAACTTCTGTGCATGCTCAGACGAAAAAGCCGGATCCAGCCACCGGATACGGCGCATTGCAGCGCTCATAGACTTTCATTGTAACAAAAAGCCGGAAGCGCCGGATCCGGCGCTTCCGGCTTTTTCGCCGGAGACAAAAAGCGTTACTGTAGCCATTTTTTCCTGACGCCGGAATGTGACAAAAAGCCGGATCTGGCAAAAACCGGACGAACCACAAGGCCATGCGGTGCGATCCGGCACTAATATAACTCAATGGGAAAAAAATGATCCGGCATTAGATTTTGCCGGATCCGGTTTTACAAAAAAATGCCAGACGGGCGAAAAACGGATGTGTGAAAGTAGCCTAAGCCTCCTGTGGCGGTAGGATTTTTTTTTGTCAAAAATAAGGATGAGGGCCTTAGACCGTGTCTGGATTTTCGGGAGATTAATAAGATAACTGCGCAATCCTTACCCGTTGCCGCTAATTCCCGATTTGTTTAACCAACTAACCGGAGCTAAGTGGTTCTCTAAAATTGACCTTCGTGGGGCATATAATTTGCTGCAGGTAAAGGAGGGCGATGAATGGAAGACAGCCTTTGATACCCTGGAGGGTCATTTTGAGTGTCTAGTGATGCCTTTTGGCCTTACTAATGTGCCTGCATTTTTTCAAAATTTAATTAATGACATTCTGAGGCCGTTGATCGGTAGGAGAGTTATTGTTTATTTGGACAATATTTTGATCTATTCTCCTTATCTGGAGTCACATTGGCAGAGAGTCCGCGAAGTTCTTCAGATTTTGAGTGAAAACAACCTCTTTGCTAAATTGGAGAAGTGCGAGTTTGCGGTAAAGAAAATGCGTTTTTGGGGTACTTGGTCTCAAGTGATGGGTTTGAGATGGACCAGGTGAAGGTTCAGGCAGTACTGGATTGGCCTAGTCCTGAATGTTTAAAATCTGTCTAAAGATTTTTAGGGTTTGCCAATTATTATAGAAAATTCATAAAGAATTTTTCTGTTATCGCTAAACCCATAATTGACCTCACCAAGAATTGTTCTGATACTGTCCAATGGTCCACTGAGGCAGTGGAGGCTTTTGAGCATCTCAAGGAGAGGTTTAGCTCTGCTCCTGTTTTGATCCAAACAGATGAGACCAAGCCTTTTCTGGTAGAGGAGGGAGGGAGAGGATGGGGTGCATCCCTGTGCTTTCTTTTCTAAAAAATTTTCGCAGACTGAGCTCAACTATGATGTTGGGAACCGAGAGTTACTGGCTATTAAGCTCATGTTTGAGCATTGGCAACATTTTTTGGAGGAGGCTAGACATCCGATACAGGTTTTTACTGATCATAAAAATCTGATTTATCTGGATGCTGCTTAACGTTTGAATGCCCGTCAAGCCAGGTGGGCACTGTTTTTTGCCTGGTTCCATTTCTCTGTAACATATATCCCTGGCAGAAAAAATGTTAAAGCGGATGCTTTGTCTCATAGTTTTTCTCCGGCAGTTAGTACTGAGAAGGAGGAATGTATTTTGCAGAGAGGGGTGGTGGTGGAAGCATTGTGTTCTGAGTTGGAGAATAACATCCTAGAAGCCCAGAATTCTGCACCAACAAACACAAACTCTGGTAAATTATTTGTGCTCAAAGCCTTGAAGAGAGCTTTGTTTGCTCAATGTCATGAGTCTCGGTTGATGGATCATCCAGGGATTTCGGAAACTAGAAAGTCAATCGGTCGAAGTTTCTGGTGGTCAGGGTGGCATAGAGAAATTATCAAGTGGGTGCGTCAGTGTACGGTGTGCGCTAGGTCGAAGGCCTCTCATGCCCCGACTGCAGGATTGCTGTGCCCTTTGAAGGTTCCTAGCTCGCCATGGACTCATCTTGCTAAGGATTTTATCACCCATTTGCCAGTTTCTGAAGGTTTTTCTGTCATCTGGGTTGTTGTGGACCAGTTTAGTAAGATGTGTAATCTGGTCCCGTTCAATAAATTGCCCTGCGCCAAGACTCTAGCTAAGGCATTTTTGAAAGAGATTGTCAGGCTCCATGGTGTTCCCAAGGATATTGTTTCCGACAGAGGACCACAGTTTGTGGCTCGCTTCTGGTGTGATTTTTGTGACAGATTAAAGGTTCATTTGTCATTTTTATCAGGTTATCATCTGGAGTCCAATGGACAGACCAAAAGGAAAAACCAGGACGTTGAGCAGTTTTTGAGATGTTTTGTAGCAGACAATCAGGAGTAGAGTTGAGCGATACTTTCCGATATCCTAAAGTATCGGAATCGGAATGGTATCGCCGATATCACTAAAATATCGGCGATACCCGATATCGATACCGGAAGTCCCATGTAAGTCTATGGGAACAAAATATCGAAATTAAAAAAAACCCATTCTTGCCTTGTTGGTTAATTGTACATGAAGGAAAACAACAAAGAGTAATGTAGAATGTATTGTGGAAGGTTGAGGAGACATTAAAGGCATAGATGTTTAACCCAATCAAATGGAATAGCATAAATATTTTTTTTTTAAAGATGTTCGGATTGACGAAGAAATTGACAATGTTAACGTTTTTTATATTTTGGCAAATATGTATATTACACAACTTCCATGCTCTTCATCTTCACCTTTTTAACTTTTCACACACTTTCTCCTTCATAATCTTCTGCAGCATCATCTTTTTCATCAAATTATTTTTCATCTTCACCTTCTTTATCTTCTTCTTAAACTTCTTGCTATTCATCTTTGTTAACATTACTCATATTCTTCTTATTAAACTATTATTCTTATTCATATTCTGCTTCATCTTCTTCATCATATTCTTATTTGTGACAGAGAATCCTGTACTTGTAATCTGTCAAAGTATGAATTTTTCATCCTTCCGTTCTTGCTGTCACAAAAGATTTAAATTACAACAGTATTTGTCCGTGTTCAGTTTAGCCTGCAGCAGCAGGCATTTTCCAGGGGCACCACGAGGAGGAACGGACTCACCCCCATACACTGCTTAGTCTTCTTCTGCTTAGAATTTAGAGCATATATTTTGCTCTTCATTTTGGTCTTATACTTCATGTTCTTCTGCTTTTAGATCTTCTGCTTATTGTTCTTGTGTCTCTTGTTCCGTATCTTGTATTGTAGCACAATCTTGTACCAGCTGATGTTACTGGGACACGGTTACTAAGCAGGAGGTACCTGTGCTCCAAAGCACTACCAAGGACCAGCAGACGTTGCTGGAACTCGGATACCGAGATGGAGGCACCTAGGCCAAAGGCACTGCGGAGAACCAGCTGACGGTACTGGAACCCGGAGGGGCAGCAGAAGGAAAAGAGCCAATGGCACAACCGAGGACCAGCTGACGTTACTGGGACACGGTTACTAAGCAGGAGGTACCTGTGCTCCAAAGCACTACCAAGGACCAGCAGACGTTGCTGGAACTCGGATACCAAGATGGAGGCACCTAGGCCAAAGGCACTGCGGAGAACCAGCTGACGGTACTGGAACCCGGAGGGGCAGCAGAAGGAAAAGAGCCAATGGCACAACCGAGGACCAGCTGACGTTACTGGGACACGGTTACTAAGCAGGAGGTACCTGTGCTCCAAAGCACTACCAAGGACCAGCAGACGTTGCTGGAACTCGGATACCGAGATGGAGGCACCTAGGCCAAAGGCACTGCGGAGAACCAGCTGACGGTACTGGAACCCGGAGGGGCAGCAGAAGGAAAAGAGCCAATGGCACAACCGAGGACCAGCTGACGTTACTGAACCCCAGTAACACAGGAGCAAGTGTTGACTGTGCTAACAGCACTTCCGAGCAACAACTGGCGGTGTTGGAGCCCAGGGTCAAGGAGGATGTTTAAATACTAGATAAAGTAATTTCCTTGTTACCTGTCAATTTTAAATGTCTATACTTCAAACAAGAGAAAGATAACCTTTACTACCATAAGATGATGATTTCATTTAAACTAATATCTAGATAAATAAAGAATTGACAAACATAAACACATACATTAACATGTTGAACAGCAATGCAAACCACAAAATAAATTAGTTAAGGAATCTGCTATACGGTTGTACATAAAAGCATACAAGTACATATCTGAATCCATTAATGATGGATAAGTAACAGTATGTACACCATTTTTATTGTATAGACAATGAATGTCTGACTTCAAAACATCATCAGCATTACAAGTTATCTGTGACATTACTAAAATGTTACATTTGCTGAATAATGTCACTAAACAGTTTATACAAAATTATACAATTTCCATCATGTAATACTCATAATATGTGGCAATAATCATGTTTATTAACAAACATAACCTTTAAAAAGTGCATAGTGCATAGTGAAAATTGCTAGTTATGCCTGACTGTCGACTTGCAAGCATGACAACGGATAGATAAGGTATATATAGATGAGACTGCATAGCCACAGATGGTGAATGGCGATGTAATACTGTACCTCAATAAAGTGTGCGTCACTACTACATAATTTTTTTTATATAGCTTTATAAACAGGGTACGTGGATGTATGCTTGCGCCTTTGTTTTGACGCACAGACTGCCTTCCTGCTGAGACGCGTTGGGTAGTGAACAGTTGTGTGCAGTGTTCACTGTAGTCTGAGGTTTTCCTTTTTGGAGTGCAGATCACGCTCCAGTTAGTTCTTCAACCACTGCTGGTTGTAGTCTGCTGAGCGTGTGTCACTGGCACATCCTTGAAATTTTTCTATAATTGTTGCTGCTCCACTCTATTACAAATAAATAAAATCTATTAGTGTGACGCGCTTCCATCCGTATACAATACATTGGTTGCAAACACTATAGAAGTACACAAAGGGGCCTTTCACACCTACTGAACAGTTGTGTGCAGTGTTCACTGCAGTCTCTGCGGAATAACCACACTTAGGCCTTATAACTTTTCAGACTTTCTTTATCAATCTACCAAGATGAAGAAGGCAGGGAGTAAGGCACGTGGTCGTGGAGTTTCTTCAGGGAGAGGACGTGGGGATTCTGTGGCTGCTGCGGCCCCCAGTGACACAGCATCCACCAGTTTTCCCCGTGAGCGTTCCTTTATGCGCACTTTTGTAGGAGCTCGGAGTACCCCCCTGCTGCGGGAAGAACAAATTAAAGCCGTTGTTGTTTGGATCTCAGCCAATGCATCGACTTCAATTGCTTCCACCTCCTCTCAGGACCACAGCACTGTTGGGCAACCATCTGTCTCTTCACCGCCTGGCAAATTGCCCAGGCAGTCAGAGAGTTGTGTACAGGAGCCAGCTGAGTGTCTGCTTCTGTTCTCAGAATCTATTGGCTTGCAAACAGGGGCCCAGCCAAGCAGCATTCTGTAATGTGAAGAAGAGGGAGTATGCAGTGATGCGCAACAGCTGTGTCTCTCTGAATCTGAAGAGGCGGGTGAGACAGTGCCGATGGTCAGCACACCGCAGAACGCATCTGATGATGATGATGAGACCCAGGTGCCAGTTTCTGTTGAGCATGGTGCTGGCCAGACCACCCAACAGCAGGTGTTGGAAGGGGTAGTGGAGATGATGAGGTCCAATACCCAACATGGCATGAAGAACAGGAAGGTGGTGGGAGCAGCTCAGAGGAATAATAATAATATTTATTTATATAGCGCCATCATATTCCGCAGCGCTTTACAGTTTAGCAGTTTCAGAACACAAGTCATAAGTAACAACGTTAACAATACAATAATTTAAGCTAAATAAGTCGCCCCTGCTCGTGACAGCTTACAATGTACAATGAGATGGGGGAGATACAAAGTATAGGTGTTTATATACAATGGTGCATTTACAATGATGTTCCAGCCATCTTAAGGGACTGAGGGATGGAGATAGTGAATGGGCTAGAGACACACACACACTTACACAGAATACATAGAATGACTTTGATTAGTGAATGTGATAGGCCGCTCTGAACAAATGTGTTTTGAGGAGCGCCTGAAACCATGCAAATTGTGGATAGTCCTAATTTCTTGGGGTACAGCATTCCAGAGGATTGGCGTAGAGCAGGAGAAGTCTTGGAGTCGGGAGTGGGAGGTACGTATTAGTGCAGAGGTTAGTCGAAAGTCGTTTGCAGAGCGCAGCAGTCGGTTAGGCCGATAGATAGAAATGAGGGAGGAGATGTAGGAGGGGTGCTGCACTGTGGAGAGCTTTGTGGGTGAGAACCAGTACTTTGGTTGAAAGCTGGGAGAGGCCTAGAGAAATGGTTAGTGATAGAAGGAAGATAGAGGAAGACATTGCCCCAACGGTACAAACAGGAGGGAGAGTTAGGCTGCAGACTCGGTTGCCTGTAGCCTCCAGTTTGGCACCTGTTCGGAGCAGTTGTGTTCCAAAAGTCAAAACGTGCGCTCCCAGGACTTGCACTGCGTGGTCCTTTTTTCACACACTTGCACATGATATTTGCTATGTGAAATGCAAGCTGTGTAATCAAAAATTAAAAATAGCTAAAAGTGTCAGTCACCTCAATACCACAAATATGTGGAAACATGTGCGGACAAAGCACGTAGTTGAGTTACAAAGACACACTGGAGATGTAGGCCAACCTACAGCAGCACCTACATCTTCAGGTTGTGTTGAAGCCTCTTCATCGAGCTCACACACAGCTGGTTATGCTTCCTCACAGGATCGCCATGGAAGAACCTCGGCCACTGTTGTCCAGAGACAAACTGTTATTCCACACACAGCAGCAAGTTCCCTGTCATCCTCACACTCCCAGGCCACAAAACAGCCAGCGGTAGCACAGGCATGGGATAAAAGACGGCCATACTCCGCAAACCATGCACGAGCACAGGCTCTGAATGCTGGCATTGCAAAACTCCTGTCCCTTGAAATGCTGTGATTCAGGCTGGTGGAGACAGACAGTTTCCGTAACTGAATATCATTGTCAATCCCACAATACAATGTGCCAAGCCGATTTCATTTCAGCAGGCAAGCCGTCCCTGGTCTGCAAAAGCATGTTGAGGGAAAAATTAAACATGCGCTACTAAAAGCCCTCAGTAGCAAGGTCCACCTGACCACCGATGCGTGGACCAGTACCCATTGTTATGATCTGCTACAACCAGTAAGGAAAGAAGGGAATTCTGTCCCTACAATACAACTAAGCTGAATCCCTACGATGTAACGGGGAACCTGATCCTGCGACCAGACCCGCTAAAGTCCTCATCTAGTGTGAACGAGACC
>JARQOD010000005.1:349839467-349879917 GCA_033576555.1 Oophaga sylvatica | reverse complement strand
ATCTGGCAAAAACCGGACGAACCACAAGGCCATGCGGTGCGATCCGGCACTAATATAACTCAATGGGAAAAAAATGATCCGGCATTAGATTTTGCCGGATCCGGTTTTACAAAAAAATGCCAGACGGCGAAAAACGGATGTGTGAAAGTAGCCTAAGCCTCCTGTGGCGGTAGATTTTTTTTTGTCAAAAATAAGGATGAGGGCCTTAGACCGTGTCTGGATTTTCGGGAGATTAATAAGATAACTGTGCGCAATCCTTACCCGTTGCCGCTAATTCCCGATTTGTTTAACCAACTAACCGGAGCTAAGTGGTTCTCTAAAATTGACCTTCGTGGGCATATAATTTGCTGCAGGTAAAGGAGGCGATGAATGGAAGACAGCCTTTGATACCCTGGAGGTCATTTTGAGTGTCTAGTGATGCCTTTTGGCCTTACTAATGTGCCTGCATTTTTTCAAAATTTAATTAATGACATTCTGAGGCCGTTGATCGGTAGGAGAGTTATTGTTATTTGGACAATATTTGATCTATTCTCCTTATCGGAGTCACATTGGCAGAGAGTCCGCGAAGTTCTTCAGATTTTGAGTGAAAACAACCTCTTTGCTAAATTGGAGAAGTGCGAGTTTGCGGTAAAGAAAAATGCGTTTTTGGGGTACTTGGTCTCAAGTGATGGGTTTGAGATGGACCAGGTGAAGGTTCAGGCAGTACTGGATTGGCCTAGTCCTGAATGTTTAAAATCTGTCTAAAGATTTTAGGGTTTGCCAATTATTATAGAAAATTCATAAAGAATTTTTCTGTTATCGCTAAACCCATAATTGACCTCACCAAGAATTGTTCTGATACTGTCCAATGGTCCACTGAGGCAGTGGAGGCTTTTGAGCATCTCAAGGAGAGGTTTAGCTCTGCTCCTGTTTTGATCCAAACAGATGAGACCAAGCCTTTTCTGGTAGAGGAGGGAGGGAGAGGATGGGGTGCATCCCTGTGCTTTCTTTTCTAAAAAATTTTCGCAGACTGAGCTCAACTATGATGTTGGGAACCGAGAGTTACTGGCTATTAAGCTCATGTTTGAGCATTGGCAACATTTTTTGGAGGAGGCTAGACATCCGATACAGGTTTTTACTGATCATAAAAATCTGATTTATCTGGATGCTGCTTAACGTTTGAATGCCCGTCAAGCCAGGTGGGCACTGTTTTTTTGCCTGGTTCCATTTCTCTGTAACATATATCCCTGGCAGAAAAAATGTTAAAGCGGATGCTTTGTCTCATAGTTTTTCTCCGGCAGTTAGTACTGAGAAGGAGGAATGTATTTTGCAGAGAGGGGTGGTGGTGGAAGCATTGTGTTCTGAGTTGGAGAATAACATCCTAGAAGCCCAGAATTCTGCACCAACAAACACAAACTCTGGTAAATTATTTGTGCTCAAAGCCTTGAAGAGAGCTTTGTTTGCTCAATGTCATGAGTCTCGGTTGATGGATCATCCAGGGATTTCGGAAACTAGAAAGTCAATCGGTCGAAGTTTCTGGTGGTCAGGGTGGCATAGAGAAATTATCAAGTGGGTGCGTCAGTGTACGGTGTGCGCTAGGTCGAAGGCCTCTCATGCCCCGACTGCGGGATTGCTGTGCCCTTTGAAGGTTCCTAGCTCGCCATGGACTCATCTTGCTAAGGATTTTATCACCCATTTGCCAGTTTCTGAAGGTTTTCTGTCATCTGGGTTGTTGTGGACCAGTTTAGTAAGATGTGTAATCTGGTCCCGTTCAATAAATTGCCCTGCGCCAAGACTCTAGCTAAGGCATTTTTGAAAGAGATTGTCAGGCTCCATGGTGTTCCCAAGGATATTGTTTCCGACAGAGGACCACAGTTTGTGGCTCGCTTCTGGTGTGATTTTTGTGACAGATTAAAGGTTCATTTGTCATTTTTATCAGGTTATCATCTGGAGTCCAATGGACAGACCAAAAGGAAAAACCAGGACGTTGAGCAGTTTTTGAGATGTTTTGTAGCAGACAATCAGGAGTAGAGTTGAGCGATACTTTCCGATATCCTAAAGTATCGGAATCGGAATGGTATCGCCGATATCACTAAAATATCGGCGATACCCGATATCGATACCGGAAGTCCCATGTAAGTCTATGGGAACAAAATATCGAAATTAAAAAAAACCCATTCTTGCCTTGTTGGTTAATTGTACATGAAGGAAAACAACAAAGAGTAATGTAGAATGTATTGTGGAAGGTTGAGGAGACATTAAAGGCATAGATGTTTAACCCAATCAAATGGAATAGCATAAATATTTTTTTTTTTAAAGATGTTCGGATTGACGAAGAAATTGACAATGTTAACGTTTTTTATATTTTGGCAAATATGTATATTACACAACTTCCATGCTCTTCATCTTCACCTTTTTAACTTTTCACACACTTTCTCCTTCATAATCTTCTGCAGCATCATCTTTTTCATCAAATTATTTTTCATCTTCACCTTCTTTATCTTCTTCTTAAACTTCTTGCTATTCATCTTTGTTAACATTACTCATAATTCTTCTTATTAAACTATTATTCTTATTCATATTCTGCTTCATCTTCTTCATCATATTCTTATTTGTGACAGAGAATCCTGTACTTGTAATCTGTCAAAGTATGAATTTTTCATCCTTCCGTTCTTGCTGTCACAAAAGATTTAAATTACAACAGTATTTGTCCGTGTTCAGTTTAGCCTGCAGCAGCAGGCATTTTCCAGGGCACCACGAGGAGGAACGGACTCACCCCCATACACTGCTTAGTCTTCTTCTGCTTAGAATTTAGAGCATATATTTTGCTCTTCATTTTGGTCTTATACTTCATGTTCTTCTGCTTTTAGATCTTCTGCTTATTGTTCTTGTGTCTCTTGTTCCGTATCTTGTATTTGTAGCACAATCTTGTACCAGCTGATGTTACTGGACACGGTTACTAAGCAGGAGGTACCTGTGCTCCAAAGCACTACCAAGGACCAGCAGACGTTGCTGGAACTCGGATACCGAGATGGAGGCACCTAGGCCAAAGGCACTGCGGAGAACCAGCTGACGGTACTGGAACCCGGAGGGCAGCAGAAGGAAAAGAGCCAATGGCACAACCGAGGACCAGCTGACGTTACTGGGACACGGTTACTAAGCAGGAGGTACCTGTGCTCCAAAGCACTACCAAGGACCAGCAGACGTTGCTGGAACTCGGATACCAAGATGGAGGCACCTAGGCCAAAGGCACTGCGGAGAACCAGCTGACGGTACTGGAACCCGGAGGGGCAGCAGAAGGAAAAGAGCCAATGGCACAACCGAGGACCAGCTGACGTTACTGGGACACGGTTACTAAGCAGGAGGTACCTGTGCTCCAAAGCACTACCAAGGACCAGCAGACGTTGCTGGAACTCGGATACCGAGATGGAGGCACCTAGGCCAAAGGCACTGCGGAGAACCAGCTGACGGTACTGGAACCCGGAGGGGCAGCAGAAGGAAAAGAGCCAATGGCACAACCGAGGACCAGCTGACGTTACTGAACCCCAGTAACACAGGAGCAAGTGTTGACTGTGCTAACAGCACTTCCGAGCAACAACTGGCGGTGTTGGAGCCCAGGGTCAAGGAGGATGTTTAAATACTAGATAAAGTAATTTCCTTGTTACCTGTCAATTTTAAATGTCTATACTTCAAACAAGAGAAAGATAACCTTTACTACCATAAGATGATGATTTCATTTAAACTAATATCTAGATAAATAAAGAATTGACAAACATAAACACATACATTAACATGTTGAACAGCAATGCAAACCACAAAATAAATTAGTTAAGGAATCTGCTATACGGTTGTACATAAAAGCATACAAGTACATATCTGAATCCATTAATGATGGATAAGTAACAGTATGTACACCATTTTATTGTATAGACAATGAATGTCTGACTTCAAAACATCATCAGCATTACAAGTTATCTGTGACATTACTAAAATGTTACATTTGCTGAATAATGTCACTAAACAGTTTATACAAAATTATACAATTTCCATCATGTAATACTCATAATATGTGGCAATAATCATGTTTATTAACAAACATAACCTTTAAAAAGTGCATAGTGCATAGTGAAAATTGCTAGTTATGCCTGACTGTCGACTTGCAAGCATGACAACGGATAGATAAGGTATATATAGATGAGACTGCATAGCCACAGATGGTGAATGGCGATGTAATACTGTACCTCAATAAAGTGTGCGTCACTACTACATAATTTTTTTTATATAGCTTTATAAACAGGTACGTGGATGTATGCTTGCGCCTTTGTTTTGACGCACAGACTGCCTTCCTGCTGAGACGCGTTGGGTAGTGAACAGTTGTGTGCAGTGTTCACTGTAGTCTGAGGTTTTCCTTTTTGGAGTGCAGATCACGCTCCAGTTAGTTCTTCAACCACTGCTGGTTGTAGTCTGCTGAGCGTGTGTCACTGGCACATCCTTGAAATTTTTCTATAATTGTTGCTGCTCCACTCTATTACAAATAAATAAAATCTATTAGTGTGACGCGCTTCCATCCGTATACAATACATTGGTTGCAAACACTATAGAAGTACACAAAGGGCCTTTCACACCTACTGAACAGTTGTGTGCAGTGTTCACTGCAGTCTCTGCGGAATAACCACACTTAGGCCTTATAACTTTTCAGACTTTCTTTATCAATCTACCAAGATGAAGAAGGCAGGGAGTAAGGCACGTGGTCGTGGAGTTTCTTCAGGGAGAGGACGTGGGGATTCTGTGGCTGCTGCGGCCCCCAGTGACACAGCATCCACCAGTTTTCCCCGTGAGCGTTCCTTTATGCGCACTTTTGTAGGAGCTCGAGTACCCCCCTGCTGCGGAAGAACAAATTAAAGCCGTTGTTGTTTGGATCTCAGCCAATGCATCGACTTCAATTGCTTCCACCTCCTCTCAGGACCACAGCACTGTTGGGCAACCATCTGTCTCTTCACCGCCTGGCAAATTGCCCAGGCAGTCAGAGAGTTGTGTACAGGAGCCAGCTGAGTGTCTGCTTCTGTTCTCAGAATCTATTGGCTTGCAAACAGGGGCCCAGCCAAGCAGCATTCTGTAATGTGAAGAAGAGGGAGTATGCAGTGATGCGCAACAGCTGTGTCTCTCTGAATCTGAAGAGGCGGGTGAGACAGTGCCGATGGTCAGCACACCGCAGAACGCATCTGATGATGATGATGAGACCCAGGTGCCAGTTTCTGTTGAGCATGGTGCTGGCCAGACCACCCAACAGCAGGTGTTGGAAGAGGGTAGTGGAGATGATGAGGTCCAATACCCAACATGGCATGAAGAACAGGAAGGTGGTGGGAGCAGCTCAGAGGAATAATAATAATATTTATTTATATAGCGCCATCATATTCCGCAGCGCTTTACAGTTTAGCAGTTTCAGAACACAAGTCATAAGTAACAACGTTAACAATACAATAATTTAAGCTAAATAAGTCGCCCCTGCTCGTGACAGCTTACAATGTACAATGAGATGGGGAGATACAAAGTATAGGTGTTTATATACAATGGTGCATTTACAATGATGTTCCAGCCATCTTAAGGGACTGAGGGATGGAGATAGTGAATGGGCTAGAGACACACACACACTTACACAGAATACATAGAATGACTTTGATTAGTGAATGTGATAGGCCGCTCTGAACAAATGTGTTTTGAGGGAGCGCCTGAAACCATGCAAATTGTGGATAGTCCTAATTTCTTGGGTACAGCATTCCAGAGGATTGGCGTAGAGCAGGAGAAGTCTTGGAGTCGGGAGTGGGAGGTACGTATTAGTGCAGAGGTTAGTCGAAAGTCGTTTGCAGAGCGCAGCAGTCGGTTAGGCCGATAGATAGAAATGAGGGAGGAGATGTAGGAGGGGTGCTGCACTGTGGAGAGCTTTGTGGTGAGAACCAGTACTTTGGTTGAAAGCTGGGAGAGGCCTAGAGAAATGGTTAGTGATAGAAGGAAGATAGAGGAAGACATTGCCCCAACGGTACAAACAGGAGGGAGAGTTAGGCTGCAGACTCGGTTGCCTGTAGCCTCCAGTTTGGCACCTGTTCGGAGCAGTTGTGTTCCAAAAGTCAAAACGTGCGCTCCCAGGACTTGCACTGCGTGGTCCTTTTTTCACACACTTGCACATGATATTTGCTATGTGAAATGCAAGCTGTGTAATCAAAAATTAAAAATAGCTAAAAGTGTCAGTCACCTCAATACCACAAATATGTGGAAACATGTGCGGACAAAGCACGTAGTTGAGTTACAAAGACACACTGGAGATGTAGGCCAACCTACAGCAGCACCTACATCTTCAGGTTGTGTTGAAGCCTCTTCATCGAGCTCACACACAGCTGGTTATGCTTCCTCACAGGATCGCCATGGAAGAACCTCGGCCACTGTTGTCCAGAGACAAACTGTTATTCCACACACAGCAGCAAGTTCCCTGTCATCCTCACACTCCCAGGCCACAAAACAGCCAGCGGTAGCACAGGCATGGGATAAAAGACGGCCATACTCCGCAAACCATGCACGAGCACAGGCTCTGAATGCTGGCATTGCAAAACTCCTGTCCCTTGAAATGCTGTGATTCAGGCTGGTGGAGACAGACAGTTTTCCGTAACTGAATATCATTGTCAATCCCACAATACAATGTGCCAAGCCGATTTCATTTCAGCAGGCAAGCCGTCCCTGGTCTGCAAAAGCATGTTGAGGGAAAAATTAAACATGCGCTACTAAAAGCCCTCAGTAGCAAGGTCCACCTGACCACCGATGCGTGGACCAGTACCCATTGTTATGATCTGCTACAACCAGTAAGGAAAGAAGGGAATTCTGTCCCTACAATACAACTAAGCTGAATCCCTACGATGTAACGGGGAACCTGATCCTGCGACCAGACCCGCTAAAGTCCTCATCTAGTGTGAACGAAGACCTATAGTTGCGAGGGAGTAATCCCTACAAGATCTAGGGACTGGAGAAAAGGTGGACACCTCCTAGTCCTAACATAAATTGTAGCATGGATAATTAAACAGAAAAATAAATACTTTGTGATCCTAACATCAAGCAAAACTCACAGATTAAGGCACCTAAGCACCCGGCTAGCTTAACAGTAGATAATACAATGAAGTCAAGCAAAGCCAGAAGGGCGGAGCCAGACTAAATAGGGAAAAAAGGTCATGTGACCAGCAAACTGAAACAAAACCTAACAAGAGGGTTCTAACACCCATGGCCAGGGACAATACCTTTCCCTCACTGCCCATTGGGTCAATGTTGTGCAGCCGGGTACTGATCTTGCGAGTGGCGCTGTACGTGTTCTGCCAACTCCAAGGATTGCAGGAATCAAGTCTGTACACATTGATTCCTCCTCCTATTCCAGTTCCTCAGAATCATCGCTGCAGGAGCCGTCACGGTCTACCTCCACATGGACCCGTGAACGTTTACCTGTTGCGACCGATATGAGCACAGCCGTGTCCAAATGTCAACAGGCCATCCTGAAATTAATTTCCATGGGAATCTTAGCCACACAGCGCAGGAGCTCTGTAATGCCATAAAGCAGGAGAGCGACGTGTGGTTTTTGGAAGAGAATCTACAGGCAGGCTTGGTAGTGTGTGACAATGGCCGAAATCTGGTGTCAGCTCTGGGCCTTGCAACCTCACTCACATACCATGTCTGTCATATGTGCTCAACTTGGTCGTGCAGAGTTTTTTGAGGGACTATCCGGATCTTGATGCACTGCTGCACAAGGTCCGCCTAGAGTGCGCTCACTTGCGACGTTCCAGCATGGCCAGATCGCTGATTGCAGCTCTGCAACGCAGATTTCACCTTCATGAACATCGCATTATATGTGACGTACCCACCAGGTGGAATTCCTCGTTACATATGTTGGAGCGGTTGTGTGAGCAGCAGCCAACAGTAATGGAGTATCAGCTGCATCAGGCGCAGTCAACTCGCAATTTGCGGCGTTCACACTTCACCACTACTGAGTGGGCCTCTATAATAAGAATAATAATATTATTTATTTATATAGCGCCATAATATTCCGCAGTGCTTTACAGTTTAACAGTTTCAAAACACGAGTCATAAGTAACAACGTTAACAATACAATAATTAAAGCAAAATCAGCCGCCCCTGCTGGTGAAAGCTTACAATCTACAATGAGGTGTGGGAGATACAAAGTACAGGTGTTTATATACAATGGTGTTTTTTACAATGATGGTCCAGCCATTTTAAGGAAGTGAGGGATGCATGGAGATAGTGAATGGCTACACACACAGAATTACACATAGAATGACTTTGATTAGAGAATGTGATAGGCCACTGTGAACAAATGTGTTTTGAGGGAGCGCCTGAAACCATCCAAATTGCGGATAGTCCTAATTTCTTGGGTAGAGCATTCCAGAGGATTGGCGCAGCGCGGGTGAAGTCTTGGAGTTGGGAGTGGAGGTACGGATTAGTGCAGAGGTTAGTCGAAGGTCGTTTGCAGAGTGCAGCAGTCGGTTAGGCCGATAAATATAAATAAGGGAGGAGATGTAGGGGGGTGCTGCGCTGTGGAGAGCTATGTTGGTGAGAACCAGTAATTAGAATTGGATCCTATAATGAATGGGCAGCCACTGCCAGTGTAATGAGTGGCGAATAACTCTATGAAGGATATCTGCCACGTTTTGCGTGCGTTTGATGAGTCAACGCGGATGGCGAGTGCAGATGATGCACTAGTCAGCCTGACTGTCCCCCTTATCTGCCTGCTTCAAAAAACACTGCAAGCACTAAGGCATGAGGTTTTGGAAGAGGTGGAGGATGAGGAGTCACAAATTCCATCACCTTCTGGACAGTCAGCGCAACGTGGTTCTTCACAAAGGGCTGGAGGACTTTCAAAGTACCATGCTGTATCAACAATTGAACCTCCAGAGTCGCTGTCTATATTTTCATAACCATTACAAACTTTTAATGTATTTACAAAGCACATAATGTACATTTTTTGTCTATCCTTTTGTAATGCTATTGTGTTTCCATAAACTGATGTTACAGAATTATGATACAAAGTTTTTAAATTTTGAGTTTTAAATTTTGTAAATTTATATGTATTTGAAGGACTTTGTGAGGAGGATGAGGAGTCACAAATTCCATCACCTTCTGGACAGTCAGCGCAACGTGGTTCTTCACAAAGGGCTGGAGGACTTTCAAAGTACCATGCTGTATCAACAATTGAACCTCCAGAGTCGCTGTCTATATTTTCATAACCATTACAAACTTTTAATGTATTTACAAAGCACATAATGTACATTTTTTGTCTATCCTTTTGTAATGCTATTGTGTTTCCATAAACTGATGTTACAGAATTATGATACAAAGTTTTTAAATTTTGAGTTTTAAATTTTGTAAATTTATATGTATTTTAAGGACTTTGTGAGGAGGAGTCAATGGAGGAGGAAGACATCGCTCCAGAGGGAGGTAGACAATGCTCTAGTCAGAAATGTAGACCAAGGGTGGGGTGATGCACAGCAGGCGAGATGACGCCTCTTGCAGGGGACAACGTTTCTTGGCCAGTTGGGAGTCTGCAGCACATGGTTGATTTCATGCTGCAGTGGCTGAGAAACGACCGCCGCATCGAACACATTCACACCACGTCTGATTATTGGGTGTACACCCTCCTAGACCCTCGCTACCGGGACAACTTACAAAGCCTCATCACACCGTTGAACCGGGAGCGTAAAATGCGGAAGTACCAAGACACACTGGTGCAATCCATAATGTTCTCCATTCCACCAAGAGCACTGCTGCTGCTACTGATTTACAAAGCAGCTCTGTGCGTCGAGGCAGTGGAGACAGCTCTGCAACAAGAGGGAGCACAAGCAGCGCCTCTGCACAGGGCAAGACCAGTATGTTCCAAATGTGTCGAAGTTTTGTGGCAGCGCCACCAATGTCTACACCATCCGAGACGGCTCCAGTCAGCAGGAGGCAACATTTCCGTAAGATGGTTACAGACTACATGTCTTGCCCTCTCAGTGTACTCTCAGATGGCTCTTCCCCATTCAAGTTTTGTGTCTCTAAGCTGGATACATGGCCAGAGCTTAGCCAGTATGCATTGGAGGTGCTGGCTTGATCTGCTGGCAGTGTATTATCGGAGCGCGTCTTTACTGCTGCAGGTGGTGTACTAACAGACCGTTGCATGCGACTATCCTACGATAATGTACAACGGCTTACTTTTCTGAAAATGAACTAGGCATGGATCTCGCCTGAATTTGCCTGTCCGGTTTCAGATTAACTAACTGGTTGACAACGTTTTCCATGTCTCCTGTTATGTTCATCTTTCTACCACCTGAGCTATACTCCCTGGGCTACAACACTGCCAGTTGCTGCTCAGAAGTGTCGTGTCCACAGACCAATACACAAGCTATAGTAATAGTGGGGTTCAGTAACGCCTGCTGTTCCCCTGCTGTGTGTCCGGCAAAAATTACTGCTACCTAGCTACACATGTTTAAAAAAACATGACATGTTAAAGTGGCTAGTGCTACACATAGATATCAGGCTACACCCTTATTTCTAAGCTGTAAACAAGTGAAACGTCAAATTTAAAACCATTCAATGATTAGTGTTGGTAACAAATCTGTAACTAAATAATTGTGACATATTATGGCAGATATCCACATGTCTAACACAAAAGCATACTTATGCTATAGGGTACTGATGGTGAACCTTCTCACTCCATAACTTTGACCAATCCAACTCACATCATGCCTCAAATGCTGCAATGTTGGAAGTGCATAATGTGGGTTGAACTTTGACAACAGCTGCAGTGCGAAGGTTATCCTCTGTGTTCTTGGCTTTTAAATAAAAGCATACAAGTAAATATAATAATACATTGTTGATTAAGGGACATGATGTACACCTGTAATATTGTGCAAACAATGGATGTAGGACTATTCCTCTTCAACATTACTTATATTTGTGTCATTTGAAAAAATACATATTTTAGTTAAAAATTAAAAACCCATGTTCAGTAGCTGTGAAAGGCCCGTTTGTGTACTTCTATATTGTTTGCAACCAATGTATTGTATACGGATGGAAGCGCGTCACACTAATAGATTAGATTTATTTTAAATGGAATGTAGCAGAACCAATTGGAGATAAATGAAAAGGATGAGCCACTGAGACACGCTCAGCAGAGTACAAGCAGCAGTGCTTGAACATGTAACTGGAGCGTGATCTGCACTAAAAAAAGTAAAAACACAGACTGAAGTGAACACTGAAACACAACTGTCCACAATCTGTGAAAAGCTCCTTTCTGTACTTCTATAGTGTTTGCAACCAATGTATTGTATACGGATGGAAGCGCGTCACACTAATACTATTAGGATGAGCCACTGAGACACGCTCAGCAGAGTACAAGCAGCAGTGCTTGAACAAGTAACTGGAGCGTGATCTGCACTCAAAAAAGTAAAAAACACAGACTGAAGTGAACACTGAAACACAACTGTCCACAATCTGTGAAAAGCTCCTTTCTGTACTTCTATAGTGTTTGCAACCAATGTATTGTATACGGATGGAAGCGCGTCACACTAATACTATTAGGATGAGCCACTGAGACACGCTCAGCAGAGTACAAGCAGCAGTGCTTGAACATGTAACTGGAGCGTGATCTGCACTAAAAAAAGTAAAAAACACAGACTGAAGTGAACACTGAAACACAACTGTCCACAATCTGTGAAAAGCTCCTTTCTGTACTTCTATAGTGTTTGCAACCAATGTATTGTATACGGATGGAAGCGCGTCACACTAATACTATTAGGATGAGCCACTGAGACACGCTCAGCAGAGTACAAGCAGCAGTGCTTGAACAAGTAACTGGAGCGTGATCTGCACTCAAAAAAGTAAAAAACACAGACTGAAGTGAACACTGAAACACAACTGTCCACAATCTGTGAAAAGCTCCTTTCTGTACTTCTATAGTGTTTGCAACCAATGTATTGTATACGGATGGAAGCGCGTCACACTAATACTATTAGGATGAGCCACTGAGACACGCTCAGCAGAGTACAAGCAGCAGTGCTTGAACATGTAACTGGAGCGTGATCTGCACTAAAAAAAGTAAAAAACACAGACTGAAGTGAACACTGAAACACAACTGTCCACAATCTGTGAAAAGCTCCTTTCTGTACTTCTATAGTGTTTGCAACCAATGTATTGTATACGGATGGAAGCGCGTCACACTAATAGTATTAGTGTGACGCGCTTCCATCCGTATACAATACATTGGTTGCAAACACTATAGAAGTACAGAAAGGAGCTTTTCACAGATTGTGGACAGTTGTGTTTCAGTGTTCACTTCAGTCTGTGTTTTTTACTTTTTTGAGTGCAGATCACGCTCCAGTTACTTGTTCAAGCACTGCTGCTTGTACTCTGCTGAGCGTGTCTCAGTGGCTCATCCTTTTCATTTATCTCCAATTGGTTCTGCTACATTCCATTTAAAATAAATCTAATCTATTAGTCTAATAGATTACATTTATTTTAAATGGAATGTAGCAGAACCAATTGGAGATAAATGAAAAGGATGAGACACTGAGACACGCTCAGCAGAGTACAAGCAGCAGTGCTTGAACATGTAACTGGAGCGTGATCTGCACTAAAAAAAGTAAAAAACACAGACTGAAGTGAACACTGAAACACAACTGTCCACAATCTGTGAAAAGCTCCTTTGTGTAGTTCTATAGTGTTTGCAACCAATGTATTGTATACGGATGGAAGCACGTCACACTAATAGATTTGATTTTTTTTGTAATATAATGGAGCTGCACCAATTCCACAAAATAAAAAAAAAAAAAAAAAAAAAAAGAGTCAGTGACACGTGCAGATGCCTACAAACAGCGGTGGATGCAGAGCAAACTGCAGCGTCACCTGCACTGTCACACACACACCTCGCACAGAGCTGTTAAAACAACACTGGCAAAATGAAGCTTTACACAGCGGTTGGTAAACTAGCCTGCCTCAAGCACAGTAGTACACAAAATCGCAATATCTAACTGTCCCTCAGAGTGAGCAGAGTAGCGTTCTGTCCCTTACTGAGTTCACAGCACAGTGACGCTAAAATGGCGGCGGCGCCTTTTATAGTGCATTCTGACATCATTTCAGCAGCCAATCACAGCCATGCCATTAGTTAAGATGACCGCAGCATTACAGGATGTGCCCACACTTCGTAGGATTCCTCATTGGCTGACTAAAATCACATTGCCTGTCTCAAAGAATTATGGGAACTTCCGATTCCGGTATACGATATGGAAAAAGTATCGGAATTAAGTATCGGAATTCCGATAACGCGAATATCGGCCGATACCCGATACTTGCGGTATCGGAATGCTCAACACTAATCAGGAGATGTGGTCGGAATATCTACCACTAGCCGAGTTTGCTCTTAATAATCATACGTCTGCCTCTGCTGGGCGTTCTCCTTTTTTTTGCTGTACAGCGAGACATCCATCTTTCGGTCCATTTTCAAAGATTGGGGCGGCTGTGCCTGAGGAGGAGAGTTTTTCTGGAAGTTTGGAAAGGGTTTGGACCAATGTACGCCATAATCTGAAAGAGGCGAATAGGAGGTCTAAGAAATATTTTGACAGGAAAAGAAGTGAGGCGTTGTTGCCAGTTTGGGACATGGTCTGGTTGTCCTCTAGGAATCTGCGTTTGAAGATCCCTTCTAAAAAACTGGGGTCTAAATTTGTAGGACCCTTCAAAGTGGTTCAGGTTGTCAACTCTGCAGCTGTGAGATTAGACATACCCTCGTCCTGGAGAATTAATTCAGCTTTTCATGTATCTTTACTGAAGAAGGTTGACATGCCAGATAAGGAGGCGATGCTGACTGTTCCTCCAATTGATGAGGATGGCGAGTTTGAGATTTCTTGCATATTGGATTCCAGGTGGCACAGAGGAAGGTTGCAGTATCTCGTGGCCTGGAAGGGTTTCGGTCCCGAGGATAATTCCTGGATGAAAGCAGAGGATGTTTCAGCCTCAAGGCTGATTAAGACTTTTCACAGGAGATTTCCGAATAAGGCTCGGCCAAGAGGACCTGGAGGATCCTCGTAAAAGGGGAAGTACTGTTAGCATCTATTCAGTTTGACCATCCGCCATCTTGTTGTGGTTTCTGGCTGCTGGCCTTTTTCCCCTGGTGCTGAGCTTGTCGTTGGTCAGGTGATTGTTTCTCCCTTTATTACCCTGCACCTGCCTCCCAGTCCTTGCTGGACATCATGTTAATCTGCTTGAGTTCTGGCTAGGAGCCTTTATAGCTTTGTGTTATATTGTGTGCAGTTCTGGGAACTCTAGTTCTGCTGTCTTAGTCTTTTTGTTTTTTTCCTATTGTTCCTGCAGCTTCCTCTGTTTCCCTGCTAGGAAGTTACCAGTGTTTTGTTCCCAGTCCCTAGATCTTTCAGGGATCCCTGTCCCCCACCTTCAGGTCTTCACTTAAGTCTAGACTAGGATCATCGGTGGGTCTATTCGCAAGGAATAGGTCGCCCGCTCCATCGTAGGGATCGAGTCTAGTCATGGTGCAGGGTCAGATTCCCCCCCGCTTTATTCCTGAGTTGCAGACCCGTATCAGGTGCAGAGCAAAAAGTCTAATTTTTGGTTGCTAATACTGTGCTCCTACCACACTATCTGAGCAACATGATTGGGAAAAAGCGAGATCGTGGTGGAAGGGGTTTAGGCTTGGTGTTCAAAGTGTACATGGGTTAGGTCACTAGGTGGTAATGTTTGTGAAAGCACCAGTGATCCAACAACATCACATCCTATCCAAAGCCAACTAAAAACTTCTCTAACTGGATGGGCTACTCGACTACCTTTCTTTGGCAGATGCACAGCTGTACGCCTTGTTGATGAGGCCCACAAAGGGCATGTGCTTGAGTGGATGGCAAGCGCAGCTTCAAGTGGCTTCTCCTCCTCTTCCTCCACCTCAACATCACACCCAGTACAGTTGTAGTGCTAAGATGTTAATGACCATCGGGAACCCATATTAGTAGCCTGTCTTTAAAGACCCCTTTAAGATATTAAATAGTAACAATTCAGCTCATATTAGCCTTGTATTTTCTGTAATTTTCCTAAACACCTGGAGACTGTGTAACTCCATCAATATTTAATGAAAACGTGCATGTTTATAGCATTCACCCAATTATCACATAGTACTTTTATCACTGTTTGATGAGAACGGTGTATGTTTATATTCTTCAGTGGGAAAGTGTATGTTTATAATTGTTGCATAGTTTTGCTATTAATGTTTGGTGAGAAATGTCGCGTTTTTAATATGGTGGAACATCCGGTACCAGGAGCGTTTAGCAAGCCAAGAACGCAATAATACAATGCTACAAAATTGCCATATATCTCAAGTGAGATTTATAGCATTGATCACTGGCAGAGAGGTAAGTACCTTCACAACAACGGCACTTTGCACATTTGAAATACACATAGGATGGAAAGAATATAAAGGCAGTCAGTGGCATCAAATAACTACCTGCAAGTAGCGGAGGTCAGCGGTCCCGTGGCTTGCTACTATTTAAGCAGCATTTCAACTGTAAGGTCAAGAGGCTCCTTTAGGCTCCCATGGTGTTGTAGTGTGGGTAGTGTTTATTCGCCCTTACTCCCCCTCCTTATGCCTCTTATCTGTGTTAGTCATATTTTATACAATTTTTGTAATAATAAAATTTATCTATTTTATGGGACTGTATGACTGCTCTTTTGTGTTGGTTAGTACTTATTGTGCAGTTGGTCAGTGTATGATCCTAGCATATATGTATTGGCAATGTTGATTACGAGTGTTCTGTGGGCATTTTTGATTAACCTGTACATATATATGCATTATGCTTATTACACCTCTTATTCAGCAATGTAAGTGCTTTACCTTTGTGATTTATATTATGCAAAAGTGTACGCAATATCGCACTATTTCCTATTTTCTGTAATCATTTAATTATTGTAATAAAATTAATCGCCTTCTTTAAAGCCGTATTCGAGCCCTTTAATTATTTGGCAAAAAACCGTCCACCCCAATTTCCCATGATCCCCCCCCTCGTCACAACTCTCCAACCGAACAACTGACTGTAGGGAACCAAAGATGAGTGAGTCTGAAAAGCTGTTCACACATTCTACAGTATGCCATACGCATCAAAAGTGTCCTCAAAAGCTTCACAGAGTCAACAGGAGAAAATTATCTGCACCAATGCCCAAAATTTTTTAAGTTTCTCTCCAGCATGCTCTGTGCTGAGGGGTTGACCAGACATTATAAGGGTTTGGGTTTTTTGTGAGTAAGTTTAAGAGATGGGCGGGACGCCTACCCACCATATCTCCACCTCAGGGTGTGGTTGGGAAGTTAAATGTCCAGCTACATGTTTTTTTTTCTCTGTGTGTGTTTGGAGACAGGCAAGTCTCCAGATGATAGCTCCAAGGAGAGCTGAAGATTTTGTATATCCTGAGCGGGCAAATCCCGCAGGCTTATGGTCTCTGCTATACGTTATCTTTTGTTTTGTCATTATGCTGGAAAAGTCCACCTTCGTTTTGTTAAATCCTGCCAAGGTTTATGTCATGCTTAATAAACCAGCAGATGTTTCACCCAAGAAGCGTTGAAGCGTTCCTGTGTCTACCTGTGAAAGCAGCTGAGTGAGGCAACTTACCACAGGGTGATACAGTCCCATACCTCTTAAAGTAAATGTGCAGTATGACAGGAATATAATTTGCGAATTTATTAGGACCCAACACAATCTCTTTATGCTTCACTGTTTTAAGTGCGTTTATACATATTTTTACACTAAGCTACAAGAAAACGAGATAATATAATGCAGCTTTGTTTTTCACATTTTAACTCAAAGCAGCTGTCTACGGTTAACATGTAACAGGGTTAAGGGCCACAGAGGTGCCAGATGAAAGATATTAGAAAAAAAGAGACTAAGGCCCTTTTCTGCCTTCAAAACCTGTTAGTTCTTGATTAAGGTTCACTTAAAAGAAGGCTTAAAACAGAAGCCCTAATGGAATTTTAACAGCATCATTAACCTCCATTAAGGTCAGAAACCTCTAGCAGTACATGTTATAGCATCAGAGCTGTCACTATCCGCTAGTTTAGCTTTGACCCATTCAGCTTCCATAATGCAATCATATTCACAGAAAGGCTGATTAAAAATAGGCTGTTATGACAAATCTTGACTGCCCTTAACACTCAAAGCATATAATGTGTTAGTAAGAACTCTACAATTAACACTCACACTGTCTCATAATGTCAACAGATTTGCACAGTGCATTTTACTTGGCATAATAGTACATTCAGCCAGAATGTTGATGCTTCTAATGTCTTTTACTATTAACTGCTACCAAAATGAAAAGGTTAAACACAACACACAGAATATCTTTTTCCTATCATTTGTTCATATTACCCAATTTCTGATTCATCTTAGCTATTAGTAATCAAAACCAAACTGTCATAATGTTCATGATTTAGGTCTTTTTTTCACAGATCCGAAAACAAAAAACTCTTCATTAGTGTTGAGCGATACGATAATGCAAATATCGGCTATCGGCCGATATTAGCTCTATCGGCCTTTCGATAATTCGTTTCGATATTTTCGTCTTATCGAATACCGGAATCGGATTTGTCACTGTCACTGTCTGTGTCCGTCGGTCGGGTCTGTCACTGTCAGTGTCCGTCGGTCGGGTCTGTCAGGAGTCAGCGGCACTTACCTGGCAGAAGATCTCCGGCGGTCACGGCCTGGACTGCTTCATGGCCGCCATCCTCTTCTCCCCGGCGGTCACATGCAGTTTCTCGCGATAACTGCAGTGACTGCTGGGTAATCCCGGCCGTAAAGCAGTCAGTCCGATGACGTCACCGCCGGGGAAGCAGGTAATCAGCTGTGCCGCGTCGCGATGACAGGCTCTGCCTGTCATTGCGATGTAGCAGAGCTGGATCGTCGTGGGACTGTCGTTACTATGGACTGCGTCGGACAGGTGGTATACTGTTGGTTTGTTTTTTTTCTTTTTTTACAGGAGATCGATGGCGTCGCAGGAATGAGAGAGTAATAAAAAAAATGAAAACTGTGTTGTCTCTTTTATTTCATTAAAAGACTTTTTTCTTGCTTTGTCTTTTTTTTATGCATTTAATAACTTTGGGATTAATAATGGATCGGTGTCTTATTGACACCTCTCCATTATTAACCGGGCTTATTGTCACCGTGCAATCAACGGTGACATTAACCCCTTATTACCCCGCTTGCCATCGCTACAGGGCAAGTGGGAAGAGCCGGGTAAAGTGCCACAATTGGCACATCTTTTGATGCGCCAAATGTGGGGCTGCTGTAGCCTGGTATTATCAGGCTGTTGAGGGCCAAAATCCATGGGCCTTGACAGTCTTTTAATACCAGGCCGCAGCAGTCTGCATTTTACTTGGCTGGTTAACAAAAATAGGGGGGATCCCCACGCCGTTTTTTTTTCGAGGGGATCCCCTATTTTTGTTAACCAGCCAAGCTAAGCAGACTGCTGTGGCCTGGTATTATCAGGCTTGCAAGGTCCATGGATATTGGATCCTTACCAGCCTGAAAAACCAGGCCTCAGCGGTCTGCTTCATCTGGCTGGTTAACAAAAATAGGGGGGACCCCACGCCAATTTTTTTCGAGGGGATCCCCTATTTTTGTTAATCAGCCAAGATATGCAGACTGCTGTGGCCTGGTATTATCAGGCTGGCAAGGTCCATGGATCTTGGCTCCTTAACAGCCTGAAAATCCAGGCCTCAGCGGTCTGCTTCATCTGGCTGGTTAACAAAAATAGGGGGGACCCCACGCCAATTTTTTTCGAGGGGATCCCCTATTTTTGTTAACCAGTTCCCTCTGACGTCACTGATTGTGTCCCTGGCTGACCTGAAGTGAAAGTGGAAAGCAATCAATTAAGCTTTCCACTTCCTCTCCTGTCAGCCAGGAGAGGAACTCATTCATTTGGGGGTTTACTGTGAGGCTGCAGCATTAGCTGCGGTCCCTGCAGTAAACATTAACCCTTTCTGAAGGATTACACCGTGGGACCTGACTGTACATCGGATTGGTAAGAATAATTTTGCTTTATTATTTTATTTTTATTACAGGAAATGGTTTTAGCAGGAAAATAAAATATGGTCAAAAACTGTGTGATTATTTCATTAAACTTCTTTTTTATTAAAGTATGTGTGTTTGATTTTTCTTTCATACAATAGGATTAATAATTGATAGTTGTCTAATTGACAGCTCTCAATTATTAACCTGGCTTAAAGTGACCTTTCAATTGCAAGGTCATTTTAACCCCTTATTAACCCATTCGCCACCGCTACAGGGCAATGGGAATAGACGGGCAAAGTGCCAGAAAGGGCAAATCTAATTAGAGATTTGCCCTTTCTGGGGTGTCTGGGGGCAGATGTTAGTAGCCGGGGGGGGCCAAAAATAATGGTCCCTCTCTGGGCTATTATTATCTGCCCCCACTCACTGGCTTTGTCTGTCTGGTTGCGAAAATAGGGCGGGAGCCCACGCATTTTTTTTCAGCAATTTTACACTTCATATATATATATACATGTCATTAAATTTGTGACACATATATATATATATTTATATTTATAGTTCATACACTTCTACATAGTATAATAGCCGCTAATTCAATTGCCGGCTTTTGTGAAAATGCAGAACCCGACATGAAATGACACTTGGTTTACAAAGAGTTAACCATGTCTTTTCATGTAGTTTGATATCTGATTTGCACAAACAATTACATGAGTGTAAGTGTGCAAAATTTCACACCTGTAGGGGTTAATTAAAGGTGTAAATTCGTAGGAAAAAAGTCAGTTTTTTTTTACAACGAATTTACACCTTTAATTAACCCCTACAGGTGTGAAATTTTGCACACATAGACTGATGTAATTGTTTGTGCAAATCAGATTGCAAATGACATGAAAAGACATGGTTAACCCTATGTACACCAAGTGTCATTTCATGTCGGGTGCTTCTGTCTTTTCACAGAAGCCGGCTTTACCCGGCAATTGAATCAGAGGATATTTTACTATGTAGAAGTGTATAAACTATACATATATGTATATATATATATATGTCACAATGACATGTATATATAATATATATATATATAATGTATTCTATGTGTGTATATTTAGTGTTTACAAGGAAATAAAGTTTTTTTTAGTTGCGATATTTTGTTCCCATAGACTTACATTGGACTTCCGCATTCGGAATCGGATATCGACGATATTTAGTGCTATCGGCGATACAATTTCGATACGATATTTTTAGATATCGAGCAATATCGCTCAACACTACTCTTCATACACAAATAACTTCTTTCAAAGTCAAAATATTTTTTTTTCGATTTCTTCCATCTTCGGGATCTTCTATAGCAGCTCTTAGCTATTAGAATATCGCTCAAAGTCCACATTGGTTAAAGAATGCATTTTTTTATATTTACAGGACAATGGTCTCATCAGTGGCTCCACCATCCCATGGATCACTAGAATGGTGGTTCTGAGTTTAAAATGAATCTGACAGGTTCCCTATGCTCCCCAAATCACCAGTACATGTATCTTCCTTTATAAACACTCTACGCAATAATTCTTCATACTGTTTGACAGATAAACAGATCTTTAAAAAATAGTATTTTTTAATTCAGTTTTTAATATGCAAATTAACTTTTGACTAGCTTTTGGGCTTTTGCTTCATCACTAGTTGTTCCACTCAGCATGTTGTCAGGCCCCTGTGGGTGTGATAACATGATTAGCAAAAGCCAACCATTGTTAAAGGCACATGACAGCCAATTAAATCAGCTGTCATGTGTGGGGAAAGATGCAGGCTCAGTGTCCGCATCAAAGTCGGGGATGTGACAAATGACTTAAATATACGTCGTATGTCATGAAGGGTCTAAATTGGAATATATATAATATATATATATATATATATATATATATATACTGTATATATAAACACAAACACAGTATATATAGTGAAGGAAATAATTATTTGATCCCTTGCTGATTTGGTAAGTTTGCCCACTAACAAAGACATGAACAGTCTATAATTTTAAGGGTGGGTTAATTTTAACATTGAGAGATAGAATATCAAAAATAAAATCCAGAAAATCACATTGTATAAATTTTATAAATTTATTTGTATTTTGCAGTGAGAAATAAGTATTTGATCCCTCTGGCAAACAAGACTTAATACTTGGTCGGCAAAACCCTTGTTGGCAATTACAGCAGTCAGACGCATTTTGCAGTTGATGATGAGGTTTGCGCACAAGTCAGGAGGAATTTTGGTCCACTCCTCTTTTCAGATCATCTCTAAATCATTATGAGTTTGAGGCTGTTGCTTGGAAACTTGGAGCTTCAACTCCCTCCATCAGTTTTCTATGGGATTAAGGTCTGGAGACTGGCTAGGCCACTCCATGACCTTAATGTGCTTCTTTTTGAGCCACTCCTTTGTTGCCTTGGCTGTATGTTTTCGGTCATTGTCTTACTGGAAGACCCAGCCAAGACCCATTTTTAATGTCCTGGCAGAGGGAAGAAGGTTGTAACTCAGGATTTTACGGTACATGGCTCCATCCATTCTCTCATTGATGCGGTGAAGTCCTGTGCCCTTAGCAGAGAAACACCCCCAAAACATTATGTTTCCACCTCCATGCTTAACAGTGGGGATGGTGTTCTTTGGGTCATGGCAGTATTTCTCTTCCTCCAAACACTGCAAGTTGAGTTAATGCTGAAGAGCTCAATTATTGTCTCATCTGACCACAGAATCTTCTCCCATCACTCACAAATTCATTCAGGTTTTCATTGGCAAAATTCAGATGGGCCTGCACATGTGCCTTCTTGAGCAGGAGGAACTTGTGGGCACTGAATGATTTAAAACCTTTATGGCGTAATGTGTTACGGTTTTCTTGGTGAATGTGGTCCCAGATTCCTTGAGATCATTAACAAGTTCCCCTCGTGTAATTTTAGGCTGATCTCTCACCTTCCTCATGATGAAGTATACCCTGTTATGATTCGGTAGCCGAGAAGAATGGTAGCAAAAATAGACTAGGCAACCAGACACCCAGAGAGGTTGGTAACTTAGGGATTGTAGACCCCCAAACTGACAGCACAACTAGAATTAGCCGTGGGACGTACCTACGGTGCCCTAGACACCTCGAAACAGTCGAAGAGTTAACTAAGCCTAAAGAGAGAAAGGGGAAAGCTAAACTGCCCCGGAGTAGAGCCCCAAAGGAATAGGAGCCCCCAAACATATATTGCTGGTGAGACAAGATGAAATACAAACGCAGGCAGAAAATAGAGCAAGCAAATGCTTGACCCAAACTGTCTAAATAGAACAGGACAGAAAAGAATACTGTCTGCAATCCAGCAAAAACCCTAAGAAAAATTCCAACACGACTGATATGCAAAAATACTGAGACCACAAGAACTCTCCCCGCTAGATCAGAACTCTGGTGTGAACTGGCAGCAGAACTGAAATAACAGGGAAACTGAAATACATAAACAGTCTCTGGTGTGAACTGGTAGCAGAACAAATACAGGATACTGAAATATAAACAGTGGTAAACTGGAAATACATTAAAAACGGTGGCAAATGAGACACAGAGTCCAGCACAGGCCGCCGCAGGGAACCTGGCTGTACTAACTCCAGAAAGGTAGAAAACTGAGATAAGCAAAAGGAAACAAATGCCACAGAAATAAACAGCAAAATAACTTATCTGAAAGTTGCAGGACACAGCAGGAAGAAAGCAGACTTCCAAAGAGGCTCAGGAAGAAACAAATCACCAGCAAGAATCATGGAAAGGCTGCTCACTTAAATCTCCCCAGCCAGTAATACCTGATTGCCAATCATCACCATCAGGTGATAGACTTCTGTTAGCCAAAGCAGCTTCATTACCATCAGCAACACAGGGGAGCCCAAACTCAGAACAGATTGAAAGTGTTCACAACAGGCACCACCAGGCCGATCAGGATGAACCCGGTGAAAGGCGAGAACTAATCTCTCGGCATGAATGTCAGAAGCAAACACCCAAGAATTGTCCTCCTGACCATAGCCTTTCCACTTGACCAAGTACTGGAGTCTCCGTCTAGCCAGATGAGAATCCAATACCTTCTCCACTTCATATTCCAGATAGCCCTCAACCAAAACAGGCTCAGGGGCACAGCCATAGGAACTACTGGCTCAACAAACCTTTTCAACAAAGATTTATGAAAAACGTTGTGAAACGTTGTCCCTGGAAGAGCCAAATGTAAAGAAACGGGATTAAGGATTTCCAAAATCTTATAAGGTCCAATGAACCTTGGCTTAAACTTTGGAGACGCAACCTTCATAGGGATATTTTTTGAGGACAACCAAACCATGTCACCTACTCTAAACCAGGGACCATCCGTCCAATGGCAGTTGGCAAACCATTGGGCCCTCTCCTGAGACAGAGACAACTTATCCACTACTTGATTCCAAATCTGCTGCATTCTCTCTACCATAGAATCAACACCAGGACAGGAAGAAGCCTCCACCTGCCCTGAAGAAAACCGAGGATGACACCCAAAATTGCAGAAAAAAGGGGACATCAAATTGGCAGAACTAGCCCTATTATTTAGAGCAAATTCAGCCAAGGGCAAAAAAGAGACCCAGTCATCTTGATCAGCAGACACAAACCATCTCAAATAAGTCTCCAAGGTCTGGTTAGCTCTCTCAGTCTGCCCATTGGTCTGAGGGTGAAACGCAGAGGAGAATGACAACTGAATTCCCAGTCTAGAACAAAAAGCTCTCCAAAATCTGGAAACAAATTGGACTCCTATGTCAGACACAATGTTCTCTGGAATGCCGTGCAAACGAACCACCTGCAGGAAAAACAAGGGCACCAACTCGGAAGAGGATGGCAACTTTGGCAATGACACAAGATGGACCATCTTGGAAAATCTATCACAGAGCACCCAAATAACAGTTATTCTCTGAAAGACAGGGAGGATGGAAATAAAATCCATAGAGATATGGGTCCATGGCCTCTTGGGCACAGGGAGTGGCATTAACAATCCACTAGAGCGAGAGCAGGGTTTGGACCGAGAACAAGTCCCACAGGACTGCACAACAATTCCTGACATCACGAGATAAGGTAGGCCACCAAAAAGACCGAGTCACCAAATCTCTGGTACCAAAAATACTGGGATGACCAGCCAATGCGTAGCAATGAATTTCAGACATTACTTTCTTCCTCCATTGGTCTGTGACATACATTTTCACCATAGGGCATCGTTCAGGTTTACCCCCCTGAAATTCTTCCAGGGCCAGTCTCAAATCAGGCAAGATAGCGGAAAGAAACACACCCTCCTTTAGAATGGCAGTAGGCTCAGTCACATCAAGAGAATCCACAAGGAATCTCCTAGAGAGGGCATCCGCCTTAACATTCTTAGTGCCTGAAAGAAAGGAGACCACAAAATTAAAATGCGTGAAAAACAAGGCCCACCTGGCCTGTCTAGGATTTAATCGCTTGGCTGATTCGAGATAGATCAAGTTCTTGTGGTCAGTGAGGACCACAACTTGATGCTTGGCTCTCTCCAACCAATGTCTCCACTCTTCAAAAGCCCACTTCATAGCCAATAATTCCCGATTCCCCACATCATCATTACGTTCAGCAGGGAAAATTTTCGAGAGAAGAAGGCACAAGGGTTACTGTTAGAGGTTACCGGATCCCTTTGGGACAAAATGGCTCCTGCACCAATCTCAGAAGCATCTATCTCCACCTGAAATGGGAGAGAAACATCAGGTTGTCGTAGAACAGGATCAGAAGTGAATCTCCGCCCTTAGCTCCTAAAACACCAAAACTGCCTCTGGAGACCAATTCACCACATCAGAAACCTTTTTGGTCAAATCCGTCAGTGGTTTCACAATACCAGAGAAATAACTTATAAATTTACGTATAAAAATTAGCAAAACCCCAAAATTTCTGAAGAGCCTTCAAGGAAGTGGGCTGAACCCAATCATAAATGGCCTGAACCTTAACTGGGTCTATTTCAATAGTGGACGGAGACAAAATAAATCCCAAAAACGAAACTTTTTGTACGCCAAAGAGACTTTTTGGTCCCTTAACATACAAAGCATTTTCTTTCAAGATCTAGAATACAGTCCGAACATGTTCCACATGAGAATCCCAGTCATTAGAAAAAATCAAAATATTGTCCAAGTAAACAATCAAAAACTTATCCACAAAATCCCGGAAAATATCGTTCATGAAAGATTGGAAGACGGAAGGGGCATTAGTGAGCCCAAAAGGCATCACTAGGTACTCAAAATGCCCCTCAGGAGTATTAAACGCAGTCTTCCATTCATCTCTGTGCTTAATGCGAATAAGATTATACGCCCCCTAAGGTCAAGCTGGGTAAACCAACTAGAACCTTTCACTCTGGAGAATAAATTGGAAATCAGGAGTAACGGATACTGATATTTAACAGTGATTCTATTAAGGAGACGATAGTCAATACATGGCCTTAATGAGCCATCCTTCTTGGCCACAAAGAAGAAATGTGCACCTAATGGTGAAGAGGACGGTCTAATATGACCCTTCTCCAATGACTCCTTGATATACGATCAAATAGCATCATGCTCAGGTACAGACAAATTGAAGAGCTGACCCTTGGGAAATTTACAACCGGCACTAACTCAATTGCGCAATCATAACTCCTCTGAGGAGGCAAGGATGCTGATTTACTCTCACTAAACACATCAAAAAAATCAGCCAAATAGTCAGGGACATCCTGAGACTGGGGAGAGATAGAAAAAACAGAAGTATCACTACAAACACATTAACAACCCCAACTGACCACAGACACAGACCTCCAATCCAAAACAGGATTATGGGTCTGCAACCAAGGAAAACCCAGCACAATAATGTCATGTAAGTTATGCAACACCAAAATAATACAAATTCTCTTGGTGGTCCGGGGCTACCCGCAATATCACCTGGGTCTAAAACTGGGGTTTATTCTCCGCTAAGGGGGTAGAATCAATACCCTGCAAAGGAATAGGAGTCCGCAGGGGTACCATGGGAAAACCACAACGTTTGGCAAAGACACAATCCATCAGGTTCAGGGCTGCTCCTGAATTGACAAAACCCTCAGCAGAAAATGAGGACAAAGAGCAGACCAAGGTAACAGTTAAAATAAATTTAGGCTGTACACCGCCCAAAATAAATGAGCGAGCAAAACGTTTTCCCCTGCTTAGGGCAGACAGAAATAGTATGAGAATGGTCCCCACAAAAGAAGCACAACTTATTATTCCTTCTAAATTCCTGACGTTGATCCCTGGAAACAACCCTATCACAGTGCATGGGTTCAGAGGTTCACTCGAAAGGCAACACCACCTCTCGCACAGTTCTACGTTCAAGTAAACATCTGTCAATTTGAATGGCTAATGACATAGAGTCGTTGAGACCAGAGGGGACAGGAAATCCCACCATAACATTCTTGACGGTTTCTGCCAGACCTTTCCGAAAAAGCCGCCAAGGCATCATCGCTCCATTAAGTAAGGACCGACCACTTTTGGAATTTCTGACAATATAACTCTGCCACTTCCTGACCCTGGTTCAATGCCAACAAGGTTTTCTCAGCTTTATCAACAACATTAGGTTCATCATATAACAACCCCAGAGCCTGAAAAAATGCATCAACATTAGCCAAAACAGGATCCCCAGGTGTCAGGGAAAAGGTCCAGTCCTGAGGGTCGCCGCACAACAGGGAGATGACAATTTTAACCCTCTGCGCCGAGTTCCCCGAGGAATTAGGTTTCAAGGCAAAAAACAACTTACAATTGTTCTTAAAGCTCAAAAATTTAGACCGATCCCAAGAAAATAAATCAGGAATAGGAATCCTAGGTTCCACAGCAGAAAAATGAGTGAGATAGACAGAAATTCTCCGAACTTCAGCAGCGAGCTGCTCAACACGATCTGGCAAATGTTTTTTCTCCATTGAAGAAAAAAAAATCCTTCTGCGGCCCCCAGAGAAAAAGAGGAAAAAATATATAAAAATTTCTGACAACCTTTTTTAATCTACAGTTAGGCGATTCTGTGATGATTCGGTAGCCGAGGAGGACGGTAACAAAAATAGACTAGACAACCAGACACCCAGAGAGATTGGTAACTTAGCGGATTGCAGACCCCTAAATTGACAGCACAACTAGAATTATCCATGGGACGTACCTACATTGCCCTAGACGCGTCGACACAGCCAAAGAGTTAACTAAGCCTAAAGAGAGAAAGGGGAAAGCTAAACTGCCCCGGAGTAGAGCCCCAAAGGAATAGGTAGCCCCCAAACATATATTGGCAGTGAGACAAGATGAAATACAAACGCAGGCAGAAAATAAAGAAAGCAAACGCTTGTGCCCAAACTGTCTAGATAGAACATGACAGAAAAGAATACTGTCTGCAATCCAGCAAAAACCCTAAGAAAAATTCCAACACGTCTGATATGCAAAAATACTGAGACCAAAAGATCCCTCCCCCGCTAGATCAGAACTCTGGTGTGAACTGGCAGCAGATACTGAAATAACAGGAAACTGGAAATACATAAACAGTCTCTGGTGTGAACTGGTAGCAGAAACTGAAATAACAGGGAACTGAAAATGCATAAACAGTCTCTGGTGTAAACTTGTAGCAAATCAGCAGATACTGAAATAGCAGGGAACTGGAAATACATAAACTGTGGCAAATGAGACACAGAGTCCAGCACAGGCCGCCGCAGGGAACCTGGCTGTACTAACTCCAGAAAGGTAGAAAACTGAGATAAGCAAAAGGAAAGCAAATGCCACAGAAATAAACAGCAAAATAACTTATCTGAAAGTTGCAGGACACAGCAGGAAGAAAGCAGGCTTCCAGGAGGTTCAGGAAGAAACAAATCACCAGCAAGAATCATGAGAAGGCTGCTCACTTAACCCCTTACTGCCATCGGACGTACTATCCCGTCCATGGTACCTGGGCCCGTATGACCGGGGACGGGATAGTACGTCATAGGCGATCAGCTGCGCTCCTGAGGGGAGCGCAGCTAATCGCCGCCGGGTGTCAGCTGATTATCACAGCTGACACCCATGACTGTGTGTCAGGAGCGGTCACGGACCGCTCCCGGCACATTAACCCCTTGCACACCGCGATCAAACATGATTGCGGTGTACTGGGGGCACAGGGGAGGATCGCGCAGGGTGGGGGCTCCCTGCGCGTCCCCCTGAGACCCTCAGAGCAGCGCGATGTGATCGCGCTGTTCTGAGGGCTTCCTCCCTCCCAGGACCCGGATCCAAGATGGCGCCGGGGTCCTGGAGGGAGGCGGCTACCTCAGTGCCTGCCGAGAGCAGGCACTGAGAAGCCTGCATCTATGCCTGTGCGATCGCTGGTGTGACAGAGTGCTGTGCACACTGTCACACCAGCGATCTGATAAAATACTGTGATGTCCCACCCTGGGACAAAGTAAAAAAGTTAAAAAAGTAAAAATAAACATGTGTAAAAAAAAAATCCAAAATAAATTAAAAAAAAAAAAATATTCCCCAATAAATTCACTTCTTCCTGTAAATAAAAAAAAAAAAAAACAATAAAAGTACACATATTTGGTATTGCCGCATCTGTAACGACCCCCCCTATAAAATTGTCCCACTAGTTAACCCCTTTAGTGAACCCCTTAAAAAAAAAAAAAAACGAAGCAAAAAATCAATGCTTTATCATCATACCGCCGAACAAAAAGTGGAATAACACGCGATCAAAAAGACCGATATAAAAAATCATGGTACCGCTGAAAACGTCATCTTGTCCCGCAAAAAACGAGCCATCATAAATCATCATCAGCGAAAAAATAAAAAAGTTATAGCTCGCAGAATAAAGCGATGCAAAAATAATTATTTTTTATATAAAATTGTTTTTATTCTATAAAAGCGCCAAAACATGAAAAAATGATATAAATGAGGTATCGCCATAATCGTACTGACCCGAAGAATAAAACTGCTTTATCAATTTTACCACACGCGGAACGGTATAAAACGCCTCCCCCGAAAGAAATTCATGAATTGCTGATTTTTGTTCATTCTAACCTCCCAAAAATCGAAATAAAAAGCGATCAAAAAACGTCACGTGCTCAAAAATGGTACCAATAAAAACGACAACTCGTCCCGCAAAAAATAAGACCTCACATGACTCTGTGGGCCAAAATATGCAAAAATTATAGCTCTCAAAATGTGATGATGCAAAAACTATTTTTGCAATAAAAAGCGTCTTTTAGCGTGACAGCTGCCAATCATAAAAACCCGCTATAAATAGTAAATCAAACCCCCCCTTTATCACCCCTTTAGTAAGGGAAAAATAATAAAATTAAAAAAAAGTATTTATTTCCATTTTCCCATTAGGGTTAGGGTTAGGGTTGCGGCTAAAGTTAGGGTTAGGGTTGGCGCTAAAGTTAGGATTAGGGTTAGGGTTGGGATTAGGGGTGTGTTAGGGTTAGGTTTGTGGTTAGGGTTGGGACTAGGGTTAGGGGTGTGTTGGGGTTAGGGTTGGAGTTAGAATTGGGGGGTTTCAGCTGTTTAGGCACATCAGGGGCTCTCCAAATGTGACATGGCGTCTGATCTCAATTCCAGCCAATTCTGCGTTGAAAAAGTCAAACGGTGCTCCTTCACTTCTCAGCTCTGCCATGCGTCCAAACAGTAGTTTATCCCCACATATGGGGTATCAGCGTACTCTGGACCCCAAGAGTTATTGTGCAATTTGTCCTATTTCTTCTGCTACCCTTGGGAAAATAAAAAACTGGGGGCGAAAATATCATTTTTGTACAAAAAAAAATATTTTTTTGTTTTTTACGGCTGTACATTATAAACTTCTGTGAAGCACTTGGGGCTTCATAGCGCTCACCACACATCTAGATAAGTTCCTTGTGGGGTCTATTTTCCAAAATGGGGTCACTTGTTGGGGATTTCCACTGTTTAGGCGCATCAGGGGCTCTCCAAATGCGACATGACGCCCCCAGACCATTCCATCAAAGTCTGCAATCCAAAACGTCACTACTTCCTTTCCGAGCCCCAACGTGTACCCATACAGTAGTTTTCTCCCACATATTGGATATCAGCGTACTCAGGACAAATTGGACAACAACTTTTGGGGTCCAATTTCTCCTGTTACCCTTGTAAAAATAAAATATTGGGGCAAAAAAATCATTTTTGCAAAAAAAAAAAAGGATTTTTTATTTTTACGGCTGTGCGTTATAAACTTCTGTGAAGCACTTCGGGGTTCAAAGTGCTCACCACACATCTAGACAAGTTCCTTGTGGGGTCTATTTTCCAAAATGGGGTCACTTGTAGGGGTTTCCACTGTTTAGGCGCATCAGGGGCTCTCCAAATGCGACATGACGCCCCCAGACCATTCCATCAAAGTCTGCAATCCAAAACGTCACTACTTCCCTTCCGAGCCCTGACGTGCGCCCATACAGTAGTTTTCTCCCACATATTGGGTATCAGCGTACTCAGGACAAATTGGACAACAACTTTTGGGTTCCAATTTCTTCTGTTACCCTTGTGAAAATAAAATATTGGGGCGAAAAAATCATTTTTGTAAAAAAAAAAAAGATTTTTTATTTTTACGGCTGTACGTTATAAACTTCTGTGAAGCACTTCGGGGTTCAAAGTGCTCACCACACATCTAGATAAGTTCCTTGTGGGGTCTATTTGCCAAAATGGGGTCACTTGTGGGGGGTTTCCACTGTATAGGTGCATCAGGGGCTCTCCAAATGTGACATGACGCCCCCAGACCATTCCATCAAAGTCTGCAATCCAAAACGTCACTACTTCCCTTCCGAGCCCTGACGTGCGCCCATACAGTAGTTTTCTCCCACATATTGGGTATCAGCGTACTCAGGACAAATTGGACAACAACTTTTGGGTTCCAATTTCTTCTGTTACCCTTGTAAAAATAAAATATTGGGGACGAAAAAATCATTTTTGTAAAAAAAAAAAAGATTTTTTATTTTACGGCTGTACGTTATAAACTTTAGTGAAACACCTGGGGGTTAAAAGTTCTCACCACACATCTAGATAAGTTCCTTGAGGGGTCTAGTTTCCAAAATGGCGTCATTTATGGGAGTTTCCACTGTTTAGGCAGATCAGGAGCTCTCCAAACACGACATGGCGTCCAGCCAATTCTGCGTTGAAAAAGTCAGACGGCGCTCCTTCCCTTCCAAACTCTGCCATGCACCCAAACAGTGGTTTACCCCCACATATGGGGTATCAGCGCACTCAGGACAAATTGCACAATAACTTTTGGAGTCTTGTTACCCTTGGAAAAATAAAAAATTGGGGTGAAAAGATCATTTTTGTGGAAAAAATATGATTTTTAAATTTTACGGCTCTACGTTATAAACTTGTGTGAAGCACTTGGGGGTTCAAATTGCTCACCAAAGATCTAGAAAAGTTCCTTAGGGGGTCTAGTTTCCAAAATGGGGTCATTTGTGGGGGTTTCCACTGTTTAGGCACATCAGGGGCTCTCCAAATGCAACATGGCATCCAATCTCAATTCCAGCCAATTTTGGTTGGAAAAAGTCAAATGGTGCTCCTTCCATTCCGAGCTCTGCCGTGCGCCCAAACAGTGGTTCCCACCCACATATGGGGTATCAGCGTACTCAGGACAAATTGGACAACAACTTATGTGGTCCAATTTCTCCTGTTACCCTTGAGAAAATAAAAAATTAGTGACTAAAATATAATTTTTGTGGGAAAAAAATAGGATTTTTTATTTTCATGCCCGGGCATTATAAACTTGTGTGAAGCACTTGGGGGTTCAAAGTGCTCACCAAAGATCTAGATAAGTTCCTTAGGGGGTATAGTTTCCAAAATGGGGTCACTTGTGGGGGGTTTCCACTGTTTAGGCTCATCTGGGGCACTGCAAACGGAACATGACCCCATCAACGTCTGCATTCCAAAACGTTACTACTTCCTTTCCAAGCCCTGCCGTGCACCCAAACAGTTCCCCCCCCCACATATGGGGTATCAGCGTACTCAGGACAAATTGGACAACAACTTTTGGGGTCCAATTTCCTTGGGAAAATTCAAAAATTTGGGACTAAAAAATCATTTTTGTGGAAAATTGTTTTTTTTTTTTTTTCACACCCAGGCATTATAAGCTTTTGTGAAACACTTGGGAGTTCAAAGTGCTCACAACAGATCTAGATAAGTACCTTAGGGGGTCTAGTTTCCAAAATGGTGTCACTTGTGGGGGTTTCCACTGTTTAGGCGCATCAGGGGCTCTCCAAACACGACATGGCGTCCAATCTCAATTCCAGCCAATTTTAGTTTGAAAAAGTCAAACGGCGCTCCTTCCCTTACGAGCTCTGCCGTGTGCCCAAACAGTGGTTTTCCCCCACATATTGGGTATTGGCGTACTCAGGAGAAATTGCATAACAACCTTATCTGTCCATTTTCTCCTTTTACCCTTGTGAAAATAAAAAAAAAGTTTGTAAAAGATAATTTTTGTGGCTAAAAAGTTAAATATTCATTTTTTCCTTCCACGTTGCTTTAGTTCCTGTGAAGCACCTGAAGGGTTAATAATCTTCTTGAATGTGGTTTTGAGTACCTTGAGGGGTGCAGTTTTTAGAATGGTGTCATTTTTGGGTATTTTCTGCCATATAGACCCCTCAAAGTGACTTCAAATGAGAGGTGGTCCCTAAAAAAAATGGCTTTGTAAATTTTGTTGTAAAAATGAGAAATCGCTGGTCAACTTTTAACCCTTATAACTTCCTAACAAAAAAAATTTTGGTTCCAAAATTGTGCTGATGTAAATTAGACATGTGGGAAATGTTATTTCTTAACTATTTTATGTGACATATTTCTCTGTTTTAAGGGAATAAAAATTCAAAGTTTGAAAATTGCAAAATTTTAAAAATTTTCGCCATATTTGCGTTTTTTTCAAAAATAAACGCAAGTTATATCGAAGAAATTTTACTTCTAACGTGAAGTACAATATGTCACGAGAAAACTATCTCAGAATCGCGAAGATCCGTTGAAGCGTTCCAGAGTTATAACCTCATAAAGAGACAGTGGTCAGAATTGTAAAAATTGGCCCGGTCATTAACGTGCAAACCACCCTTGGGGGTGAAGGGGTTAAATCTCCCCAGCCAGTAATACCTGATTGCCAATCATCACCATCAGGTGATAGACTTCTGTTAGCCAAAGCAGCTTCATTACCATCAGCAACCACCAGGGGGAGCCCAAACTCAGAAGTCAGATTGAAACTGTTCACAACAATACCCAATGAGGTGAAATTTTGCACGGTGCCTCAGATCGATGTCGATTGACAGTCATTTTGTATTTCTTCCATTTTCTTACTATTGCACCTACAGATGTCTCTTTCTCACACAGAGTCTTACTTATGGGTTTGTCACCCATTCCAGCTTTGTCCAGGTCTATGATCTTGTCCCTGACATCCTTATAAAGATGTTTAGCCTTGCACATGTTGTAGAGGTTAGAGTCTGACTGATTAATTGAGTCTGCGACATGAGTCTTTTATAAAGGTGACTATGTAAGACAGCTGTCTTTAATACAAGTAACGAGTTGATTAGGAGCGTCTATCTGGTCCTTAGGAGCCAGAACTCTTAATGGTTGATAGTGGATGAAATACTTATTTCTTACAGCAAAATACAAATAAATTTATATAATTTATACAATGTGATTTTCTGGATTTTATTTTTGATATTTTATGGTTCAAATAGTTTTTATTATAGCATTTATGTAATACAAAGGCAACAAACAAGTTGCGTAAACAGTTATAGTGCAGCGCCTCTCTCGACAATGAAACAGAGCAAGTACATCTAGAACACAAGACAACCTCCAGCACCGAATTATACAGTAATGTTTAGAAACATAGCATTCAGTAGTATTCTGGGCTCGGTAAACTCATAGGAACATTGTTCACAATACCCAGGTACTTTGCTTTAATAAACTTCAAGAACAAAATGAGAGAGGCAGCATCCACCACAAAAGGAAAATATAAGAAGAAACTGAAAAGAGTAAAGAAAAGCAAAAGCCAAAGAAAAGGAAAAAGAAGAGAAGAGGAAGAAAAGACAATAGAAGAACAAAGATAGAGAAAGGTCCGACTCTCGCCTGTCCACCCAGCCACTCATTGCCCATATCCATCAGAAAGTCTATTCACCGCCACCCACTTCTACCCTGGAAGCCTCAACAGCCCCGAGAAAGCCAATCCCGGAACTCCGGAGAGCCTTTAAATGTCACCCACTCACTCCACAATCGCAGATAGGACTCAGACCTCCCCTGCATCGGCTGCCCTAAGCTCCTCCATGTAACGTATGTCGTCCATGAGTTCCACCTATTGGATTCTCGAGGGTGGATGGATAGATCTCCAACACCTGGGGATCAATTGACGGACCGCCTGCAGAAAGAAATGCAGGAGCCCTTTTTTAATGAGCTGCACCCTTCCGGGATCATTGATAGAAGGGCCATTTCTAATGTGATTGAGACGGATCTCCCCCTAAATTTGGAAAACAATAACCCCACCTCCCTCCAAATTGGGACTATCTTGGGGCATTCCCACCAAATGTGGACGAAGGAGCCATAGCCACTGCCGCAGCGCCAGCACTCATCAGTACAAGTGGAGTACATCTTCGCCAGTCTAGAAGGGGTTCTGTACCAGCGAGACAACAGTTTGTAATTCGCCTCCTGAGCACGGCCAGCTATCGTGCCCTTGTGAGTCATGTGGAAAGCTTTAAACCATAAGTCTGGCGAGAATGTTCTACCCAACTCCCGTTCCCAACCACTCACAATTGGGGCAAAGAGTCTCCTGTCTCTCCTGCAACCAAGAGGCGATACACCAAAGAAACATCATGGACAGGAGCAGTCCCACCTGTACATAGCTGTTCAAAGTCTGTAAGTCTCAAACATGGGCGGACCAGTGCCTCCAATGAGGAGGCATAACTACGCATCTGAAAGTATATCAACCACGCGCCTGCTGTACCAGCTCCCGTCCCTAGAATGTCCCCAAGGCCAACGTAGCCTGATTGCGTGTAAAAATTGCGCAGGGAAAAAACCCAGGTGTCAAAAACCGGCAGAGCAGGGAGCCCCCTCGTTAAAGATGGGCAGGCAGCATTACCAACAAGGGGCGTCAGGGGACCAGGAAACCGACACTAAAACCGACCCCGGGCGCGAAGCCGTCCCATATAGTCAGCAGTGTCCTCAAGATCAGGGACAAGTCCCCATCACGATAGCGTGCCAATTTTGGCAGCCAAAATATGCCCTGTGCTGCTACTGGGCCGTTATGTCTCTCTATTTCTACCCATAGTTTTTCCTTCCCTCGGTAAGTCAGGTCTAGGACTTTCTTGCAAACAGTGGCTCTATAATACAACAGAAAGTCCGGTAATCCGACCCCCCCATTCAGTTTTGGGCGGATCAAAATAGAATGCCGTATGCGCGGACGGGAGGACCCCCACACGAACCTCGAAGCTGCGCGCCGTAATCTATCAAAAAAGGGTCTAGGCACAACCAAAGTATGGTCTGAAACAGGTAGAGAAGCCTGGGAAGGATATTCATCTTCAAAGCATTGACTCTGCCGAACCAAGACAATTGCAGTACTTCCACTTCTTGAGATCCTCCTCAATCTGACACAACAGAGCGCCATAATTAAGGTCAAATAATTTGGAAGCGTCAGATGCTATTTTCACCCCCAGATATGTGATGGCTAAAGGCTGCCACGCAAAAACCCCACTGAGCCTTATCCTCTCTGCCTCCTCTCCCGACAGGGACACATTGAGCAGCTCCGATTTCTTATGGTTAACTTTAAAATTGCTAAGCTCGCCAAAGGTTTGGAAATGTTTCATCACCGTAGGAATCCCTATATGTGGAGAGGACATATATATGAAGAGATCATCAGCAAACAAGGACACTTTCTGATGAAAACCACCCTACAGAACCCCTGGAGAGTGGCTCCTTGCGTAAGGCATTAGCCAACGCCTCCATGACCAGCACATATAAGGTCGGTTGACAGGGGGCACCCCTGGCGCGTTCCATTCCCGATACGAAAAGGCTTGGAAAGCGACCATTGACTCTCACCCTAGCCGTAGGCGATCTATATAGAGCCAAAATCCAAGAGTGCATACGGGGACCCAGACCAATCCGTGAGAGAGTTTGCTGCCAAAAAGCCCCAATGCACCCTGTCAAACGCCTTCTCAGCGTCAATGGAAAGGAGGCAGAGGGTGACCCCAAAGCTCGTGCATGATCCATAAGAGCCAATGTCTTTAGGGTATTATCTCCCGCCTCCCTGCCCTGAACAAAGCCACCTGATCCCTGTGTATTGAGGCCAGGCAAGTGTGGGCGAAGCCGCCACGCCATGACCTTAGCGTAGACCTTCATGTCTACAATAATGAGCGAGATAGGGCGAAAGTCACCACAACTTGAAAGACCTCCCAGGCTTCGGCAACACCGTTATAGACAGCTTGTAGGGTCTGTGAAGGGAAAATGATCTCCCCTGGCCACAGCATTAAAAGCCCAAAGCATTACCGGCCCCAAAATGTCCCCAAAATGTGCGATAGAATCTGGGCGTGAACCCGTCAGGTCCCCGGGCCTTTTGCCCACCTTTAAGTCCTTGATGACTAGGGCCACCTTCTCCAACGTCATGTCACCCTCCAAAGCATTAATCGTCCCGGGTCTAAGCGTCGCGGGGCAAAGGTCTCCAGTAGTCCAAAATACGCTGTGATTTGCAGAAATGGGTCCCCAGTCGGAGAGGGGTCAATATTGTACAAGGTCTCATAATATGACCGGAGGCCTCCAAGATTTCTCCATTGGAATGAACTGTTCGGCCACGCTGATCATTAATGGAAAATAAATAAGAGTGGGAGCCCTCGGACGCAAGGTCGGCGAGCAAAGTGCCTGCCTTGTTGCCATACCATAATAATTCTTGCGCCATTTATCCGGTAACACAGCGATTTTTGGTCAAGAATTTTCAAATCTATGACGAACATTGAGAGTTCCCCATCGTGCGTCCGAGGGTTCTCCTTTATTGGCCATCCTCAGAGCACCCAGATCTGCAGCAAGACCGTAACGTACAACCCTATCCCTTTTCAGACGCGAACCATGGAGATTATTTTTGATATTTTATCTCATAATGTTAAAATTAACCTACCCTTAAAATTATAGACTGTCATGTCTAATGTCAGCGGGCAAACTTACGAATTCAGCAGCGATCAAATTCTTATTTTCCCACTGTAAGTCTCTGGTTAAAATGGAAATAAGAATTAAAAGTTGTGAAACTTTCAATATTTTTACAAGTAAAAGCAAGTTTAATTGATAAATTTTACTACTATCATGAGGTACAATAAGTCTTTCGAAAACATTCTCAGAATCATGGATTCCATTGAAGATTGTTGAAGCAGAGTTGTTACCTTGAATAAAGTGACACAGGTCAGATTTAAAAAATGAGGCTTGGTCATTATTGTACAAAGTGGCTCAGTCATTAAGAAGTTAATAGCACACTGCATAAACATGCATAAAAATGATCTATGGGAACCATAACAGAGATTAGGCTAGTCCAGTGCTGCTTCAAGCTGGCTTCTTCCAATACCATTGCAGGTGATGAAAGGTCCCTCATATTTAACCGGGTAAGGTGCACAGCTAGAATTTCAAAACTATCTACTAATAAAGTATATGGCTGCAATCGTGCAGCCAGGCTCGATCCCTGTTACCAGCAGATTGATGTCATGGGTGTATCGCCACGAAGATCGTCGCGATTGCACATTCTGACTTCTCGCAGCTGAGTTGCTGTTTCTTTGTGTTTGGTAGTGAGGGAGTTAATTTTACCAAGCTCTATTGCTAAACTAGGTCCAGCCTCGCCCGGCTGCTTTTGATATGCACTAATAGCTTCCTTTATATACCTCCAGTCTGCTTGTTAGATGCCGGTGAAAGCTTACATGCAGACCAGCGTTTGGATCAGTAGAGAAGACTTAAGATTTAAGAGTTCCTTTGTGGTTTCTCCTCTCCTCGATTATAGTTATCTCCTATAGACCTTTTGTGTTCCCTCTGTGTTTAATGTTGTATGCAAGACAGTGTTTTGCTTTGTCCCCTGTCTGTCCTCCGTTTGTCTGTACTGTTTGTTAAGCAGTAACCTGCCTATTCCCGTGTGGTAATCAGGGTCCTTCTGAGGACTAGATTAACAGTTGTCAGGGACTTAATAGGAGACAGGGTTACGTTGGCGGCCTGGACCTCTGTACCATTAAACAGTACCTCCCAGGTTGAGGGACTAGTCAGGTCCCCAGTCTAGGGTCAGCATAGACCCCGGTCCACCTGCAGCCTGAGTACAGCATTATACGTCTTCAGGATTCACCCACAGTACAACGGATATTATGACAGGTAATCTTACTTTATGTACATGTTGAGATTTCCTATTTATGTGTTATATGGCATGTTGTCCCTCTTAGTATTGATTACTGCATCATATGTGTATCTGTGATACAGCGTGACAATTGAGCAGCCTAATCATTGACAGGTTTTCTTAAAATATTAGTAGTTTCACACATAAAAGATAGCAATATTGGTGCAGCAAAGGCAAACACTGCACAGTTGCAAAAACATGAGTGACGTGCCTCACTTATTTGTCAAAGACAATTAACCAGTAACAGTGACAGCAGCAGCACCTTACTATTGATGAGCGAGCATGTGCATCACTGCTCATTACTTGCTCGAGCAATCAGTATTTTTGAATGTTCGAGTGCAAACTCTAGTCCCCGGTCCATATGTTGGAGCTTTTTAACACAGCCAACAAACATTGGAGATTGACTGTCATAACTGTAATGCCTTTGCCATCTTGATTGTGACATTATGTGATGACTGCCACATAATTCATCAGTTCTATATCTATATAAGATCCGCGACGCCATCCTTGGCACACTGTAAACCCAGAAACTAGTGCTAGTGAATTAGGGAGAGAATTTTAGCTGCGTATGCAGGGATTACACAACAGTAGTGGTGAGCATTCCGATACCGCAAGTATCGGTAACGGCCGATAAATCGCGTTACGAATCCGATACTAATTCCCGTACTTTTCAATATTGTATACCGAATCGGAAGTTCCCATAATTCTTTGAGAGGCAAGTGATGTTAGTCAGCCAATGAAGAATCTTATGAAGTGTGGGCACATCCTGTAATCTGCGGTCATCTTAACTAATGGCAATGGCGTGAATTGGCTGCTGAAATGATGTCAAAAGCACTATAAAAGCGCCGCAGCCATTTTAAGCGTCACTGTGCTGTGAACTCAGTTAGGGACAGAACGCTACTCCTGCTCACTCCTGAGGGACAGTTAGATAATTGCGATTTTGTGTACTACAGTGCTTGAGCAGGCTAAGTTTACCAACAGTCCTGCCCACATCCTTCTTCCTAGTGAGGATTCAACATCATCAGCCGGCGTTCCGATCTGGCCACGGAGCCAGAGATCACCGGCTATCATCAACGGATGAAAGTTCGTCTGCGGCCATAGGGGCGAAGCGGACTTTCTACTGCAAGGACCCAACGGGGTTGTCAGCAGCCAGAGGAGGCTGAAATTTGACTTTCTATTGCAAGTGACCCATCGGGGTTGTCAGGTAAAACCTGTGCAAACAGACTATTTTCTCCACAGTGCACCACTAATACTCATTCATCTGAGCTGTCACCGGCGGGACAGTGTCAATTTCTTCTGACCTTTCTGCAAAAAAGGTTTTTTTAGATTCTGCAGCGTTTTTCTGCTCCATCGTTAAAAGAGGACCTCTTTACTTTTTCAGGGTTTGTCCATATTAATACCCATATGAATAAATACCTTATGCGATTAATGACTATTTAGTCCTTTGTTTGGGGTTTACTAATAATAGACTACAATGGCTTTTCTCATCACCTTTTTCTCACGGGTCTTAGTGCAATATTATTTATTACTGTATATTACATCTCATCTCAAAGTTCTACAGAGTGCGTCTGAATTTATGTATTGTTTCCATTTGACACATGCTATTCCTATTTTCTACAGACCTTTTGTGTCTTGTAGTTTTTATGTGCGCAAACTATTTTATTTTCAATTATAAGAGGGCCATGTTATATGACTTTGCATTGACGTGTAAAAAGATTATGTTGTGCCACTGGCTATATGTAATCTAAAGGGTACCCAGTCCTCAACAGATCATTAGTCTGATTGTTCTTTGATTCTCCAAAATGTGAATTTCTGATTTTGGTGTCAAACTTGACTTTGTCCCTATTTTTGTTTTCCATTGACCCAATGAATTATACAAATCATAAGGGTTGGCATAACCAAAAGTAACAGAAATTAGCATCATGCAATTTAGGAAAAAAAAGAATATCTTGTTGTCCAAGTGTTTTCCTAACCCGAATGATATAAACAATAGGCACGGACAGGTAAAATCGAGGGTCCGCATGTCTAATTTTATACAAATTTGAGTGGG
>JARQOD010000005.1:349779387-349839367 GCA_033576555.1 Oophaga sylvatica | reverse complement strand
TGCTGATCGGCGGCGGATTTCGCTGCTGATCCGCAGCGGATTTCGCTGCTGATCGGCAGCGGATTTCGCTGCTGATCCGCAGCGGATTTCGCTGCTGATCGGCGGCGGATTTCGCTGCTGATCCGCGGCGGATTTCGCTGCGGATCCGCGACTGATTTCGCTGCGGATCCGCGGCGGATTTCGCTGCTGATCCGCGGCGGATTTCGCTGCTGATCCGCGCGGATTTCCCTGCTGATCCGCGGCGGATTTCGCTGCTGATCCGCGGCGGATTTCGCTGCTGATCCGCGGCGGATTTCGCTGCTGATCCGCGACTGATTTTGCTGCTGATCCGCGGCTGATTATCTGCTGATTCATCTGCGCTAGCGGGTATAGCATAACGCGATCGCGTTATGCTATACCGTTACCAGCCGGTCAACGCTACGTGTTGAACGGGCTGGTAAAACGCAATATGAACCCAGCCTTAGGGTTAGAACTAGGGTTAGGGTTAGCATTAGGGCTAAGGTTAGAATTACGGTTAGGGTTGGAATTTGGGTTAGGGTTGGAATTAGGGTTAGGCTTGTAGTTAGGTTTATGGTTAGAGTTGGGATTAGGGTGTGTTGGGGTTAGGGTTATGATTAGGGTTTGTATTAGGGTTAGGTGTGTGTAGGCGTTAGGGGTGTGTTGGGGTTAGGGTTGGAGTTAGAATTGAGGGGTTTCCACTATTTAGGCACATCAGGGGGTTTCCATACGCGACATGGCGCCACCATTGATTCCTGCAAATTTTGCGTTCAAAAAGTCAAACAGTGCTCCCTTTATTCCAAGCCCCGACGTATGCCCAAACAGTGGTTTATCCCCACATATGAGGTATCAGCGTACTCAGGAAAAATTGCACAACAACTTTGGGGGTTCTAATTTCTCCTGTTAACATTGGGAAAAAAAATTGGGGACTAAAAATTATTTTTGTGGAAAAAAAATGATTTTATATTTTCACGGCTCTGCGTTATAAACTTCTGTGAAGGACTTGGAGATTCAAAGTGCTCACCACACATCTAGAGGAGTTCCTTGGGGGATCTAGTTTCCAAAATGGGGTCACTTGTGGGGAGTTTCTACTGTTTAGGCACATCAGGGACTCTGCAAACGTAACATGACGCCCGAAGACCATTCCATCAAGTGGGCATTTCAAAAGGTCACTACTTCCCATCCGAGCCCCGACGTGTGCCCATACAGTAGTTTTCTCCCACATATGGGATATCAGCATACTCAGGACAAATTGGACAACAACTTTTGGGGTCTAATTTCTCATGTTACCCTTGGGAAAATAAAAAAATTGGGGACTAAAAGATCCTGATTGTGGAAAAAATATGATTTTTTTATTTTCATGCCCGGGCGTTATAAACTTCTGTGTAGCCCTTGGGGGTTCAAAGTGCTCACCACACATCTAGATAAGTTCTTTGCGGTGTCTAGTTTCCAAAATGGGGTTACTTGTGGGGAGTTTCTACTGTTTAGGCGCATCAGGGGCTCTGCAAACGTAACAAGATGCCCGCAGACCATTCCATCAAGTTGGCATTTCAAAGCGTCACTACATCCCTTCCGAGCCCTGACGTGTGCCCAAACAGTGGTTCCCCCCCACATATGGGGTACTAGCGTACTCAGGACAAACTGGACAACAACTTTCGGGGTCCAATTTCTCCTGTAACCATTGTGAAAATAAAAAATAGTGGGCTAAAAAATCATTTTTTGAGAAAAAAAAATGATATTTTATTTTCACAGCTCTGCGTTATAAACTTCTGTAAAGCACCTGGGGGTTCAAAGTGCTCACTATGCATCTAGATAAGTTCCTTAGGGCGTCTAGTTTCCAAAATGGGGTCACTTGTGGGGGAGCTCCAATGTTTAGGCACACAGGAACTCTCCAAATGCGACATGGCAACCGCTAAATATTCCAGCATATTTTCTATTCAAAAAGTCAAATGGCGCTCCTTCCCTTCTGAGCCCTGCAGTGCGCCCAAACAGTGGTTTATGACCACATATGAGGTATCTGTGTACTCAGGAGAAATTGCCCAACAAATTTTAGGATCCAATTTATACTGTTGCCCATGTGAAAATGAAAAAAACTGAGGCTAAAAGAAAATTTTGTGAAAAAAAAGTACTTTCTTTTTTTTACGGATCAATTTGCGAAGCACCTGGGGGTTCAAAGTGCTCACTATGCATCTAGATAAGTTCCTTAGGGGGTCTAGTTTCCAAAATGGGGTCACTTGTGGGGGAGCTCCAATGTTTAGGCACACAGGGACTCTCCAAATGCGACATGGCAACCGCTAAATATTCCAGCATATTTTCCATTCAAAAAGTCAAATGGCGCTGCTTCCCTTCTGAGCCCTGCCATGCGCCCAAACAGTGGTTTATGACCACATATGAGGTATCTGTGTACTCAGGAGAAATTGCCCAACAAATTTTAGGATCCAATTTATACTGTTGCCCATGTGAAAATGAAAAAACTGAGGCTAAAAGAAAATTTTTGTGAAAAAAAAGTACTTTCTTTTTTTTACAGATCAATTTGTGAAGCACCTGGGGGTTCAAAATGATCACTATGCATCTAGATAAGTTCCTTAGGGGTCTAGTTTCCAAAATGGGGTCACTTGTGGGGGAGCTCCAATGTTTAGGCACACAGGGACTCTCCAAATGCGACATGGCAACCGCTAAATATTCCAGCATATTTTCCATTCAAAAAGTCAAATGGCGCTGCTTCCCTTCTGAGCCCTGCCATGCGCCCAAACAGTGGTTTATGACCACATATGAGGTATCTGTGTACTCAGGAGAAATTGCCCAACAAATTTTAGGATCCAATTTATACTGTTGCCCATGTGAAAATGAAAAAACTGAGGCTAAAAGAAAATTTTTGTGAAAAAAAAGTACTTTCTTTTTTTTACAGATCAATTTGTGAAGCACCTGGGGGGTTCAAAATTATCACTATGCATCTAGATAAGTTCCTTAGGGGGTCTAGTTTCCAAAATGGGGTCACTTGTGGGGGAGCTCCAATGTTTAGGCACACAGGGACTCTCCAAATGTGACATGGCAACCGCTAAATATTCCAGCATATTTTCCATTCAAAAAGTCATATGGCGCTCCTTCCCTTCTGAGCCCTGCCGTGCGCCCATACAGTGGTTTATGACCACATATGAGGTATCTGTGTACTCAGGAGAAATTGCCCAACAAATTTTAGGATCCATTTTATCCTGATGCCCATGTAAAAATGAAAAAATTGATGCTAAAAGAAAATTTTTGTTGGAAAAATTAAAATGTCCAATTTTTCCTTACACGTTGCTTTAGTTCATGTGAAGCACCTGAAGGGTTAATAATCTTCTTGAATGTAGTTTTGAGTAGCTTGAGGGGTGCAGTTTTTATAAAGGTGTCACTTTTGGGTATTTTCTGCCATATAGACCCCTCAAAGTGACTTCAAATGTGAGGTGGTCCCTAAAAAAAATGGTTTTGTAAATTTTGCTGTAAAAATGAGAAATCGCTGGTCAACTTTTAACCCTTATAACTTCCTAACAAAAAAAAATGTTGTTCCCAAAATTGTGCTGATGTAAAGTAGACATGTGGGAAATGTTATTTATTAACTATTTTGTGTCACATAACTCTCTAGTTTAACAGAATAAAAATTAAAAATTTGAAAATTACAAAATTTTCAAAATTTTCGGCTAATTTCCATTTTTTTCACAAATAAACGCAAAAATTATCGACTTAAATTTACCACTAACATGAAGCCCAATATGTCACGAAAAAACAATCTCAGAATCGCTAGGATCCGTTGAAGCGTTCCTGAGTTATTACCTCATAAAGGGACACTGGTCAGAATTGCAAAAAATGGCAAGGTCTTTAAGGTCAAAATAGGCTGGGTCTTGAAGGGGTTAAAGACCACCCAGAAGAAGATGATGACAACAAGGACGACGAGCATGAAGCCAAACAGCCTGAACACCATCACAAAGAAAAAATAAAAGATTACCCTGAAGAAGATCACCAACAGGACAAAGAAGGTTAAGACAAACTACAAGATACAGAACAACAGACAGAAGAACAATAAGCAGAAGATCAAAAAGCAGAAGAACATGAAGTATAAGACCAAAATGAAGAGCAAAATATATGCTCTAAATTCTAAGCAGAAGAAGACTAAGCAGTGTATGGGGGTGAGTCCGTTCCTCCTCGTGGTGCCCCTAGAAAATGCCTGCTGCTGCAGGCTAAACTGAACACGGACAAATACTGTTGTAATTTAAATCTTTTGTGACAGCAAGAACGGAAGAATGAAAAATTCATACTTTTACAGATTACAAGTACAGGAATCTCTGTCACAAATAAGAATATGATGAAGAAGATGAAGAGGAAGAAGATGAAGAATTTGAATATGAAGAAGATTAATAGTTTAATAATAACAATATGAGTAATGTAAACAAAAACATGAATAGCAAGAAGTTTAAGAAGAAGATTAAGAAGGTGAAGATGAAGAATAATTTGATGAGAAAGATGATGCTGCTGAAGATTATGAAGGAGAAAGTGTGGCACTGGCAAAAGTTAAAAAGGTGAAGAGCATGGAAGTTGTGAAACATACATATTTGCCAAAATAGAAAAAAGGTTAACAACATTGTCAATTTGTTCGTCAATCCAAACATATTTCCAAAAAAAAAATATTAATGCTATTCCAATGCATTGGGTTAAACATGTATGCCTTTATTGTCTCCTCAACCTCCCCCAATACATTCTACATTACTCTTTGTTGTTTTCCTTCATGTATAATTAACCAACAAGGCAAGAATGGGTTTTTTTTAATGTCGATATTTGGTTCCCATAGACTTACATTGGACTTCCGGTATCGGTATCGGGTATCGCCGATATTTTAGTGATATCGGCGATACCATTCCGATCCGATATTTTTAGATATCGAGCAGTATCGCTCAACACTACTCCTTAGTTGGAGAAAAATAATAAAATAAAGAAAAAAATATATTTAGTTCCATTTTCCCATTAGGGTTAGGCTAAAGTGAGTTGGGCTAAAGTTTTAGGGTTAGAGTTAGGGATAGAGTTAGTCTAAAGTCACTTAGGCTGAAGTTTTAGAGTTAGGGTTAGGCTAAAGTGAGTTGGGCTAAAGTTTTAGTGTTAGGGTAAGGCTAAAGTGAGTTGGGCTAAAATTATAGGGTTAGGCTAAAGTGAGTTGGGCTAAAGTTTTAGGGTTAGGATTTGGGTAAGAATTGGGATTAGGGTTAGTGTTGGGATTAGTGTTAGTGTTGGGATTAGGGGTGTTTTGGGGTTAGGTTTGTAGCTAGGGTTATGGTTGGAATTAGTGTTAGGGTTGTGGTTAGGGTTATGGTTAGGGTTGGGAATAGGGTTAGGGGTGTGTTGGGGTTAGGGTTGTGATTAGAGTTATGGTTGGGGTTGGGATTAGGGTTTGGGTGTGTTGGGGTTAGGGTTGCAGTTAGAATTAGGGGAATTCCACTGTTTAGTTACATCAGGGGTCTCCAAATGCGACATGGTGCCACCATTGATTCCAGCAAATTTTGCATTCACAAGGTCAATCGGTGCTCCCTCCCTTCTGAGCTCTGCCGTGCGCCCAAACAGTGGTTTACCCTCACATATGGGGCATCAGCGTACTCAGGACAAATTGCACAACAACTTTGGGCTTGTAATTTCTCCTGATACCCTTGGGAAAATAAAAAATGGGGGCTAAAAATCATTTTTGTGGAAAAAAAAATATTGGTGGAAAAAAAATGATTTTTATTTTCATGGCTCTGCATTATAAACTTCTGTGAAGCACTTGGGGGTTCAAAGTGCTCACCACACATCTAGATAAGCTCATTGGGGGGTATAGTTTCCAGAATCGGGTCACTTATGAGTAAGTCTACTGATTATGCACATCAGGGCTCTGCAAATGCAACATAACACCCGCAGACCATTCCATCAAAGTCTGCATTCCAAAATGTCGCTCCTTCCTTTCCGAGCTTTGTCATGCACCCAAACAGTGGCTCCCTCCAATATATGGAATATCAGTGTACTCAGGACAAGTTGGACAACAGCTTTTGGGGTCTAATTTTTCCTGGTACCCTTGTAAAAGTAAAAATTTGGGTGTGAAATATCAGTTTTGTGGAAAAAATTTTATTTTCACGGCTCTGCGTTATAAACTTCTGTGAAGCACTTGGGGGTTCAAAGTGCTCACCACACATCTAGATAAGCTCCTTGGGGGGGTCTAGTTTCCAAAATGGGGTCACTTGTGGGGGGTTTCTACTGTTTAGGAACATCAGGGGCTTTGCAAACGCAACATGATGCCCGCAGACCATTCCATCAAAGTCTGCATTTCAAAACATCACTACTTCCCTTCCGAGCCACGATGTGTGCCTAAACAATCGTTTCCCCCCACATATGGGGTATCAGCGTACTCAGGAACAACTGGAAAACAACTTTTGAGGTCCAACTTCTGTTACCCTTGTAATAGTAAAAATTTGGGAGTGAAAAGATCATTTTTGTGGAAAAAAAAGATTTTTTATTTTCAAGGCTCTGCGCTATAAGCTTCTGTGAAGCACTTGGTGGTTGAAAGTGCTCACAACACATCTAGATAAGTTCCATAAGGGGTCTAGTTTCTAAAATGGTGTCACTTGTGTGAGGTTTCCGCTGTTTAGGCACACCAGGGGCTCTCCAAACATGACATGGCGTCCGATCTCAATTCCAGCCAATTCTGCATTGAAAAAGTCAAACTGCTCTCCTTCCTTTCGGAGCCCTGCCGCGTGCACAAACAGTGGTTTACCCCCCACATATGAGGTATCGGCGTACTCAAGACAACAACTTTGGGGTCTAATTTTTCCTGTTACCTTTGTGAAAATAAAAATTTGTGGGTGAAAAAATCATTTTTGTGGAAATAATGATTTTTTTTATTTTCACAGCTCTATGTTATAAACTTCTGTGAAGCACTTGGGGGTTCAAAGTACTCACCACACATCTAGATAAGTTCCTTAAGGGGTCTAGTTTCCAAAATGGTGTCACTTATTGGGGATTTCCACTATTTAGGCACATCAGGGGCTCTCCAAACGCGACATGGCATCCGATCTCAGTTCCATGCCAATTCTGCATTGAAAAAGTCAAACAGCGCTCCTTCCCTTCCAAGCTCTGCCATGCGCCCAAACAGTGGATTACCCCAACATATGGGGTATCGGCGCATTCAGGAGAAATTTCACAACAAATTTTGTGATTCATTTTCTCTTTTTACTCTTGTGAAAATTTAAAAAAAATGGTTCTAAAGTAAAATGTTTGTAAAAAAAAGTTAAATGTTTATTTTTTCCTTCCACATTGCTTCAGTTCCTGTGAAGCACGTAAAGAGTAAATAAACTTCTTGAATGTGGTTTTGAGCACCCTGAGGGGTGCAGTCTTTAGAATGGTGTCACTTTTGGTTATTTTCTGTCATTTACACCCCTCAAAGTGACTTTAAATGTGATAATGTGATGTAGTCCCTAAATAAATGGTTTTGTAAATTTTGTTGGAAAAATGAGAAATCGCTTGTCAACTTTTAAGCCTTATAACTTCCTAACAAAAAAAATTTTGTTTCCAAAATTGTGCTGATAAAAAAGACAGGAATGTGATTTATTAGTATTTAATGTTAATATCTCTTGATTAATATATTAAAATGAAAATTAAAATTTTCAAAATTTTCGCCATATTTCTGTTTTTTTTCATATATATACGCAAGTCATATCGAAGAAATTTTACCACTGTCATGAAGGACAATATGTCACAAAAAAACATTCTCATAATCAGCTGGATCCGTTAAAGCGTTCCAGAGTTATAACCTCATAAAGTGACAGTGGTCGGAATTGTAAAAATTGGCCTGGTCATTAAGCTGAAATTCTGTCACTAAGGCCTCTTTCACACATCCGTTTTGCACCTGACGGCGCCTTCTGGCGTCGCGCCGTAGCGCCGGATCCGTCTCATCCGGTTTTACATACTAGTTGCCGGATCCGGCGCTCCGGCGAGACGCCGGAAGACGCAAATCGGATGTGTGAAAGAGGCCTTAGTGAGAGAGCCAAATTTCAGCTTAATGACCAGGTCAATTTTTACAATTCCGACCACTGTCACTTTATGAGGTTATAACTCTGGTTCGCCGGATCCATCTCGGGCATCCGACCAAAAACCGGATCCGTTTTTGACCGATTACGACGGATCCGGTTTTTTAAAAAGAAGAGCAAGTGACTGGCGAAGATGGATGTTATTATTGGCAATATATTCAAGAATCTGGTGGATTTTACTGCAGAGGCTAATCGCTTGAAGATTATAGTTATGGAGAAGGAGAGAAAGATAGAGCATCGCATTATGCGTCAGCGCCACAGACGACGCCATATGTGGATCCACCCCATCACAGCACAGAGACAAACTCGTGGCGTGTATTCTACACTGTGCATGGAGCTGGGAGAAAATTCGGAGAAATTTTTTGCCTATCTTTGGATGAAAAAAGAAAATTTTGACTTTTGGCTGGAGCTTATTGGAGAACAAATCCGAAGATCCGACACCTATTGTCGCTTCTCGATTTCTCCGGCGGAGCGTCTGATGGTCACTATAAGGTAAGCTATATGTATTGGATCTGCTCACTTGAGCACACTTGTATTGTTGTTATTATTTTTTTTATTACAGCAGAACAAGGGAATCGAAGGAATACCAGTACAATAAAAGATGGTCAAAAACTGTGTTTCTTTCATTAAAATGTTTTTTTTTGTATCTCCAATTGTTATAGCTGAGTTCTGCTATGAAATGCTGTGATTGTGAACTAATTTTTTTTTCTTTTTTGTTTACATATTTCTGGCAACAGGAGAAACGCTGTCATCGCTCCATTTCCAATACCGCCTGGGAATTTCTACGCTATCAGGCATCATCAAGTACACTTGTCATGCTCTGTGGGACTCTTTGGTTGGAGAATTTCTTCCAGAGCCAACTACAGACAGGTGGCTTGAAATAGCAGACCAGTTTCTCTGGATCTGCCAGTTTCCAAATTACCTGGGCGCTGTTGATGGCAAACACATCCGCATTCTAAAGCCTGCAGGAACCGGATCCGAGTTCTTCAACTACAAGAAATATTTTTCGGTCGTCCTGATGGCTATTGCTGATGCGGAGTACAAATTTATTGCTGTGGACATTGGGGCTAATGGACGGTCCAATGACTCACAAGTGTTTAAACTTTCAGCTATGGGGCAAGACTCTACGGAAACACTTTTGAGTTTCCACTCCCTAGGCCGCTGCCTCAAACCTCTGTGCCACCTATGCCTTTCGTCTGTGTAGGTGATGAGGCATTCCAGCTGTCCAAACACCTCTTGAAGTCGTACGCCAGCAGAGGATTGACCCAAACAAAGCGCATTTTCAACTACCGCCTCACAAGAGCCAGATGGATGGTGGAGTGTGCGTTTGGGATTATGACAGCCAAATGGCGTGTCCTATTGACTGCGATAAACTTGAAGACAGAGACTGTGGATGACGTGATAAAAGCGTGCGTGGTCCTACACAATTTTGTGATCAGCAAGGAACTGATTTCTATTGAGGACCACTATGAAGAAACAACCTTGCACGACTACAGCAACATTACCAATCGGAGTGCACTGGCGGTTTCAAGAATGAGGGACCATTTTGCATAATACTTTCAGTCACCAGAAGGGTAGACTAGACTGGCAGGTGACAGAGTATGATCAATTGATTTGTTCTTTTAAAACTCATGTAACTTCTGTACCCACAATAAACCTTTAAAAGCAAACTTGTCTACCTTCTTGTGTGTTTTCTACTGTATTTAACCTTTTGGCCATAGTTGTGTCCCTGGCTGGTTTTTTTTTACCCAAAGTATTTCACCTTTTTCAAAAAATGTGTACCTTGTAGGGGATAACCTAACAAAGTACATAAGTTTTGGAAAAGGTAAGATACTTTGGATACTACACAACCCGGGACACAACTTTGGCAAAAAGGTTAAATTTATGTACCTTTTACCCAAAGTTATGTTTGTGTTTTTTTACCTATGGTGTTTGTGTACCCAAATAGGTTTACCTGTTTTACTACATTTTTAACTTAAAATCCTATAAATAAATGACAGACAACAATTGTAAACCAATTTAACATTTATTAAAACAAAAAAATTAATATAATGTTGGTAAAATTTAGCATTTTTGTAAAATGTACATTTTTTAATAAAATTTATTTTTTATTCAAATCAAGTATATTTTTTAAAGAACACCAAAAAACATAACCTATTTACAATTGGGTGTAGTGTGGGGTGGAAATACTGCTGAAGGGGCTGCGGGACACTTCGACCGTGGGAGTGTGGAGAGAGAACTGGGATGGTGGTGGGGAAGGAACAGTAAGAGGTGAAGGGGTGGAAAGAGTAAGAGAAGGGGATGACAAGTTGGAGGCAGAACAGGTGATGGGTGGTGGAGTGGAGGGTGGGGCAGGGACTGGAGGAGCAGGTGATATGGTAGGGAATTGGAAGGGGGAAGGAGTGTGGTACGGGGTAGGTGGCTGGTACTGAGGAGGTTGTTGGTACTGGGGAGGTGACTGGAGTTGGGGAGATGACTGGAGTTGGGGAGGTGGCTGAGTTGGGGAGGTGGCTGGAACTGGGGAGGTGGCTGGTATTGAATAGGAGGGGAAGTAGGGACGGCGGCTGGAGGGGGGGAGGTGGAGGAACGACTGGGGTGGATGGAGGAGGTTGGGTGGTAGCCTGCACTAGAACAGCGTGGCACGTATGCATTACATACATCTGCTGGTCAGTAGATAGCGTATCCATGCGCTCCACCACAGACCTAAAAAAGCTGTGATTTGGAGATGTTCTTGCTTCTGAATGCATGGTTTTCAGAAGTGTCTTTACCTCCAAAATGCTGGAGGTTATCTGATTAATGCCTGCGGCAAGTTGTTCAGATAATACTTTAAGACAGTTCTGGAAAGATGCATTCAAATGCAAGAACTCAGGCGCATAGCTCCTTTCCTGACCCCTCTGCTATCTCCTCACCAGCAGATGCATGGAATGCAGGCAGCCACGATGCTCCAGTGCTGGTGGATGGGACTGCGGGATCGATGTGAGGGAAGGCTGGGAAGGTGCAGATGTACCGGGGCGGTCGAAGTGTCCCGCGGTGTCGGTCTCCTGAGGGATCGCCCCAGAAGGGTTCAACTCTGTGGGCGCCCGAGTGCTGGTCACCGTGCTGTGGAATAAAGAGAAAAAAATACAATTAATATCGTGATATGGAATGGCCCTGGCTGAAATAAAAAATGTAGTTAGACATGTTAACATTTTCTTGTAATATTTACCTTCTGGTGACCATTGTTGCCCGCAAGAATGCCAGGGCTCGTGTACTTGTACTTGCTCTGGCGTCCTGCAGATCCACTCGGGGACCCGCATCTCTTGTTGAACTCCTTTTGAAGCGATCCCTCGCAGACCGCCACCGCTTCACAATTCTCTCCCCTGAAATGCGAAAGCACACATTGATTAGTATACAACATCAGTGTTTCCCAAACTTCAGTCCTCGTGGCCCCCACAGGTCATGTTTTCAGGATTTCCATAGTCTTGCACAAAAGGAAAAGGGGGCCACGAGGACTGAAGTTTGGAAACACAGCTTTACAGTCAGCAACCTGAACTGTATATACTTACTGTGTTGAGTCTGGGCCCGAACATCGAGGTCCTACCAGCGGTCCACCATTGTCGATGCCACTTCCTCCCAGAGCCGTAGGGTCACTGTCAGATCAGAATGGCGGCGGTCCCCCATGTTCCACAGCGGCTCCCTTTCTCGGACCAGATCGATGAGGAGGTCGACATCTATCCCTCCTCCTCCTCACCGTCTGAGTCGGGAGCACGCTGTGAAGCCTGTTAAAGAAAAAGAGAAAAAAAAAGTACATTAGCCTCCACACTAGCAAGTGAAAAAGAAAAAAAAGAAAAAGAAATAAATTTAAAAAAAAAAAAAAAAGGAATAAATAATAAAAAAAATAATAAAAATGTAAAAAAAATATATATATAATTTACACGATGGTGACCGCCTCATCTCTCACGCCGACGACTCTGGGAGGCACTGTGAGGACCTCTTTGCTGGGCACCAGATCCGGGAGACTAAAAGAAAAAAGAAAAATTTGTGATATAGCCATGTGTTGGGTGCTGTGTGAAGTGTGTACTAAATGGTTTTCTATGTGTTGTGTGTAGTGTGATGTTGTGTTTCTGCGATTGTTGCAGGATACTTACGAATTGTGAGCCCACTCCGGGTATCTCTCCACCCCATCCTTCTTCTTCTGGGAGCTCCTCTTCATCTTGCGATTCCTGTTATTAAAAAAAGACAATCAATACATATATCCCACAGATGGATTGTGAAAAAAAAAACCACTTTTTACCGCCAAATGCTGGCGATGAGAGGGAGGGCTCCCAGAAGAAGATGTCTCGTGCGGAGGCTGCAGCTCCATGGCCTCTGGTTCAGGTGGAGCTGATGCTGCTGCTGCCTCTTCTGCTAAAGATGCAAGTGCTGCTGCTGCTGTTTGGCGGTCTCTTCTATGGAATAAAGACACAAAAAGGGCCATGAAATATATGTATATTCCATGGCCCTGGCTGAAAAAGAAAAAATTGATTACATTTTTTGGGAATGGGGGATGTGATATTTACCGTCTGCTGTCGGATGACCTCTCCCCGGAGTGATGTTGCTCCATCTCCATGGCTGCTGCCTGGTGTGGGTGTCCTCTGCTGTGGAATAAAGAGACAAAAAGGGCCATGGAATATATGTATATTCCATAGCCCTGGCTGAAAAGGAAAATATTGGTTAAATTTTTTGGGAATGGAGGATGGAATATTTACCATCTGCTGTTGGATGAATCTCCCGGGAGTGATGCTGCTCCATCTCCATGGCTGCTGCCTGGTGTGGGCGTCCTCTGCTGTGGAATAAAGAGACAAAAAGTGCCATGGAATATATGTATATTCCATAGCCCTGGCTGAAAAGGAAAAAATTGGTTACATTTTTTGGGAATGGGGGATGTGATATTTACCGTCTGCTGTTGGATGACCTCTCTCGGGAGTGATGCTGCTCCATCTCCATGGCTGCTGCCTGGCGTGGGCGTCCTCTGCTGTGGAATAAAGACACAAAAAGGGCCATGGAATATATGTATATTCCATAGCCATGGCTGAAAAAGAAAAAATTGGTTAAATTTTTGGGGAATGGGGGATGTGATATTTACCGTCTGCTGTTGGATGACCTCTCTCGGGAGTGATGCTGCTCCATCTCCATGGCTGCTGCCTGGTGTGGGCGTCCTCTGCTGTGGAATAAAGAGACAAAAAGGGCCATGGAATATATGTATATTCCAGAGCCCTGGCTGAAAAGGAAAAAATTGGTTAAATTTTTGGGGAATGGGGGATGTGATATTTACCGTCTGCTGTCCTGTTGCTCCATTTCTGGTGCTGCTGTTGGTGGTGGTCGTCTCTGGCAGGGTCGTCTCTGGCTGGGTCGTCTCTAGCTGGGTCGTCTCTGGCTGTCTTCTTGGCTGTCTGCATGCTATGGCTGAGAGTCCCACTGCATGCTTTATATATGTTTGCTGTGGGCTTGGCTATCAATTAAAAAAAACGGATCCGGCTTTTGACAGATCCGGCGCATTCCGGCGCTCATAGACTTTCATTGTGACAAAAGCCGGAAGCGCCGGCTTTTTCGCCGGAGACAAAAAACGTTACAGTTGCCGTTTTTTCCAGATGCCGGAATGCGATCAGACACCGGATCCGGCAAAAAACGGACGCGACGCAAGGCCTTGCGACTCGATCCGGCGCTAATACAAGTCAATGGGAAAAAATGGATCCGGCATTACATTTTGCCGGATCCGATTTTACAAAAAAAGGCCGGATCGTGCCGTCGGGCGAAAAACGGATGTGTGAAAGAGGCCTAAGGAGTTAACTTGCTGATCTTGGGGGAATGTCTGACCCTATAGGTTGGTGATAAGTCTAAACATGGGAATTCCAATTTTTAAACAACCTCATCCAAGTTTTACCAGTTCCCATTTCATAGACAACACACAGATCATATGATGGCCAGTTGAAATAAAAAACAATACACAGAAATAGCATAAATGTTTTGTAAAACTATAACAATGTATGATAATTTCTAGCATATATTAGAACATAAAAGGCATTTTAACTCATTTTGAAACGTTAACCAACTATATATAATACCTGGCACTACTACCTATTTGCTACTAATGCAGCAAAATAGTTTGCATGAATCTAACTTATGCAATATATATTAAAGTTGCCAAACAACTCTGTATCTCCTATTTGCGCATAGATGGCTACCAAGTGAAATATTTGCATTTTTATACCACACTTTATGACAAATGAAAGTGTACTTAAAAAATTAAGCACACAAGCAAAGGGTGATGATCCAAATTTGAAGATTTAGATCTTTTTCTTTCATAAATAACTCTACCATTGGATGTCTGAGGATTTTTCCGCACCGAATCCGCACCTCTTGGCAGAAAACGCATGTCCTTTTTTGACGCGGTTTTGACGCGGTTTTTATGCAGTTTTGGCGCGGTTTTGATGCGGTTTTTCATGCTTTTTCTCATGCGTTTTTGTATGCGGTTTTGACAGCTAAATAAAGATATGTTGTTTAACAAAAAAAAAAGATTTGTGATGTCATTTCTTGTCCAACCTCCTCTTTTACATTTGTCCAACCCACACTCCATTACACACACACAGATAGAGATAGATAGATAATAGATACCGATAGATAGCTAGATAGATAGATAGATAGATAGATAGATAGATAGATAGATAGATAGATAGATAGATAGATAGATAGATAGATAGATAGAAAATAAATAGTTTGATGGATAATAGATAGTTAGAAATATATATAGAAAGATAGATATATAGATAGACAGAAAGATATATAGGTAGATAGATAGATGATAGATAAAATGGTACATAAATAGTTAAAGACACACGCGTACACACACACAAAATCTAGATGCAATATAGTTAATAAAAAAAAATATAGGAAAAAAAATTTTCTGCGCCAGAGGGGGAAAGCCGACAGCCGGGGCCAATATTTCTAGCCTGGGAAGGGGTTAATACCCATGGATCTTCCCAGGCTATGAATATCAGCCCGCATGGATATTGGCGCCCCCCCTGGCTAAAAATGCCAGCACCCAGCCGCCCCAGAATTGGCGCATCCAATTCCGGCACTTAGCCCCTCTCTTCCCACTCCTCTGTAGCGGTGGATATGGGGTAATAAGGGGTTAATATCACCTTGCTATTGTAAGGTGATATTAAGCCCGGTTAATAATAGAGAGGCGTCAATAAGACGCCTATCCATTATTAATCTTATATTGATAAAGGGTTAAAAAAAACAACACACGCATAAGAATAAATTATTTTAATGAAATAAAACACGGTTTTCATATCTTTATTATACGCTCAGATCAAAGTGACGGCCTCGATCTCCTGTAATAAAACGTAAAAAAATAAAACAACCATATACTCCCTGTCCGACGCAGTCCAATTAATAACGAGTGTCCCACGACGGTCTCCCTTATAGAACGGTGACATCGGGTGATGCCACTGCACTGTAGGGCCTCCCAGTGATGCACTGACAGGAGACAATGGCTCCTGCAGTGCATCACTGAGGTTACCTGAGTTCAGGCTCTCACTTTATGGCAATGCTGTGTGGGAATTTTCTCACCCAGCATTGCCTTGAGAGAATGAATGGAAGTGACGTCATTCTCTCCTGGCGGCAGAGCGGTACACAGATGGATGGCGTCGGGGAATAGGTGAGTATATACTCTATGTGTTGTATGTCATGTGTATGTTATATGTTCTGTATGTCATGTATGTGTTTTTTTTTTTTTACATTCAGCACATTTGCAGGATGATGGGACTACTACTGTCCCATCATTGGCTAATGTGTCAGTCACTGTCACTGTAACAGGCATAGCCGGATGGACTTGTAGTCCCATCCGACGATGCCTACATACACAGAGACACACACAGACCCTCACACAGGCCCGCACATATACAGAGCACGCACACAGCCACGCACCCAGCCGCACATACACCGATCCCGCACACAGGCCCGCACACCGATCACGCAGACACCGGCACACAAACACCGCCCACACACATAGCGCCGCACACTATACACGCCCACGCACCGCCCACACACAGCGCCGCACACTATACATGCCCACACTCCGCCCACACACATAGCGCCGCACACTTTACACGCTCACACTCTGCCCACACGCTTCCCTCCTCCCGAACTGCAGCGGTTTCACCCGCAGCAAAACCGCAGATCTTTTTTAGACCTGCGGTTTTACTGCGGAAGTGCCCGACTCAATGCAAGTCAATGGGCGCCGAACCGCTGCTGTTCCGCACAAAGAATTGACATGCTGTGGAAAATAAAGCGCGGCGAAACCGCGCGTTTTTTTCCGTAGCATGTGCACAGGAGACCTGCGGTTCCCATTGGATTACATTGGTAGTGCACTGTGCTGCGGTTTGGATGCGTTTCCGCACGTTGAAAAACGCAGCGGAAACGCATCTAAAAACGCAAAGTGTGCACAGGGCCTAACACAGACTGTACAATTGAGGTATATTACATCTGTATAAAACTGCCAAACAATTCTCAGAATAATTAAAGATTGTTACACTTCCATTATATTTATTTTCCTAAAGTATCTTTTTACTTTAAAATTCTAGATGCGCCTAAAAAACTTTAAGATTCAAGGTGCAGGTGAGACTGCTCATACCCGAGAAGAGATTGATAGTTACTGATAGCTTTTATCTGTGATTGGCATAACTCATTTCATTATTCTGCAAAGCTTCGCCAGGTCAATCACAAGGAAACCAATTGTATTCTCTTCATATTGATTGTAATTATGCTTGATGCCAATCATTCTTTACCATGAGCATCTTTGTGAACTAATGTGGTGCAAGAACAAAGAGAATTTAAGGAAATGGAAAATTTCAATGATCATAAAACGAGAAAGTACTAAGCTAGTAAGAAAGACATAGTAATAAAAGTCCAAATACAGAGATAAATTGGCACTACCCATCCATAAACGTGATTTGTTTATTTACTATCCATTAAAAAATAGGCCTAAAATGAGTCCACGGGATGTATGTGGACGATAGACGTTTTGAGTACTGATCTGACATGACGTTGACATACTTGCTGTTACGCAATCAAAGTTACATGCATCATGATAACCAGCAAATAATACATAATACAATTAAAAAACATAGGAAAAAAATAAATGAATAATTGCATGGTAAATCACAGAAAGACTGTCAGATCATTTTTTGTCATTGAAGCCTAGTGACTAGAGATGAGCAAGGACTAAAATGCTCAGATGCTTGTTACTCAAACCGAGCAATTCCTAATGCTCAAATGCTCGTTTAGAGTAACGAGTATAATAGGAGTCAATGGGAAATCATAGCATTTTTACAGCAGACCCTATAAGGAGGTCTTGGGGGCAGTGAAAATGTTGAAATGGATGGAAAAAGTGTTGAGTGGAAAGAGAACAGGATGGTGAACTCTGACTCCCAATCGCTGCTGAGAACAATGGTGTCACACTTTTACTCCACTTTAAATAATGGCAAAAAACATTCAAGATCAACAAGAAATTGGAGTTTACATGAAAAAAAGTCTTAAGAAACATTCTTTACTGCATAATGACTTTATATAAGGCAAAATTTAAAAATGATTTAAAAAAAATAATTTAAGTAAGCAAAAATTGTAATTTAAAAATCAGAAGCTATTTGAAAAGTATGGGTTTATGATAAGTCCAAGAGTATTATATATTTACAGAATAAAGGTTCAATGCTCACCAAAATTTTGAAATCCATAACAAAACTAAATAAAAAAAGTATAAAGAGCACTGCAAAATAAAGTAAGTAAATCAAATATAATATAAAGTGCAGTGCACATACAAATGAAATTGCATTAGTTATCCAAGTAGATCACAATAGACCAGAAAATAACCTCAAGTGAGACAAATATGGTTAATAGATACAGGCATAAAGTGATATACCCAATAACAGGAAAAACTGTATGGATGTGCAATATAATACCGATATAAATTTATGAACAATTTTTTTGAGGATTACATACCACCAAAAAAAGCGAAGAACATGTAATACGGTGTGGATGCGTAATATAGTGCCAATACAATTTTTAACAACTTTTTTAAAGGTTAGATACCACTGAAATGTACCGAAGAACATGTCATACTCTATGGATGAGCAAAATAATGCACAAAAAATTTTGAACAATTGTTTACAGGGTTAGATACCACCGAAATGTACCCAAGAAGATGTAATACTCTATGGAAGAGCAATATAATACTGATACATTTTTAAACAATTTTTGGAAGGGTTAGATACCACCGAAATGTATCCCAGAAAATGTAATACTTTATGGATGAATAATTGAATCCAAATAATTTTTTTAACATTTTTTGGAGGGTTAGATATCACAGAAATTTACCCCAGAACACAGATTAGTGTATGGTTGAGAAATTTAATCCATAAAATTTTTTAGCGCTTTTTTGGAATGTTATGTATCACAAAAATTAACTCCTGACCACAGAATACTGTATAGGTGTGGAATTGAATCCAGCAAAATTACTTAACACTTTTTTTTGCTGTTTCACATACCACGGTAATGTACCAATAACTGCAATAAACCGTATAGATGTTAGGCATCGGGCGAAATCTGAATCTGGATCCGAGCAGTCTGTGGTCTCCCATCCAGACCCAGCCAAGGAAGATGCTGCTCAGCTTCACCATCAATCCCAACGCCTAGCCAATACCCAAGAGGCACAAATAGTTACTCGGGTCTTTGTTCACAGTAGCCTTAAACCTAGGTTACGGAACAAGAAAAGGCTGTTGTAAGCCTAAGTTCGGAAATGCCTGCACTGAGCATGCCCGTGACATGGCGAGCCATGATTGGTGCTTAGTGTCAGCTGATCCTCTGACCTGGCATCGCCTGATTGGTCACGGATGACGTCATCGGTGATTTGATTGACAAGATGGCTGGGGGCAGAGCTTACCCCTTAAATAGCTTGTCTGTCCGTGGCGCGGTCAGATCATATTAAAATAGGCAGTGCTCATGTGTGGATGTGCCAGAATCTGGGCTCCACGTGCTCTCTAGCTTGCTCTCCGGAACCTTGCCAGAGTATGCTCGGCTTATTAGCTCAGGTCCTTCAGGCAGGTTCAGCTTATGCCAGGCAGGTAGCCAATATCGCAGTCTTGCTACAAATATAGGGTAGCTATACACCCTGAGCAGACTGTGGGGCGCATAACCTGGGCATCACCTGCCAGTTGAACAGAGAAGCTTGCTCAGTCCAGTCTCACACCAGCTGACAGCATGCGGGCATCGCCACCAGCTGAATATTGAAGCTGCGCAGTCAGGACGTAACCCGCTTGGCAGCACACGGGCATCGCCACCAGCTGAATAGTGAAGTTTCTCAGTCCGGTCGCACACCGGCTGACAGCACGTACGCCTGGTGTTAGTCGAACGCTCTTCCTAGCGGCTGGCACGTTGCTTCTGTGCAGTCAAACAGGGCTACATCTATGCCATCCTGCAGCACATAGTGCTAACCTATTATCTGGCAAGTGGCTTCTGTGCCATTAACAGAGCTACATCTACTCCAGATGATATCACATCTCCCGTGACGCTAACGGAGATAGTGCCAATTCCACATCTCTCTCCCAGTGTGACGTAACACAGGCGAGATCTAATGTTTATTTCCGTTGTCAGTTTGACCCTCATACTACTGTACAGGGGTGTTCGGCAGCAGTGAACATAAACTGCATCGCGGACCTCGTGTTCGGTTGCAATCCATTATATTAAAGTTGTTGCAACCGAGCGCATAACAATAGATGACTAATTGAATCCAGAAATAAAATTGAAAGGTAAATATTTTGAAAGTGTAGTTTATAAGCTTCTACACTCATAAAGGATGTACTCAAAATGCAAAACCAGAAAAAATTATAAGGCGGGTCATCCTTAGACTCCTGAAAGACAACAACTAGAGATGGTTCGGTTCGGTTTGATTCGCCGAACGTTTTGACGTTCACCAAACATGTTCGACGAACGTACCCGAATGTGATTAGATTCAATGAGAGGCCAAATCAAATCAAGCGTATACACATCTTAAGGGGTAACAAAAAGCTTCCCAAACAGCTAAAATTAGGGGTAGACAGGCATCAAATGACCCACAGTAGAAATTTGCAAATGGCACAGCAGCAGACAAACATGGACCATGCATGAGATACCAGGGTCTGACCCAACATTTACAGCTTAGAAATGAAGTTTCAATGAGCACCTAGTGGTTAAGGGAGCGCTGTAAACCTTCTTAGCTGAGACCTGAGACCTCATGCAACACCTCCATTTTTTTTTTTATTATTCCAGCCACACTCATATGGCGCAAACATCAGTTTCATACAGTACTAATCGTACAAAAATGTAAGGAAAGTTACACAGGTAGTTGACTGAAAGTGAGTGCAGACCTGCCTGTCTGGAAGCCCCACTTACACAGGACCACCAGATGGAGACCCAACTTGGAGTCTCCATATTTAAAAAAATATTGTCACACACCACTAAAGTGGCATCAATTTCATCAGAGTAGAAATAGTATATTAGGCCTCTGACAACTTCTACTACAGGTAACCCACCAGATGGAAACCCAAATTAGAGTCTCTATATTTTTAAAAAAATTGCTTGTAACATCAGCAGCAGTAGCAAGAGCAGACACATAAGACACCACAAAGATGGCACAGACTGCAATAACGCAAGATCAATACATGACACTAAAAACGACACCACTACCTAGTCTGCCAAATCTGCGACTGTGGTGCAAAAGGCATTGGAGATCCATGACTTTTTCAGTTTGATGAAAATTTGGCGGTCTACACTTTCAGGGGACAGCCGGATGCGCTTATCCATCTGGATGCCACCAGCAGTGCTGAAGACATGTTCTGAGAGAATGCTGACTGCCGGGCATGACAAAAAAACCTCCAAGGCATGACAGATGAACTCAGGCCACTCTTCCGCTTTTGAAGACCAAAATGCTAAAGGGTCCAAACCCCCCCATAAGGGCATTGATATTGCGCTCCAGATTCTCCTGCACCACCCTCTCCAATGTGTCAGACTTGTACGCTGTTCTGCTGGTGCATGGGCTGGTCTAAAAAATGTGTTAAACGATTCACAGAAATTGCTTATGCCACTTACACTGCTGCTAATGTTTTTGCGATGATGCCTTGACATTCCAGGGGTTAGACATCTAGAACTGGTATGCACACTGTGTATCTCACTGCAATCTTGGGGAAAACCACTCTTAAGATTGTCTAAACGCGTATTTCGATACTCCAGTATGTGCACATCCCTTTACAGGGGGGGAGAATCTGACTAAATTTACTCTTGTACCATGGATCTAACAGAGTGGCCACTCAGTAGTCAGCATTATTTCTAACCCTAAGAATATGGGCATTGTGTTGAAGATAGGGCAGCAAGAAGGTGCTCATGTGTTGGGCGCTTCCATGAGGTCCAAGTCCATGCTGTGTTGGTGGCGGGGTCACACTCAAGATTGCTTCCTCTGTTCCCTCCTGCCAACCACGGAAAACACAGGACGGATCATTATCCTCCTCATCTCCTGAATGTTGTGTGTCCATCACCTCATCTTTCTCCATTTGTTCCTTGGCTCCTGCATCTTCACTAACAGTTTGTCTGATACCATGAGCCCCTCTTAATTGCTGTAAGCCACCCTCCAGTGGCACCTGCCTGAGTCACAACATTCCGGAAATTTGAGATATTGTTATCCCTTCCACATCCTCCCCTACTTCCAACTCTTCCTCTGGGACCATCACCTCCTCTTGCAGATTATTTAAAGTGTGCTCCAGCATGTAGATGACCGGAAGAATGATGCTGATGATGGCATTGTGAGTGTTAACCATCTTGGTAGCCTTTTCAAAACTGTTCAGAAGGGTGCAGAGGTCCTTCACCTGCGCCCACTCCGCAAGCATGATTTGCACCACGTCTAGACTGCAGTGGTTCAGGCTATGCAAAAGGACACACTGAACCAGGGCTCATCGCTGCTGCCACAGCTGCTGCAACATGTGCAGAGTGGAATTCCACTGTGTCAGAACATCGCTAATTAAATGGTTAACCAATAGCCAAAAGACCTCTGCAGCAATGCAAGTCGATGACCTGCAGGGTGCGATCGTCGGATTTGAACACACAGCAACTGTGCTCTCTGCAGTAGCACATCCAGGCCAGGATAGTGGAGGAGAAATTGCAGTACCGCCAGATTGAGGAAGTGAGCCATGCAAGACACATGTGTGAGGTTGCCACGGTGTAGGACCGCCACAAGGTTTGTACCATTATTGCGCACGGCCTTAACTAGCTCCAGGTTTAGTGGAGACAGCCATTGCTATAACTTGACCTGGATACCTGTCTACAAATCTTAAGATGTGTGACTGCGATCTCCATATTAATTTAAACACTGCCTTATTGTGGTGAGCCATGGCTGCGCAATATGGAGGTGGGGGAGATTCTATCTGCACTGTTGGAATGAGTTTTGGTTTAAATGAGAGGTTGAGGGCACAGGTGGAGGCCCTAGAGGAGGTGGAGAGGGCAGAAGTAGTGGAGGAACTGTTAGATACAAAGTTTTGTCCCACAAGCCTTGAGGATTCCAAGACTTGTGGAGCAGCAGAAAGACAGCCTGACCCACAGCCACCATAGTTACTCAGTGCCCAGTCAGCGAGATCTAATGCTGTTTGCTTGTCCAATAGTCAGTGGTGAAATGTACCCTGGCAGGCATAGATTTTTTCAGGGCATTCCCTGGGTGATGTTGTCAGCAACATGCTGGTGTAGCACAGGAAGTAATGGCAACTGGGCAACTGATGCTGGGGACTGCGACAGCCATCAACTTTCTGAAACCATCTGTAACCACCAGGTGGAAAGGCAGCATGTTAGTGGTCAACAAATTGGAGATGGTGGCATTCAAGCTCTTAGCTTTGGCATTTGCAGGAAGAAACATTCTTTTACATTACCACAACTACAGGACCGAGTGCGGGCTTCTATGCTGAGAGAGGTCAGAGTATGCAGAACGTGACAAACTGCTGGACTGTGAGTGAGGTGCAGGTGGAGATGTTATGATGGATTGAGAAAGATGTGTTGTGCTAGGTGACACAAAAACAACAGTCTTCTGTCACTGCTGACAAGCTTTCACTCACCCTGACTGTGGTGGGTAAACAATTGTAGTTTCTGTGGCTGGAAACCTGTGCGAGAACACTTGGAATAGTAAGAGGAGGAAGAAGCAGCAGATGGGGTTGATGGGATGGCGGGTGGTTCGCGAGGCCCACCAGTCTGCATTTTAGCGCAGTGACACTCCCACACTAAGGCATGTTAACCATGCATGTGCCACGTCATGCATGTAGTTGTCAAATTATTGCAATTTTTACCTTTACTGAGGTTTTTTTGACAGATAACATGTGTTGGGTCATCCTTTGCGGTCTCAAAGAAAACGCCCAGTCTAGGCAACCCTTGCCACCCCTGTGAACTGCACATTCACGACTGGTGCTGGCCACTGCCAGAGTTGGGGCTGAGAATGCAGTACTTTTCGTGGTTGCATCACTTCTCGTCTGTGTGGGTAGTCACAACGTAACTTCCTCATCTTCCTCCGCCTCCACCTTCTCTACTGAGCAACTCAGCTGCGTACATCTGGGTTCACACTAAGAGGGATCTACAACCTCATCATCATCCTCTCTTCTCACACGCCTAACCCCAGAGTCACCCTTCTTCTCTTCCTGCCATGACACCACAGTACAGTCCACGTGTGCCTCTGGTATCTGAGTCTCATCAGGATCATCTCAACCCTTGGTGGTTAATGTCTGGTGACGAGGGTCTGGATTCTGCTTGGACCCTACTTCGTCAGGCCCTGGATCCAACATGAAAAATTTTTCGGCATCCGTGCAGATGGTTTCGTCCTCTGGATTTTGTAATTCTTCGGAGCAGACCTCTGATGCCAATGGAATAGAATGTGTGAACAGCTCTTCAGAATGGCCCATTTGAGGTTCCCCAAAGTCAGTTGGGCATTTAGAAATTTTTGACATGGGAGGAAACCAAGGTGATTGGGATGCCACCTCTGAGGTTTGTACTGTGCATGATGTTAAGGAGGAGGAGAGACTACTTTATGCAGCGCTTGACATCCATTGTGGCACATGCTCTTTCTGAGCCTCATCTACAATGCAGTCCACATTTCAGCATCTAAATCCTTTGTGCTAATTTTGTGATCCAGACACCAGTCCACATTTCAGCATCTAAATTCTTTGCGCTAGTTGTGTAGTGCATACACCAGTTCATATTTCAGCATCCAAATGCTTTGTGCTAATTGTGTGTACCAGTCAGCTGTCCACATTTCAGTATCTAAATCCTATGTGCTAATTATGTGGTCCAGACAGCAGTCCATACTTCAGCATGTAAATACTTTGTGCTAAATGTGTGTTCCTTCAGCTGTCCAATTGTCAGCATCTAAATCCTTTGCACTAATTGTGTGGTCCAGACACCAGTCCACGTTTCAGCATCTAAATCTTTATGCTAATTGTGTGGTCCAGACACCAGTCTACATTTTAGGATATAATTCCTTTGTGCTAATGTGTGGTCCAGACAAAAGTCCACATTTCAGCATCTAAATCCTTTGTGATAATTTTGTGATCCAGACACCAGTCTACATTTCAGCATCTAAGTCCTTTGTGGAAGTTGTGTGGTCCAGACAACAGTCCATATTTCAGCATCTAAAGCCTTTGTGCTAATTGTGAGGTACTGCTAGCACTCTACATTTCAGCATCTAAATCATTTGCGCTAATTGTGTGGTGCACACATCAGTCCACATTTCAGCATCAAAAAACTTTATGCTAATTGTGTGTACCAGCCAGGTGTCCACATTTCAGCATCTAATTTATTTACGCTAATTGTGTGGTCCACATGTATTAGAAAATAACTTGGCACTCAACTTAGTAGAATATGAAGATTTTTTATTGCAGTCACAAATATACAACGTTTCGGTCCCACTTGAACCTTTGTCAAGGCACTGCAATGAATACACATAAAGTCAAAACAAAACTATGTACAAACTCTGAATGAGCAAATATATTAGAGTAAGTAAAATAAAATGAAAGTAAGAGGTAAACCTCCAAGGTGAACAATGTCCAGAGTTAATGGAAGTGAAATCCTTTGAGAACAACCATAAGAAAAAAAGAAAAGAAACTAAAAAGAAAAAAAGAAAATAATTTTGTGGTAAGAAACCTACCTGACTGCTTTGTGGAACTAAATCCAAAAGTCTATATGTAATAAGAGTAAGTTCAAACCCCCACACAGTTCACGTTGCTGTGGAGACCTTTATCAATTTTGTAGACACAGCTTTCCAGAAGTTGAGACGTGACATGGAGACAGGTAAACTTCATTACAGTCTAATTTGTCCTCACTCGACTTCCAGGCACTTCAGACCTTATGGCAGGATGACCAGATCATAATCAAACCTGCTGATAAAGGGGGTGCCATCGTGGTGATGGACAAAACTGCTTATTATTTCTGAGGTCACACGCCAACTTAATGATGACAGTGTCTATACTCTATTGAACTCTAATCCAACTAGAGAACTAAAGCTACTTATCACACAGACCTGACACATTACGTCTCCCTTGGGGTAATTGATTCCAAGACACAGGAGTTTCCTACCAAAAAGATCCTATAACTCCTGTGTTTTACATTTTGCCCAAGATTCATAAAAGCTTGGACATTCCCCCGATAGACCAATAGTTGCGTCCACAGAATCCATATTATCGCTGCTTTAAATTTTTCTTGAGAAAGTTCTAACATCACGGACAGGACAGGCTCCTTCCTACATTCTTGATACAGGACATTTCCTGCAGACAATTCACAACTTAGGCCCAATATACCAGATAACGCCATCCTTGCTTCATTGGATGTAAAAGATTTATACACCTCTATTCCTCATCAAAAGGGCATCTCCTGTACTAAGACACCTCCTCTCTCAAACCAACAAACCACTGGAGATAGTAGAATTTTGCACACAACTGCTCACGATAGTTCTCACAAGAATTTTTTCATGTTTGAGGACAAGTCTATTTGCAGACAAAAGGGACCGCCATGGCTCGAATGTAGCTCGCCATATGCTAACAGCTTTATGGCCTTCTTTGAGGAAGAGTTTGTGTAGCCCAATACCCTGTTTAAGTCATACTGTCTAATTTGGAAAAGATTCATAGACGACGTTTTCTGCATTTGGTAGGGCTCCTGGATTCATTGACTAGTTTCTTTGATACACTCAACCTCGCTTGGCCTGAATTGTCATTTACAATTACTTACAGTCATGAAAAGGTTAATTTCCTGAACACTCTAGTTATAAAAAATGCCAATGGGTCAATCTCCACAGACCTATATAGGAAACCCACTGACCGTAATAGCATTTTGCATTATGGTAGCCTCCATCCCCGGCAACCAAAAGATCAATACCTGTTCACAGTTCCAGAGGGTTCATAAATTGTTTCAGATCCTATTCAGAGCAAGTTAGATCTGATGAGATGCACCAAAAATTTAAAGAAAGGGGCTTATCCTTCTGTTTTTTTAACAGAAGCTTTGAAACCGGTACAATGCCCCCGTAGACCAGTGACTAAAGGGTATGCCACACTAAACAAGGTTGCTAACGAGATCGCTAAAAACGTCACTATTTAGCGATCTCGTTAGTGACGCTATTGTGTGTGGCATGTAGCAACGACGTGGCGCCCTGCTGTGATCTCGCTGATCGTTCACTAGAGTTCTGGACCGTATTTAGATCGTTGGCGTCCCGCTGGTGACGCTATATCGCTGTGTCTGGCACCTTTTGTGAGCGATGTGCGCTGTTTTTTACATCGCAATGACCGTTAAAGTGTTAATTAGATCGCTAACCGCTTTAGAGTCGTTAACGAGATCACTAAGTGTGGCAGCTACTAGAGACATTAAAACGATCACAAAAACGATCTCATTAGCTTGCGTCGTTATTGAGATCGCTAACGAGATCACTAAGTGTGGCAGTATCTTAACCGTATACCTCTAGTACATGTCTATCATCCGTATGTACAAATCTTACATCACACAATACAGAAACACTGGCATATCCTCAGAACTGCACATCCGAATATAGAGGAGTTTAATAACCCCTTCTTACCCTGTTACAAACGTCCACATAATATCCGTGATTCATTGGTGAAGCAGACAAGGGCACACAAAAAACGGGTATCAACACAGAAATTCCTACACAAACCAAAACTTGGCACATACCCCTGCCTACACTGCAATCAGTGTAATAACGTACTCAAAGGTGACTCCTTTTATCACCCACATTCTGGTAAAAAATACCAGATAAGGACTACTCCATCTGTGATTCGACTTATGCCATATATCTAATCAAGTGCCCATGCGGCCTATTGTACATAGGTGAAACTAGCCAACCGATTAAAGATCGGATTTCGAAGCACAAATCCACCATACGATGCAATAATACCCCTTGCCAATACCTTTTCATTTCATTACTCAGGGACACTCCATAGCCCAACTGAGTTCCAAATAATAGAATTGATCACTCCTTCACGTTGAGGAGGGGATCGCATCGAATATATGAAAAAAAAGAGAATCCTATTGGATCATGAGCTACAAACCCTCACCCCTGCTGTATGAACAGGGAGTATGACCTACACTCCTTTATTTGAAAAGCAGAATAGGGAGTTTTTTTGGTTGTCTTTATAATATTTTTATTGCATAAATTTTTCTGCATATATGTTTCCATATGTTTCACTATGAGGTCATAATGTTTTTTCTTCGGATACATGACCTATATTACTCTGAGATATATTGGCATCTGTCCAGGATTTTAATGTCTTTTTTCTTTTCACAGAGTCGTTTATACTGATCTGGAAACATGACTTCCAATTTCCCACTCTGGATCCTTCTCCTACTCAACTGATGAATATACTCCCTTCACCCCATAAAAACTGGTATTCTATGGCTTATACATGATATTGTATGAACTATCGCTACCTTATTAAATGTGTCCGCAACCTCACTGATCACATTTGCGATCAGATACAGCAGACACCGCTCCACTCAGCCCAATATGGCGCTTGAACGCAAGCTTTAGTCAGTGAACGCATAGGTGCTGCCCCTTCCTGTGACTAACTTCAGCCTTGTGCACAGACGCTGAGCCCGCCCTCCATGCACATAATGGCGCTCACACTAGCAAAACGCTCACACCAACAAGCGGTGGACACCGCGTTGGGAGCAAGGCTGCACCATCCACTACATCACCACCGGTAAGGAGCACTTTTAGCCAGTTTTCAACTTCACTTAAAACGGAGGACTTATATATTGGCCCTTATCTAGCTGCAGTTCTAATCATAGTCTATTTTATTACCCTCTGGGCATCTCTGATTGTTTCTTACACGTAAGTTATATAATGCACCTGGAGACTAATACCTTTATACAATCCCATAGTATAATTGTGATAGTATATCATCACCTGCACTTATGTTCTTATAATTTTTACTCACCTTATATACTGTTGCTTATCATTAGGACATTCAATTAGGGGTCCCTCTTACGGATCCATTGACCTCAGGGGTACTTGCACTTATTCCCAGTGGACACTGAATTTATTCAGGTATAGACCCTATTCAGGTATCTAACAATGTCCTCCATAGATGTCTTTTCACTCACAATAGATGTTATCTACTCACAAGAGATGACTTCTACATCTTACTGTGATATCTCATTCACAGGTATTAATCTTCCTGCTCATCCTTAAATACCTGGTCCAACATTTGGCACCATATATTTACCCCTAGGTATGTTTAATCTTCACCTAGTTACATATATTACTTTCACTTAGCACCAACCTGTTTATCATCTTTTCTCACACTTTATTCTCCATGGTGCAGCTCATAATTTTACAGAGACTTACCGGTTTAGCCCAAGTGAGACATATAGACTTTTGGATTTAGTTCCCAAAGCAGTCGGGTAGGTTTCTTACCACAAAATTATTTTCTTTTTTTCCTTTTTTCTTTTTCTTTTTAGTTTCTTTTCTTTATTTCTTATGGTTGTTCTCAAAGGATTTCACTTCCATTAACGCTGGACATTGTACCCCTTGGAGGTTTACCTCTTACTTTCATTTTATTCTACTTACTCTAATATATTTGCTCATTCAGAGTTTGTACATAGTTTTGTTTTGACTTTATGTGTATTCATTTCAGTGCCTTGACAAAGGTTCAAGTGGGACCGAAACGTTGTATATTTCTGACTGCAATAAAAATCTTCATATTCTACTAAGTTGAGTGCCAAGTTATTTTCTAATAGATGTGGTTGGGTTTCCTACTTCAGCACCTCTAAAGCTTTTGCACGCTATATTCATTATTTGTGTGGTCCAGCCACCAGTCCATATTTCAGCATTTAAATCATTTGCGCTAATTGTGTGGTCAGCCACCATTCCACATTTCAGCATCTAACTACTTTGTGCTAATTCTGTGGTCCAGCAAGCAGTCCCCATTTCAGCATCTAAATCCTTTGTGCTAAGTCTGTGGTCCTGACAACAGCCCACATTTCAGCATCTAAATTCTTTGTGCTGATTGTGTGTTCCTGCTAGAACTCTACATTTCAGTGTCTAAATCCTATTGTGTAAATTGTGTGGTCCAGACACCGTCCATATTTCAGCATGTAAATACTTTGTGCTAAATGTGTGTTCCTTCAGCTATCCATTTTCAGCATCTAAATCCATTGCGCTAGTTGTGTGGTCCAGACACCATTCCATATTTCAGCATCTAAATCCTTTGTGCTAATTGGTGGTCCAGACACCAGTCCACATTTCAGCTTCTAAATTCTTTATGCTAATTGTGTGTTCCAGCCACCAGTCTGCATTTTAGCATATAATTCCTTTGTGCTAATTGTGTGGTTCAGACAACATTCCCCCTTTTCAGCATCTAAATCCTTTGTGATAATTTTGTGATCCAGACACCAGTCTTTATTTCAGCATCTAAGTCCTTTGTGCTAGTTGTATGGTGCAGACAACAGTCCATTTCAGCATCTAAAGCCTTTATGCTAATTGTGTGGTATGGTACCACTCTATATTTCAGCATCTAAATTCTTTGCACTAATTGTGTGGTCCAGACACAGTTCACATTTCAGCATTTAAATCATTTGCGCTAATTGTGTGGTCCAGCCACCAGTCCACATTTTGCATCTAAATACTTTGTGCTAATTCTGTGGTCCAGCAAGCAGTACACATTTCATCATTTATAATCCTTTGTGCTAATTCCCGTGGACCTGAAACAGTCCACATTTCGCATCTAAATCCTTTGTGCTAATTGTGTGGTCCTGCTAGCGCTCTACATTTACATATCTAAATCATATGTGCTAATTGTGTGTCCAGACACCAGTCCATTTTTCAGCATGTAAATACTTTGTGCTAATTGTGTCGTCCAGAATCAGTCCACATTTCAGCATCTAAATCATTGTGCTAATTATGTGGTCCAGCCACCAGGGCCTCATTTTAGCATAACAAAATTTTTATGTGCTAATTCTGTGGTCCAGCCAACAGTCCACATTTCAGCTCTAAATGCTTTGTGCACTGGGGTAGAACAAACAAGATGTATAATTATGTGCTTAATTTAAAATAGTGAGCAAAGCTGTCACTGAAAAAGACCTGGGTGATGGGTGGACAACAAACTCACATTTAATGGCCAGTGTCAGGTAGTGCTGCAAAGGCAAATAAAATAAATGGGATGCATTAAAAGAGGCATAGATGCAAATGAGGAGAACATAATTTTACCTCTATACAAGTCACTAGTGCGACCACACTTAGAATACTGTGTACAGTTCTGGTTCTCCGGTGTATAGAAAGACATAGCTGAACTGGAGCGGAAGCAGAGAAGAGCGAACAAGGTTATTAGAGAATTGGGGTTCTGCAATACCAAGACAGGTTATTACACTTGGGGTTATTTAGTTTGGAAAAAAAAAGGCTTAGGGGTGATCTTAATACAGTGTATAAATATATGAGGGGACAGTACAAAGACCTTTCTAAGGATCTTTTTACTCTTAGACCTGTGATGGGGACAAGGGGGCATCCTCTACATCTGGTGGAAAAGAAGGTTTAGTCATAATCACAGACGCAGATTCTTTACTGTAAGAGCAGTGAGTAGAGTTGAAACGATACTTTCCGATATCCAAAAGTATCGGAATCGGAATGGTATCGCCGATACCCCAAAATTATCGGCGATACCCGATACCGATACCGGAAATCCAATGTAAGTCTATGGGAACAAAATATCGGAATTAAAAAAAACCCTTTCTTGCCTTGTTGGTTAATTGTACATGAAGGAAAAACAACAAAGAGTAATGTAGAATGTATTGGGGGAGGTTGAGGAGACATTAAAGGCATACATGTTTAAACCCAATCCAAGGAATAGCATTAAAATTTTTTTTTTTTGGAAATACGTTTGGATTGACGAAGAAATTGACTATGTTGTTAACCTTTTTTCTATTTTGGCAAATATGTATGTTTCACAACTTCCATGCTCTTCACCTTTTTAACTTTTGACACACTTTCTCCTTCATAATCTTCAGCAGCATTATCTTTGTCATAAAATTATTCTTCATCTTCACCTTTCTTTTATCTTCTTCGTAAACTTCTTGTTATTCATCTTTTTGTTAACATTACTCATATTGTTCTTATTAAACTATTAATCTTCTTCATATTCAAATTCTTCATCTTCTTCCTCTTCATCTTCTTCATCATATTCTTATTTGTGACAGAGATTCCTGTACTTGTAATCTGTCAAAGTATGAATTTTTCATCCTTCCGTTCTTGCTGTCACAAAAGATTTAAATTACAACAGTATTTGTCCGTGTTCAGTTTAGCCTGCAGCAGCAGGCAGTTTCCAGGGGCACCACGAGGAGGAACGGACTCACCCCCATACACTGCTTAGTCTTCTTCTGCTTAGAATTTAGAGCATATATTTTGCTCTTCATTTTGGTCTTATACTTCATGTTCTTCTGCTTTTTGATCTTCTGCTTATTGTTCTTCTGTCTCTTGTTCTGTATCTTGTAGTTTGTCGTAAACTTCTTTTTCCTGTTGGTGATCTTCTTCTGGGTAATCTTATATTTCTTCTTTGTGATGGTGTTCAGGCTGGTTGGCTTGATGCTCGTCGTCCTTGGGGTCGTTCATCTCTTCTTCGGGGTGGTCTTTAGGGTCGTCTAACTTCCGAGAACCAGTTGACGTTACTGGAACCCGGACGGGTAGCATAAGGTACAAGAGCCAATGCAAGTAACGAGGACCAGCTGACTGTGCTGGAACCTGGAGGGGCAGCAGAAGGAAAAGAGGCCAATGGGCACAAACCGAGGACCAGCTGACGTTACTGGGACACGGTTACTAAGCAGGAGGTACCTGTGCTCCAAAGCACTACCAAGGACCAGCAGACGTTGCTGGAACTCGGATACCGAGATGGAGGCACCTAGGCCAAAGGCACTGCGGAGAAACCAGCTGACGGTACTGGAACCCGGACGGGTAGCAGAAGGTAACAAGAGCCAATGCAAGTAACGAGGACCAGCTGACTGTGCTGGAACCCGGAGGGGCAAGCAGAAGGAAAAGAGCCAATGGCACAACCGAGAACCAGCTGACGTTACTGGGACACGGTTACTAAGCAGGAGGTACCTGTGCTCCAAAGCACTACCAAGGACCAGCAGACGTTGCTGGAACTCAGATACTGAGATGGAGGCACCTAGGCCAAAGGCACTGTGGAGAACCAGCTGACGGTACTGGAACGCGGACAGGTACCATAAGGCACCCATGAAAATGTAAGTTGACAGGCCGCAAGCCGTCTGCAGTTACCGAATCACACAGTCCTACAGTGGGTGCTTGTCCTATTTTCACAACGGAAAGAGCCTTTATTTTACATATCCCACAGCACACATAGGAATCACCTAAACTGCAGGCACCATAGAGTCGGATAACCGGAATGCAAACATGACAGGACAACTTATTGGAGGCTAATTTACGTTGACACTGCCAGGAAACAGCTGTCGTGCTGTAACCAGGGTGGGCATGAGTCAGTACCCGTGCCAATTACTTCCGAGCAACAACTGGCGGTGTTGGAGCCCAGGGATGAGAGGAGGACAGGGTGGAGGCAGCATGACTTTTTGTCATACACACAGCAGGGGAACAGCTGCCATTACTCAACACCAGTAACACAGGAGCAAGTGTTGACTGTACTAACAGCACTTACAGGCAACAACTGGCGGTTTGGAGCCCAGGGTCCAATGCATCGAATTCAATTGCTTCCACCTCCTCTCAGGACCACAGCACTGTTGAGCAACCAACTGTCTCTTCACCGCCTGCCAAATTGCCCAGTCAGTCAGAGAGTTCTGTACAGGAGCCAGCTGAGTCTCTGCTTCTGTTCTCAGAATCTGTTGGTTTGCAAACAGGGGCCCAGCCAAGCAGCATTCTGGAATGTGAAAGAAGAGGGAGTATGCAGTGATGCGCAACAGCTGTGTCTCTCTGAATCTGAAGAGGCGGGTGAGACAGTGCCGATGGTCAGCACACCGCAGAACGCATCTGATGATGATGAGACTCAGGTGCCAGTTTCTGTTGAGCATGGTGGTGGCCAGACCACCAACAGCAGCAGGTGTTGTTAAGAGGTTAGTGGAGATGATGAGGTCCAAGACCCAACATGGCGTGAGGAACAGGAAGGTGGTGGTAGCAGCTCTGAGGAAGCGATTGCCCCAACGGTACAAACAGGAGGGAGAGTTAGGCTGCATACTCTGTTGCCTGTAGCCTCCATTTTGGCACCTGTTCAGATTTCTCTTCCAAAAGTCTAAACGGACGCTCCCAGGACTTGCACTACGTGGTCCTTTTTTTAACACACTTGCAGATGATATTTGCTATGTCAAATGCAAGCTGTGTAATCAAAAAGTAAAAAGAGGTAAAGTGTCAGTAACCTCAATACCACAAATATGTCTAAAATAGTGCGTAGAAAACACGTAGTTGAGTTACAAAGACACACTGAAGATGTACAGTCTATAGAGAATCACAGCACAAGTTTAACTGCATATGTCATGGTTAAATTTGAAAATTTTTATTGCACACTTGATGTGAAAAAAGAAAATAGCTATGAGACGACTGACTGACGTTTTGGGCAACGCAGTGGCCTTTATCAAATAGTCGCTGGAAGAGATAGAAAAATTTACAGTCAATGACAATGTATAAAAATATACAATATATACATAGGGTGTAAGAATATATATACATATGAATTAGGCAACATGTTAAACATTTGGGTGATACTGTAGAACACGGAGAATTATCCTCTAGGGTATGCGGGTGGATAATGATGTTTTTTGTTGATTTTTGTGAGTGTGTAGAAAACAGGGGTGATGGGGTATTGAATATTAAGGAATGTCATAGTCTTACAGTCTATGGTGATCAATTAAAGATGTTTTGTCAGGATACGATCAATTTTTTGACAGATGTAAAAATGTAGGGTCACAATTTAGTTGTCTGAAGGTTAGGTTAACTGACAGTTGTCTATGAATTTCGGCAATAGATTGGGTCTTATTCATAATAACGATAGCACCCCCCTTATCTGCTGGTTTAATAATAATGTTGGGGTTATCTTTCAGAGATTTTATGGCTTGTTTATCTGTGGGTGTCAGGTTGTGGCGTATCGGGTGTAGGCCCAATCTCGGCAAACCATCCACGAGCACAGGCTCTGAATGCTGGCATTGCAAAACTCCTGTCCCTTGAAATGCTGTCATTCAGGCTGGTGGGAGACTGACAGTTTACGGAACTTAATGGCATTAGCAGTCCCACAATACAATGTGCCAAGCTGATTTTATTTCAGCAGGCAAGCCGTCCCTGGTCTGCAAAACCATGTTGTTGAGGTTAAAATTAAACATGCGCTACTAAACTCCGTCAGTAGCAATGTCCACCTGACCACCGCTGCATGGACCAGTACCCATGGCCAGGGATGATACCTTTCCCTTACTGCCCATTGGGTCAATGTTGTGGAGCCGGGTACAGATCTTGCGAGTGGCGCTGTACGTGTTCAGGCAACTACAAGGATTGCGGGAATCAAGTCTGTACACATTGATTCCTCCTTCTCCAGTTCCTCAGAAACATCGTTGCAGGAGCGGTCACGGTCTACCTCCACATGGACCCGTGAACGCTTAATAAGAATCTTTAGTTATATAGCGCCAACAGATTACGCAGCGCTTTACAGTTTAACAGTTTCCGAACACAAGTCATAAGTAACAACGTTACCAATACAATAATGAAAGCAATATAATCCGCACACGCTCGTGAGAGCTTACAATTTACAAATATGTGGGGGAGATACAAAGTACAGGTGTTTATATACAATGGTATATTTAGAATGATGTCCCAGCCATTTGAGGGAGTGAGGGATGGATGGAGATAGTGAATGGGCTACAAACACACACTTACACATAGAATGACTTTGATTAGTGAAGGTGATAGGCCGCTATTATTATTATTGATTTTTATAGCGCCATTTATTCCATGGCGCTTTACATGTGAAGAGGGGCAAGTATAGACAAGTACAGTAAACATGAGCAATACAAGGCACACACAAGTACAGAAGGAGAGAGGACCCTGCCCGCAAGGGCTCAGAGTCTACAGGGATGGGTGAGGATACACTAGGAGAGGGAAGACCTTGAAGAAATGTGTTTTGAGTGAAAGCCCAATAACATGCAAATTGTGGATAGTTCTAATTTCTTGGGGTACAGCATTCCACAGTATTGGTGCAGCGCGGGAGAAGTCTTGGATTGGGGAGAGATGTTCTTTAGGTGTAGGCGGCAATAGCGGGCAACAGATTGTATATGGGAGGTGAAGGAGAGATTGGTGTCAAACATAACACCCAGACAGCGAGCCTGTTGACCGATATGAGGACAGACGTGGCCAAACGTCAACAGGCTGTCCTGAAATTAATTTCCATGGGGAATCAAAGCCACACAGCGCAGGAGGTCTGGAATGCCATAAAGCAAGAGAGCGACATGTGTATTTTGCCAGCGAATCTCCAGCCAGGCTTGGTAGTGTGTGACAATGGTCGAAATCTGGTGGCAGGTCTGGGCCTAGGCAACGTCACTCACATACCATGTCTGGCACATGTGCTAAACTTTGTCGTCCACAGTTTTTTGAGGGACTATCCGGATCTTGATTCACTGCTGCACAAGGTCCGCCTACAGTGCGCTAACTTGTGACGTTCCACCATGGCCAGATCTCGCATTGCAGCTCTGCAACGCAGATTTTGCCTTCATTGAACATCGCATCATATGTGACGTACCCACCAGGTGGAATTCCACGTTACATATGTTGTAGCGGTTGTGTGAGCAGCAGCCAGCAGTAATGGAGTATCAGCTGCATCAGTCGCAATCAACTCGCAATTTGCGCCGTTCACTTCACCACTACTGAGTGGGCCTCTACTATAACAATCTTTATTTATATAGCGCCAACAGATTCCGCAGCGCTGTACAGTTTAACAGTTTCATAACACAAGTCATAAGTGACAACGTTAACAATACAATAATTAAAGCAATATAAGGCGCCCCTGCTCGTGAGACCTTATAATCTACAATGAGGAGGGGGAGCTCCAAAGTACAGTTGTTTATATACAATGGTGTATTTACAATGATGGTCCAGCCATTTTCAGGGAGTGAGGGATGGATGGAGATAGTGAATGGGCTACACACACACACAGTTACACATAGAATGACTTTGATTAGTGAATGTGATAGGCCGCTCTGAACAAATGTGTTTTGAGTGTGGAAGTAGGGCTGTTAATGGGGATGTTTAAGTCTCCAAGGATAAGGGTTGGTACTTCTGAGGACATGAAAGTGCGGCAGCCAGGCAGAGAAGTGGTCAAGGAACTGTGTGGGCGAGCCTGGGGTCCGATATATTACCGCTACTCTGAGGGAGAGGGGACGAAAGAGCCTGATGGTGTGGACCTAATAATTTGCAAAATCTTAATCTAAAATTTACATGTTACATATTTACATCTACTATAAAACATTTAACCATTAAGCCTACTTACAGAACAAGGAAGTGTAAAAAAACTTGTATAAAACATTTAACCATTAAGCCTACTTACAGAACAAGGAAGTGTAAAAAAACTTGTATAAAACATTTAACCATTAAGCCTACTTACTTAACAAGGAAGTGTAAAAAAACTTGTGCTTAAAAAAAAAAGTGAAAATAAAATGTGAGAAGGGCAGTGTAACAAATAATTTAGGAAAAAGATAAACTAACATCAAGTGCTGTGTGCTGTGTAAGAGCCAGACACATTAACATGAAATCAGTCTGGAATAGCGGTGATTTTTCTCCCCATAACCCGAGTAACATTCTGGGGAGAGGGGTGTAGAGTCAACGATCAGCAACTAGCTACGGTAGATCAAATACCTGAAAAAAAAAAAAAAATTATTTAACATTCATAACATACATTTTATTTTATAAAAAACCCCAAAAAAATTATTTAACATTCATAACATACATTGTATTTAACCAAAAAAATAACAAATTTATTTAACATTCCTAAGATAATTTTTTTTTAAAATATAAAAAACTATAATACACAGCAGGATCTTTAGTAAAAACCAGACTTACCACTGTAACCTCTTCTTAATCCTTGCAAGCTTCAACACAACGTTGACAAGGTACACAGCAGGGGTGGTCGGTCTCCTAGACAACAAGCAAACTCCTTCATGTTGAGAGAGGCCACCATCTCCTTAGCTTTCAGGTACTTTTCTGTGGGAATGAGGTTGTCTCCAACCAGCCAGGAATATCCATTGAATGCCACACCATGGTTTGGTATTAGCACCCAGCCAGTACCAAAAGTGAAGCCAACCACAGTTCCCATTTCTCATGAACTTTATTTGATATACTGGCTGGCCAAACATTAGTTTCTCACAAAGGAGCTGAAGACCCTGAGTGGCAGTAGGTGCAAGTCTCTCCAGCATGACCTGTTTGTTAGATATTTAACGTCTACACACCTAAAGAACATCTCTAGAATCCGCCCTTTTCTCACCATGGAAACAACAAAAACCCTCACTGTAGCATTGATCCACTCCCGCCTGGACTACTGCAATGCTCTATTACTTGGCCTCCCCATTACTCGACTATCCCCTCTCCAGTCCATCCTTAATGCAGCAGCCAGGGTCATCCATCTGGCTAATCGGTACTCGGACGCGTCCGCTCTTCGCCAGTCCTTACACTGGCTGCACATTCATTATAGGATCCAATTCAAAGTACTGGTTCTCACCCACAAAGCTCTCCACAGTGCAGCACCCCCCTACATCTCCTCCCTCATTTCTATCTATCGGCCTAACCGACTGCTGCGCTCTGCAAATGACTTTTGACTAACCTCTGCAGTAATCCGTACCTCCCACTCCCGACTACAAGACTTCTCCCGCGCTGCGCAAATCCTCTTGAATGCTCTACCACAAGAAATTAGGACTATCCACAATTTGCCTGGTTTCAGGCGCTCCCTCAAAACACATTTGTTCAGAGTGGCCTATCACATTCAATAACCAAAGTCGTTCTATGTTTAAGTGTGTATGTGGAGCCCATTCACTATCTCCATCCATGCCTCACTCCCTCAAGATGGCTGGACCATCATTGGAAATGCACCATTATATATACACACCTGTACTTTGTAACCCCCCACCTCATTGTAGATTGTAAGCTCTCACGAGCAGGGTCGGCTTATTTTACTTTAATTATTGTATTGTTAACGTTGTTACCTATGACTTGTGTCTTGAAACTGTTTGTTAGGGTTCGAGTTCCCGCTCCTGCACAAGGGGAGTCTCGAACCAGTGCCGCTGCGGTCTCCCATTCATCTCCGGCCGCAGTGGAGCCTGCTCAGCAGAGACGTCGTTCCAGGCGTCTTGCCCACTCCACTACTGGGCAGTGACTTGCTGCTGCCTTTCCTGGATCTGCTATTGTGGCCAGTTCTGGAGCAGACATCTTTGGGATAAAGTCCTGCATTTTCCCTTCTGAGCGTGCCCAGAGTGAGATCTCTCATTGGAGATCAGGGGTCACATGCTCAGGTATTGCAGCAGCTCCTATTGGCCCGCCAGGAAGGCCCTGTTACTACTAGTCTTCTGAACAGGTTCTCATTGGTCCTTGTTCCTGGAAGGTCCTGTAGCTGTTGCTATAAAAGGGTAGCATGGCTGGGCCGCCATGCGCTAATATCAACCATTGTATGCTATGCGCCAGTGTGGTCATGCGTGTGTGTGGTTAGGGACCCGGCTGAAATAAGCCACTAGAATACCGACTTAATCGGTGAGGAGTTTAGTGTGCTAGCTGGTCAGGGTCGGTGTCCTAGATGCTCTAGATTACCGGCATAACCGGTGAGGAGTTTGATTGCCGTATTCAGGGTCTGGCGTTCAGACGCCATAGATTGCGGGTGACTCCCGTGAGGACATTAGCGCATGACCACGTATTATGCTCGCTTAGCAATTAACCGTGTGCCTGAGAGCCTGACAGGACACGGTGTTTTGTTCTCAGCGGCTCTGTGACGTAACAGGGTTCGCTCTCGACGCTAGACAGCGCCCTAGCGTTTTACTTTGCGGCTCACTGAAGCTAAGTGAGTTCGCACATATCGCCATATAGCACTGTGGCATCCCGTTAGCGGCTCTGTGAATTAACAGAGTCTGCACTTACTGCCACAACGCGCTACGGCGTTTATTTTAGCGACTCTGCGGGATAACAGAGTTCGCTACTTTCGTCATCTTACTAGCAGCAGGCTTTGCTTGCACGGTGGACCCCGGGCTGCGAACGCACCTCTCCACTTTATATATTTGGTGCGTTCCGCAGACCCTAACATAATATTAGCGCCAGGGTCTGGCTAGTAAAATGGCGGACGAACAGCGTCTATTGCAGTACATCCAGCAGCTGAAGGGTAGGTTGGAGGCTCTTGAGAGCACAACCTCAGCTGTGGATGTTACCGCAGTCGCTGTTCAGGCTGCTAGCGTGGCTGCAGCCAGTTTGTCCTCTGCCACCTCTGCCCCTACATTATCCCACCTCCCGCTTCCTGACAAGTTTGCCGGTGATAGCAAGCAATGTCGGGGATTCGTGAGTCAGTGCTCTATACATCTCGAGCTTCTGGCTGCACGTTTTCCCACGGATCGGGCACAAGTGGGTTTTGTACTTTCTCTACTCTCGGGCAGAGCGTTGGAGTGGGCAACGCCGCTGTGGGAGCGCGATGATCGTGTGGTGCAGAGTGCTCCTCGTTTCTTGGAGGCTCTTAAAAAGGTCTTTTTAGGACCCCAGGTCACCCACGATACAGCGCTACAACTGCTGGCATTGACACAGGGTTCGTCTTTGGTCAGTCAGTTTTCCGTCCAGTTTCGGACTCTGGCTGCTGAGCTAGATTGGTCTGATAAAGTTCTTATTCCTATCTACTGGCGGGGACTGGCTGACCATGTTAAAGACGCTTTGGCTACCAGGGAGATTCCCGCCACACTGGAGAAGCTTATCTCCATATCTACCCGCATTGACCTCCGTTTTCACGAGTGGAGGTTGGAGCGGGCCCAGTGTAGGCAGAGGTTTCGGTTGGCTCCTACCTTTGCCAAACCTCTCGAATTCCCCGATCTGGCGTCCGAACCTCAAAAGGCCACAGAAGTTACTCATGCAGGACCTAAGTCTCGGTCCGTCCGAGTATCCGTGGTTTGTAACCATTGTCAGCAGACAGGACACTATGCCAACAGATGTCCACAGCGATCGGGGAAGCGATCGCGTCTAGTGGCCCTGGGAGGAGGTTCACTAGAGACAGCGGCATTTTCCTCCAAGATAACATTTAAAGGGACAATCACTGTTGGTACTTCCATTCTCACCGCCGACCTTTGCGTGGACTCAGGAGCAGAGGGGAATTTCATGTCCTCTAGCTTTGCTCGCCGTCATGCAATACCTCTGGTGGCGCTTGACAAATCAGTGACTGTTCGGGTAGTGAATGGGTCGTCATTGCCCTCACAAATTACACACCAGACTGTCCCACTTGCATTGTCTGTATCTCCTTCCCATCAGGAATTTATTTCCCTACTCGTCCTTCCCGAGGGAATAGACGAGATCCTACTAGGTATACCTTGGCTCCGTTTCCACTCCCCACATATAGAGTGGACTTCGGGTAGGATACTGGGTTGGAGTGATGCATGTACAGGCAGATGTGTCAGAAGTTGCGTTCAGGTTACCACTACTGAGTTACCCGCAGATCTTACTCCACTTCCCAAGCACTACTGGTCATATGCAGACGTGTTCTCCAAGAAGGCTGCGGAGACTCTTCCGCCTCATCGCCCCTATGACTGTCCTATCGACCTCTTGCCTGGCGCAGAACCTCCTCGGGGAAGGGTCTATCCCCTCTCTCTTCCTGAGACAGAGGCCATGTCGCAATATATTCAGGAGAACCTGGCAAGAGGGTTTATTAGGAAGTCGGTGTCACCGGCAGGGGCGGGATTTTTCTTCGTGCAGAAGAAAAACGGAGAATTGCGTCTGTGTATTGATTACAGGGGTCTTAACGCCATCACCGTTAAAAACAAGTACCCGTTGCCCCTGATCTCTGAGCTATTTGATAGGCTTCGGGGAGCAAGGGTATTCACTAAACTAGATCTGCGCGGTGCTTATAACCTGATTCGCATCCGTGAGGGGGACGAATGGAAGACGGCTTTTAATACCAGGGATGGGCATTACGAATATCTGGTGATGCCCTTTGGGCTCTGTAATGCTCCAGCCGTTTTCCAAGACTTTGTCAATGACATCTTCCGGGATATGCTCTCCACCTCGGTCGTAGTCTATCTGGATGATATACTCATCTTCTCTCCAGATATTGACTCCCACCGGAGGGATGTTGGCAGGGTCTTCGACCTCCTACGGGCAAATTCCCTTTACGCAAAGTTGGAGAAATGTGTGTTTGAGCAGGAGTCCTTACCTTTCCTGGGCTATATCATCTCCGCCCAGGGATTGGCTATGGATCCTGCCAAACTACAGGCGGTGATGGACTGGCAAGAACCCCACTCTCTAAAGGCGGTGCAGCGCTTTATGGGGTTCATTAATTACTACCGTCAGTTCATTCCCCACTTCTCAACTTTGGTAGCTCCCGTGGTTGCCCTTACCAAAAAGGGAGCTAATCCCAAATTGTGGTCTGAAGAGGTCTCCAAGGCCTTCACGTCTATTAAGTCTCATTTCGCTAGAGCTCCCATCCTACATCGCCCCGATGTTGATAAGCCATTTATATTGGAGGTGGATGCCTCGTCCGTTGGTGCTGGAGCAGTCCTCTTCCAAAAGGATGCTCAAGGTCGGAAGCATCCATGCTTCTTTTTCTCCAAGACCTTCACACCAGCAGAGAGGAATTATTCCATCGGGGACAGGGAGTTGCTAGCAATGAAGTTGGCCTTCTCGGAGTGGAGACATCTGTTGGAGGGAGCTCGCTTTCCCTTCCAAGTCTTCACGGATCACAAAAACCTGGTATATCTTCAGACAGCCCAGCGGCTTAATTCTCGCCAAGCCAGATGGTCCTTGTTCTTCTCCCGGTTTCATTTCACACTGCATTTCCTCTCGGGAGAGAAGAACATTCGTGCCGACGCTCTCTCTCGCTCTGTGGTGTCCTCGGAGGAGGAGGTGGAGGAGCCTCGGCTTATCGTCCCCACAGAGAGCCTGAGAACAGTGGCCCCGGTTTCGCTAGAGTCTGTGCCTCCGGGCAAGACTTTTGTGCCTACTAATTTGCGACCGGAGGTACTCTCTTGGGCACATTCGTCCAGGGTGGGTGGACACTTTGGGGCAAAGAGGACATCTGAATTGCTGGCGAGGACATATTGGTGGCCGCATATGGTCCGTGATGTTGGGGACTATGTTCGGGCGTGTGTCTCCTGCGCCAAAAATAAGTCTCCACGACAACGGCCAGCTGGGTTACTTTACCCTTTGCCGGTGGCAGACAGGCCCTGGGAGATGGTTGGGATGGACTTTGTGGTGGGCTTGCCCAAGTCTCGGGGTTGCACCATCATTTGGGTAATCACCGACCATTTCTCTAAAATGGTGCATCTGGTGCCACTACCACGGTTACCTTCTGCACGGGCTCTGGCAGCGTTGTTTGTTAGGCACATCTTCCGTTTACACGGCATGCCGGACAAGATTGTCAGTGACCGAGGTCCCCAGTTTGCGTCTCGGTTCTGGAGAGAGCTTTGTCGTCTACTCAGTATTGAGTTAAATCTCTCTTCAGCGTACCATCCTGAGACGAATGGGTTGGTAGAGAGGGCCAACCAGACCTTGGTCACCTATCTACGACATTTTGTCTCAGCCAGGCAGGATGACTGGGCATCCTTGCTACCATGGGCTGAGTTTGCATTAAACAATGCTGTGGCTGATTCCACCAGACAGACCCCATTCCTCCAGAACTACGGTCAGCATCCGCGGGTACCAGTGCCTATGCCCGTGTCTTCCGCCGATTCCAGGGTGGCAGACTGGGCTGTGGAGGCACGGGACATTTGGGACCGCACGCAGGATGCCATTCAGGCCTCCAAAGAGAGGATGAGGTCTTCGGCCGATGCCCATCGGCACCCCCGCTCCTACATTTGCTCCTGGGGATTTGGTGTGGCTCTCCGCCCGTAACATCAGGCTGCGAGTTGAGTCCACTAAGTTGGCACCCCGCTACCTGGGTCCTTTCAAGGTCCTCGAGCAGGTTAACCCTGTGGTATACCGTTTAGCTCTTCCACCACGCCTGGGTATCTCCGACACCTTTCACGTGTCCCTCCTGAAACCCGTGCTCATGTCCCGGTTTTCTGAGTCATCTGCCGGGACATCGGGTTCATCTGCGGATGACCATGAGGTGAACGCCATCGTGGGGTGTAAGGTGGTACGGGGCAAAAAGTTTTATTTGGTGGACTGGAGGGGCTATGGGCCTCAGGATAGGTCTTGGGAGCCTGCCGAGCATGTTCACGCTCCGCAGCTCATCGCTGCATTTGAACGCAGCGAGGCCCAGAGAAGGGGGGCCCTAGGAGGGGGGGGTAATGTTAGGGTTCGAGTTCCCGCTCCTGCACAAGGGGAGTCTCGAACCAGTGCTGCTGCGGTCTCCCATTCATCTCCGGCCGCAGTGGAGCCTGCTCAGCAGAGACGTCGTTCCAGGCGTCTTGCCCACTCCACTACTGGGCAGTGACTTGCTGCTGCCTTTCCTGGATCTGCTATTGTGGCCAGTTCTGGAGCAGACGTCTTTGGATAAAGTCCTGCATTTTCCCTTCTGAGCGTGCCCAGAGTGAGATCTCTCATTGGAGATCAGGGGTCACATGCTCAGGTATTGCAGCAGCTCCTATTGGCCCGCCAGGAAGGCCCTGTTACTACTAGTCTTCTGAACAGGTTCTCATTGGTCCTTGTTCCTGGAAGGTCCTGTAGCTGTTGCTATAAAAGGGTAGCATGGCTGGGCCGCCATGCGCTAATATCAACCATTGTATGCTATGCGCCAGTGTGGTCATGCGTGTGTGTGGTTAGGGACCCGGCTGAAATAAGCCACTAGAATACCGACTTAATCGGTGAGGAGTTTAGTGTGCTAGCTGGTCAGGGTCGGTGTCCTAGATGCCCTAGATTACCGGCATAACCGGTGAGGAGTTTGATTGCCGTATTCAGGGTCTGGCGTTCAGACGCCATAGATTGCGGGTGACTCCCGCGAGGACATTAGCGCATGACCACGTATTATGCTCTCTTAGCAATTAACCGTGTGCCTGAGAGCCTGACAGGACACGGTGTTTGTTCTCAGCGGCTCTGTGACGTAACAGAGTTCGCTCTCGACGCTAGACAGCGCCCTAGCGTTTTACTTTGCGGCTCACTGAAGCTAAGTGAGTTCGCACATATCGCCATATAGCACTGTGGCATCCCGTTAGCGGCTCTGTGAATTAACAGAGTCTGCACTTACTGCCACAACGTGCTATTGCGTTTATTTTAGCGACTCTGCGGGATAACAGAGTTCGCTACTTTCGTCATCTTACTAGCAGCAGGCTTTGCTTGCACGGTGGACCCCGGGCTGCGAACGCACCTCTCCACTTTATATATTTGGTGCGTTCCGCAGACCCTAACACTGTTAAAGTGTAAAGCGCTGCGGAATATGTTGGCGCTATATAAATAAAGATTATTATTATTATTATATCAGAGGGAGAAGAGGATTGGGCCTTGACAAGGTGCCCGATTGCATCTTAAGTGTTATTGAATGTTGGAGCCAGTCCACCGTATAAAAGCAGCCATACAGTGTCCGGGTACCTGCTTGGATTTCAATCAAAATGAAGACTACTTTGATGTACATGTACACCAATTAGAGAAAAATGACAAGGATGAGGCAGTAAGACACGCTCAGCAGAGTACAAGCAGCATTGCTTGAAGAAGTAACTTGAGCGTGATCAAAATTGAATAAATTAAAATCTCAGACTACAGTGAACACAACTCTTAGCTGTGAAAGGGCTTTTTGTGTCCTTCTACAGTGTTTTCAACCAATGTATTGGATACGGATGGAAGCACGTCACACTATTTCAATTGAATTGAGCAGCAAGAATTACACTAAAAGAAAAAAAAAAGAGTGTGAGAGTGACATGTGCAGATGCCTACATACAGCGTTGTATGCCGAGCAAACTGCAGCGCGTCACCTGCACTCACACACACACCTTGCAGACCTGTGAAAAAAACACTGCAAGGCAAAAGGAAGATGTACACAGCGGTTGGTAAAGTAGCCTGCCTAAAGCACAGTACACAAAATCGCAATCTCTAACTGTCCCTCAGAGTCAGCAGAGCAGCGTTCTGTCCCAAACAGAATTAACAGCACAGTGACGCTAAAATGGCGGCTTTATCCGGCAACAATACCTTCCTTGTGTCAAGGTTAGGGTAGCGTGTGTCTATTATATGAGTGTCTGTAAAATGTAACGTTACGCAGACTTATTCTGCCCTTGGGACGCAAAAAATAAGACAGCAGTAATCATTTACTGTATAAAACTCCACCTATGCGCAACAAAACAAGCACGTTCCCTCTTACGGTTCCTGCGCTGACATGTGAGTAGGGAGTTTGGAGACGTTCCTGAATTTATCCCAGGTATCCAAGCATATCAGGCCGATAGGAGAGCATTAAAACCACCCACGGTGGTGACTTAAATATGGTGAATCTAAACAGTGAAGAACTGTAGGTCGATGCGAATGGATGTTAATGGATGAGAAGTTTCGACATCACGTGAAGCAATGGTGTTTTTAATATGTAAGGGATAATGGAGATACTAGGGATAGGCCGGAACTTTTATGGGCAGCAGGGAAGGGAGTAATGCGCGGGAAACTAATAGGTTATCAGACAACGCTAAAAAAGAAGATCGCGACAAACTACTCGCAGGCTAGCAGGATATTACGCGATAGGTACACGGCAAACAAGACAAGTTCATCAACACAGGTTAAAAATAGATGTAAGCAGGCTAAGGCTGACTTACACGTATGGGTATATCGACGAGAGACAAGCAGTAATAACAATTATAGAGCCGATGTATATCGTTATGGTAGCAAATGAGGGAGACTATTATCACGACTAGCGAAAGGAAATCACATTCGTCATCAACATATTACAGCGTTAACGAATAAACATGGGATCATGAACACAGACCCTCAAACCATAAACACCATTCTACAAGAATACTACTCAGACTTATATAAGGTGGAACATACGGATAGTGCGGAGGGTAACACCTTTGTAGATGGAATACGGTTACCATCCATCACAAACTATCAGCTTCTCCTTTTAAAAAAACAAATTGAGGTGACGGAAGTGACAGCGGCGATAAGTTACTTTAAATACGGGAAAGCTCCAGGACCTGACGGGTTTACAGCCAAATTATTTAAATTATTGAGTGAGGATATCCCGTCCACATTGGTACGCACCTTCAATCATATATTGGAGACAGGAGGGTTGCCCAGCCATTCAAACATGTCACACATGAAGTTGCTACTAAAACCAAACAAACATTCACATCTGCCTGGATCCTATCGTACATTCTCACTCATTGACCATTATATCAAGATTTTGTCCAGGATCATGGCAGATCTTTTGAGTAGCATTGGTCCTACGCTGATAGGGCGATCACAAGTGGCCTTTGTTTGCTACTTTGTTGGCTACTATCAGTCTCACTATGCATAACACATGTGTGCAGTGGGCAGTATTACCTTTGCCTTCGGTGGAGTAGGAAAACCCCTCTCCTATTGAAGTGTTAGTTGGGAGATGGAAGATTTGACACCGGGACCTGAATTGTAATACTTAAATGTGACAGGTGACAAATTTGTTAAGGCTCAACTCCGCGGCCCCTACGTTGAGTCTAGCCCGTGAAAATTTACTGGTTGTCAATGGGGAACCCCAACACCCCGGGGCAGCTACAGTATTTCAACAATTAGAGCTGAACCAAGATTTGCTGTATCAGGTTTATAAAATACATGTTGAAATTTTTTAACAATTGCTGCTACCGCAGTCATATCGGAGGTTGGTAATGGACTTAGCGCATGCGCATGTACTAGGGTGACATTTGTGCCAAAAGAAAACCCTACACAGAATTATACAACGGTTTTACTGGCAGGGGGTCTATCAAGAAGTTAAACGGTATTGTAACTCTTGTCGCATGCGCCAGGTACACAGTCCTCAGCCTCATTTAGTGAGTCCCTTGGTGCCAATAAAAATTTTAGAGGTCCAGTTTGAGAGAATACCCATGGATCTGGTGTAGCCGGTTAATAAATCAGCAAGGGGTCATCAACAGGGGCAATAAAAGGGGCACTGTGTGGGTCACCAGTTTTGAGCACACCCGAGTTCAAAAGAGAATTCATTGTCCAGACTGATGCGTCAGAGGTAGGTATGGGTGCCGTGTTGTCTCAGGACTGGAGCTTAACGGGGAGGAGCATCCCATTAGTTTCCTGAGTCGAAAACTTACTCCATCAAAAAACAGAGACAGCATTGTAGAGAGAGAGTGCCTGGCGATAAAGTGGGCACTGGAGTCGTTGCGCTACTATTTGTTGGGGATAACATTTTGTTTTGTAAATGATCATTCCCCTGTGACTGGCAGTGTTGTAGCCCAGGGAGTAGAGTTCAGGTGGTAGAAAGATGAACATAACAGGAGACTTGGAAAACGTTGGCAAACAGTTATTTAATCTGAAAACGGACAGGCAAATTCAGGTGAGATCCATGCCTTGTTCATTTTCAGAAAAATAAGCCGGTCTACATTGTCTGAGGATAGTCGCATGCGACGGTCTGTTAGTACACCACCTGCAGCACTAAAGACGCGCTCAGATAATACACTGGCAGCAGGGCAAGCCAGCACCTCCAAGGCATACCACACATCAAATACAAATATAGCAGTAATAATAATATTATTAATAAAAAATGAAATTGCACACACAGTACACAGACACAGCTCATATGTGTGTATAAGAGAGAGTGTTTCTGTGTGTAGTTCATGCCTCTAGCCTAGAAGATCAGTCTTGCTAAAATCTTTAACACTGACCCCTGTTCTGTTCTTAAAATGGTGGATGCTGAACTGCTTCTCAGCCCCCTCATACACAATCATTATGTGGCACTGCTGGGCTCAGTGAGAGGCATCAGATTGAACTAGGCTGTCCTGAGTCATTCTCAATAGAACATTTTGTTCAGCAGTTCATCTAGTTCAGAGGTCACATGATGCATTTCCTATCAGCTCCTCACAGGATAGGGTGGAGAAAAACTGAACTAAATGAACTAATCTTTTGAACTAATCTTTTCAGTGAACTAGTTCATGGTGAACTAATCAACAAAATTAACTAGATTTTCCATCACTATGGTTTACACCTTGGTGGCGCTGTCACAAAACTTCGCCACATTTGTAACATACAGCTCTTGCCCTGTGCAGAGGCGCTGCTTGTGCTCCCTCTTGTTGCAGAGGTGTCTACAATGCCTCGACGCACAGAGCTGCTTTGTAAAGCAGTAGCAGCAGCAGCGCTCTCGGCTGGAATGGAGAAAATTATGGATTTCAACAGTGTGTCTTGGTCCTCCAGCATTTTACGGTCCCGGTTCAACGATGTGATGAGGCTTTGTAAGTTGTCCCGGTAACGAGGGTCTAGGAGGGTGTACACCCAATAATCTGACGTGGTGAGAATGTGGCCGATGCGGCGGTCGTTTCTCAGGCAGTGCAGCATGAAATCAACCATATGCTGCAGACTCACAACTGGCCAACAAACGCAGTCCTCTGGAAGAGCGTCACACTAATAGATTTTTGTAAATTTTAAATAGAAGAAAGCAGCAGCAATTTATGAAAAATTACAAGGATGAGCCAGTGACAGACGCTCAGCAGAGTACACGCTGCGGTGGTTGAAGTAAGTGGAGCGGGATCTACACTCCTACAAAAAAATTAAAGCTCAGACTAGAGTGAACACTGAAACACAAGTGTTCACTTGCTGTGTAAGGCCTTTTTGTGGACTTCTATTATGTTTGCAAGCAATGTATTGTATTTTGATGGAAGAGCATCACACTAATAGATTTTTGTAAATTTTAAATAGAAGAAAGCAGCAGCAATTTTTGAAAAATTACAAGGATGAGACAGTGACAGACACTCAGCAGAGTACACGCTGCGGTGGTTGAAGTAAGTGGAGCGGGATCTACACTCCTACAAAAAAATTAAAGCTCAGACTAGAGTGAACACTGAAACACAACTGTTCACTTGCTGTGAAAGGCCTTTTTGTGGACTTCTATTATGTTTGCAAGCAATGTATTGTATTTTGATGGAAGAGCATCACACTAATAGATTTTTGTAAATTTTAAATAGAAGAAAGCAGCAGCAATTTTTGAAAAATTACAAGGATGAGCCAGTGACAGACGCTCAGCAGAGTACACACTGCGGTGGTTGAAGTAAGTGGAGCGGGATCTACACTCCTACAAAAAAATTAAAGCTCAGACTAGAGTGAACACTGAAACACAACTGTTCACTTGCTGTGAAAGGCCTTTTTGTGGACTTCTATTATGTTTGCAAGCAATGTATTGTATTTTGATGGAAGAGCGTCACACTAATAGATTTTTGTAAATTTTAAATAGAAGAAAGCAGCAGCAATTTTTGAAAAATTACAAGGATGAGACAGTGACAGACACTCAGCAGAGTACACGCTGCGGTGGTTGAAGTAAGTGGAGCGGGATCTACACTCCTACAAAAAAATTAAAGCTCAGACTAGAGTGAACACTGAAACACAACTGTTCACTTGCTGTGAAAGGCCTTTTTGTGGACTTCTATTATGTTTGCAAGCAATGTATTGTATTTTGATGGAAGAGCATCACACTAATAGATTTTTGTAAATTTTAAATAGAAGAAAGCAGCAGCAATTTTTGAAAAATTACAAGGATGAGACAGTGACAGACACTCAGCAGAGTACACGCTGCGGTGGTTGAAGTAAGTGGAGCGGGATCTACACTCCTACAAAAAAATTAAAGCTCAGACTAGAGTGAACACTGAAACACAACTGTTCACTTGCTGTGAAAGGCCTTTTTGTGGACTTCTATTATGTTTGCAAGCAATGTATTGTATTTTGATGGAAGAGCGTCACACTAATAGATTTTTGTAAATTTTAAATAGAAGAAAGCAGCAGCAATTTTTGAAAAATTACAAGGATGAGCCAGTGACAGACGCTCAGCAGAGTACACACTGTGGTGGTTGAAGTAAGTGGAGCGGGATCTACACTCCTACAAAAAAATTAAAGCTCAGACTAGAGTGAACACTGAACACAACTGTTCACTTGCTGTGAAAGGCCTTTTTGTGGACTTCTGTTATGTTTGCAAGCAATGTATTGTATTTTGATGGAAGAGCGTCACACTAATAGATTTTTGTAAATTTTAAATAGAAGAAAGCAGCAGCAAATTTTGAAAAATTACAAGGATGAGCCAGTGACAGACGCTCAGCAGAGTACACGCTGCGGTGGTTGAAGTAAGTGGAGCGGGATCTACACTCCTACAAAAAAATTAAAGCTCAGACTAGAGTGAACACTGAAACACAACTGTTCACTTGCTGTGAAAGGCCTTTTTGTGGACTTCTATTATGTTTGCAAGCAATGTATTGTATTTTGATGGAAGAGCGTCACACTAATAGATTTTTGTAAATTTTAAATAGAAGAAAGCAGCAGCAATTTTTGAAAAATTACAAGGATGAGCCAGTGACAGACGCTCAGCAAAGTACACTCAGCATTAGTTGAAGTAACTGGAGCGTGATCTGCACTCAAAAAAAAAAAAATCACAGACTGCAGTGAACACTGAAACACAACTGTTCACTTGCTGTGAAAGGCTCCTTTGTGGACTTCTATAGTGTTTGCAACCAAGGTATTGTATACGGATGGAAGCACGTCACACTATTATTTCAATTACATCGAGCAGCAAGAATTACACTGAAGAAAAAAAAATAGTCTGTGAGTGACACGTGCAGATGCCTACAGACAGCGTTGCATACAGAGCAAACTGCAGCGTCACCTGCACTCACACACACCTTGCAGAGCTGTTAAAACAACACTGCAGGCAAAAGGAAGCTTTACACAGCCGGTGGTAAAATAGCCTGCCTAAAGCACAGTACACTAAATCACAATCTCTAACTGTCCCTCAGAGTCAGCAGAGCAGCGTTCTTTCCCTAACTGAGTTCACAGCACAGTGATGCTAAAATGGCGGCGGCGCCTTTTATAGTGCATTCTGACATCATTTCAGCATCCAATCACAGCCATGCCATTAGTTAACATGACCGCAGCAGTACAGGATGTGCCCACACTTCTTAGGATTCCTCATTGGCTGACTATAATCACATTGCCTCTCAAAGAATTATGGGAACTTCCGATTCCGGTATACGATATATGAAAAATATCGGAACTAAGTATCGAATTCCGATACAGCGAATATAGGCCGATACCCGATACTTGCGGGATCGGAATGCTCAACACTAGCAGTGAGACTATGGAACTCTCTGCCATATGATGTTGTAAGGAGTGATTCCCTACTAAAATTTAAGAAGGGACTGGATGCCTTGCTTGAAAAGTATAATATTACAGGTTATGTACACTAGTTTCCTAGATATTGCAGTGATCCAGGGAGCTAGTCTGATTGCCGTGCCGTATGTGGAGTCAGGAAGGATTTTTTTTCCCCAATGTGAAGCCTACTATTTGCCACGTGGTTTTTTTTTGCCTTCCTCTGGATCAACATGTTAGGGCAGGATAGGATAGGATATGGGTTGAACTAGATGAACTTAAAGTCTTCCTTCAACCTTAACAACTATGTAATTGTGTGGTCCAGACACAAGTCCACATTTTAGCGTCAAAATCCTTTTTGCTAAATGTATGGTCCAGACACCAGTCCATATTTCAGCATATAAATCCTTTGTACTAATTGTGTGTCCAGATACCAGTCCACATGTCAGCTTCTAAATTCTTTATGCCAATTCTATTGTCCAGCCACACTATCTCAGCAAATAAATAGTGATTGTTAATTTAGTGATAGGTGGCTGACAGGTCTGGGCCTAGGGTTGTGAAACAGCTTGTTAAAAGAAGGGAAGGGTATATCCAACATGAGTGGGAAAAAGCGAGATCATGGTGGAAGGGGGAATAAACTTGGTGTTTGAGGTGTACATGGAGTAGGTGGCAATGTTACTGAAAGCTCTACTGAACAAACAATGGCTCGTCCTATCCATAGCCAACTGATAACTTCTGTTACTGGATGGGCTACTCGACTCCCTTTCTTTGGCAGCCACACAGCGGTACACCTTGTAGATGAGGGAAAGAAAGAGCATGTACTCGAGTCGGTGGCAAGCGCTGCATCAAGAGGCCTCTCCTCCTCTTCCTCTACCTTAACATCACTCACAGTACAGTCCCCAGAGGTGGCACCCCTATTACCCTTGTTTCCCCCGTGTAACAACTCTCCGACTGTAAAACTGACTGTGGGGAACCACAGATGGGTGAATCTGAAGAGCTGTTCCCACATTCTATTCCATGGGCATCAGAGGTCTGCTCCAAAGATGCAAAAGGAGGAAAGCATCTGCACAAATGCCCAAAATTATTTTCAGTTGTATTCGGGGCCAGACGATGTAGGGTCCGAGCAGAATCCAGACTCTCGTCACCAGACAATAAAGGAAATCTGTCACCCCCAGGATGTATATGACCTATTAACATGGGCATACAGGTAATAGAAATGTTAATCTAGTCCTACCTGTATGCCTAATATTTATGGTCTTTCTGCTGAGAAATTATTTATTCTTTCTTTATGTTAATGATTTCTTCCAGGCTCCGTAACATTCAGTGCCTGGAAGAAATCCCTGCCTCCTGTCTTCATTGTAATACTTACTCTCTCCCATCAGCGTCAGCTACGGCACCGAAATCCTGTGCCCTGCACTCCCTCAGAGATACATACCTCATCCTCCCTTCTGTGGGCACTGCATTCAGGGAACTTCACATTATCTGCCAACTTTGTAAAAAACGACTCAGTAGAGGCAAAAAATAAAATAATTTAACTTCTTCATGCATGAACCGACACATGCATGGTCAACATTCGTTAGTCTGGGAATCTCACTGAGCTAAAATGCAGCCTAGTGGTCCTCACCAAGCACCAGCCATCCAATCAACTGCACTTGCTGCTTTTTCCTCCTCCGTCACTGTGGCAAGTGTTCTCACACAGGTCTCCAACCTCAAAACCTCCAGTTGTTTTTCCACTACAGTCAGGGTCAGCTGTTACGGAAGTGGACATGCCTGCTGTTTTTGACCGATCTCAGACACAAAGCATCTTTCTCAATCCACCGTAACATAGCCATCTGCACCTCACAGTCCAGCAGTTTGTCCTGTTCACCATCATCCACCCTCTCTCAGGACAGCAGCTAGCCTACAGTCCTGCTGTTGTGGTCACGTAAAAGATTGTTCCTCCTACACATGCCAAAGCTAAGAGTTTGAACTTCACCATCTCCAATCTATTGACAATGGAAATGCTGCATTTCCACCTGTGGATACAGATGTTTTTTGAAAGCTGATGGTCATCGTAGTCCCCCAGTACCCGTTGCCCTGTCACCATTACTTCTCTAAGAAAGCTGTGCCTGTGCTACACCAGCATGTTGCAGACAACATCACCTGTTCCTTTAAAAAATGTATGTTTGACAGGGTGCATTTCACCATTGATACCTGAACAAGCAAGCATATGTAGCCAGGGGGGTTACATCTTGCTGACTGGGAACTAGATGATTCTGGTGTCTGTGGGGGCCTGCAGGGAAGGGGCTGCTCTACAAATCTTGGAATCTCCAAAACCTCTGTATTTAACACTTCCTCCAATGCTTCTGCCTCCTCCATCTCCTCTAGGGCCTCCACCAGTGTTCTCAACCTCTCCCTTAATTAGACAAGCATTCCAACAGTGCAGAGAGATCCCCCCCACCTCTGTATTGCATAGCCAGGGCTCACTGCAATCAGGCAATTTTTAAATTAATATGCCTGGGAGATCGCAGTCACACAATTAAGATTTGAGGACTGCTATTCTGGCCGAGTTTGAGCAATGGCTGTCCCCACTGAGCATGGAACTAGGGAAGACCATGTGACGATAATGGTGCAAACCTGGTGGCGGCCCTACATTGGAAAAACCTCATGCACTTGACTTACATGGTTCATATCCTCCACCTGGTAGTACAGCAATTTCTCTCCCAGTATCTGGGCCTGGATGCTCTGCTGCAGAAAGCACGGTCACTGCTCACTTCCACCATTCACACTCTGCAGGGCATCGACTTGCATTGCTACAGAGGTTTTTCGGCCTTCTGATTAACCGGTTGATATGCATTGTGCTAACATGGTGAAATTCCACTCTGCACATGTTGCAACAACTGTGGCAGCAGCAAAGAGCCCTAGTATGTCATTTAGCATAGCCTGAGCCAACGCAGTATGGATGTGGTGCAAATCACGCTTGCAGAGTGGACACAGATGAAGGACCTCTTTACCTTTATGTACAGTTTTGAAATGACTACTAAGATGGTTAGATGGTTAGTACTGATAATGCCATCATCAACATCACTATTCTGGTCATCTACTTGCTGGAGCACACTTTGAATACTCTTTGGGAGGTGGTGGTGGTCCCAGAGGAAGAGGAGGAAGCAGAAGAGGATACGGAAGGGATAGCAATATCTTTAAGTCCCGTACTGTCATCATAGGAGGATGGATTACAGCAATTGAGGAGGGCTCACGGTACCAGACAAACTGTTAGTGAAGGTGCAAGAGCCAAGGAACAAATGAAAGAGGATCAAGAGGAAGAGGTGATGGTTGTACAACAGTCAGGGGATGAAGAAGATAATGATCCCCACTCTGTTGTCCACGGTTGATGGGAGGGATGGAGTAAGCAAGCTTAAGTGTTATCCCACCACTGACATACCATGGACTAGGACCTCATGGAATTGCCTGCCACATGAGCACCTTCTTGCTGCACTATCTGCAACATGATGCCTGTGTTGTTAGGATTAGAATTAGTGCTGACTACTGGGCTGCCACTCTGTTAGATCCACGGTACAAGAGTAAATTTTGCTATACGTTTCCTCCCCTGGAAAGGGGCGCACGTATTCTGGAGTATCGAAACACGCCAGAAGACAATCTTAAGTATGCATCACTGTTCTAGACTTCCAACTCCGGGAACGTCAAGTCGTCAACGTAAAAACATTAGCAGCAGTGTAAGTGGCAGAAGAAATTTCTGTGAGTCGTTTCACACATTTTTTAAACCAGTCCATGCTCCAGCAGAGCAAAGTACAAGTCTGACATGTTGTGAATGACTAGAGAGGATGGTGAAGAAGTATTTGAAGCTCGCTATCAATGCCATCAAGGGGGTTTTGGACCCTTTTGCATTTTGGTCTTCAAAAATGGAAGAGTGGCCTGAGCTCACCTATCACGCCTTGGCGGTTTTGTCATGCTCGGCAGCCAGTGTTCTCTCAGAACGTGCCTTCAGCACTGCTGATGGAGTCCTGATGGATAAGCACATTGAGCTGGCCCCTGAAAGTGTAGACTGTTTATCTTTCATCAAAATGAACAAGTCATGGATCTCCAATGACATTTGAACCCCAAACGCAGACTGGGCAGACTAAGCAATGGTGTCGTTTTTAGTGTGCTGCATTGATCTTACGTTATTGTAGTCTGTGAAACTTTTTTCATGGCTTCTATGGCTGCTATTGCTACTGTTGCTGATGTTACTAACAATTTTTTGAAATGTGGAGACTCCAAGTTGGATCTCCATCTGGTGGGTTGCCTGTAGTGGAAGGAGTATCAGAGCCCAATTAAACTATTTCTACTCTGGGGAAATAGATGCCACTTTAGTGGTGTGTAGCAATAATTTTTTGAAACATTTTGGACTCTAAGTTGGGTCTCCTTCATGTGTGTTGCCTGTAGCATTGGTGCTCCCAGACCGGCAGGCCTGCACTTACTTTCAGTCAACTACCCCTGTTACTCACCCACCTCATCTTAATTTAAGCTTAAATTCAAATGCCTAAATGCTGGCCCAGACCTTGATATCTCATGCATGGCCCATGGCTGACTGCTGCTGTGCCATTTTAAAATTTCTACTGTGGGTGAATTGATTAGTTAACTACCTGTGTTACTATCCTTAAATTTTTGTAACATAAGTAATCTACGAAGCTGATATTTGTGCCATCTCTGTGTTGCATGAGGTATCAGGGCTCGAGGCACCTCAGGCCTATGTCGGTCCCTCACCCAACTCGTCTTAAATTAAACTTAAATTAAAAGCTATAAATTCTGTTACAGACCTTGATACCTCATGCATGGCCCATGGCTGATTGCTGCTGTGCCATTATCAAATTTCTACTGTTGGTCAATTGATGCCACTTTTCCTGGTGTCTGTCCGTAATTTTTGGAAATGTTTGGACTTCAAGTTGGGTCTCCTTCATGTGTGTTGCCTGAATTGGTAGGGCTCTCAGACCACCAGTTCTACACCTGTCACTCATCCACCTGTTTCTGATCAATGTTTAAGCTAGAAATGCTGGTCCAAGCCCTGTCTCATGCATCCACACTGCACAATTATACTATTTGTACTCTGGTGTCTGCCCCTAATTTGAGCTTTTTTGGCCCCCTTGAGGCTGTTTTTTCCTGCAATTTAATTGAATGGAGTTCGAATATGTTGGACAAACTGTTCACTGAACATCATAACATTCGCTAATCCAAACCAAACCGAACCTTGAAAGGTTCGCTCATTTCTAGTTATGATCTCACTGATGGTACTAAAAACCGCTCTGACAAGACGCTAGCAGCAGGGCAGCACAACACCTCCAAGGCATAGAGAACAGCTCATTAGCTGCACTGCTTGGCTGTAATCTAGTTAACCTTTGTGAAGGATTACAGCGTGGGATGTGACAGAGCGGCGGATAAGTAAGAATAATGTTGTTTTACTATTTTTTCTTTATTATAGGAGATCAAGGGCTTTGCATGGATTAAGAGTTAAATAAAAGATGGTCAAAAAAATGTGTTTTTATTTCATTAAAATGATTTATTCTTAATGTGTGTGTTTTTTTTATTTACTTCAATAGGATTAATAATTGATAGTTGTCTAATTGACAGCTCTCAATTATTAACCTGGCTTAAAGTCACCTTTCAATAGCAAGGTGGCTTTAACCCATTATTAACCCATTCGCCACTGCTACAGGGCAATGGTAATAGACCGGCAAAGTGCCAGAAAGGGCGCATCTAATTATAGATTTGCCTTTTCTGGGGTGACTGGGGGCAGATGTTAGTAGCCAGGGGGGCACAAAATAAATGCACCCTCCCTAGGCTATTATTATCTGCCCCCACTCACTGGCTTTGTCTGTCTGGTTGAGAAAATAGTGTGGGAGCCCACGTATTTTTTTTCAACGAATTTACACCTTTAATTAACCCCTAGCTGTATGAAATTTTGCACACATACACTCATGTAATTGTTAGTGAAAATCATATATCAAACTACTGAAATGACATGGTTAACTGTATGTAAACCATGTGTCATTTCATGTCGGGTTCTGTAATTTCACAAAAGCCGGCAATTGAATTAGCGGCTATTACAGTATGTAGAAGTGTATGAACTATAAAAATATATATATATACATGTCACAATGACATGTATATATATATATATATATATATATATATATAGGTATTCTATGTGTATATATCTATTCTTTCTTTTGTGATTTAAAAACTATTCTTTTGGAACCATTATATGTCGGTTTTGCAAGCCTGCGAGAAAATCTCGCAAGTCGGATGTAAATCGGATGTTACAAGTACGGTCAGATGCGACTAAATCGCATCATTCCCAGAAAATCGGATGCCAGACGGATGACTGTTCATGACATTTTGCTGTGATAAACGACCGACTAAAACAGTCCGATTTTTTAGTCGGTGTGTGTGACCCCGGCCTTAGGGTCAGAATTAAGGTTAGGGTTAGAATTAGAGTAAGGGTTGGAATTAGGGTTAGGGTTGGAATTAGGGTTAGGGTTGGAATTAGGGAAAGGGTTAGAATTAGAGTTAAGGTTGGGATTAGGGTTAGGTTTGGGGTTAGGGTTAGAGTTAGGATAAGTGTTAGGGGTGTTTTGGGGTTAGGGTTGGGATTAGGGTTAGGCTTGTGGTTAGGATTATGGTTAGAGTTGGGATTAGGGTTAGGGATGTTTTGGGGCTAGGGTTATGGTTAGGATTTGGATTAGGGTTAGGGGTGTGTAGGGGTTAGGGTTGGGGTTAGAGGTGTGTTGGGGTTAGGGTTGAAGTTAGAATTGAGGGGTTTCCACTATTTAGGCACATCAGGGGGTGTCCATACACGACATGGCGCCACCATTGATTCCTGCAAATTTTGCGTTCAAAAGATCAAACAGTGCTCCCTTTATTTCGAGCCCCGACCTGTGCCCAAACAGTGGTTTACCCCCACATATGGGGTATCAGCGTACTCAGGAAAAATTGCACAACAACTTTTGGGGTCTAATTTCTCCTGTTACCATTGGGAAAAAAAAATTGGGGACTAAAAAAATTATTTTTGTGGAAAAAAATGATTTTTTATTTTCACAGCTCGGCGTTATAAACTTCTGTGAAGAAATTGGAGATTCAAAGTGCTCACCACACATCTAGAGGAGTTCCTTGGGGGATCTAGTTTCCAAAATGGGGTCACTTGGGGGGTTTCTACTGTTTAGGCACATCAAGGGCTCTGCAAACGTAACATGATGCCCGCAGACCATTCCATCTAAGTCAGCATTTCAAAACGTCACTTCTTCTCTTCCGAGCCCAACGTGTGCCCGAACAGTGGTTCTCCCCCACATATGGGGTACCAGTGTACTCAGGACAAACTGTACAACAACTTTTGGGTCCAATTTCTCCTGTTACCCTAGTGAAAATAAAAAATTGCGGGTTAAAAAAATCAGTTTTGAGGAAAAAAATGATTTTTTATTTTCACGCTCTGCATTATAAACTTCTGTGAAGCACGTGGTGGTTCAAGATGCTCACCACACATCAGGATAAGTTCCTTGGGGGGTCTAGTTTACAAAATAAGGTCACTTTTTGGGGGTTTCTACTGTTTAGGCACATCAGGGGCTCTGCAAACGTAACAAGATGCATGCAGACCATTCCATCAAGTTGGCATTTCAAAGCGTCACTACATCCCTTCCGAGCCTGACGTGTGCCCAAACAGTGATTACCCCCCACATATGGGGTACCAGCGTACTCAGGACAAACTGGACAACAACTTTTGGGGTCCAATATCTCCTATATCTCCTGTAACCATTGTGAAAATAAAAAATAGGGGCTAAAAAAAATCATTTTTTGAGAAAAAAAAATATTTTTCATTTTCAGGGCTCTGCGTTATAAACTTCTGTGAAGCACCTGGGGTTCAAAGTGCTCACTGTGCATCTATATAAGTTCCTTAGGGGGTCTTGTTTCCAAA
>JARQOD010000005.1:349722144-349779287 GCA_033576555.1 Oophaga sylvatica | reverse complement strand
TTAAATTTGGTGATATTCCCAGAATGTTCACAAAAAAGTTTTCAAAAGATTAGTTCATTTGTTCGTTTTTTCTCCCCCCTATCCTGTGAGGACTGTGGGAAAATGCATCTGTTCCCTGAACTAAATAAACAAATTTAATGCTGAACAAATGTTCTATTGAGAAGACTAGGACGCCTGTCAATCTGATGCCTTGACTGACCCGCAGTGCACAAAGATTTGTTGAGGGGGCTGAGAAGCGTTCCATCCCCCATTTTAAGAACAAACAGGGGTCATGTTAAAAGATTTTAGCAAGACTGATCTTCTAGGCAGAGGCTGAACACAACACAGAAAACTTCTCATACACACATATGAGCGGTGCCCGGTGACTGTGTGGCAATTTCATTTTTATTGACATATTATTATTACTGTTTATATTTGTATTTGATGTGTGGTATGTTTGGAGGTGGGTTGCCCTGGCCCATGTTTATCTGACGCGTTTTAGTGCGCATTGGTGACAACAGACCGTCGATGCGACTTCCCAGACAATGTAGACCGGCTTTTTTCTGAAAATGAACAAGGCATGGATTCACCTGAATTTGCCTGTCCTTTTCAGATTAAATAACTGTTTGCCAACTTTTTCCCAAAGTCCCGTTATGTTCATCTTTCTACCACCTGAACTTTTACCCTGGGCTACAACACTGCCATCACGGGGTGATCATTTACAAAAACAAAATTTATCCCCAACAAATAGTAGGCAACGACTCCAGTGCCCACTTTATCGCCAGGGCACTCTCTCTCTACAAGGGCTGTCTTGTTTTTTGATGGAGAAAGTTTTCGACTCAGGCAACTAATGGGATGCCCCCCCCCGTTAAGCTCCAGTCCGAGACAACCGGCACCCGACCTACCTCGACGCATCAGTTGGACAATGAATCTCTTTTGAACTCGGGTGTGCTCAAAACTGGTGCCCACAACAGTGCCCCTTTTATTGCCCTGTTGATGACCCCTTGCTGTTTTATTAACCGGCTCCACCGATCCATGGGTATTCCTCAAACTGGCCCTCTAAATTTTAATGGCCCCAAGGGACTTACTAAATGAGGCTGAGGACTGGTATCGGGCATCGAAAGAGTTACAAACCGTTTAATTCTTGATAACCCCCAGCCAGTAAAACCGTTGTATAATTTGTTAGGGTTTTATTTTGGCACAAATGTCCCCCCTAGTACATGCGCTTTGCGCTAAGTCCATTACCAACCTCGATAGCTGCGGTACAGCAATTGCTAAAAAATTTCAACTTGTATTTTATAAACCTGATACAGCAAATCTTGGTTAGCTCTAATTTTTTAAATCTGTAGCTGCCCGGGGTTTGGGGTTCCCCATTGCAACCAGTAAATTTTCCGGGGACTCAACGTAGGGGCCGCGTAGTTGCGCCTTAACAAATTTGCACCTGTCACTTTAAGTATTCAATTCAGGTCCCGGTGTCAAATCTTCCATCTCCCCAACTAACACTTCGATAGGAGAGGTGTTTCCTACCCACCAAGGCAAAGGTAATACGGGCCCACTGCACACATGTTTAATGCTAGTAGACTATAGTGCCAACAAAGAAGCTAACAAAGGCCATTGTGATCGCCCTATCAGCTAGGAACAATGCACTCAAAAGACTCCCATGATCCGGGAAACAAAAATCTTGATATAATGGTCAATGGTGGAGAATGTCGATAGGACCGGGCAGATGTGAAGGTTGTTTGGTTTTTGTACAACTTCGTGTGACATTTTTGGGAATGGCTGGCAACCCTCCTGTCTCCAATATATGTTGAAGGTGCGTACCAATGTGGACGGGATATCCTCACTCAATTAATTTTAATAATTTGGCTGTAAACCCGTCAGATCCTGGAGCTTTCCCGTATTTAAAGTAACTTATCGCCGCTGTCACTTCCGTCACCTCAATTTGTTTTTTTTAAAAGGAGAAGCTGATAGTTTGTGATGGATGGTAACCGTATTCCATCTACAAAGGTGTTACCCTCCTCACTATCCGTATGTTTCCACCTTATTTAAGTCTGAGTAGTATTCTTTAGAATGGTTGTTTATGGTTCGAGGGTCTGTGTTCATGATCCCATGTTTATTCGTTAACGCTGTATTATGTTGATGACGAAGTGATTTTCTTTCGCTAGTCGTGCTATAGTCTCCCTCATTTTGCTACCAAACGATATACATCGGCTCTATAATTGTTATTACTGCTCTCTCTTGTCGATACCCATACGTGTAAGTCAACCTTAGCTGCTTACATCTATTTTTAACCTGTGTTGAGAACTTGTCTTGTTTGCCGTGTACCTATCGCGTATTATCCTGCTAGCCTGGAGTAGTTTGTCGCCATCTTCTTTTTTAGCGTGTCTGATAACCTATTAGTTTCCCGCGCATTACTCCCTTTCCCTGCTGCCCATAAAGTTTTCCGGCCTATCCCTGTATTCCATTATCCCTTACATATATAAAAACACCATTGCTTCACATGATGTCGAAACTTCTCATCCAATTAACAAATAGGTCGGGAAGCGCCAAGTTTGGTTTGGCTCCATCTGCACCATATCTGGCAGGTCACTGATACGGGCCGTGGTCATATATAGCTACGCTGTGCACATCTGCCTCTTCCACTCCCCTTAATAGCTCCTGTGCTAGCAATATATAATCTATTCTGGACCAAGAGTCATGTGGCCCGAATAGAAATGAATATTCACTGCCATCTGGGTTCAGGTGTGTCCAAATGTTACAAAGTTACTCGTGTCTAGCAAGGGTTATTATAAACGTGTGTCATGTGATCGCACATTCATCGCATCGACCTACAGTTTTCACTGGTTCGATTCACCATATTTAGTCACCACCGTGGGTGGTTTTTAATGCTCCCTATCGGCCTGATATGCTTGGATACTGGATAAGTTCAGGAACGTCTCCAAACTCCCTACTCACATGTCAGCGCAGGAAACCGTAAGAGGGAACGTGCTTGTTTTGTTGCGCATAGGTGGAGTTTTATACTGTAAATGATTACTGCTGTCTTATTTTTGCGTCCCAAGGGCAGAATAGTCTGCGTAACGTACATTTACAGACACTCATATAATAGACACACGCTACCCTAACCGTGACACAAGGAATGTATGTTGTCGGATAAAGCCGCCATTTTAACGCACTGTGCTGTTAATTCAGTTTGGGACAGAACGCTGCTCTGCTGACTCTGAGGGACAGTTAGAGATTGCGATTTTGTGTACTGTGCTTTAGGCAGGCTACTTACCAACCGCTGTGTACATCTTTTTTGCCTTGCAGTGTTTTTTTCACAGCTCTGCAAGGTGTGTGTGTGAGTGCAGGTGACGCGCTGCAGTTTGCTCGGCATACAACGCTGTATGTAGGCATCTGCACATGTCACTCTCACACTCTTTTTTTTTTTTTTTTTTTCTTTAGTGTAATTCTTGCTGCTCCATTCAATTGAAATTATAGTGTGACGTGCTTCCATCCGTATCCAATACATTGGTTGAAAACACTGTAGAAGGACACAAAAAGCCCTTTCACAGCTAAGAGTTGTGTTCACTGTAGTCTGAGATTTTAATTTATTCAATTTTGATCACGCTCAAGTTACTTCTTCAAGCAATGCTGCTTTACCTGCTGAGCGTGTCTTACTGCCTCATCCTTGTCATTTTCTCGAATTGGTGTACATGTACATCAAAGTAGTCTTCATTTGATCGAAATCCAAGCAGGTACCCGGACACTCTATGGCTGCTTATGTACTGTGGACTGGCTCCAACATTCAATAAGACTTAAGATGCAATCGGGCACCTTGTCAAGGCCCAATCCTCTTCTCCCTCTGATATAATAATAATAATCTTTATTTATATAGCGCCAACATATTCCGCAGCGCTTTACACTTTAACAGTTTCAAAACACAAGTCATAGGTAACAACGTTAACAATACAATAATTAAAGCAAAATAAGCCGACCCTGCTCGTGAGAGCTTACAATCTACAATGAGGTGGGGGAGATACAAAGTACAGGTGTGTATATAATAATGGTGCATTTCCAATGATGGTCCAGCCATCTTGAGGGAGTGAGGCATGGATGGAGGTAGTGAATGGGCTCCACATACACACTTAAACATAGAACGACTTTGGTTATTGAATGTGATAGGCCACTCTGAACAAATGTGTTTTGAGGGAGCGCCTGAAACCAGGCAAATTGTGGATAGTCCTAATTTCTTGTGGTAGAGCATTCCAGAGGATTTGCGCAGCGCGGGAGAAGTCTTGGAGTCGGAGTGGGAGGTAGGGATTACTGCAGAGGTTAGTCGAAAGTCATTTGCAGAGCGCAGCAGTCGGTTAGGCGATAGATAGAAATGAGGGAGGAGATGTAGGGGGTGCTGCACTGTAGAGAGCTTTGTGGGTGAGAACCAGTACTTTGAATTGGATCCTATAATGAATGGGCAGCCAGTGTAAGGACTGGCGAAGAGCGGACGCGTCCGAGTACCGATTAGCCAGATGGATGACCCTGGCTGCTGCATTAAGGATGGACTGGAGAGGGGATAGTCGAGTAATGGGGAGGCCAAGTAATAGAGCATTGCAGTAGTCCAGGCGGGAGTGGATCAATGCTACAGTGAGGGTTTTTGTTGTTTCCATGGTGAGAAAAGGGCGGATTCTAGAGATGCTCTTTAGTGTAGACGGCAAATATCTAACAAACAGGTCATGCTGGAGAGACTTGCACCTACTGCCACTCAGGGTCTTCAGCTCCTTTGTGAGAAACTAATGTTTGGCCAGCCAGTATATCAAATAAAGTTCATGAGAAATGGGAACTGTGGTTGGCTTCACTTTTGGTACTGGGTGCTATTTACCAAACCATGGTGTGCCATTCAATGGATATTCCTGGCTGGTTGGAGACAAGCTCATTCCCACAGAAAAGTACCAGAAAGCTAAGGAGATGGTGGCCTCTCTCAACATGAAGGAGTTTGCTCGTTGTCTAGGAGACCGACCACCCCTGCTGTGTACCTTGTCAACGTTGTGTTGAAGCTTGCAAGGATTAAGAGGTTACAGTGGTAAGTCTGGTTTTTACTAAAGATCCTGCTGTGTATTATAGTTTTTATGTTTAAAAAAAAATTTTATCTTAGGAATGTTAAATAAATTTTTCTTTTTTTTTTTAAATACAATGTATCTTATGAATGTTAAATATTTTATTTTTTTTTGATAAAATAAAATGTATCTTATGAATGTTAAATAACCATTTTTTTTTTTTTTTTTCAGGTATTTGATCTACCGTAGCTAGTTGCTGATCGTTGACTCTACACCCCTCTCCCCAGAATGTTACTCGGGTTATGGGGAGAAAATCACCGCTATTCCAGACTGATTTCATGTTAATGTGTCTGGCTCTTACACAGCACACAGCACTTGATGTTAGTTTATCTTTTTCCTAAATTATTTGTTACACTGCCCTTCTCACATTTAATTTGCACTTTTTTTTTTAAGCACAAGTTTTTTTACACTTCCTTGTTCTGTAAGTAGGCTTAATGGTTAAATGTTTTATACTAGATGTAAATATGTAACATGTAAATTTTATATTAAGATTTTGCAAATTATTAGGTACACACCATCAGGCTCTTTCGTCCCCTCTCCCTTAGAGTAGCGGTAATATATCGGACCCCAGGCTCGCCCACACAGTTCCTTGACCACTTCTCTGCCTGGCTGCCGCACTTTCATGTCCTCAGAAGTACCAACCCTTATCCTTGGAGACTTCAACATCCCCATTAACAGCCCTACTTCCACACTCAAAACACATTTGTTCAGAGCGGCCTATCACATTCACTAATCAAAGTCATTCTACGTGTAACTGTGTGTGTGTGTAGCCCATTCACTATCTCCATCCATCCCTCACTCCCTGAAAATGGCTGGACCATCATTGTAAATAAACCATTGTATATAAACAACTGTACTTTGTAGCTCCCCCTCCTCATTGTAGATTGTAAGGTCTCACGAGCAGGGGCGGCTTATATTGCTTTAATTATTGTATTGTTAACGTTGTCACTTATGACTTGTGTTATGAAACTGTTAAACTGTACAGCGCTGCGGAATCTGTTGGCGCTATATAAATAAAGATTATTATTATAGAGGCCCACTCAGTAGTGGTGAAGTGAACGGCGCAAATTGCGAGTTGATTGCAACTGATGCAGCTGATACTCCATTACTGCTGGCTGCTGCTCACACAACCGCTCCAACATATGTAACGTGGAATTCCACCTGGTGGGTACGTCACATATGATGCGATGTTCAGGAAGGCAAAATCTGCGTTGCAGAGCTGCAATGCGCGATCTGGCCATGGTGGAACGTCGCAAGTTAGCGCACTGTAGGCGGACCTTGTGCAGCAGTGCATCAAGATCCGGATAGTCCCTCAAAAAACTCTGGACGACCAAGTTTAGCACATGTGCCAGACATGGTATGTGAGTGACGTTGCCTAGGCCCAGACCTGCCACCAGATTTCGGCCATTGTCACACACTACCAAGCCTGGCTGGAGATTCGCTGGCAAAATACACATGTCGCTCTCTTGCTTTATGGCATTCCAGAGCTCCAGCGCTGTGTGGCTTTGATTCCCCATGGAAATTAATTTCAGGACGGCCTGTTGATGTTTGGCCACGTCTGTGCTCATATCGGTCAACAGGCTCGCTGTCTGGGTGTTATGTTTGACACCAATCTCTCCTTCACCTCCCATATACAATCTGTTGCCCGCTATTGCCACCTACACCTAAAGAACATCTCTCCCGAATCCAAGACTTCTCCCGCGCTGCGCCAATACTGTGGAATGCTGTACCCCAAGAAATTAGAACTATCCACATTTGCATGTTTTGGGGCGCTCACTCTAAACACATTTCTTCATAGCGGCCTATCACATTCACTAATCAAAGTCATTCTATGTGTAAGTGTGTGTGTGTAGCCCATTCACTATCTCCATCCATCCCTCACTCCCTCAAAATGGCTGGGCCATCATTCTAAATACACCATTGTATATAAACACCTGTACTTTGTATCTCCCCCACATATTTGTAAATTGTAAGCTCTCACGAGCATGTGCGGATTATATTGCTTTCATTATTGTATTGGTAACGTTGTTACTTATGACTTGTGTTCTGAAACTGTTAAACTGTAAAGCGCTGCGTAATCTGTTGGCGCTATATAACTAAAGATTCTTATTAAGCGTTCACGGGTCCATGTGGAGGTAGACCGTGACGGCTCCTGCAACGATGTTTCTGAGGAAATGGAGAAGGAGGAGTCAATGTGTACAGACTTGATTCCCGCAATCCTTGTAGTTGCCTGAACACGTACAGCGCCACTCGCAAGATCTGTACCCGGCTCCACAACATTGACCCAATGGGCAGTAAGGGAAAGGTATCGTCCCTGGCCATGGGTACTGGTCCACGCAGCGGTGGTCAGGTGGACATTGCTACTGACGGAGTTTAGTAGCGCATGTTTAATTTTAACCTCAACAACATGCTTTTGCAGACCAGGGACGGCTTGCCTGCTGAAATAAAATCAGCTTGGCACATTGTATTGTGGGACTGCCAATGCCATTAAGTTCCGTAAACTGTCAGTCTCCACCAGCCTGAATGACAGCATTTCAAGGGACAGGAGTTTTGCAATGCCAGCATTCAGAGCCTGTGCTCGTGGATGGTTTGCCGAGATTGGGCCTACACCCGATACGCCACAACCTGACACCCACAGATAAACAAGCCATAAAATCTCTGAAAGATAACCCCAACATTATTATTAAACCAGCAGATAAGGGGGGTGCTATCGTTATTATGAATAAGACCCAATCTATTGCCGAAATTCATAGACAACTGTCAGTTAACCTAACCTACAGACAACTCAATTGTGACCCTACATTTTACATCTGTCAAAAAATTGATCGTATCCTGACAAAACATCTTTAATTGATCACCATAGACTGTAAGACTATGACATTCCTTAATATTCAATACCCATCACCCCTGTTTTCTACACACTCCCAAAAATCAACAAAAAACTACATTATCCACCCGCATACCCTAGAGGGATAATTCTCCGTGTTCTACAGTATCACCCAAATGTTTAACATGTTGCCTAATTCCTATGTATATATATTCTTCACCCTATGTATTTATTGTATATATTGTATATATTATACATTGTCATTGACTGTAAATTTTTCTATCTCTTCCAGCGACTATTTGATAAAGGCCACTGCGTTGCCCAAAACTTCAGTCAGTAGTCTCATAGCTATTTTCTTTTTTCACATCAAGTGTGCAATAAAAATTTCAAATTTAACCATGACATATGCAGTTAAACTTGTGCAGTGATTCTCTATAGACTGTACATCTTCAGTGTGTCTTTGTAACTCAACTACGTGTTTTCTCCGCACATGTTTACACATATTTGTGGTATTGAGGTTACTGACACTTTACCTCTTTTTACTTTTTGATTACACAGCTTGCATTTGACATAGCAAATATCATCTGCAAGTGTGTGAAAAAAGGACCACGCAGTGCAAGTCCTGGGAGCGTCCGTTTAGACTTTTGGAAGAGAAATCCGAACAGGTGCCAAAATGGAGGCTACAGGCAACAGAGTATGCAGCCTAACTCTCCCTCCTGTTTGTACCGTTGGGGCAATCGCTTCCTCAGAGCTGCTACCACCACCTTCCTGTTCCTCACGCCATGTTGGGTCTTGGACCTCATCAACTCCACTAACCTCTTCCAACACCTGCTGCTGTTGGGTGGTCTGGCCACCACCATGCTCAACAGAAACTGGCACCTGAGTCTCATCATCATCAGATGCGTTCTGCGGTGTGCTGACCATCGGCACTGTCTCACCCGCCTCTTCAGATTCAGAGAGACACAGCTGTTGCGCATCACTGCATACTCCCTATTCTTCACATTCCAGAATGCTGCTTGGCTGTGCCCCTGTTTGCAAACCAACAGATTCTGAGAACAGAAGCAGAGACTCAGCTGGCTCCTGTACAGAACTCTCTGACTGACTGGGCAATTTGGCAGGCGGTGAAGAGACAGATGGTTGATCAACAGTGCTGTGTTCCTGAGAGGAGGTGGAAACAATTGAAGTCGATGCATTGGACCCTGGGCTCCAACACCGCCAGTTGTTGCCTGTAAGTGCTGTTAGCACAGTCAACACTTGCTCCTGTGTTACTGGGGTTGAGTAATGGCAGCTGTTCCCCTGCTGTGTGTACGACACACCCCTCACCCCCCTATCCTGATATGCATGGTCCCTCACCCCCCAATCCTGATATGCATGGCGCCCTCAGTCCCCTATCCTGATATGCATGGTCCTCTCACCCTCCTATCCTGATATGCATGGTCCCTCATCCCCCTATCCTGATATGCATGATCCCCTCACCCCAATCCTGATATGCATGGTCCCCTCACCCCCCTATCCTGATATGCATGGTCCTCTCACCCTCCTATCCTAATATGCATGGTCCCCTCATCCCCCTATCCTGATATGCGTGATCCCCTCACCCCAATCCTGATATGCATGGTCCCCTCACCCCCCTATCCTGATATGCATGGTCCCCTCACACCCCAAACCTGATATGCATGGTCCCCTCACCCCCAATCTTGATATGCATGGCCCCCTCATCCCCCTATCCTGATATGCATGATCCCCTCACCCAATCCTGATATGCATGGTCCCCTCACCCCCCTATCCTGATATGCATGGTCCTCTCACCCTCCTATCCTAATATGCATGGTCCCCTCACCCCCCTATCCTGGTATGCATGGTACCCCTCATCCCGCAATCCTGGTATGCATGGTCCCCTCACCCCCCTATCCTGATATGCATGGTCACCTCACCACCCTATCCTGATATGCATGGTCCCCTCACCCCCCTATCCTGATATGCATGGTCCCCTCACCCCCCAATCCTGATATGCATGGCGCCCTCAGTCCCTATCCTGATATGCATGGTCCTCTCACCCTCCTATCCTGATATGCATGGTCCCCTCATCCCCCTATCCTGATATGCATGATCCCCTCACCCCAATCCTGATATGCATGGTCCCCTCACCCCCCTATCCTGATATGCATGGTCCTCTCATCCTCCTATCCTAATATGCATGGTCCCCTCATCCCCCTATCCTGATATGCATGATCCCCTCACCCCAATCCTGATATGCATGGTCCCCTCACCCCCCTATCCTGATATGCATGGTCCCCTCACACCCCAAACCTGATATGCATGGTCCCCTCACCCCCAATCTTGATATGCATGGCCCCCTCAGTCCCCTATCCTGATATGCATGGTTCCCTCACCCACAAATCCTGATATGCATGGTCACCTCACCCCCAATCCTGATATGCATGGTCACCTCACCCCCAATCCTGATATGCATGGCCCTCTCACCCCCCTATCCTGATATGCATGGTCCTCTCACCCTCCTATCCTAATATGCATGGTCCCCTCATCCCCCTATCCTGATATGCATGATCCCCTCACCCCAATCCTGATATGCATGGTCCCCTCACCCCCCTATCCTGATATGCATGGTCCCCTCACACCCCAATCCTGATATGCATGGTCCCCTCACCCCCAATCTTGATATGCATGGCCCCCTCAGTCCCCTATCCTGATATGCATGGTTCTCTCACCCACAAATCCTGATATGCATGGTCACCTCACCCCCCAATCCTGATATGCATGGTCACCTCACCCCAATCCTGATATGCATGGCCCTCTCACCCCCAATCCTGATATGCATGGTCCCTTCACCCCCCTATCCTGATATGCACGGTCTTCTCACCCCCCAATCCTGGTATGCATGGTGCTCACACCCCCCAATCCTGATATGCATGGCCCGCTCAGTCCACTATCCTGATATGCATGGCCCCCGCAGTCCCCTATCCTGATATGCATGGCCCCCTCAGTCCCCTATCCTGATATGCATGGCCCCCTCAGTCCCCTATCCTGATATGCATGGCCCCCGCAGTCCCCTATCCTGATATGCACGGCCCCCGCAGTCCCCTATCCTGATATGCACGGCCCCCTCAGTCCCCTATCCTGATATGCATGGCCCCCTCAACCCCCTATCCTGATATGCATGGTCCCCTCACCCCCAATCCTGATATGCATGGCTCCCTCAGTCCCCTATCCTGATATGCATGTTCCTCTCACCCCCCTATCCTAATATGCATGGTCCCCTCACCCCCCATCCTGATATGCATGGTCCCCTCACCCCCCTATCCTGATATGCATGATCCCCTCACCCCCAATCCTGATATGCATGGCTCCCTCAGTCCCCCATCCTGATATGCATGGTCCTCTCACCCCCCTATCCTGATATGCATGGTCCCCTCACCCCCCATCCTGATATGCATGGTCCCCTCACCCCCCCAATCCTGATATGCATGGCTCCCTCAGTCCCCTATCCTGATATGCATGATCCTCTCACCCCCCTATCCTGATATGCATGGTCCCCTCACCCCTCATCCTGATATGCATGGTCCCCTCACCCCCCCAATCCTGATATGCATTGTCCCCTCACCTCTCTATCCTGATATGCATGGTCCCCTCACCCCAAATCCTGATATGTATAGTCACCTCATCCCCAATCTTGATATGCATGGTCCCCTCAATCCCCTATCCTGATATGCATGGTCCACTCACCCCTCAATCCTGATATGCATGGTCCCCTCACCCCCCAATCCTGATATGCATGGTCCCCTCACCCTCAATCCTGATATGCATGGTTCCCTCACCCCCCAATCCTGATATGCATGGTCACCTCACCCCAATCCTGATATGCATGGTCACCTCACCCCCCAATCCTTATATGCATGGTCCCCTCACCCCCCAATCCTGATATGCATGGTACCCTCACCCCTATCCTGATATGCATTGTCCTCTCACCCCCCAATCCTGGTATGCATGGTCCCTCACCACCCAATCCGGTATGCATGGTGCCCTCACCCCCCCAATCCTGGTATGCATGTTGCCCTCACCTCCAAATCCTGGTATGCATGGAGTCCTCACCCTCCAATCCTGGTATGCATGGTCCCCTCACCCCCAATCCTGGTATACATGTTCCACCCTCATCCCTATCGTAGGATGTATGGGACCCCCTCGCCCCCCAATTCCGGTATGCATGGTTCCTTCATCCCCAATCCTGTATGCACGGTACCCTCACCCCACTATCCTGGTATGCATGGTACTCTCACACCCCAATCCTGATATGCATAGTCCCCTCACCCCCCAAATCTTGATATGCATGGTCACCTCACCCTCAATCCTGGTATGCATGGTCCCCTCACCCCCAATCCTGATATGCATGGTCCCCTCAGGCCCACTCCTGATATGCATGGTCACCTCACCCCCCAATCCTCATATGCATGGTCACCTCACCCCCAATCCTGATATGCATGGCCCTCTCACCCCCCAATCCTGATATGCATGGTCCCTTCACCCCCCTATCCTGATATGCATGGTCCTCTCACCCCCCAATCCTGGTATGCATGGTGCTCACACCCCCCAATCCTGATATGCATGGCCTGCTCAGTCCCCTATCCTGATATGCATGGCCCCCTCAGTCCCCTATCCTGATATGCATGGCCCCCTCAGTCCCCTATCCTGATATGCATGGCCCCCTCAACCCCCTATCCTGATATGCATGGTCCCCTCACCCCCCAATCCTGATATGCATGGCTCCCTCAGTCCCCTATCCTGATATGCATGGTCCTCTCACCCCCCTATCCTGATATGCATGGTCCCCTCACCCCCCATCCTGATATGCATGGTCCCCTCACCCCCCCAATCCTGATATGCATTGTCCCCTCACCTCCCTATCCTGATATGCATGGTCCCCTCACCCCCCAATCCTGATATGTATGGTCACCTCACCCCCCAATCCTTATATGCATGGTCCCCTCACCCCCCAATCATGATATGCATGGTACCCTCACCCCTCTATCCTGATATGCATTGTCCTCTCACCCCCCAATCCTGGTATGCATGGTCCCTCACCACCCAATCCCGGTATGCATGGTGCCCTCACCCCCCAATCCTGGTATGCATGGTGCCCTCACCTCCAAATCCTGGTATGCATGGTGTCCTCACCCCTCAATCCTGGTATACATGTTCCACCCTCATCCCTATCGTAGGATGTATGGGACCCCCTCGCCCCCCCAATTCTGGTATGCATGGTTCCTTCATCCCCAATCCTGGTATGCATGGTATCCTTCACCCCCCTATCCTGGTATGCATGGAACCCCTCATCCCCAATCCTGATATGCATGGTCCCCTCACCCCCCTATCCTGATATGCATGGTCCCCTCACCCCCCTATCCTGATATGCATGGTCCCCTCACCCCCCAATCCTGATATGCATGGTGCCCTCAGTCCCCTATCCTGATATGCATGGTCCTCTCACCACCCAATCCCGGTATGCATGGTGCCTTCACCCCTTCAATCCCGTATGCATGGTGCCCTCACTCCCAAATCCTGGTATGCATGGTGTCCTCACCCTCCAATCCAGGTATGCATGATCCCCTCACCCCAATCCTGGTATACATGTTCCACCCTCATCCCTATCGTAGGATGTATGGGACCCACTCACCCACCAATTCTGGTATGCATGGTTCCTTCATCCCCAATCCTGGTATGCATGGTACCTTCTCCCCCCTATACTGGTATGCATGGTACCCCTCATCCCGCAATCCTGGTATGCATGGTCCCCTCACCCCCCTATCCTGATATGCATGGTCACCTCACCACTAGTGTTGAGCGATACGATACTGCAAATATCGGGTATCGGCCGATATTAGCTCTATCGGCCTTTCGATACTTCGTTTCGATATTTTCGTCTTTTCGGATACCGTAATCGGAAGTTCCATAATTCTTTGCGAGGCAATGTGATTTTAGTCAGCCAATGAGGAAATCCTAAGAAGTGTGGGCACATCCTGTACTGCTGCGGTCATGTTAACTAATGGCATGGCTGTGATTGGATGCTGAAATGATGTCAGAATGCACTATAAAATGTGCCACCGCCATTTTAGCGTCACTGTGCTGTGAATTCAGTAAGGGACAGAACGCTGCTGTGCTGACTCTGAGGGACAGTTAGAGATTGCGATTTAGTGTACTGTGCTGTAGGCAGGCTAGCACCAACCGCTGTGTAAAGCTTCCTTTTGCCTGCAGTGTTGTTTTAACAGCTCTGCAAGGTATGTGTGAGTGCAGGTGACGCTGCAGTTTGCTCTGCATGCAACGCTGTCTGTAGGCATCTGCACATGTCACTCACAGACTCTTTTTTTTTTCCTTCAGTGTAATTCTTGCAGCTCCATGCAATTTAACTATTAGTGTGAGCGCTTCCATCCGTATCCAATACATTGGTTGCAAACACTATAGAAGTAGACAAAGGAGTAGCCTTTCACAGATTGTGAACAGTTGTGTTTCAGTGTTCACTTCAGTCTGTGTTTTTTATTTTTTGAGTGCACATCACGCTCCAGTTACTTGTTCAAGCACTGCTGCTTGTACTCTGCTGAGCGTGTCTCAGTGGCTCATCCTTTTCATTTATCTCCAATTGGTTCTGCTCCATTCCATTTAAAATATAATCTATTAGTATGACGCGCTTCCATCCGTATCCAATACATTGGTTGCAAACACTATAGAAGTAGACAAAGGAGTAGCCTTTCACAGATTGTGAACAGTTGTGTTTCAGTGTTCACTTCAGTCTGTGTTTTTTATTTTTTGAGTGCACATCACGCTCCAGTTACTTGTTCAAGCACTGCTGCTTGTACTCTGCTGAGCGTGTCTCAGTGGCTCATCCTTTTCATTTATCTCCAATCGGTTCTGCTCCATTCCATTTAAAATATAATCTATTAGTGTGACGCGCTTCCATCCGTATCCAATACATTGGTTGCAAACACTATAGAAGTAGACAAAGGAGTAGCCTTTCACAGATTGTGAACAGTTGTGTTTCAGTGTTCACTTCAGTCTCTGCGTAATAACCAACTTAGGCCTTATAACTTTTCTGAATTTCTTTCTCAATCTACCAAGATGAAGAAGTCAGTGAGTAAGGCACGTGGTCGTGGCCGTGGAGTTTCAGCAGGGAGAGGACGTGGGGATTCTGTGGCTGCTGCCGCCCTCAGTGACACAGCATCCACCAGTTTTACCCATGAGCGTTCCTTTATGCACACTTTGGTAGGAGCTCGGCGTGCCCCCCTGCTGCGGGAAGAACAAATTGAAGCCGTTGTTGGTTGGATGGCAGCCAATGCATCGACTTCAATTCCTTCCACCTCCTCTCAGGAACACAACACTGTTGAGCAACCATCTGTCTGTTCACCGCCTGTCAAATTGCCAGGCAGTCAGAGAGTTCTGTACAGGAGCCAGCTGAGTCTCTGCTTCTGTTCTCAGAATCTGTTGGCTCGCAAACACGGGCACAGGCAAGCAGCATTCTGCAATTTGAAGAAGAGGGAGTATGCAGTGATGCGCAACAGCTGTGTCTCTCTCAATCTGAAGAGGCGGGTGAGCCAGTGCCGATGGACAGCACACCGCAGAACGCATCTTATGATGATGATGAGACTCAGGTGCCAGGTTTTGTGGAGCATGGTGCTGCCCAGACCATCCAACAGCAGCAGGTGTTGGAAGAGGGTAGTGGAGATAATGAAGTCCGAGACCCAACATGGCGTGAGCAACAGGAAGGTGGTGGGAACAGCTCTGAGGAAGAGATTGTCCCAACGGTACAAAGAGGAGGGAGAGGTAGGCTGCAGACTCGCTTGCCTGTAGCCTCCAGTTTGGCACCTGTTGGGAGCAGTTCTCTTAGAAATGTCAAAATTGGCGCTCCCATGACTTGCACTGCGTGGTCCTTTTTTGACAGACTTGTAGATGATATTTGCTATGTTCAATGCAAGCTGTGTAAGCAAAAGTTAAAAGAGGTAAAAATATCAGTAACCTGAATACCACAAATATGTGGAAACATGTACGGACAAAGCACGTAGCTGAGTTACAAAGACGCACTGGAGATGTAGGCCAACCTTCAGCAGCACCTACATCTTTAGGTCATGTTCGAGCCTCTAACTCCAGCTCTCACACTCCTGGTTCGGCTTCCTCACAGGATCTCCATGGAAGAACCTTGGTCACTGTTGTCCATAGACAAACTGTTATTCCACCCACTTCACAGTCATCGTCACACTCCCAGAAAAAAAACAGCCATCGGTAACACAGACATGGGATAAAAGACGGCCATACTCGGCAAACCATCCACGAGCACAGGCTCTGAATGCTGGCCTTGCAAAACTCCTGTCCCTTGAAATGCTGTCATTCAGGCTGGTGGAGACTGACAGTTTCAGGAACTTTATGGCATTGGCAGTCCCACAATATAATGTGCCAAGCCGATTTTATTTCAGCAGGCAAGCTGTCCCTGCTCTGCAAAAACATGTCAAGGGAAACATTAAACATGCGCTACTAAACGCCGTCAGTAGCAGGGTCCACCTGACCACCGATGCGTGGACCAGTACCCATTGCCAGGGACGATACCTTTCCCTCACTGCCCATTGGGTCAATGTTGTGGAGCCGGGTACAGATCTTGCCAGTGGCGCTGTACGTGTTCTGCCAACTCCAAGGATTGCAGGAATCCAGTCTGTGCACATTGATTCCTCCTCCTACTCCAGTTCCTCAGAATCATCGCTGCACGAGCCGTCACGGTATACCTCCACATGACCCGTGAACGCTTACCTGTTGCGACCGGTATGAGCACAGCCGTGGCCAAACGTCAACAGGCTGTCCTGAAATTAATTCCCATGGGGAATCGAAGCCACACAGCGCAGGAGCTCTGGATGCCATCAAGCAGGAGAGCGACGTGTGGTTTTTGTCAGCTAATCTCCAGTCAGCTTGGTAGTGTGTGACAATGGCCGAAATCTGGTGGCAGCTCTGGGCCTTGGCAACCTCACTCACATACCATGTCTGGCACATGTGCTCAACTTGGTCGTGCAGAGTTTTTTGAGGGACTATCCGGATCTTGATGCACTGCTGCACAAGGTCCGCCTAGAGTGCGCTCACTTGCGACGTTCCAGCATGGCCAGATCGCGCATTGCAGCTCTGCAAGTCAGATTTCGCCTTCCTGAACATCGCATCATATGTGACGTACCCACCAGGTGGAATTCCACATTACATATGTTGGAGCGGTTGTGTGAGCAGCAGCCAGCAGTAATGGAGTATCAGCTGCAACAGGCGCAATCAACTCGCAATTTGCGCCGTTCACACTTCACCACTACTGAGTGGGCCTCTATGAAGGACATCTGCGACGTTTTGCGTGCGTTTGATGTCTCAACGCGGATGGCGAGTGCAGATGATGCACTAGTCAGCATAACTGTCCCCCTTATCTGCCTGCTTCAGAAATCACTGAAAGCACTAAAGGAAGAGGTTTAGGAAGAGGTGGAGGATGAGGAGTCACAAATTCAATTACCTTCAGGACAGTCAGCACAACGTGGTTCCTCACAAAGGGCTGTGCAGGGCTCACTTTGTGAGGAGGATGAGGAGGAGGAGTCAATGGAGGAGGAAGAAATCCCTACAGAGGGAGGTACTGTCACGCTGTCTAATGATATGTATACAATGTCAGTAAACTATTAATACAGGAACAACACTCTATACAACAACTAGTATAGCAACATCAGCATGTAAGTATAGAATAGATTTACCTGACACGATATCTGCTGAACTCAGGGTTAATCTTGAGGACTTGATGAGCTGAAACAGGAAAGAGGTGGACCGGGATCTAACCTGACCCTAAACTGGGGTCCTAACTAATCCCTCACCTTGGAGGTACTGATAATGGTTCAGAGGTCCAAGTCTCCAACCTAACCCTGTCTCCTATCAGACCCTGAACCCTGTAATCAGTCCTAAGAAGGATCCTGACTACCACCAAAGGGATATGGGCTGATCTCAGCTAAATACACAGATTAGACATATAAGACAGACAGGATAACACTCGCTTGCATACACACTCAAACACCAAAGGAACATAAATGGTCTGGGAAATAAACTCTAACCAAGTTGAGCTTAGAACAACTAAGGAGCTCACAACTAAAGTCTATACAGATTCATTCCTATCTGTGGTCTGCATGAAGGTTTCACTGGCAACTCCCCAAGCAGACAACCAGGAATTTAAAGGAAACCAATCAACAAATAATCAATTGCAGCCGGGAGAAACTGCACCCAGTCCCAGCACCGAGCACAGACAGAATTAACTCCCTAGCTGCCAAACACAAAGAAACAGCAGCTCAGCTGTGAGAAGTCAAAATGTGCAACCGCGACGATCTTTGTGGCAATGCACACATGACAGTACCCCCCCTTCTACGAGGGGCCTCCGGACCCTCAGGGCCAGGCCTGCCCGGGTGAGTTCTGTGGAAGGTCCGAACCAAACGATCTGCGTTAACATCAGACGCAGGGACCCACGTCCTCTCCTCTGGACCATACCCCTTCCAATGCACCAAGTACTGAAGGGACCGGCGATTCAGACGTGAGTCAATGATCTTTGATATTTGAAATTCCAAGTTACCATTGACCAAACACAGGAGGAGGTAGAGGTGACGGTATGACTGGTGCCACATACCTTTTAAGTAATGACTTGTGGAACACATTATGAATTTTAAACGTAGGAGGGAGTTCCAGACGAAATGCCACAGGATTAATTATGGAACTGATCCTGTACGGCCCGATGAATCTGGGACCCAGTTTCCAGGAGGGCACTTTAAGTTTTATATTCCTGGTAGACAACCATACCAGATCGTTCACATTCAGATCTGGACCAGAAACTCTCCTCCTATCAGTCATACGTTTGTAATGGTTCCCCATCGCACTCAGATTATTCAATACACCTCTCCACACAGAAGCAAGTGACGACGAGAAACGCTCCTCCTCAGGAACCCCAGAAGGGCCCCCCCCATTGAAAGTACAAAACTGGGGATGAAAACCATATGCCCCAAAAAACGGGGACTTACCAGTGGACTCGCTCCGCCTGTTGTTAAGAGCGAACTCTGCCAGAGGCAAGAAAGAAGACCAGTCCTCTTGGTTCTCTGAGACAAAACACCGGAGATATGTCTCTAAGCTCTGATTCAGACGCTCTGTCTGACCATTGGTCTGCGGATGAAAAGCCGAGGAAAATGACAATTGCATCCCCCGACGTAAACAAAATGCCCTCCAAAATTTGGACACAAACTGAGACCCCTATCTGACACCACATCAGAAGGCAACCCATGAAGTCTAACGATCTCCCTAATGAACACCTGCGCCAGAGTTTTAGCATTAGGGAGTGCAGGAAGAGCAACGAAATGTGCCATCTTACTGAACCTGTCAACAACCACCAGTATGACAGTATTCCCTGACGACGGAGGAAGGTCCGTAATGAAGTCCATAGATAAATGAGTCCATGGACGCTCCGGAAGTTTCAAGGGTAAAAGGGTCCCAGACGGACGGGTATGAGGGGTTTTAGAGCGAGCACACACCCCACATGACGCGACAAAAGTTATAACATCTTTATTAGCATTAGGCCACCAAAACCGGCGAGAAAGGAGATCTAAAGTAGCCTTACTCCCTGGATGTCCTGCTAGAGCAGAATTATGATGTGCCTCAATAACCTTTTCTCTCAACAGATTTGGGACAAACAGTCTCCCTGGAGGTCCTGCAGGGGCGTCCCCCTGAGCCTCTAACACCTCCTCCTCAAGTTCAGAAAATACAGCCGACACTACCACCCCCTCCTGAAGGATAGGACTCGGGTCATCCGTTTTCCCGGCCCTTGGGAAACTGCGAGACAAGGCATCAGCCTTTACATTCTTAGACCCCGGGCGATAAGTGACGACAAAATTAAACCTGGTAAAAAACAACGACCATCGAGCTTGTCTGGAATTCAGACGCTTAGCGGATTCCAAATACAACAGGTTCTTGTGATCAGTAATAACGGTAACCGGGTGGACTGCCCCTCCAAAAAGTGACGCCATTCTTCAAAAGCTAACTTAATGGCCAAAAGTTCCCTATTGCCGATATCATAATTCCTTTCGGCGGACGACAATTTCTTAGAAAAGAAAGCGCACGGATGCCATTTACCAGGGGACGGACCCTGGGACAATATAGCACCCACCCCTACGTCAGACGCATCCACCTCCACAATGAACGGCTGAGATGCATCTGGTTGGATGAGAACGGGTGCCGAAGCAAAACATTTCTTCAAAGAGGAAAAGGCTTGGCAAGCTTTGTCCGACCATTTAGAAAAATCCGTCCCTTTTCTTGTCATGTCAGTGAGAGGTTTGACGACAGATGAGAAATTACAAATAAATTTCCGGTAGTAGTTAGCAAACCCCAAAAAACGCTGCAGAGCCTTAAGATCCCCTGGCTGATCCCATTCAAGCACTGCTCTCACCTTTTCAGGGTCCATACGGAAACCGGAGGCTGACACCAAAAAACCCAAAAACTGAAGTTCCTGTACGGCAAATACACACTTCTCCAGTTTGGCGTATAATTTATTGTCTCGCAAGATCTGCAACACCTGTCTCACATGCTCCTGATGAGACACAAGATCTGGCGAGTAAATTAAAATGTCGTCCAAATATACAACCACAAACAGCCCCACAAGGTGACGAAAAATGTCATTAACAAAATGTTGGAATACTGCTGGTGCAGTAGTCAGACCAAAAGGCATGACTAGGTTCTCATAATGTCCCTCCGGCGTGTTAAACGCCGTTTTCCACTCATCCCCCTCTTTTATCCTAATCAGATTATACGCCCCCCTGAGATCCAATTTAGAAAACCATTTGGCGCCAACAATTTGATTGAAGAGATCAGGAATAAGAGGGAGTGGATACGGATCTCGAACAGTAATCCGATTAAGTTTGCGGAAATCCAAGCAAGGGCGTTGGCCTCCATCTTTCTTCTTCACAAAGAAGAACCCCGCGGCTACTGGGGAAGATGAAGGTCTAATATGCCCTTTGGCCAGACTTTCAGAAATATAATCTTTCATAGCCTGCCTCTCAGGACCAGAAAGATTATACAACCTAGCTTTAGGCAACTTAGCATCAGGAAGGAGATTAATAGAGCACTCATACACGCGATGAGGAGGCAACTCCTGACACCCTTCCTCAGAGAAAACATCCCCAAAATCCTCCAAAAAAGGAGGCAATGTACTAGGCACGACCGCACTGATGACTGTGTTCATGCAGTTGCTTTTGCAAAACTCACCCCATTGGCTTATTTCTCTGGACTGCCAATTAATCACAGGGTTATGTTTAACCAACCAAGGAAGTCCCAACACAATGGGAGTAGGTAGACCCTCCAACACATAACAAGATAATTGTTCCCTATGTATTGCCCCTACCCGAAGGTCAATGTTATGAACCTCATGAACAAAGCTACCTTGGCCGAGAGGCCTGGCGTCAATGGAGAATATAGGGATCGGTTTGACCAATACACTCAGATGCATACCTTGAGCCTGAGCAAACTGAGCGTCAACCAGATTAGCCCCGGAACCACTATCAAGAAGAACAGACAATCTCTCCACTCTCGTACCAACTACCACCTCCACTGGTACAAGGAACTGAGAAAGAACTGGCGGATGAAATACATACTCCCAGGTTGTCGTCCACCACACAACCTGGGATTAACAGTTTTCCGGCGACTTTTGGCTCAACAAGGCACGGGATGGACATTCTCCAACAAAATGTCCCTCTTTCCCGCAGAAAAAACATCTTCTAGTCCTGCGGCGTACCGCCAATCCCCTCCTACGAAATGATGTCCCTCCCAACTGCATAGGCTCATCCGAACAGACAAGGGGAACCTCAACATAAGGGACTTTAGTGGTAGGTGGAGAAACAACAGGGAGTGGGGTTACCTCACCCCTCTCCCGAAGCCGTCTATCAGTACGGATAGCTAAGGCCATAGCAGCCTCCAGAGAAGGAGGAGACTCATACTGAGCCAAAACGTCTTTTAATTTATCAGAAAGCCCATGACAAAACTGGCTCCTAAGAGCTGGGTCATTCCACTGAGTATCTGTGGCCCATCTACGAAACTCCGAAGCAAATTCTTCTGCCGGACGATCTCCCTGCTGTATCTTACGTAATTTTGTCTCAGCAAGAGAGACCCGATCTGGGTCATCATATACCAATCCCAGGGCAGTAAAAAATTGATCTACAGACAGTAGAGCCGGGGATCCCGGAGGAAGGGAAAATGCCCAGGATTGAGGGTCCCCTTGCAGAAGTGAGATAACAATTCCCACTTCTCTGCTCCTCACTCCCTGATGATCGAGGCCGAAGCCGAAATTACAATTTACATGCCTCCCAGAAGGTGAAAAATTTGTCTCGCCCACCAGTGAACCTGTCCGGGAGAGCAACCTTAGGTTCAACTCTGGTTTGCTCCAGGGGAGACAAAACTTTGGACTTAATGTCCGTCAGCTCCATGGATAATCACTGCAACTGCAGAGCCAGCTGGGCTACTGGATCCATGGTAACTGGAGATAATTTTTATGGCCAGTGAAAATGTCACACTGTCTAATGATATGTATAGCAATGTCAGTAAACTATTAATACAGGAACAACACTCTATACAACAACTAGTATAGCAACATCAGCATGTAAGTATAGAATAGATTTACCTGACACGATATCTGCTGAACTCAGGGTTAATCTTGAGGACTTGATGAGCTGAAACAGGAAAGAGGTGGACCGGGATCTAACCTGACCCTAAACTGGGGTCCTAACTAATCCCTCACCTTGGAGGTACTGATAATGGTTCAGAGGTCCAAGTCTCCAACCTAACCCTGTCTCCTATCAGACCCTGAACCCTGTAATCAGTCCTAAGAAGGATCCTGACTACCACCAAAGGGATATGGGCTGATCTTAGCTAAATACACAGATTAGACATATAAGACAGACAGGATAACACTCGCTTGCATACACACTCAAACACCAAAGGAACATAAATGGTCTGGGAAATAAACTTAACCAAGTTGAGCTTAGAACAACTAAGGAGCTCACAACTAAAGTCTATACAGATTCATTCCTATCTGTGGTCTGCATGAAGGTTTCACTGGCAACTCCCCAAGCAGACAACCAGGAATTTAAAGGAAACCAATCAACAAATAATCAATTGCAGCCAGGAGAAACTGCACCCAGTCCCAGCACCGAGCACAGACAGAATTAACTCCCTAGCTGCCAAACACAAAGAAACAGCAGCTCAGCTGTGAGAAGTCAAAATGTGCAACCGCGACGATCTTCGTGGCAATGCACACATGACAGGTACACAACGCTGTAGTCAGTATGTAGAGCGGGGTGGGGTGATGCAGAGGAGACAGAGATGACGCCTCTTCCAGAGGACAGCCTTTGTTGGCCAGTTGGGAGTCTGCAGCACATGGTTGATTTCATGCTTCAGTGCCTGAGAAACGACCGCCGCATCGCCCACATTCTCAGCACGTCAGATTATTGGGTGTACACCCTCCTAGACCCTCGCTACCGGGACAACTTACAAACCCTCATCACACCGGTGAACCGGGACCGTAAAATGCAGGAGTACCAAGACACACTGGTGCAATCCATACTGTTGTACATTCCAGCCGAGAGAGCTGCTGCTGCTGCTACTGCTTTACAAAGCAGCTCTGTGCGTCGAGGCAGTGTAGACACCTCTACAACAAGAGGGAGCAGAAGCAGCGCCTTGCACAGGGCAAGAACTGTATGTTACAAATGTGGCAAAGTTTTGTGACAGCGCCAGCAAGGTCTACACCATCCGAGACGGCTCCAGTCACCAGGAAGAAACGTTTCCGTAAGATGGTGACAGACTACTTGGCTTTCCCTCTAAGTGTACTCCCAGATGCCTCTTCCCCTTTCAAATTTTGGGTCTCTAAGTTGGATACATGGCCAGAGCTTAGCTAGTATGCATTGGAGGTGCTGGCTTGCCCTGCTGCCAGTGTATTATCTGAGCGTGTCTTTAGTGCTGCAGGTGGTGTAGTAACAGACCGTCGCATGCGACTATCCTCAGAGAATGTAGACCGGCTTACTTTTCTGAAAATGAACAGGGCATGGATCTCACCTGAATTTGCCTGTCCGTTTTCAGATTAAATAACTGTTTGGCAACGTTTTCCATGTCTCCTGTTATGTTCATCTTTCTACCACCTGAACTCTACTCCCTGGGCTACAACACCGCCATTTGTTGCTCGTAAGTAATTGGCAGGGGTACTGACTCCTGGCCAGCCTGGTTACAGCACGACAGCTGTTTCCTGGCAGTGTGAACGTCAATTATCCTCCAATAAGTTGTGCTGTCGTGTTGCATTCGGGTTAGCCGACTCTATGGTGCCTGCAGTTTAGGTGATTCCTATGTGTGCTGTGGGATATCTAAATAAAGGCGGTTTCCATTGTGACAATAGGACAAGCACCCACTGTAGGACTGTGTGATTCGGTAACTGCGGACGGCTTGCGTCCTGTCAACTTACATTTTCATGGGTGCGTTCTTCTACCCGTCCGGGGTCCAGTACCGTCAAGTGGTTCTCCCCAGTGCCTTTGGCCTAGGTGCCTCCATCTCCGTATCCGAGTTCCAGCAACGTCTGCTGGTCCTTGGTAGTGCTTTGGAGCACAGGTACCTCCTGCTTAGTAACCGTGTCACAGTAACGTCAGCTGGTACTCGGTTGTGACATTGCCTCTTTTCCTTCTGCTACCCGTCCGGGGTCCAGTACCGTTAAGTGGTTCTCCCCAGTGCCTTTGGCCTAGGTACCTCCATCTCCGTATCCGAGTTCCAGCAACGTCTGCTGGTCCTTGGTAGTGCTTTGGAGCACAGGTACCTCCTGCTTAGTAACCGTGTCACAGTAACGTCAGCTGGTACTCGGTTGTGACATTGCCTCTTTTCCTTCTGCTACCCGTCTGGGGTCCAGTACCGTCAAGTGGTTCTCCCCAGTGCCTTTGGCCTAGGTGCCTCCATCTCCGTATCCGAGTTCCACCAACGTCTGCTGGTCCTTGGTAGTGCTTTGGAGCACAGGTACCTCCTGCTTAGTAACCGTGTCACAGTAACGTCAGCTGGTACTCGGTTGTGACATTGCCTCTTTTCCTTCTGCTACCCGTCCGGGGTCCAGCACAGTCAGCTGGTCCTCGTTACTTCCATTGTCTCTTGCTCCATCTGATACCCGTCAGGGTTCCAGTAACGTCAGCTGTTTCTCGGAAATTAGACGACCTTAAAGACCACCCAGAAGAAGATGACGACAACAAGGACGACGAGCATGAAGCCAACCAGCCTGAACACCATCACAAAGAAAAAATAAAAGATTACCCAGAAGAAGATCACCAACAGGACAAAGAAGGTTAAGACAAACTACAAGATACAGAACAAGAGACAGAAGAACAATAAGCAAAAGATCAAAAAGCAGAAGAACATGAAGTATAAGACCAAAATGAAGAGCAAAATATATGCTCTAAATTCTAAGCAGAAGAAGACTAAGCAGTGTATGTGGGTGAGTCCGTTCCTCCTCGTGGTGCCCTGAAATGCCTGCTGCTGCTGCAGGCTAAATGTCAACCGGACAAATACTGTTGAATTTAAACTTTTGTGAAGCAAGAACGAAGATGAAAATTCATACTTTTACCAATTACAAGTCATGGAATCTCTGTCACAAACTAAGAATATGCATGGTCAAGAAATACAGGAACAAGATGGAATGATATGAAGATTTTAGTGTTAATATAACATATTGAGAAATGAAATCAATAAATCTGAATGCAAGAAGTTTAGAGATAGCATAAGAGTAGCATGACACAATTTGATAGAAGATGATGTGCCTAGCTAAATTTGAAGGGCAAGGTCACTGCAAGTCTAATGTAGAGCATGGAGTTGTGAACATACATATTTGCCAAATATGAAAAAGGTCACCAACATTGTAATGTTGTTATCAACCAATCGATTCATTTCCAACACACAATCTAAATATCATGGTCATTCCCAATGCATGGTTAAACATGTACTGACCCTTTATTGTCCCCTCACCCCCCAGATACATTCTACATAGTCCTTTGCATGGTTATCCTTCATGTATCATTAACCACAAGGCAATGAATGTTTTTTTCACATGCGATATTGGTTCCTCATAGACTTACATTGACTATCGGTTCATCGATCATGGCCATACCTCCGATATTTAGTGCTTCCCCGGCAGATCACCACTTCCGATATGTATGTCCTTACCTAATCCGTAGCAGATCGCCCCTATCCCCCTATCCTGATATGCATGGTCCCTCACCCCCTATCCTGATATGCATGGTCCCCTCACCCCCCAATCCTGATATGCATGGCTCCCTCAGTCCCTATCCTGATATGCATGGTCCCTCACCCCCTATCCTGATATGCATGGTCCCTCACCCCCAATCTTGATATGCATGGTCACTCACCCTCCAATCCTGATATGCATGGTCCCCTCACCCCCAATCCTGATATGCATGGTCCCCTCACCCCCATCCTGATATGCATGGTCACCTCACCCCCAATCCTGATATGCATGGTCCCTCACCCCCAATCCTGATATGCATGGTCCCCTCACCCCCAATCCTGATATGCATGGTCCCTCACCCCCAATCCTGATATGCATGGTCCCCTCACCCCCAATCCTGAATGCATGGTCCTCTCACCCCCCAATCCTGATATGCATGGTCCCCTCATCCCCTATCCTGATATGATGGCCCTCACCCTCCATCCTGATATGCATGGCCCCCCACCCTATCCTGATATGCATGGCCCCTCACCCCCCTATCTGATATGCATGGCCCCTCACCCCCCAATCCTGATATGCATGGCCCCTCAGTCCCCTATCCTGATATGCATGGTCCCTCACCCCCCAATCCTGATATGCATGGTCCCTCACCCCCAATCCTGATATGCATGGTCCCCTCACCCCCCAATCCTGATATGCATGGTCCCCTCACCCCCTAATCCTGATATGCATGGTCCCCTCACCCCCAATCCTGATATGCATGTCACCTCACCCCAATCTTGATATGCATGGTCCCCTCACCCCCTAATCCTGTATGCATGGTCCCTCACCCCCATCCTGATATGCATGGTCCCTCACACCCCAATCCTGAGTATGCATGGCCCCTCACCCCCAATCCTGATATGCATGGTCCCCTCACCCCCATCCTGATATGCATGGTCCCCTCACCCTCAATCCTGATATGCATGGCCCCTCACCCCAATCCTGATATGCATGGTCCCTCACCCCCAATCCTGATATGCATGGTCCCCTCACCCCAATCCTGATATGCATGGTACCCCTCACCCCTATCCTGATATGCTTTGTCCCTCACCCCCAATCCTGGTATGCATGGTCCTCACCACCCAATCCTGTATGCATGGTGCCCTCACCCCCCCAACCCTGTATGCATGTTCCCTCACCTCCAATCCTGTATGCATGGTCTCACCCAATCCTGTATGCTGGCCCTCACCCAATCCTGTATCATGTTCCTCTCACCCTATCTGGATTAGGACCCTCACCCAATCGTTATGCATATTCTCACCCAATCTGGTATGCATGTACCCTCACCCCTCTATTCCTGGTATGCATGTACCCTCATCCCAATCTGATATGCATGGTCCCTCACCCCTATCCTGATGTTCTGGTCACCTCACCATATTCATATGCATAGGTCTCCTCACCCCACCCTGATATGCATGTCCCCTCAACCCCCAATCCTGTATTGCATGGTGCCCTCATCCCTTTATCCTAAGCATGGTCATCACCGAATCTCGTATTCATGGCCCTAGACATTGATAAAAACAGGCTACTATCTATGATAGTATAGGAGTTCATATATTACTCATCAAACTCAATCTGACAGGTCGTCACGCCCCCTATCATTTAATCCGTCTCCCTGTCAGATTGATCTGTCTGGGGAATCAGGACTGCTGAATCTGTGAATTACAATCAAAGTGATTCATGAATTTATTTGTCTCTATTTATATTTTATCCATGTGGGTTTGATCAGACTGTGGGGAAAGTTGTATCAAAGCTGAATCTTGATTTTATAAGGCTCTTTTTTGTGGGGAATTTTAAGTTCAGTAGTAAATGTATGTAAAGGGCTTTTCTAGCCTGCCACAGCGCAGAAGTGAGTTTGTGAAATGAAGGACAGGTTTTATTTGAAGTTTCGCCTTATAACACATTTGATTTATATCTTAGCAGCCTATGTACAGACTAAAAGGAGTTTATTCTACAGTATTATCCAGGATATAGGAACATAGTGAATAAAAACAGGCTACGTATCTTTTTATAGGAACATAGTGAATAAAAACAGGCTACGTATCTTTTTAGCAGGAGTGCAGCAGTGATATGTTTCTGACTCCATGTTGAGAGGTACAATTGAGAGAGGGTCACAAGCTATGGTAATTCAGTGTTTGATCAGTTAAAGATAGGTTACTATTAGCAGAGGTGTACCAGGGTTGTGGTGTGTCATGACCTGTAAGTACAATTGTGAGAAGTCGATGGTATTTAGATATGGTAATTCATTTGCTAGAAATGTACACGTAGTAATTAGCCCTGTATTGTGTCATGAACTGTAAGTACAATTGAGAGAAGGTCGAAGTCTGTTTCTGCACTGATTACAGGAATTCTCTCTAGACAGGTATAACCAAATGTCATTATATGTTGGAGTAAATCTCAATATTATATGATAGTATGCAACTCATTTTATATTCATGTATGTGAAAGACAAACTTTTTAGCATAGCGTGTTTCTGACTCTCAGTTGCTATTTTAATAGTTACCAACCGATATTGTAGCGAATCAAGGTGTATTAAATTGAATGCTTACACGATTCCAGCAACTTGATGTCAAATTCAGAGCAAATTCGTTATTTTGGGAGCGTGTACTGGCCTATTTCGGTACATGCCCACTACTACGCGGCGATTTTGACCACCATCCACTCCTACGTGTCGATTTTGACCACCATCCAGCAAAAATCGGGTACAAACTTTTTAGCATAGCTGTGTTTCTGACTCTCAGCTGCTATTTTAATAGTTACCATACCGATATTGTAGCGAATCAAGTTGTATTAAATTGAATGCTTACACGATTCCAGCAACTTGATGTCAAATTCAGAGCAAATTCGTTATTTTGGGACGCGTGTACTGGCCTATTTCGGTACATCCCACTACTACGCGGGATTTTGACCACCATCCAGCAAAAATCAGGTACAAACTTCTTAGCATAGCTGTGTTTCTGACTCTCAGCTGCTATTTTAATAGTTACCATACCGATATTGTAGCGAATCAAGGTGTATTAAATTGAATGCTTACACGATTCCAGCAACTTGATGTCAAATTCAGAGCAAATTCGTTATTTTGGGACGCGTGTACTGGCCTATTTCGGTACATGCCCACTACTACGCGCGGTTTTGACCACCATCCAGCAAAAATCGGGTAAAACTTTTTAGCATAGCTGTGTTTCTGACTCTCAGCTGCTATTTAATAGTTACCATACCGATATTGTAGCGAATCAAGGTGTATTAAATTGAATCTTACACGATTCCAGCAACTTGATGTCAAATTCAGAGCAAATTCGTTATTTTGGGACGCTTGTACTGGCCTATTTCGGTACATGCCCACTACTACGCGGCGATTTTGACCACCATCCACTCCTACGGGCGATTTTGACCACCATCCAGCAAAAATCGGTACAAACTTTTTAGCATAGCTGTGTTTCTGACTCTCAGCTGCTATTTTAATAGTTACCATACCGATATTGAGCGAATCAAGGTGTATTAAATTGAATGCTTACACGATTCCAGCAACTTGATGTCAAATTCAGAGCAAATTCGTTATTTTGGGGAGAGGCCTAGGCCTATTTTTAACGTTCTAACTCCCTCAGATATGAAAGACAGGCAGCTCTTTTTCAAGAAAACTGTCACTGTGGTGCTTTTCTCTAGCCTTCATCAGCGTAGCCGCTAGGTTACACGGGACCCTACAGCGCAGCCCTATGGTGTAGTTTAATGTAGGGGGCAAACAGATCACCGCTGGTGTTTGGAAAAATACCATATTTCATAGATGGTGGTGATCCGCTGAATCATTTTTAAACATTTCACGCCACTCATGCAACCACAGCACACTTATGCTGTACCCGCACCGCTGCAGCTACGCTTTTTAGCTAAAAAGGCATGATATAACTGCCGCAGGTGATGTTTGTGACCTTATTTGTATCGTTTCCATTATAGCACGATGGACAGCCGTGGAAAAAACAGCCCTGAAATTCAAAAACTATGTGCTGGCCGTTAACATACGCATAGGCATCTAGAAAATATTGAGCGAGTTGCTTCACAAACCCTCTCAAGGCATGCTGTATGCCAATGTTCTCGGTATGCGCTGGCCTATTTTGGTACATGCCCACTACTACGCAGCGATTTTGACCACCGTGCAACAAAAATCGGGTACAAACTTTTTAGCATAGCGTGTTTCTGACTCTCAGCTGCTATTTTAATAGTTACCATACGAATATTGTAGCGAACCAAGATGTAATTACCGTATATACTCGTGTATAAGCCGAGATTTTCAGCACCTTTTTTCGTGCTGAAAATCCCCCCTCGCTATACACGAGTTCATAGGGCAGAAACCACGGGGAGGGATGCCGCAGCAGGAGTCTGTGGCTGTGATCATACTCACCCCTCCCCGGCCATCGCTGAATGTCCCTGCAATCCTGCGTTCTCCCGTCTTCTTGCAGCTCTCCAGCACTGAGCGGTGATGTAATACCGCTTCATTAAGGTCATGTAATATGACGCGACGCCACACCATGGGCGTGGCCTCCATATTCATGGCCTTAAATAGCGGTATTACAACACCGCTCAGTGCTGGAGAGCTGCAGAAGACGGGAGAACGCAGGATTGCAGTGACTGCTCAGCGATGGCAACGGGAGGGTGAGAGTATGATGGAGGAGAACAAGGAGCACGAAACAGGACGGGGGGAGAACGGTGGCAGTGGGGAAGCATAGAGGAGGATGGGCGTGGAGAACAGAGACGGGGGAAGCATGGAGCAGGACGGGGGGGGGATCGTGGACGGGGGAAGCTGGAGCAGGACGGGGAAGCATGGAGGAGGACGGGGGAAGCTGGAGCAGGAGGGGGGGAGATCTGTGGACGGGGGAAGCTGGAGCAGGACGGGGAAGCATGGAGCAGGAGGGGGGGAGATCGGTGGACGGGGAAGCTGGAGCAGGACGGGGGAAGCATGGAGCAGGAGGGGGGGGGATTGGTGGACGGGGGAAGCTGGAGCAGGACGGGGGAGATCGGTGGACGGGGGAAGCATGGAGGAGGACAATGAGCATGGAGCAGGACGGGGGAGGATGGAGGGCACAGAGGAGCACGGAGCAGGGGGGGGGGCACAGGAGGACGGAGAAGGAATGGGGGAGCACAGCGGAGGACGGAGCAGGAGGGGGAGTACAGAGGAGAATGGGGAGCACAGAGCTGGATGGGGAGCAAGGAGCAGGACGGGGGCAGCACAGAGCAGGAGGGCAGTTTATACACCCGGCTTATACATGAGTCAATAATTTTTCCCAGTTTTTTGTGGCAAAATTAGGGGGTCGGCTTATACACGGGTCGGCTTATACACGAGTATATACGGAAAATTGATTACTAACACGATTCCAGCAACTTGATGGCAAATTCACAACAAATTCGTTATGGCAGCGCTTTTTCAAGAAAACTGTCGCCGTGGTGCTTTTCTCTAGCCTGCATCAGTGTAGCCGGTAGGATACACGGGCCCCTACAGCTCAACCCTATAGTGTATTTAATGTAGGGGGCAAACAGATCATCGCTGGTGTTTGGAAAATACCATATTTCATAGATGGTGGTGATCCGCTGAATCATTTTTAAACATTTCACGCCACTCATGCACCCACAGCACACTTATGGTGTACCCGCACTGCTGCAGCTAGCGCTTTTTAGCTAAAAGGGCATGATATAACTGCCCGCAGGTGATGTTTGTGACCTTATTTGCATCATTTTCATTATAGCACGACGGACAGCCGTGGAAAAAACAACCATGAAATTCAAAAACTATGTACTGGCCGTTAACATACGCATAGTCATCTAGAAAATATTGAGCGAGTTGCTTCACAAACCCTCTCAAGGCATGCTGAATGCCAATGTTCTCGGTATGCACTACATACATCACCCAATGCATAGCCTGGGATGAGCAGCGTTCTTGCTGCACAGTCCTATTTTTAAAGATGCTATGCCCCCTCAGATATAAAAGACAGGCATGTCGGGACGTGTCCCGGCCTATTTTGGCACATGCCCACCCCTATGCATCGATATTGAGCACCGTTCAACAAAAATCAGGTACAAACTTTTTAGCATAGCTATGTTTCTGACTCTCATGCCATGCCAGAAAGGCCTATTTTGGCACAGGCCCAAGCCTATGCAACGATTTTGACCAGCATTCAACAAAAAATTGGGTGCAAACTTTTTAGCATACCTGTGTTTCTGACGCCCATGCCGTACCAGAAAGACCTATCTTGGCACAGGCCCACACTATGCAGCGATTTTGACCAGCATTCAACAAAAAATTGGGTACAAACTTTTTAACATACCTGTGTTTCGGACTCTCATGACATACCAGAAGCACACTGTGCCATGTACTCTAGCCCATAATATTTCACATCGGGTATGGGACCTACATAGCTTTGTTTTCTCAGGTATTAAAAAAGTGTGGAAAACTGAAAATCCCGAGGCCTGGGGTAATTTAGTGAGCTTCACGGGGATAAAATTTAGCGAGTCTATGAACCTTATAGACAAATCGGGTAGCGTCACACACAAGACCACGACACCTCTTAACAATAAAGTAAGAATCGTGGCGACCGGCATTGTGGGCTATAAATGTATACCCTGAAAATTTACCGTTGGTAAAGAACAGTAAAAAGTCGTGCGTACAACTATCACCCTCAAACTCCAAGCGCTATCACAAACACTATTACCTACAGAGGTCACCCCACGAGAATTTCTGTATGTGTGTATCAAAATGCTCCATGCTTTGACCGATTGTTTGCTCGTGAATGCTGCATCTCCAGGGTCATCATAGTTGTGTAAATGCGCTGTGAGATCTTGTATCGGCCCCCTAGGGTGTAATGCGTGAGCATTTTAATTATTTTTCAATTCATAACCATAAGTTCTCAGGCAGACAGGTTTATTTCACAGAAGTTGACTGTACAGTTGCATAATTTTTGTTTAAAATCATACATTTGCATAATTTTGTTTAAAATCGCACAGTTCTGCGATAATGTCGGGTGTTGGACACGCACTTATCAGTCTTCATACGTGTCGCAGAAAGATTTTAGTCTGTTCTGTGCGAGTTTATTATGCACATACTGTGCAGACATGTCAAGAAACATTTTGGCGTGTTCAGCAGTCCATACGGGTGTTGGTATGTAAGGTGAGCGACCATCAGCCTTCTGCTTCTTACTTACACGACGGCGCGATACCGCGCGTTTCTTTGGCGCTAATGCATCGGATGAATTGGCAGCTGCTGCTTCGCGTTGCTATTTGCAGATTCTGTAGCTTGACACAGACGTATATTCTTACGCCTACTACTCTCCGTATTCCCGGGGTGGACGGTTGTCGCGTCACTTTCTCCACGATCTGCGACACACATGAGTGAAAGAGGTTCCGTTCTCACCTCCGCTCTGTTCTCAAATCCATAATTGCGCTGTTGCAAAACTCGCGAATGATGTCCTCCGTAACTAAAGAAAAGATACGTGGTGTATTAACCGCTAAGCGGACGAGATATAGGAAAAGCTACAGGCCCCACTTTACTCTGATTCAACGCGATATTTGTAAAGCTACCAGCACCGATTATCTGTGAAACGCTGCATGATTGTTTGTATAAGTACACTATAGAGCGGCCTAGACATATATACTTACAAGGATCCCCTGGGTGCTGATCTACAGAGAATGCTGAATTAACAGACATCACGCTGCTCGGTCGCGGCCGTATGGGGCTGATTTGTCCCTCAAACTGCAACCTCACGGGCGATACTTTAGCAGCTGTAAATAAAATATAACATACATGAATGCGCAAAACACTCACAAACCTAACTTGACACACGTAAATAAAATATATCTACTAGTTACCGCAGAAATTTTTAGCTGCATGTATAAGTGCACTATAGAGCTGCGTAGACATATATGCTTACAAGTATGAGACGTGTAGTGTAGTTCAGAGATTGGTGAATTAAACGGTGTGGAGTTGCTCGGTCGTTGTCGTATGGGGCTGTTTTCTTTTTCAACCTGCAGCCTCCTGCACGCTAATTTAACAGCTGTAAATAAAATATAACTATTAGTCGCCTCAGAAAATATATCTACACGGCCCACACGCACAAAGCTAAATTCGCAAAGCTACCGTAACGCGCGTAAATAAAATATATCCACTAGTTATCGGTGGGGGTTGCAGGGTACAGAGGATACAAACACATATCACCCGGTTTCAAGGACCCGCTACCTTTTCTATCTACAGGTTTATATTATTAAAACTTCTGCACTGTTACAACTTATCAACGCAGCGTATATAACTACAGGTTTATATTATTAAAACATGTCTAGCTAACGATCCTGGCATCTAAAATAAAATTAACTGTATGGATTTTAGCGGCAGTCTATATTAATTATTAATATTAATAGTAGACGTTATAAATTTACAGCTACAAGGTAATGATGGTGGGGGTTCGGGCGTGAAATATTGCTTCTCTAATATTGTTTCAACGCGGTTAGCCGCCATGATCCCTCTGTAAAACATGAATGGGATGTTTTTTCTGCCCCTAGCGTAGGGGCATTGACAGAGGGCGGGTTCTCTCTGCTAGGCCTAATAAATACAAGGCGGTCACAATCAATACAACTCGCACTTGTAAAGGTTCGCATCTCACAGACACACGCGGATCTGAACATTCGCATCTCACAGGACACACGGCGGATCTGAACAGGCCTAAAGTGAGTATTTTTATGTCTTTCGTTTCAATTATATTTAAGTTTGTGTAGTATTTGTATGAACAGGTTAGCCGTGTTTTCATACTTGATCTTTATTTGCTTTAATTCAAAAGCGGACCCTTTTGATTCAAGATGGAGTCCAGATATTCTCGCGGTCAATATTCTGCTTTGCTTTCACCAGAACAATCGGGTAAATTTTACCCCGTATATAGTGTACGCCGTATTGTCTCGGGCTGTCTGAGTCTGCGCTTTGTTTATATAAATGATATATTTCATTCTTTCTTATTTAGAAGTGGGAGTCCATTCAGGCTACTCCTATGAGAACCGGTTCATTACGCCGAACCTGTTAGAGGATGGCAACTCTGCTAACGGGCGACGAGGCTCAAGCTCTCACCAGTCTGTCACAGGCAAGAAACTTATAGCTATATCAGATGTTTTAAACCTATGTATCTAGCAGGGTAATTAAATACATTTTCTCATACAGATACAGTTCGCCTCCAAGCGGACTGGGCGGTTGAAAACACAGTGGCAGCTGAGGCGCTCGAGCATCGCGATTCCGATGTTGAGATCGTGGAGGGTCCCCAGGATTCAGATGTCGAGTTCGTAGAACCGGATTATAATCCTCTAACTCGCGCGATACCCTACGCTCCTAAAAGATGGAGTGATTCGCTAAGCACACGGCGCTGGAATAGAAAAGGTAGTGGGTCCTTGAAACCCGGGTGATATGTGTTTGTATCCTCTGTACCCTGCAACCCCCACCGATAACTAGTGGATATATTTTATTTACGCGCGTTACGGTAGCTTTGCGAATTTAGCTTTGTGCGTGTGGGCCGTGTAGATATAATTTCTGAGGCGACTAATAGTTATATTTTATTTACAGCTGTTAAATTAGCGTACAAGGAGGCTGCAGGTTGAAAAAGAAAACAGCCCCATACGACAACAACCGAGCAACTCCACACCGTTTAATTCACCAATCTCTGAACTACACTACACGTCTCATACTTGTAAGCATATATGTCTACGTAGCTCTATAGTGCACTTATACATGCAGCTAAAAATTTCTGCGGTAACTAGTAGATATATTTTATTTACGTGTGTCAAGTTAGTTTGTGAGTGTTTTGCGCATTCATGTATGTTATATTTTATTTACAGCTGCTAAAGTATCGCCCGTGAGGTTGCAGTTTGAGGGAGAAATCAGCCCATACGGCCGCGACCGAGCAGCGTGATGTCTGTTAATTCAGCATTCTCTGTAGATCAGCACCCAGGGATACTTGTAAGTATATACAGTATGTCTAGGCCGCTCTATAGTGTACTTATACAAACAATCATGCAGCGTTTCACAGATAATCGGTGCTGGTAGCTTTACAAATATCGCGTTGAATCAGAGTAAAGTGGGGCCTGTAGCTTTTCCTATATCTCGCCCGCTTAGCGGTTAACTACACCACGTATCTTTTCTTTAGTTACAGAGGATCGTCATTCGCGAGTTTTGCAACAGCGCAATTATGGATTTGAGAACAGATCGGAGGTGAGAACGGAACCTCTTTCACTCATGTGTGTCGCAGATCGTGGAGAAAGCGACGCGACAACCGTCCACCCCGGGAATACGGAGAGTAGTAGGCGTAAGAATATACGTCTGTGTCAAGCTACAGAATCTGCAAATAGCAACGCGGAAGCAGCAGCTGCAAATTCAGCCGATGCATTAGCGCCAAAGAAACGCGCGGTATCGCGCCGTCGTGTAAGTAAGAAGCAGAAGGCTGATGGTCGATCGCCTTACACACCAACACCCGTATGGACAGCTGAACACGCCAAAATGTTTCTTGACATGTCTGCACAGTATGTGCATAATAAACTCGCACAGAACAGACTAAAATCTTTCTGCGACACGTATGAGAGACTGATAAGTGCGTGTCCAACACCCGACATTATCGCAGAACTGTGCGATTTTAAACAAAATTATGCAAATGTATGATTTTAAACAAAAATTATGCAACTGTACAGTCAACTTCTGTGAATAAACCTGTCTGCCTGAGAACTTATGGTTATGAATTGAAAAATAATTAAAATGCTCACGCATTACACCCTAGGGGCCGATACACGATCTCACAGCGCATTTACACAACTATGATGACCCTGGAGATGTCAGCATTCACGAGCAAACAATCGGTCAAAGCATGGAGCATCTTGATACACACATACAGAAATTCTCGTGGGGTGACCTCTGTAGGTAATAGTGTTTGTGATAGCGCTTGGAGTTTGAGGGTGATAGTTGTACGCACGACTTTTTACTGTTCTTTACCAACGGTAAATTTTCAGGGTATACATTTATAGCCCACAATGCCGGTCGCCACGATTCTTACTTTATTGTTAAGAGGTGTCGTGGTCTTGTGTGTGACGCTACCCGATTTGTCTATAAGGTTCATAAACTCGCTAAATTTTATCCCGTGAAGCTCACTAAATTACCCCAGGCCTCGGGATTTTCAGTTTTCCACACTTTTTTAATACCTGAGAAAACAAAGCTATGTAGGTCCCATACCCGATGTGAAATATTATGGGCTAGAGTACATGGCACAGTGTGCTTCTGGTATGTCATGAGAGTCCAAAACACAGGTATGTTAAAAAGTTTGTACCCAATTTTTTGTTGAATTCTGGTCAAAATCGCTGCATAGGTGTGGGCCTGTGCCAAGATAGGTCTTTCTGGTACGGCATGGGAGTCAGAAACACAAGTATGCTAAAAAGTTTGCACCCAATTTTTTGTTGAATGCTGGTCAAAATCGTTGCATAGGCTTGGGCCTGTGCCAAAATAGGCCTTTCTGGCATGGCATGAGAGTCAGAAACATAGCTATGCTAAAAAGTTTGTACCTGATTTTTGTTGAACGGTGCTCAATATCGATGCATAGGGGTGGGCATGTGCCAAAATAGGCCGGGACACGTCCCGACATGCCTGTCTTTTATATCTGAGGGGGCATAGCATCTTTAAAAATAGGACTGTGCAGCAAGAACGCTGCTCATCCCAGGCTATGCATTGGGTGATGTATGTAGTGCATACCGAGAACATTGGCATTCAGCATGCCTTGAGAGGGTTTGTGAAGCAACTCGCTCAATATTTTCTAGATGACTATGCGTATGTTAACGACCAGTACATAGTTTTTGAATTTCATGGTTGTTTTTTCCACGGCTGTCCGTCGTGCTATAATGAAAATGATGCAAATAAGGTCACAAACATCACCTGCGGGCAGTTATATCATGCCCTTTTAGCTAAAAAGCGCTAGCTGCATCAGTGCGGGTACACCATAAGTGTGCTGTGAGTGCATGAGTGGCATGAAATGTTTAAAAATGATTCAGCGGATCACCACCATCTATGAAATATGGTATTTTCCAAACACCAGCGATGATCTGTTTGCCCCCTACATTAAACTACACTATAGGGTTGAGCTGTAGGGCCTGTGTATCCTACCGGCTACACTGATGCAGGCTAGAGAAAAGCACCACCGCGACAGTTTTCTTGAAAAAGCGCTGCCATAACAAATTTGTTGTGAATTTGCCATCAAGTTGCTGGAATCGTGTTAGTAATCAATTTAATACATCTTGGTTCGCTACAATATTCGTATGGTAACTATTAAAATAGCAGCTGAGCGTCAGAAACACCGCTATGCTAAAAAGTTTGTACACGATTTTTGTTGCATGGTGGTCAAAATCGCTGCGTAGTTGTGGGCATGTACCAAAATAGGCCAGCGCATACTGAGAACATTGGCATACAGCATGCCTTGAGAGGGTTTGTGAAGCAACTCGCTCAATATTTTCTAGATGCCTATGCGTATGTTAACGGCCAGCACATAGTTTTTGAATTTCAGGGCTGTTTTTTCCACGGCTGTCCATCGTGCTATAATGGAAATGATGCAAATAAGGTCACAAACATCACCTGCGGGCAGTTATATCATGCCTTTTTAGCTAAAAAGCGCTAGCTGCAGCGGTGCGGGTACACCATAAGTGTGCTGTGGTTGCATGAGTGGCGTGAAATGTTTAAAAATGATTCAGCGGATCACCACCATCTATGAAATATGGTATTTTCCAAACACCAGCGGTGATCTGTTTGCCCCCTACATTAAACGACACCATAGGGCTGCGCTGTAGGGTCCCGTGTAACCTAGCGGCTACGCTGATGAAGGCTAGAGAAAAGCACCACAGTGACAGTTTTCTTGAAAAAGAGCTGCCAAAATAACGAATTTGCTCTGAATTTGACATCAAGTTGCTGGAATCGTGTAAGCATTCAATTTAATACACCTTGATTCGCTACAATATCGGTATGGTAACTATTAAAATAGCAACTGAGGGTCAGAAACACCGCTATGCTAAAAAGTTGTCTTTCACATACATGAATATAAAATGAGTTGCATACTATCATATAATATTGAGATTTACTCCAACATATAATGACATTTGGTTATACCTGTCTAGAGAGAATTCCTGTAATCAGTGCAGAAACAGACTTCGACCTTCTCTCAATTGTACTTACAGTTCATGACACAATACAGGGTTAATTACTACGTGTACTTTCTAGCAAATGAATTACCATATCTAAATACCATCGACCTTCCCACAATTGTACTTACAGGTCATGACACACCACAACCCTGGTACACCTCTGCTAATACGTTACCTATCTTTAACTGATCAAACACTGAATTACCATAGCTTGTGACCCTCTCTCAATTGTACCTCTCAACATGAGAGTCAGAAACATATCACTGCTGCACTCCTGCTAAAAAGATACGTAGCCTGTTTTTATTCACTATGTTCCTATAAAAAGATACGTAGCCTGTTTTTATTCACTATGTTCCTATATCCTGGATAATACTGTAGAATAAACTCCTTTTAGTCTGTACATAGGCTGCTAAGATATAAATCAAATGTGTTATAAGGCGAAACTTCAAATAAAACCTGTCCTTCATTTCACAAACTCACTTCTGCGGCTGTGGCAGGCTAGAAAAGCCCTTTACATACATTTACTACTGAACTTAAAATCTCTCCCACAAAAAAGAGCCTTATAAAATCAAGAATCAGTTTGATACACATTTCCACCACAGACTGATCAAACCCACTGGATAAAATATAAATAGAGACGAATAAATTCATGAATCACTTTGATTGAAATTCACAGATTCAGCAGTCCTGATTTCCCAGTCAGATCAATCTGACAGGGAGACGGATTAAATGATAGGGGGCGTGACGACCTGTCAGATTGAGTTTGATGAGTAATATAACTCCTATACTACTTGCATGGCCCCCTCAGTCCCCTATCCTGATATGCATGGCCCCCGCAGTCTCCTATCCTGATATGCATGGCCCCCTCAGTCCCCTATCCTGATATGCATGGCCCCCGCAGTCCCCTATCCTGATATGCATGGCCCCCTCAGTCCCCTATCCTGATATGCATGGCCCCCTCAGTCCCCTATCCTGATATGCATGGCCCTCGCAGTCCCCTATCCTGATATGCATGGCCCCCTCAGTCCCCTATCCTGATATGCATGGCCCCCTCAGTCCCCTATCCTGGTATGCATGGCCCCCCAGTCCCCTATCCTGATATGCACGGCCCCCTCAGTCACCTATCCTGATATGCATGGCCCCCTCAGTCCCCTATCCTGATATGCATGGCCCCCGCAGTCCCCTATCCTTATATGCATGGCCCCCGCAGTCCCCTATCCTGATATGCATGGCCCCCGCAGTCCCCTATCCTGATATGCATGGCCCTCTCACCCCCGTATCCTGATATGTATGGTCCCTTTCACCCCTATGAAACTGCACACATACAAAAAAAACAAAACATTTATACTCACCTTTCTTCCCCATGCTCCAGCGTTGTCCCGTTCTGCCAGAGGCTGGGGAAGAGTGTGGCGCCGGAGTACCCGCATTCCAGCGCCATTTTCTTGAAAACACTGCAGTGTGTGTTCCACAAAATGGAGCCGAAAAGCGCGAACTGGGCATGCGCCAATGATGGCGAAATCGACGCCTGCGCAGTCCTCGCTTTACGGCGTCATTTTCTTGAAGACACACTGCAGTGTGTCTTCCACAATATGGCGCCGGAAAGCGCGAATTGGGCATGCGCCGATTCCAGCGCCACAACCCGCCCTCTCCAGTCCTGACATCCCAGCAAGACCCCGCGGCGCCAGCAACACGGGATCGGTGGGATCGGTAAGGGGTTGTGGCGAAGATCGAGGTATGCGTTCTCTCTTCACACAGGTAACCAAATCATTCATCCTCTGAATTGATAGTCTCTGCATGTATGCACTCCATTCATTGTCAGCAAGCAGCTGAATGACACAAGCCCCTTCTGTCTTGCATGTGGAAATATATAGCAATGGTAACCAAATCATTCATCCTCTGAATTGATAGTCTCTGCATGTATGCACTCCATTCATTGTCAGCAAGCAGCTGAATGACACAAGCCCCTTCTGTCTTGCATGTGGAAATATATAGCAATAGTATGCACTCCATACTTCTGATTGCTGCCAACCACTGCTGTACCATCTTGCAACATAATTTAATGTGCCTGGTAAAACTTTAGTATAATTCATTTTTTGCACTGTGCTTAATACTTACTGCTGTGTATTCCTGTGACTGGGGCCTCTGTAGATGCTATCAGGTGGAAAGTGCTATAACATATAGATGTTGCCAGGTCTAGTGCCTTTGATGATCTAACCACCCCCTGGTGTGCTGGCCCCAGCTGGCAAATTATCCCAAAGCAGCTCCCACAATCCCACTTTCCTGACCCTGTAGTGTGGACTATATATTTAGGAGTAGTCTAAGGGGCGCATGCATTGTGGGGGCGCATGCATCCCAGAAGTTAAGCATCACAGAAGAAAAGCATCTTGAAAACGGCAGTTATTCATGGCAGTTAATCAGGGCTGGAATCAGGTACCCCACACTTTGCCTTATTTTTCATTATGTACTTTATCTATTTCCTCCTGTGTTCCCTTGCCACCCACATTCACCGCCCCATCCCCCCTCCATCACGACTCATACACATCAGCCCCTCCATACTTCCCTCTCCCATGTACAGCTCCCATGCACTCCTCACCTTCCTGAAAAACCTCAGCCCATCTTGCCCAAACACATCACAGAAAAAACCTACTTACAATTCCAACAACTACCTGCTCTTTATCTTCCTACTCCTACTGATTTCAGGGGACATCTCCCCCAACCCTGGTCCACCATCCCCCAACCTCAATCCCTATCCTACCTCATACCGAAACCATAATAATCTTATTAATATTACTTGCACTCCCTCATCTTCTTCTTTCAATTGTGCCCTCTGGAATCCACGGTCTGCATGCAACAAGCTATCCTTCCTGCACAACTACTTTCTGAACAACTCTCTTAATCTGTTGGCCCTCACTGAAACCTGGATTCAGGATTCTGACACTGTCTCCCTGCTGCCATTTCCTATGGTGGTTTACAGTTCTCCCATTCCCCGAGACCCACAAACAGACATGGTGGTGGAGTTGGCATACTCCTGTCCTCACAATGCACTTTCCAGGTCATCCCCCCAATTCCATCACTCTCATTCCCTTCTTTTGAGGTCCACACCATCAGGCTCTTCCATCCCCTCTCCCTCAGAGTAGCGGTCATATATCGGCCCCCAGGCTCACCCACCCAGTTCCTCGACCACTTCTCAGCCTGGCTGCCGCACTTCATGTCCTCAGAACTACCAACCCTTATCCTTGGAGACTTCAACATCCCAATTAACAGCCCTACTTCCACATCTGCATCTCAGCTTCTATCACTAACCACTTCTCTAGGCCTCTCACAGCTTTCAACCTCTGAGACACACAAGGATGGCAACACCCTTGACCTGGTCTTTGTCCGCCTCTGTTCAATCTCCCACCTAAATAACTCACCGCTTCCACTCTCTGACCACAACATTCTCTCCTTCACGCTCACAAATCCTCCACCACCCCAGCGCACTCCTACCTACCACACATTCAGAAATCTACAAGCCATTAACCCTCAGACACTTTCAGACTCCCTACACTCATCGCTGTCCCCAATCTCCTTTTTTTCCTGTCCTGATCTGGCTGTTCATCACTACAATGACATTCTTAGAAGCACCCTTGACCAAGTAGCACCGCTCACCCTCAGAACCTCCAAACACAAAGTAAAACAGCCCTGGCTCACATTGCAAACTCGACTTCTTCAGCGATGCTCTAGGAGTGCTGAACGCCTCTGGAGAAAACCTGCACACCAGAAGACTTCATCCACTTTAAATTCATGTTAAGAACTTATAATGCTGCCCTTCACCTCGCCAAACAGACCTACTTCACCACCCTGATCTCCTCACTAGCCAACAACCCCAAGAAACTTTTTGACACTTTTCACTCCCTCCTCAGGCCAAAAGCACAAGCCCCTATCACAGACATTTGTGCTGACGACCTGGCCTCCCACTTTATAGAAAAAATAGATACTATCCGTCAGGAAATCTGCTCTCAACCACCAAGTGCTGTGACTCCCATCCCTCCCTGCATTTCCCCTGGCTCACTTTCCACATTTGATCCCATCACAGAAGAAGAAGTCTCCAGACTCCTCTCTTCCTCTCATCCGACTACATGCACTACCGACCCCATTCCCTCACATCTCCTCCAGTCTCTCTCTCCAGTTGTCACAACTCACCTAACTACAATCTTTAATCTCTCACTCTCCTCTGGCATTTTCCCATCCTCCTTCAAACACTCCATCATTACTCCATTACTAAAGAAACCCGCTCTCGACCCTTCCTGCACAAACAACTACAGACCGGTCTCCAATCTCCCCTTCATCTCTAAACTCTTGGAGCGCCTAGTCTACTCCCGCCTCACCCGTTACCTCTCCACTTACTCCCTCCTAGACCCTTCACAGTCCGGCTTCCGCCCCCTACATTCGACTGAAACTGCACTCATCAAAGTGACCAATGACCTTCTTACAGCAAAACGTAACGGCGACCACTCTCTGCTCATTCTACTCTACCTTTCTGCAGCTTTCGACACTGTTGACCACTGTCTCCTACTGTCTAGGCTCCAGTCACTAGGTATTAAGGACACTGTTCTCTCCTGGTTCTCCTCCTATCTTTCTGACCGCTCCTTCAGTGTTTTGTTCTCTGGCTCCACGTCATCTCCTCTTCCTCTCACTGTCGGTGTACCCCAGGGCTCAGTCCTTGGCCCCCTTCTCTTCTCTCTCTACACGGCCCCAATTGGACAGACCATCAGCAGATTTGGCTTTCAGTACCATCTTTATGCCGATGACACACAACTATACACGTCATCCCCCGACCTTACCCCCGCTGTTCTACAGAACACCACCGACTGTCTGTCCGCAGTCTCCAACATCATGTCCGCTCTCTATCTGAAAATTAACCTCTCCAAGACTGAACTCCTTCTGCTCCCGCCGTCTACTAACCTCCCTAAATCTGACATTTCCCTCTCTGTGGGCGGCACCATAATAACACCCCGGCAGCAGGCTCGCTGTCTGGGTGTTATGTTTGACACCAATCTCTCCTTCACCTCCCATATACAATCTCTTGCCCGCTCTTGCCGTCTACACCTAAAGAACATCTCTAGAATCTGCCCTTTTCTCACCATGGAAACAACAAAAACCCTCACTGTAGCATTGATCCACTCCCGCCTGGACTACTGCAACGCTCTATTACTTGGCCTCCCCATTTCTCGACTATCCCCTCTCCAGTCCATCCTTAATGCAGCAGCCAGGGTCATCCATCTGGCTAATCGGTACTCGGACGCGTCCGCTCTTCGCCAGTCCTTACACTGGCTGCCCATTCATTATAGGATCCAATTCAAAGTACTGGTTCTCACCCACAAAGCTCTCCACAGTGCAGCACCCCCCTACATCTCCTCCCTCATTTCTATCTATCGGCCTAACCGACTGCTGCGCTCTGCAAATGACTTTCGACTAACCTCTGCACTAATCCGTACCTCCCACTCCCGACTCCAAGACTTCTCCGGCGCTGCGCCAATCCTCTGGAATGCTCTACCCCAAGAAATTAGGACTATCCACAATTTGCATGGTTTCAGGCGCTCCCTCAAAACACATTTGTTCAGAGTGGCCTATCACATTCACTAACCAAAGTCGTTCTATGTTTAAGTGTGTATGTGTAGCCCATTCACAATCTCCATCCATGCCTCACTCCCTCAAGATGGCTGGACCATCATTTTAAATGCACCATTATTAGAGTTGAGCGATACTTTCCGATATGCTAAAGTATCGGAATCGGAATGGTATCGCCGATATCACTAAAATATCGGCGATACCCGATACCGATACCGGAAGTCCCATGTAAGTCTATGGGAACAAAATATCGCAACTAAAAAAAACCCATTCTTTCCTTGTAAACACTAAATATACACACATAGAATACATATATATATATATATATACATGTCATTGTGACATATATATATACATATATGTATAGTTTATACACTTCTACATAGTAAAATATCCTTTGATTCAATTGCCGGGTAAAGCCGGCTTCAGTGAAAAGACAGAAGCACCCGACATGAAATGACACTTGGTGTACATAGGGTTAAACATTTCTTTTCATGTCCTTTGCTATCTAATTTGCACAAACAATTAAATCAGACTATGTGTGCAAAATTTCACACCTGTAGGGGTTAATTAAAGGTGTAAATTCGTTGTAAAAAAACGGACTTTTTTGCTACGAATTTACACCTTTAATTAACCCCTAGAGGTGTGAAATTTTGCACACATAGTCTGATTTAATTGTTTGTGAAAATTAGATAGCAAAGGACATGAAAATACATGGTTAACCCTATGTACACCAAGTGTCATTTCATGTCGGGTCACCCGACATGAAATGACACTTGGTGTACATAGGGTTAAACATTTCTTTCATGTCCTTTGCTATCTAATTTGCACAAACAATTAAATCAGACTATGTGTGCAAAATTTCACACCTGTAGGGGTTAATTAAAGGTGTAAATTCGTTGTAAAAAAAACGGACTTTTTTGCTACGAATTTACACCTTTAATTAACCCCTACAGGTGTGAAATTTTGCACACATAGTCTGATTTAATTGTTTGTGAAAATTAGATAGCAAAGGACATGAAAATACATGGTTAACCCTATGTACACCAAGTGTCATTTCATGTCGGGTCACCCGACATGAAATGACACTTGGTGTACATAGGGTTAAACATTTCTTTTCATGTCCTTTGCTATCTAATTTGCACAAACAATTAAATCAGACTATGTGTGCAAAATTTCACACCTGTAGGGGTTAATTAAAGGTGTAAATTCGTTGTAAAAAAAACGGACTTTTTTGCTACGAATTTACACCTTTAATTAACCCCTACAGGTGTGAAATTTTGCACACATAGTCTGATTTAATTGTTTGTGCAAATTAGATAGCAAAGGACATGAAAAGACATGGTTAACCCTATGTACACCAAGTGTCATTTCATGTCGGGTTCTGCATTTTCACAAAAGCCGGCAATTGAATTAGCGGCTATTATACTATGTAGAAGTGTATGAACTACAAATATAAATATATATATATATGTGTCACAAATTCAATGACATGTATATATATATATATATGAGGTGTAAAATTGCTGAAAAAAAATGCGTGGGCTCCCGCCCTATTTTCGCAACCAGACAGACAAAGCCAGTGAGTGGGGGCAGATAATAATAGCCCAGAGAGGGACCATTATTTTTGGCCCCCCCCGGCTACTTAACATCTGCCCCCAGACACCCCAGAAAGGGCAAATCTCTAATTAGATTTGCCCTTTCTGGCACTTTGCCCGTCTATTCCCATTGCCCTGTAGCGGTGGCGAATGGGTTAATAAGGGGTTAAAATGACCTTGCAATTGAAAGGTCACTTTAAGCCAGGTTAATAATTGAGAGCTGTCAATTAGACAACTATCAATTATTAATCCTATTGTATGAAAGAAAAATCAAACACACACACTTTAATAAAAAAGTTTAATGAAATAATCACACAGTTTTTGACCATATTTTATTTACCTGCTAAAACCATTTCCTGTAATAAAAATAAAATAAAAAAGCAAAATTATTCTTACCTATCCCATGCACAGTCAGGTCCCATGGTGTAATCCTTCAGAAAGGGTTAATGTTTACTGCAGGGACCGCAGCTAATGCTGCAGCCTCACAGTAAACCCCAAATGAATGAGTTCCTCTCCTGCCTGACAGGAGAGTAAAGGCTGGGTGTCACATAACGATACACCAGCGATCCCGACAACGATATGCACTTGTCAGGATCGCTGGTGTATCGCTACATGATCGCTGCTGAGCTGCCAAACAGGCAGCTCAGGCAGCGATCTGGGACAGCGACACTGCGGGTAACATCGCTTAAGGGCCCGTCTCACATAGCGATATCGCTACCGAGATCGCTGCTGAGTCACTAGTTTTGTGACGCAGCAGCGAGCTCACCAGCGATATCGCTGTGTGTGACATTCAGCGACGATCAGCCCCCCTGCCGGGTATCGCTGATCGTCGCAGAAATGTCAGGACCTTTTTTTGATCGCTGGTTTCCCTCTGACAGGCACGCATCGCTGCGTGTGACAGGCGGGAGACCAGCGATCCGCTGGTAACCAAGGTACACAGCGGGTTTCCAGGCACCGCGCAGCGCTTGGAAACCCGCTGTGTACCTTGGATACCAGCTCCCTGCATCAGGGCGCTGGTATCCAAGGTACACAGCGGGTTTCTAGGCACAGCCCCGCGCCTGGAAACCCGCTGTGTACCTTGGTTACCAGCGGATCGCTGGTCTCCCGCCTGTCACACGCAGCGATGTGTGCCTGTCAGCGGGAAACCAGCGATCAAAAAAAGGTCCTGACATTTCAGCGACGATCAGCGATACCCGGCAGGGGGGCTGATCGTCGCTGAATGTCACACACAGCGATATCGCTGGTGAGCTCGCTGCTGCGTCACAAAACTAGTGACTCAGCAGCGATCTCGGTAGCGATATCGCTATGTGAGACGGGCCCTTAAGTGGAAAGCTTAATTGATTGCTTTCCACTTTCACTTCAGGTCAGCCAGGGACACAATCAGTGACGTCAGAGGGAACTGATTAACAAAAATAGGGGTTCCCTTCGAAAAAAAAATGGCGTGGGGTCCCCCCTATTTTTGTTAACCAGCCAGATGAAGCAGACCGCTGAGGCCTGGATTTTCAGGCTGTTAAGGAGCCAAGATCCATGGACCTTGCCAGCCTGATAATACTAGGCCACAGCAGTCTGCATATCTTGGCTGATTAACAAAAATAGGGGATCCCCTCGAAAAAAATTGGCGTGGGGTCCCCCCTATTTTTGTTAACCAGCCAGATGAAGCAGACCGCTGAGGCCTGGATTTTCAGGCTGTTAAGGAGCCAAGATCCATGGACCTTGCCAGCCTGATAATACCAGGCCACAGCAGTCTGCATATCTTGGCTGATTAACAAAAATAGGGGATCCCCTCGAAAAAAATTGGCGTGGGGTCCCCCCTATTTTTGTTAACCAGCCAGATGAAGCAGACCGCTGAGGCCTGGATTTTCAGGCTGTTAAGGAGCCAAGATCCATGGACCTTGCCAGCCTGATAATACCAGGCCACAGCAGTCTGCATATCTTGGCTGATTAACAAAAATAGGGGATCCCCTCGAAAAAAATTGGCGTGGGGTCCCCCCTATTTTTGTTAACCAGCCAGATGAAGCAGACCGCTGAGGCCTGGATTTTCAGGCTGTTAAGGAGCCAAGATCCATGGACCTTGCCAGCCTGATAATACTAGGCCACAGCAGTCTGCATATCTTGGCTGATTAACAAAAATAGGGGATCCCCTCGAAAAAAATTGGCGTGGGGTCCCCCCTATTTTTGTTAACCAGCCAGATGAAGCAGACCGCTGAGGCCTGGATTTTCAGGCTGTTAAGGAGCCAAGATCCATGGACCTTGCCAGCCTGATAATACCAGGCCACAGCAGTCTGCATATCTTGGCTGATTAACAAAAATAGGGGATCCCCTCGAAAAAAATTGGCGTGGGGTCCCCCCTATTTTTGTTAACCAGCCAGATGAAGCAGACCGCTGAGGCCTGGTTTTTCAGGCTGGTAAGGATCCAATATCCATGGACCTTGCAAGCCTGATAATACCAGGCCACAGCAGTCTGCTTAGCTTGGCTGGTTAACAAAAATAGGGGATCCCCTCGAAAAAAAAAACGGCGTGGGGATCCCCCCTATTTTTGTTAACCAGCCAAGTAAAATGCAGACTGCTGCGGCCTGGTATTAAAAGACTGTCAAGGCCCATGGATTTTGGCCCTCAACAGCCTGATAATACCAGGCTACAGCAGCCCCACATTTGGCGCATCAAAAGATGTGCCAATTGTGGCACTTTACCCGGCTCTTCCCACTTGCCCTGTAGCGGTGGCAAGCGGGGTAATAAGGGGTTATTGTCACCGTTGATTGCACGGTGACAATAAGCCCGGTTAATAATGGAGAGGCGTCAATAAGACACCGATCCATTATTAATCCCAAAGTTATTAAATGTATAAAAAAAAAGACACAGCAAGAAAAAAGTATTTTAATGAAATAAAAGAGACAACACAGTTTTCATTTCTTTTATTATACACTCATTCCTGCGACGCCATCGATCTCCTGTAAAAAAAGAAAAAAAACAAACCAACAGTATACCACCTGTCCGACGCAGTCCATAGTAACGACTGTCCCACGACGATCCAGCTCTGCTACATCGCAATGACAGGCAGAGCCTGTCATTGCAACGCAGCACAGCTGATTACCTGCTTCCCCGGCGGTGACGTCATCGGACTGACTGCTTTACGGCCGGGATTACCCAGCAGTCACTGCAGTTATCGCGAGAAACTGCATGTGACCGCCGGGGAGAAGAGGATGGCGGCCATGAAGCAGTGCAGGACGTGACCGCCGGAGATCTTCTGCCAGGTAAGTGCCGCTGACTCCTGACAGACCCGACAGACGGACACTGACAGTGACAGTGACATCCCGATTCCGGTATCCGATAAGACGAAAATATCGGAACTCGGAATCGGAATTCCGATACAGCTAATATCGGCCGATACCCGATATTTGCAGTATCGGAATGCTCAACACTAACCATTATATATACACACCTGTACTTTGTATCTCCCCCACCTCATTGTAGATTGTAAGCTCTCACGAGCAGGGTCGGCTTATTTTGCTTTAATTATTGTATTGTTAACGTTGTTACCTATGACTTGTGTTTTGAAACTGTTAAACTGTAAAGCGCTGCAGAATATGTTGGCGCTATATAAATAAAGATTATTATTATTATCTTCTGGGCCACCCTCCTCATCGCCGGGAGCGTTACTCTGTCCAGACTGTGCAGGCACGTCGCGCTTGCGCAGTCTATAAAGGATTCAGACAGAGTGACGCTCCCAGCGTTATATTATAGATATAGATATGAATCAATTACAAAAAGGAAAATGGGCGAATGCATGGTTAGTACCTAGAAGCACACCCCTTTTAAAGTATCTCAGCTTGTAAAAACTTTTTGTAGCCATACAAGAGTATTTCAATTCTTGTTCTAGTGATTTTCATTCATTCTTACTTGAAAAATTCTTCGAGCTCTGTGAAATTCCAGGGTCGTCTTGCACACACTGCTATTTGGAGGTCTAGCCACAGATTTTCAATGATGTGCAGATCTGTGGACTGTGAGGGTCATTCTAAAGCCGGAGTCACACCTAAACGTATGAAAAATCGGTCTGACTCTCGCTGCCGAGAATTGCCTGAGTGTAATGTGAGTGTCAAGCAAGTGTCATGTGATTACAATCCGATTTTTCACATCACGCATAAGATTTACATCTGAATGCAGTGAAATTGCTATCCGATTGCAATGAGGTTTTAACATGAGCTTTTACATACAGCAAATCTCTATGTCATTTACACATCGTTTTCAAAGGAAATATTTGTCAAAACACACACACATATACATATATATATATATATATAATATATATATATTTATTTATATACAGTACAGACCAAAAGTTTGGACACACCTTCTCATTCAAAGATTTTTCTGTATTTTCATGACTATGAAAATTGTACAATTCACACTGAAGGCATCAAAACTATGAATTACCACATGTGAAATTATATACTTAACAAAAAAAGTGTAAAACAACTGAAAATATGTCTTATATTCTAGTTCTTCAAAGTAGCTACCTTTTGCTTTGATTACTGCTTTGCATACTCTTGGCATTCTCTTGATGAGCTTCAAGAGGTAGTCACAGGAAATGGTTTTCACTTCACAGGTGTGCCCTGTCAGGTTTAATAAGTGTGATTTCTTGCCTTATAAATGGGGTTGGGACCATCAGTTGTGTTGTGCAGAAGTCTGGCAGATACACAGCTGATTGTCCTACTGAATAGACTGTTAGAATGTGTATTATGGCAAAAAAAAAGCAGCTAAGTAAAGAAAAACGAGTGGTCATCATTACTAAGAAATGAAGGTCAGTCAGTCAGAAAAATTGGGAAAACTTGAAAGTGTCCCAAGTGCAGTTGCAAAAACCATCAAGCACTACAAAGAAACTGTCTCACATGAGACCGCCCCATGAAAGGAAGACAAAGAGTCACCTCTGCTTCTGAGGATAAGTTTATCCGAGTCACCAGCCTCAGAAATTGCAGGTTAACAGCAGCTCAGAATAGAGACCAGGTCAATGCCACACAGAGTTCTAGCAGCAGACACATCTCTACAACAACTGTTAAGAGGAGACTTTGTGCAGCAGACCTTCATGGTAAAATAGCTGCTAGGAAACCACTGCTAAGGACAGGCAACAAGCAGAAGAGACTTGTTTGGGCTAAAGAACACAAGGAATGGACATTAGACCAGTGGAAATCTGTGCTTTGATCTGATGAGTAGTGTTGAGCGATACGATACCGCAAGTATCGGGTATCGGCCGATATTAGCTCTATCGGTCTTTCGATACTTAGTTTCGATATTTCCATATATCGTATACCGGAATCGGAAGTTCCCATAATTCTTTGAGAGGCAATGTGATTTTAGTCAGCCAATGAGGAATCCTAAGAAGTGTGGGCACATCCTGTACTGCTGCGGTCATGTAACTAATGGCATGGCTGTGATTGGATGCTGAAATGATGTCAGAATGCACTATAAAAGGCGCCGCCGCCATTTTAGCGTCACTGTGCTGTGAATTCAGTAAGGGACAGAACGCTGCTGTGCTGACTCTGAGGGACAGTTAGAGATTGCGATTTAGTGTACTGTGCTGTAGGCAGGCTAGCACCAACCGCTGTATAAAGCTTCCTTTTGCCTGCAGTGTTGTTTTAACAGCTCTGCAAGGTGTGTGTGAGTGCAGGTGACGCTGCAGTTTGCTCTGCATGCAACGCTGTCTGTAGGCATCTGCACGTGTCACTCACAGACTCTTTTTTTTTCTTCAGTGCAATTCTTGCAGCTCCATGCAATTTAACTATTAGTGTGACGCGCTTCCATCCGTATCCAATACATTGGTTGCAAACACTATAGAAGTAGACAAAGGAGTAGCCTTTCACAGATTGTGAACAGTTGTGTTTCAGTGTTCACTTCAGTCTGTGTTTTTTTTTTTTTGAGTGCACATCACGCTCCAGTTACTTGTTCAAGCACTGCTGCTTGTACTCTGCTGAGCGTGTCTCAGTGCCTCATCCTTTTCATTTATCTCCAATTGGTTCTGCTCCATTCCATTTAAAATATAATCTATTAGTGTGACGCGCTTCCATCCGTATACAATACATTGGTTGCAAACACTATAGAAGTAGACAAAGGAGTAGCCTTTCACAGATTGTGAACATTTGTGTTTCAGTGTTCACTTCAGTCTGTGTTTTTTTATTTTTTGAGTGCACATCACGCTCCAGTTACTTGTTCAAGCACTGCTGCTTGTACTCTGCTGAGCGTGTCTCAGTGCCTCATCCTTTTCATTTATCTCCAATTGGTTCTGCTCCATTCCATTTAAAATATAATCTATTAGTGTGACGCGCTTCCATCCGTATACAATACATTGGTTGCAAACACTATAGAAGTAGACAAAGGAGTAGCCTTTCACAGATTGTGAACAGTTGTGTTTCAGTGTTCACTTCAGTCTCTGCGTAATAACCACACTTAGGCCTTATAACTTTTCTGACTTTCTTTATCAATCTACCAAGATGAAGAAGTCAGTGAGTAAGGCACGTGGTCGTGGCCGTGGAGTTTCAGCATGGAGAGGACGTGGGATTCTGTGGCTGCTGCCGCCCTCAGTGACACAGCATCCACCAGTTTTACCCATGAGCGTTCCTTTATGCGCACTTTGGTAGGAGCTCGGCGTGCCCCCCTGCTGCGGGAAGAACAAATTGAAGCTGTTGTTGTTGGATGGCAGCCAATGCATCGACTTCAATTCCTTCCACCTCCTCTCAGGAACACAACACTGTTGAGCAACCATCTGTCTGTTCACCGCATGTCAAATTGCCCAGGCAGTCAGAGAGTTCTGTACAGGAGCCAGCTGAGTCTCTGCTTCTGTTCTCAGAATCTGATGGCTCGCAAACACGGGCACAGGCAAGCAGCATTCTGCAATTTGAAGAAGAGGGAGTATGCAGTGATGCGCAACAGCTGTGTCTCTCTCAATCTGAAGAGGCGGGTGAGCCAGTGCCGATGGACAGCACACCGCAGAACGCATCTTATGATGATGATGAGACTCAGGTGCCAGGTTTTGTGGAGCATGGTGCTGCCCAGACCATCCAACAGCAGCAGGTGTTGGAAGAGGGTAGTGGAGATGATGAAGTCCGAGACCCAACATGGCGTGAGCAACAGGAAGGTGGTGGGAGCAGCTCTGAGGAAGAGATTGTCCCAACGGTACAAAGAGGAGGGAGAGGTAGGCTGCAGACTCGCTTGCCTGTAGCCTCCAGTTTGGCACCTGTTGGGAGCAGTTCTCTTAGAAATGTCAAAATTGGCACTCCTATGACTTGCACTGCGTGGTCCTTTTTTGACAGACTTGTAGATGATATTTGCTATGTTCAATGCAAGCTGTGTAAGCAAAAAGTTAAAAGAGGTAAAAAATATCAGTAACCTGAATACCACAAATATGTGGAAACATGTACGGACAAAGCACGTAGCTGAGTTACAAAGACACACTGGAGATGTAGGCCAACCTACAGCAGCACCTACATCTTCAGGTCGTGTTCGAGCCTCTACCTCCAGCTCACACACACCTGGTTCGGCTTCCTCACAGATCTCCATGGAAGAACCTTGGTCACTGTTGTCCATAGACAAACTGTTATTCCACCCACAGCAGCTAGTTTCACAGTCATCGTCACACTCCCAGAACAAAAAACAGCCATCGGTACCACAGGCATGGATAAAAGACGGCCATAACTCGCAAACCATCCACAGCACAGGCTCTGAATGCTGGCATTGCAAAACTCCTGTCCCTTGAAATGCTGTCATTCAGGCTGGTGGAGACTGACAGTTTCAGGAACTTTATGGCATTGGCAGTCCCACAATATAATGTGCCAAGCCGATTTTATTTCAGCAGGCAAGCTGTCCCTGCTCTGCAAAAACATGTCGAGGAAACATTAAACATGCGCTACTAAACCGCAGTCATAGCAGGGTCCACCGACCACCGATGCATGGACCAGTACCCATGGCCAGGGACGATACCTTTCCCGCACTGCCCATTGGGTCAATGTTGTGGGTCGGGTACAGATCTTGCCAGTGGCGCTGTACGTGTTCTGCCAACTCCAAGGATTGCAGGAATCCAGTCTGTACACATAGATTCCCTCCTCCTACTCCAGTTCCTCAGAATCATCGCTGCACGAGCCGTCACGGTATACCTCCCACATGGACCCGTGAACGCTTACCTGTTGCGACCGATATGAGCACAGCCGTGGCCAAACGTCAACAGGCCGTTCTGAAATTAATTTCCATGGGAATCGAAGCCACACAGCGCAGGAGCTCTGGGATGCCATCAAGCAGGAGAGCGACGTGTGGTTTTTGTCAGCTAATCTCCAGCCAGGCTTGGTAGTGTGTGACAATGCCCGAAATCTGGTGGCAGCTCTGGGCCTGGCAACCTCACTCACAATACCATGTCTGGCACATGTGCTCAACTTGGTCGTGCAGAGTTTTTTGAGGGACTATCCGGATCTTGATGCACTGCTGCACAAGGTCCGCCTAGAGTGCGCTCACTTGCGACATTCCAGCATGGCCAGATCGCGCATTGCAGCTCTGCAAGTCAGATTTCGCCTTCCTGAACATCGCATCATATGTGACGTACCCACCAGGTGGAATTCCACGTTACATATGTTGGAGCGGTTGAGTGAGCAGCAGCCAGCAGTAATAGAGTATCAGCTGCAACAGGCGCAATCAACTCACAATTTGCGCCGTTCACACTTCACCACTACTGAGTGGGCCTCTATGAAGGACATCTGCGACGTTTTGCGTGCGTTTGATGTCTCAACGCGGATGGCGAGTGCAGATGATGCACTAGTCAGCATAGACTGTCCCCCTTATCTGCCTGCTTCAGAAATCACTGAAAGCACTAAAGGAAGCGGTTTTGGAAGAGGTGGAGGATGAGGAGTCACAAATTCAATTACCTTCAGGACAGTCAGCGCAACGTGTCCTCACAAAGGGCTGGGCAGGCTCACTTTGTGAGGAGGAATGAGGAGGAGGAGGAGATCAATGGAGGAGGAAGAAATCCCTACAGAGGAGGTACACAACGCTCTAGTCAGTATGTAGAGCAGAGGTGGGGTGATGCAGAGGAGGCAAGATGACGCCTCTTCCAGAGGACAGCCTTTGTTGGCCAGTTGGGAGTCTGCAGCACATGGTTGATTCATGCTTCAGTGCCTGAGAAACGACCGCCGCATCGCCCACATTCTCAGCACGTCAGATTATTGGGTGTACACCCCCTAGACCCTCGCTACCGGGACAACTACAAACCCTCATCACACCGGTGAACCGGGACCGTAAAATGCAGGAGTACCAAAACACACTGGTGCAATCCATACTGTTGTACATTCCAGCCGAGAAAGCTGCTGCTGCTGCTACGCTTTACAAAGCAGCTCTGTGCGTCGAGGCAGTGTAGACACCTCTACAACAAAGGGAGCAGAAGCAGCGCCTCTGCACAGGGCAAGAACTGTATATTACAAATGTGGCAAAGTTTTGTGACAGCGCCAGCAAGGTCTACACCATCCGAGACGGCTCCAGTCACCAGGAAGAAACGTTTCCGTAAGATGGTGACAGACTACTTGCTTTCCCTCTAAGTGTACTCCAGATGCCTCTTCCCCTTTCAAATTTTGGGTCTCTAAGTTGGATACATGGCCAGAGCTTAGCCAGTAATGCATTGGAGTGCTGCTTGCCCTGCTGCCAGTGTATTATCTAGCGTGCTTTAGTGCTGCAGGGGGTTAGTAACAGACCGTCGCAAAGCGACTATCCCAGAAAGTAACCCGGTAAATTTTCTTAAAAGAACAAGGCATGGATCTCACCGAATTTGCCTGTCCGTTTTCAGATTTTAAAAAACTGTTGGCAACGTTCCATGTCTCCTGTTATTTTTCTCTATTCCACCACCTAACTCTACTCCCTGGCTACAACCCGCCATTTTTGCTCGTAAGTAATTGGCAGGGTTGGACCCCTGGCCACCGGTTTACAGCACGACAGCGTTTCCTGGCATGTGAACGCAATTACCCCAATAAGTTTTTGCTGTCAGTTCATTTCGGGTTTTTTAGCCGACCTAAGGTGCCTGCGTTTAGGTGATTTTCCAGTTGCGGGAAGTAAATAAAGGCGGTTTCCATTTTGGGCAATAGGGCAAGCCCCACTGTAGGACGTGTGATTCGGTAACTGCGGACGCTTCGTCCTGTCAACTTACATTTTTTTATGGGGGCGTTTTTCTACCCTCCGGGCCAGTACCGTCAAGTGGTTTTTTCCCCAGTGCCTTTTGGCCAGGTGCCTCCATCTCCGTATCTGATTCCAGCAACGCTGCTGGCCCTTGGTAGGCTTTGAGCACAGGTACCCCGCTTAGTAACCGGTCACAGTAACGTCACTGGTACTCGGTTGTGAACATTGCCTCTTTTACCTTCTGCTACCCCCCCGGGGTCCAACCGTCAACTGTTTCTCCCCAGTCCTTTGGCCTAGGTGCCTCCATCTCCTATCCGAGTTCCACCAACGCTGCTGGTCCTTGGTAGTGCTTTGGAGCACAGGTACCTCCTGCTTAGTAAAAACCTGTCACA
>JARQOD010000005.1:349592976-349722044 GCA_033576555.1 Oophaga sylvatica | reverse complement strand
ACAAAGAAACTGTCTCACATGAGGACCGCCCCATGAAAGGAAGACAAAGAGTCACCTCTGCTTCTGAGGATAAGTTTATCCGAGTCACCAGCCTCAGAAATTGCAGGTTAACAGCAGCTCAGAATAGAGACCAGGTCAATGCCACACAGAGTTCTAGCAGCAGACACATCTCTACAACAACTGTTAAGAGGAGACTTTGTGCAGCAGACCTTCATGGTAAAATAGCTGCTAGGAAACCACTGCTAAGGACAGGCAACAAGCAGAAGAGACTTGTTTGGGCTAAAGAACACAAGGAATGGACATTAGACCAGTGGAAATCTGTGCTTTGATCTGATGAGTAGTGTTGAGCGATACGATACCGCAAGTATCGGGTATCGGCCGATATTAGCTCTATCGGTCTTTCGATACTTAGTTTCGATATTTTCCATATATCGTATACCGGAATCGGAAGTTCCCATAATTCTTTGAGAGGCAATGTGATTTTAGTCAGCCAATGAGGAATCCTAAGAAGTGTGGGCACATCCTGTACTGCTGCGGTCATGTTAACTAATGGCATGGCTGTGATTGGATGCTGAAATGATGTCAGAATGCACTATAAAAGGCGCCGCCGCCATTTTAGCGTCACTGTGCTGTGAATTCAGTAAGGGACAGAACGCTGCTGTGCTGACTCTGAGGGACAGTTAGAGATTGCGATTTAGTGTACTGTGCTGTAGGCAGGCTAGCACCAACCACTGTGTAAAGCTTCCTTTTGCCTGCAGTGTTGTTTTAACAGCTCTGCAAGGTGTGTGTGAGTGCAGGTGACGCTGCAGTTTGCTCTGCATGCAACGCTGTCTGTAGGCATCTGCACGTGTCACTCACAGACTCTTTTTTTTTTCTTCAGTGCAATTCTTGCAGCTCCATGCAATTTAACTATTAGTGTGACGCGCTTCCATCCGTATCCAATACATTGGTTGCAAACACTATAGAAGTAGACAAAGGAGTAGCCTTTCACAGATTGTGAACAGTTGTGTTTCAGTGTTCACTTCAGTCTGTGTTTTTTATTTTTTGAGTGCACATCACGCTCTAGTTACTTGTTCAAGCACTGCTGCTTGTACTCTGCTGAGCGTGTCTCAGTGCCTCATCCTTTTCATTTATCTCCAATTGGTTCTGCTCCATTCCATTTAAAATATAATCTATTAGTGTGACGCGCTTCCATCCGTATACAATACATTGGTTGCAAACACTATAGAAGTAGACAAAGGAGTAGCCTTTCACAGATTGTGAACAGTTGTGTTTCAGTGTTCACTTCAGTCTGTGTTTTTTATTTTTTGAGTGCACATCACGCTCCAGTTACTTGTTCAAGCACTGCTGCTTGTACTCTGCTGAGCGTGTCTCAGTGCCTCATCCTTTTCATTTATCTCCAATTGGTTCTGCTCCATTCCATTTAAAATATAATCTATTAGTGTGACGCGCTTCCATCCGTATACAATACATTGGTTGCAAACACTATAGAAGTAGACAAAGGAGTAGCCTTTCACAGATTGTGAACAGTTGTGTTTCAGTGTTCACTTCAGTCTCTGCGTAATAACCACACTTAGGCCTTATAACTTTTCTGACTTTCTTTATCAATCTACCAAGATGAAGAAGTCAGTGAGTAAGGCACGTGGTCGTGGCCGTGGAGTTTCAGCATGGAGAGGACGTGGGGATTCTGTGGCTGCTGCCGCCCTCAGTGACACAGCATCCACCAGTTTTACCCATGAGCGTTCCTTTATGCGCACTTTGGTAGGAGCTCGGCGTGCCCCCTGCTGCGGGAAGAACAAATTGAAGCTGTTGTTGGTTGGATGGCAGCCAATGCATCGACTTCAATTCCTTCCACCTCCTCTCAGGAACACAACACTGTTGAGCAACCATCTGTCTGTTCACCGCCTGTCAAATTGCCCAGGCAGTCAGAGAGTTCTGTACAGGAGCCAGCTGAGTCTCTGCTTCTGTTCTCAGAATCTGATGGCTCGCAAACACGGGCACAGGCAAGCAGCATTCTGCAATTTGAAGAAGAGGGAGTATGCAGTGATGCGCAACAGCTGTGTCTCTCTCAATCTGAAGAGGCGGGTGAGCCAGTGCCGATGGACAGCACACCGCAGAACGCATCTTATGATGATGATGAGACTCAGGTGCCAGGTTTTGTGGAGCATGGTGCTGCCCAGACCATCCAACAGCAGCAGGTGTTGGAAGAGGGTAGTGGAGATGATGAAGTCCGAGACCCAACATGGCGTGAGCAACAGGAAGGTGGTGGGAGCAGCTCTGAGGAAGAGATTGTCCCAACGGTACAAAGAGGAGGGAGAGGTAGGCTGCAGACTCGCTTGCCTGTAGCCTCCAGTTTGGCACCTGTTGGGAGCAGTTCTCTTAGAAATGTCAAAATTGGCACTCCCATGACTTGCACTGCGTGGTCCTTTTTTGACAGACTTGTAGATGATATTTGCTATGTTCAATGCAAGCTGTGTAAGCAAAAAGTTAAAAGAGGTAAAAATATCAGTAACCTGAATACCACAAATATGTGGAAACATGTACGGACAAAGCACGTAGCTGAGTTACAAAGACACACTGGAGATGTAGGCCAACCTACAGCAGCACCTACATCTTCAGGTCGTGTTCGAGCCTCTACCTCCAGCTCACACACACCTGGTTCGGCTTCCTCACAGGATCTCTATGGAAGAACCTTGGTCACTGTTGTCCATAGACAAACTGTTATTCCACCCACAGCAGCTAGTTCACAGTCATCGTCACACTCCCAGAACAAAAAACAGCCATCGGTACCACAGGCATGGGATAAAAGACGGCCATACTCGGCAAACCATCCACGAGCACAGGCTCTGAATGCTGGCATTGCAAAACTCCTGTCCCTTGAAATGCTGTCATTCAGGCTGGTGGAGACTGACAGTTTCAGGAACTTTATGGCATTGGCAGTCCCACAATATAATGTGCCAAGCCGATTTTATTTCAGCAGGCAAGCTGTCCCTGCTCTGCAAAAACATGTCGAGGGAAACATTAAACATGCGCTACTAAACGCCGTCAGTAGCAGGGTCCACCTGACCACCGATGCATGGACCAGTACCCATGGCCAGGGACGATACCTTTCCCGCACTGCCCATTGGGTCAATGTTGTGGAGTCGGGTACAGATCTTGCCAGTGGCGCTGTACGTGTTCTGCCAACTCCAAGGATTGCAGGAATCCAGTCTGTACACATTGATTCCTCCTCCTACTCCAGTTCCTCAGAATCATCGCTGCACGAGCCGTCACGGTATACCTCCACATGGACCCGTGAACGCTTACCTGTTGCGACCGATATGAGCACAGCCGTGGCCAAACGTCAACAGGCCGTTCTGAAATTAATTTCCATGGGGAATCGAAGCCACACAGCGCAGGAGCTCTGGGATGCCATCAAGCAGGAGAGCGACGTGTGGTTTTTGTCAGCTAATCTCCAGCCAGGCTTGGTAGTGTGTGACAATGGCCGAAATCTGGTGGCAGCTCTGGGCCTTGGCAACCTCACTCACATACCATGTCTGGCACATGTGCTCAACTTGGTCGTGCAGAGTTTTTTGAGGGACTATCCGGATCTTGATGCACTGCTGCACAAGGTCCACCTAGAGTGCGCTCACTTGCGACGTTCCAGCATGGCCAGATCGCGCATTGCAGCTCTGCAAGTCAGATTTCGCCTTCCTGAACATCGCATCATATGTGACGTACCCACCAGGTGGAATTCCACGTTACATATGTTGGAGCGGTTGTGTGAGCAGCAGCCAGCAGTAATAGAGTATCAGCTGCAACAGGCGCAATCAACTCGCAATTTGCGCCGTTCACACTTCACCACTACTGAGTGGGCCTCTATGAAGGACATCTGCGACGTTTTGCGTGCGTTTGATGTCTCAACGCGGATGGCGAGTGCAGATGATGCACTAGTCAGCATGACTGTCCCCCTTATCTGCCTGCTTCAGAAATCATTGAAAGCACTAAAGGAAGCGGTTTTGGAAGAGGTGGAGGATGAGGAGTCACAAATTCAATTACCTTCAGGACAGTCAGCGCAACGTGGTTCCTCACAAAGGGCTGGGCAGGGCTCACTTTGTGAGGAGGATGAGGAGGAGGAGGAGTCAATGGAGGAGGAAGAAATCCCTACAGAGGGAGGTACACAACGCTCTAGTCAGTATGTAGAGCGAGGGTGGGGTGATGCAGAGGAGGCAGAGATGACGCCTCTTCCAGAGGACAGCCTTTGTTGGCCAGTTGGGAGTCTGCAGCACATGGTTGATTTCATGCTTCAGTGCCTGAGAAACGACCGCCGCATCGCCCACATTCTCAGCACGTCAGATTATTGGGTGTACACCCTCCTAGACCCTCGCTACCGGGACAACTTACAAACCCTCATCACACCGGTGAACCGGGACCGTAAAATGCAGGAGTACCAAAACACACTGGTGCAATCCATACTGTTGTACATTCCAGCCGAGAAAGCTGCTGCTGCTGCTACTGCTTTACAAAGCAGCTCTGTGCGTCGAGGCAGTGTAGACACCTCTACAACAAGAGGGAGCAGAAGCAGCGCCTCTGCACAGGGCAAGAACTGTATATTACAAATGTGGCAAAGTTTTGTGACAGCGCCAGCAAGGTCTACACCATCCGAGACGGCTCCAGTCACCAGGAAGAAACGTTTCCGTAAGATGGTGACAGACTACTTGGCTTTCCCTCTAAGTGTACTCCAGATGCCTCTTCCCCTTTCAAATTTTGTGTCTCTAAGTTGGATACATGGCCAGAGCTTAGCCAGTATGCATTGGAGGTGCTGGCTTGCCCTGCTGCCAGTGTATTATCTGAGCGTGTCTTTAGTGCTGCAGGTGGTGTAGTAACAGACCGTCGCATGCGACTATCCTCAGAGAATGTAGACCGGCTTACTTTTCTGAAAATGAACAAGGCATGGATCTCACCTGAATTTGCCTGTCCGTTTTCAGATTAAATAACTGTTTGGCAACGTTTTCCATGTCTCCTGTTATGTTCATCTTTCTACCACCTGAACTCTACTCCCTGGGCTACAACACCGCCATTTGTTGCTCGTAAGTAATTGGCAGGGGTACTGACTCCTGGCCAGCCTGGTTACAGCACGACAGCTGTTTCCTGGCAGTGTGAACGTCAATTATCCTCCAATAAGTTGTGCTGTCGTGTTGCATTCGGGTTAGCCGACTCTATGGTGCCTGCAGTTTAGGTGATTCCTATGTGTGCTGTGGGATATGTAAATAAAGGCGGTTTCCATTGTGACAATAGGACAAGCACCCACTGTAGGACTGTGTGATTCGGTAACTGCGGACGGCTTGCGTCCTGTCAACTTACATTTTCATGGGTGCGTTTTTCTACCCGTCCGGGGTCCAGTACCGTCAAGTGGTTCTCCCCAGTGCCTTTGGCCTAGGTGCCTCCATCTCCGTATCCGAGTTCCAGCAACGTCTGCTGGTCCTTGGTAGTGCTTTGGAGCACAGGTACCTCCTGCTTAGTAACCGTGTCACAGTAACGTCAGCTGGTACTCGGTTGTGACATTGCCTCTTTTCCTTCTGCTACCCGTCCGGGGTCCAGTACCGTCAACTGGTTCTCCCCAGTGCCTTTGGCCTAGGTGCCTCCATCTCCGTATCCGAGTTCCACCAACGTCTGCTGGTCCTTGGTAGTGCTTTGGAGCACAGGTACCTCCTGCTTAGTAACCGTGTCACAGTAACGTCAGCTGGTACTCGGTTGTGACATTGCCTCTTTTCCTTCTGCTACCCGTCCGGGGTCCAGTACCGTCAACTGGTTCTCCCCAGTGCCTTTGGCCTAGGTGCCTCCATCTCCGTATCCGAGTTCCACCAACGTCTGCTGGTCCTTGGTAGTGCTTTGGAGCACAGGTACCTCCTGCTTAGTAACCGTGTCACAGTAACGTCAGCTGGTACTCGGTTGTGACATTGCCTCTTTTCCTTCTGCTACCCGTCCGGGTTCCAGCACAGTCAGCTGGTCCTCGTTACTTCCATTGTCTCTTGCTCCATCTGATACCCGTCAGGGTTCCAGTAACGTCAGCTGTTTCTCGGAAATTAGATGACCTTAAAGACCACCCAGAAGAAGATGACGACAACAAGGACGACGAGCATGAAGCCAACCAGCCTGAACACCATCACAAAGAAAAAATAAAAGATTACCCAAAGAAGATCACCAACAGGACAAAGAAGGTTAAGACAAACTACAAGATACAGAACAAGAGACAGAAGAACAATAAGCAGAAGATCAAAAAGCAGAAGAACATGAAGTATAAGACCAAAATGAAGAGCAAAATATATGCTCTAAATTCTAAGCAGAAGAAGACTAAGCAGTGTATGGGGGTGAGTCCGTTCCTCCTCGTGGTGCCCCTGGAAAATGCCTGCTGCTGCAGGCTAAACTGAACACGGACAAATACTGTTGTAATTTAAATCTTTTGTGACAGCAAGAACGGAAGGATGAACAATTCATACTTTTACAGATTACAAGTACAGGAATCTCTGTCACAAATAAGAATATGATGAAGAAGATGAAGAGGAAGAAGATGAAGAATTTGAATATGAAGAAGATTAATTAGTTTAATAATAACAATATGAGTAATGTAAACAAAAACATGAATAGCAAGAAGTTTAAGAAGAAGATTAAGAAGGTGAAGATGAAGAATAATTTGATGAGAAAGATGATGCTGCTGCTGAAGATTATGAAGGAGAAAGTGTGGCACTGGCAAAAGTTAAAAAGGTGAAGAGCATGGAAGTTGTGAAACATACATATTTGCCAAAATAGAAAAAAGGTTAACAACATTGTCAATTTGTTAGTCAATCCAAACGTATTTCCAAAAAAAATATATATTAATGCTATTCCAATGCATTGGGTTAAACATGTATGCCTTTATTGTCTCCTCAACCTCCCCCAATACATTCTACATTAGTCTTTGTTGTTTTCCTTCATGTACAATTAACCAACAAGGCAAGAATGGTTTTTTTTAATGTCGATATTTGGTTCCCATAGACTTACATTGGACTTCCAGTATCGGAATCGGATATCGACGATATTTAGTGATATCGGCGATACCATTCCGATCCGATATTTTTAGATATCGAGCAGTATCGCTCAACACTACTGATGAGTCCAAATTTGAGATCTTTGGTTCCAACCACCGTGTCTTTGTGCGACGCAGAAAAGGTGAACAGATGGACTCTGCATGCCTGGTTCCCACTGTGAAGCATGGAGGAGGTGTGATGGTGTCGGGGTGCTTTGCTAGTGACACTGTTGGGGATTTATTCAAAATTGAAGGCATACTGAACCAGCATGGCTACCACAGCATCTTGCATGCTATTCCATCTGGTTTGCGTTTAGTTGGACCATCATTTATTTTTTAACAGGACAATGACCCCAAACACACCTCCAGGCTGTGTAAGGGCTATTTGACCAAGAAGGAGAGTGATGGGGTGCTACGCCAGATCACCTGGCCTCCACAGTCACCAGACCTGAACCCAATCGAGATGGTTTGGGGTGAGCTGGACCGCAGAGTAAAGGCAAAAGGGCCGACAAGTGCTAAGCATCTCTGGGAACTCCTTCAAGACTGTTGGAAGACTACCTCTTGAAGCTCATCAAGAGAATGCCAAGAGTGTGCAAAGCAGAAATCAAAGCAAAAGGTGGCTACTTTGAAGAACCTAGAATATAAGACATATTTTCAGTTGTTTCACACTTTTTTGTTAAGTATATAATTCTACATGTGTTAATTCATAGTTTTGATGCCTTCAGTGTGAATGTACAATTTTCATAGTCTTGAAAATACAGAAAAATCTTTGAATGCGAAGGTGTGTCCAAATTTTTGGTCTGTACTGTATATATAGAGCTCTGGCAAAAATTGAGAGACCACCATATCAAAACCCTGTCATGGGCAGCCCATTCTCCAGACCTGAACGCCATTGAAAACCTCTGGAATGTGATCAAGAGGATGATGGATAGTCACAAGCCAGTAAACAAAGAAGAACTGCTTAAATTTTTGCGCCAGAAGCAGTGTGAAAGACTGGTGGCAAGCATGCCAAGATGCATGAAAGCTGTTTTTCAAAATCATGGTAATTCTACAAAATATAGATTTCAGAACGCTTCCTGAGTTAAAACATTAGTATTGTTGTTTCTATATAATTATGAACTTGCTTTCTTTGCATTATTTGAGGTCTGAAAGCACTGTTTTTTTTTTTTTAATTTTGATCATTTTTCTCTGTCAGAAAAAAATCTAAAATTTATTGCTTGGAAATTCAGTGACATGTTGTCAGAAGTTTATAGACTAAAAGAACAATTTACATTTTACACAAAAATATACCTATAAAGAGAAAAATCAGATAACCTGAACATTTGAAAGTGGTCTCTTAGTTTTTGCCAGAGCTGTATATAGCTGTCCACATCGCTTGAGCTGTGTGACTGCGATCTCCAAGGTATATTAATTTTAATACTGCCTGATTGCAATTTTTCCTGGCTGCATATTATGGAGGGGGGGGATTCCACATGACTGTAGGAAAGTGTGTCTCATTAACTGAGAGGTTGAGGAGGCAAATGGAGGAGGCAGAAGAAGCCGAAGAAGTGTTATGTTAAATACACAGGTTTGTCCCGCAAGCCTTGAGGATTCCAAGATATGCTATCTACTGACACCTTGATGTCCAGTTAGTTCATCATCCCTTGATGTGCAGTTGTTTATTTCTCCATCCCCTAGTGTGTAGTGTCCTAGTTCTTCATCGCCTGGTGTGTAGTGGTTTAGTTCTCCAAAACTAGATGTTTAGTTTTTAGTTTTCCAATCTCCAAGCCTTGGGGATTCTAAAGCCTGGGTCTCACATAGCGATACACCAGCGATCTCGACAACGATATGCACTTGTCAGGATCGCTGGTGTATCGCTACATGATCGCTGCTGAGCTGCCAAACAGGCAGCTCAGGGCAGCGATCAGCACAGCGACACTGCGGGTAACATCGCTTAGTTACCCGCAGTGTACCTTGGATACCAGCGCCCTGATGCAGGGAGCTGGTAACCAAGGTACACATCGAGTTTCCAGGCGCAGCGCGGTGCCTGGAAACCTGCTGTGTACCTTGGTTACCAGCTCCCTGCAGCAGCGCGCTGGTATCCAAGGTACACAGCGGGTTTCTAGGCACAGCCCCGTGCCTGGAAACCCGCTGTGTACCTTGGTTACCAGCGGATCGCTGGTCTCTCGCCTGTCACACGCAGCGATGCGTGCCTGTCAGTGGGAGACCAGCGATCAAAAAAATGTCCAGGACATTCAGCGACGATCAGCGATACCCAGCAGGGGGCTGATCGTCGCTGAATGTCACACACAGCGATATCGCTGGGGAGATCGCTGCTGCGTCACAAAACTAGTGACTCAGCAGCGATCTCGCTAGCGAGATCGCTGTGTAAGACGGGGCTTAAGACTTGTGGAGCAGCCCCTTCCCTGCTTGCTATCACAGCCACCTTAGTCACCGAGTGCACAATCAGTGAGCTGTAACACCCCTTCTCATGTTTACTCATTCAGGTGTCAGTTGTGAAATGCACCCTGGCAGACATAGATTTTATCAGTGAAAGGGTGATGTTGTCTGCTACATGCTGGTGTAGCGCAGTCACATTTTTCTTAGAGAAGTAATGGTTACTGAGCAACTGGTACTGGGGATCTGCAAAGGCAATCAGCTTTTGGAAACCTTCTGTAACCACCAGCCAGAAAGGCTGCATTTCCATGGACAACTGATTGGATTGGCCAACAAATTTGTCAAGGATTTCATCCCATTATCACAGACATCACAGGTCATGAGTCACGCAGAACCACTCGCTGTGATATATGGAACAAACAGCTCTCAGCTGGCACCTATCTTCCAGACAATCCCACAATTGTGTGATAATCAACCGAGGAGGCCACAGGCTGTTGCCAATAATTAGTTATCATAAAAAGAACAGTGAGCGTGCGGCATATACACCTCCGTATTACAACACTTGGAATATGTGTATATACTGCTGTACGATCATTGCTAACTCCACCATAAGCCCACACTAATAGCTGCCACCACCAATCCTTCACAAGAACAGTGAGCAAAAACACCAGAACCTCTCTGGGGGACCTAGTGAATGACCTGCATAGAGCTGAGACCACCGTAACAAAGGCTACCATCAGTAACACACTATGCTGTTTAGGGACTCAGATCCTGCAATGCCAGACGTGTCCTCCTGCTTAAGCCAGTACATGTCAGGGCCCGTTTGAAGTTTTCTAGAGAGCATTTGGATTATCCAGAAGTGTATTTGGTGAATGTCATATGGTCTGATGAAACCAAAGTAGAACTGTTTGGTAGAAACAAAACTCATTGTGTTTGGAGGAGACAGAATGCTGAGTCTCATCCAAAGAACACCATACCTACTCTGAAGCATGGAGGTGGCAACATCATGCTTTGGGACTGTTTCTCTGCAAAGGGACTAGGACGACTGATCCGTGTACATGAAAGAATGAATAGGGCCATGTATCGTGAGATTTTGAGTGCAAACCTCCTTCCATCAGCAAGGGCACTGAAGATGAAACGTGGATGGGTCTTTCAGCATGCTAATGATCCCAAGCCAACCCCAGGGGAAATAAATGCGTGGCTTTAAAAGATACATATGAAGGTCCTGGAGTGGCCTACTCAGATCTCAACCCCATAGAAAATCTTTGAAGGGATTTGAAAGTCCGTGTTGCCCAGCGACAGGCCCAAATATCACTGCTCTAGAGGAAATATGCATGGAAGAATGGGCCAACATATCACCAACTGTGTGTGCCAACCTTGTGGAGACTTACAGAAAACATTTGACCTCTGTAATTGCTGACAAAGGATATAAAACAAAATATTGAGATGAACTTTTGTTATGGACCAAATACTTATTTTCCACTATAATTTGCAAAATATATCTTGCCAAATCAGACAAGGTGATTTTCTGGATTTGTTTTCTCATTTTGACTCTCATATTTGTGGTCCATCCTTAACATTTTTAAGACGGCAGTCCATTACAACAAGGTCAAGCAGCAGACATTGGGGACAACAAAGCTACAGACAGGCAGAGGGCGAAAACGACTCTCCATTGACCATCATGACTGTCATCTTATTCGAATGTCATTCAGGAACCGCAGGATGACATCAAGTGACCTACAAACGGAATGGCATATAGCAGCTGGTGTGAAGTGCACAGCAAGAACAAGTTCGTAACAGCCTCCTAGAGGCAGGGCTCAAGTCATGTAAAGCTAGATAAAAGCCTTTCATCAATGAGAAGCAAAGGAGAACCAGGCTCAAGTTTGCCAAAGACCATAAGGATTGGACCATAGAGGACTAGAGTAAGGTAATCTTCTCTGAGTCTAATTTTCAGCTTTGCCCAACATCTGGTCATCTAATGGTTAGATGGAGACCTGGAGAGGCGTACAAGCCACAGTGTCTTGCTCCCACTGTGAAATTTTGTGGTGGATCGGTGATGATGTGGGGATGCTTCAGCAAGGCTGGAATTGGGCAGGTAAATCTTTGCAAAGGATGTAAGAATCAAGCTGCATAAAAGGTTATCCTGAAAAAAACAGTTGATTTCTTCTGCTCAGGCAATATTCCCCAACTCTGAGGACTGTTTTTCCAGCAGGACAATGCGCCATGCCACACAGCTAGGATAATCAATATGTGGATGAAGGACCACCACATCAAATCCCTGTCATGGCCAGCCCAATTTCCAGACCAAAATCCCATTGAAGACCTCTGGAAGTAATCAAGAAGAAGATGCATAGTCACAAGCCATCAAAGAAGAACTGTTTAAGTTTTTGTACCAAGTAGTGGCTTAAGGTCACCCAAAAGCAGTGTGAAAGACTGGTGGAAAGCACGAGGGCTACACATGTGATTCATCCACCTGTTACTGATCAATGTTTAAGCTAGAAATGCTGTTCCAAGCCTTGTCCCAGGCCCTGTCACATGCTAAAATGTGGCCTGCTGGCTGAACCACACAATTAGCACAAAGGATTTATTATACTGAAATGTAGCCTGCTTTCTGAAGCATGCTATTAGTACAAACAATTTAGATTCAGAAATGTCTGGACAAAAAATAGTACCACTAAATATTTATATACTGAAATGTGGCCTTGCTTTCAAGACCACGGTATTAGCAAAAACAATTAATATTTTCACCAATGCATACAGGCAACTTTTGCACTTTATGGGTGAGCAATAATACATTTCATGGCAAGGGCCCTGGACAACCAAGGCAAAGTCTGTGTCTTTGCAGGTAGCCCGCACGGCAAGGGCACTCTCCATCAACAGTCCCTAGGACTGGGACCAAGTCTATGCTTAGAGTCGCAGACTGTTGGACCACAGGTCCTCTGGGTTTTGATACGTGGGATTATCAAATTGCTTGACCGCCCTGAGGTGCAACAGTCACAATATTAGCTCCCCCAGCCTCCAACTCAACCTGGGTTCATTTCTTCTGGCCCCTCTTAAACCCATGTCTTTCTTTCTAGGCCTTTCGCCGGCTGCAAACTTAGGGGCTCTGCTTTCATCTGTAGTCCTGCTGTTTGCTCTCAGTCCAGGACCCAATTGGCCTTCTCCACCAGACCACCCAGCTGCACTTCACCATCAGGCTGCAAGCCTCAGGCCCTTCCTGTGCCACGACAGTCCAGAACATGGGATGACCCCATCCAACATGGAACCTTCCCCAGCGGCATCAGCAAATTATCAGTATTCTCCATTGTGTCACTCTTCAACTCTCACTCCTTCTGCTGCATCAGCTGAAAAAAGTGAGTGTGCCTTTCTCCAATACCCAACGGCACACTGGGTGTGAGGCCTACCTCCATCTACTCCTCGGAGTTGTCCAGGTCTCCAACAACCATAGTGCACACCGGCTCCACCCTGGTAGTTTTCAGGCTCCAGGTCAGAGCTGGCATCTTCCTGTCACTGTTCTTTTGGAGTTCTCCTGCCATTGCTGAATCTCTCTTGCTGTCATACTGCACACTCTCCGGCTCCAAGCAGTCAAATGGTGCATGTCTTCACGTTTCTGCGTGTCCTACATCATGGCTCACTCCGTGCAGGAGTTTTTTGTTAAGAAACTCTTTTCGTTAGGTGAAACTTATGGATGGCTATACAGTTCTTTGCAATCTTTTGTGTCTTCTATGCACGCAATGGGCAGGTTCTTCTTCTTGCACTACTCCATTTACTGCCATTTTAAAATCTGCACTTGACTCCATTTTAGATATGTGTAGCCAACCTCCATACAACCCTATTCTTTCCTGCATCTTTGTTCTTCATGGTGCAAGACTTAGTCCTCTCATCTACCAGAATTTGATGTTTAACAGTTCAATGAGGGAGAATACCACTCGAAAATAAACAGTCTCTTAATGTAAACTTGGTAGGAACTATGTACAATAGATAGCAGGTGCATAGCTTCATTAATATTTTCTTTACAACACGAAGAATCTTCACCCAGTCTATCTACTTCTTCCAAGCTTACTTGTTTCTGCTTTAAGTTCCATTGTCTTCACCACATCCCAGCACATTACTACAGTCTAGTAAGTGAGAGCCCAAGACTTCAACCGGCGGTTCCACATCTCTTTTTCCCTTAGGGGCGTTAGCTTGCAACTATGGCCTTTACTTGTCTTTTCTGCTTGCTGATGCCTTGGAACTCCCACCCAGGGCACTCTCTTCATATCATGCTCGCAGTTCCATCCTGGCCTGTTACCTCTCTGTTTGGTCAACTTGGGCCATACTTTTAGGCGTCTTCTCCCAAGACCTGTCTCCAATGCATCATCCTTTGACCACTTTTCCTTCCTTAACTCTGGATATTGCTATCCACTGCCTCTGTCTCCACTCATTTTGGGGACAGCCAACTTATGCGACTCTGCTGAGTACTCAGACTAAAGGTGTGCTGTAACTGCAAGCTATGCCCTGACTAATTACCAGGAAGTCCTCGCTGATCTTGCTACATAGCCCTTCCCTCTCTGGGCTAGTCCTAATGTGACATCCAAAAGTAGTGTTAACTGCTGTTGCTTCAAAAGCATTCAGCAACTAGAGGGGTTAACACAGTCACAGGAGACAGGGAGTGGTTAGCAGAGCCCCAGGGGGATTGTGGGAAACTTGTTTACTATTCTTGCAGCACCAGATATGAGTGGTGTGTGTCTGTGAGCTGTCTCATAAAAGATCAGGCAAGTGAACCATATTGATACAGGATTCCATTATAAAATGGAGCCGGACTAATCCCTGTACTGCTAGTTGAGAAAATATATTAGGAGCAGGAAGATAGGTCAGGGAAGGAATTGTGTCACAGGGATAATTTCCCTCAGCAAACCCTCCCCCCTCCTCCATCTCATTGTGCTAGAAAGAATCCTGTGTAGACTGCACCTTTGTAAAGAGTCTTGATCAGTGCTGAACTGTGCTATCAAAAGAGACTGTTAGTCAATGTGCCTCTATGAAGCAGCTGTACTGTTTATGAAGCCTGTGCTTAAGACACTTGAATTGTACTGAATGTGCTATGACATTAAACTGCACTGTTCATGTTTATGAGGACTATTATCAATTGTATCTATGTGAGTAAGTAGATCCATCTTGTTCCTGAGGAAGCTGCAGTGCATGGTCACCCTAAGGAACAGTTCTCCGAAAGTTCCAAAGAATTCATGAGACCTGTCCCACCCCTATCTGAACCTAGCGGCGTACACGTAACACTAATTAACTTTATCCACAGCTACTTACTACCTTTTGATGGGCAGAACATAACTCTATCACATAACAATGTAAAATATTATAATGCATCACATCACAGCACATATCAATAAGGGGAATGTAAGCATGACTTCAATCTTTTGACACTCATGATTCAGCAGTGTGAGAAATTGCTCAGGGCAAGATTTTTTTTCAAACGAGTGTTTGAATTCTATTGGAACTGCAAATATCAGGAAATTTGACTATAACTCGATCCTTCCCATATTGATCAGCTCATCTCTAAATATAATATTCAAATTAGATGAGATTTAATAATAGACATTTTAAACTAATACTGTTTATGATTTTTTTTTTATAATAAACTCTCAACTTTTCTTACTTGAAGTAAATGCCAAGTAGACAAATAAAGGGCTTTATTTGTAATATTTTCAGTTAAAAAATGTGTCCTAAATCCAAAGCTGTTTTGGCCGTCCTTTACAGTTTCAAGCCTATTAGATTTAAACTGAGGCCATAAAGGTTTTTAACAGCTGCTTCATGTAATATAAAAATACCCCACTGGAAACATTTTCCACACTCCTAATTGAACCAATGCTGCTATAATCAAATAGTCATAGTGTTCATATACATTCCACATCTCCTAAGTGTTCATTTCTCTGCTGGGACTATATGGTAATATGTTTCTTCCAGGAATACTTGGACTGTAACCTAAAACAAGAGGAAAAGATTCATTTCTCTTTTGGAGAAAAACAGTAAGAGGTTTGCTAAAAGCAATTTAATTCCTACATTTAACTGAAAATGCTGAATACAATCAGCTTTTCCATGGGGATGAAACAGAAAAGCATGTGTAGCTTTTGACATTCAATTCCAATTAGATTGTTGTGCAGGTCATTGTCCTAACAAAACGTGAATTGAAATGAGTTGTCTGGTAAAATAAAGTTATCATCTATTCACACAATAAATGATAATTTTTTAATCAGTGTGGGTCCGATCACTGTGACCTGCACTAAATGGAAGGACAAGGGATTTTGATGCCAGTCAGAAAAGAGCGCCAGTTCACATGATTTGCTGCCACTCCATTCATTCTCCGTGGGGCTGCTAAGTGCTGCACTATGCTTTTTTCAGTCCCATAGAGAGTGATTGGAGTGGCTGTTGGCCATCCATCCTGCTGTTTAATTTTGTAACAGGAAGAAAAGTGCCCTGTCAGGGACAAAATTCTGCACTCTGTCAATCTGTGCGGAATACCAGAGCACAATAATGACCCTACTAGACATGCACACATCCAAATTTGCAAAAGAATGGTTTTGCCAGAGGAATGTCAAAGTTTTGGTGTGACCCAGCAAGAGCCCGGACTTAAATCCAATTGAAAATCTGTGGGTAACCTGAAGGTGGCTATACACCGGAAATGCACTCATAATGTTACAGACTTGGAGCTCTACTGCAAGGAAAAATAGGCAAAGATTGCCAATTCTAGGTGTGACGTGCTGATAGACTCCTACCCAAAAAGACCGAATTATGTCATAAATTCAAAGAGTGTTAGTTTAAGTTATATTCGGATACCAGCACCACATTGTATGTGCACCTATATATTGCAGTGACTCATATTAACTTATATTACAAGGAGGACTAGAGTCAGAATAGTCTAAAAGTATATCAGTTTATTATAAAAGTAAAAGTATATAAGTTTATTAATTACAAAAAAAATCACAAAATATATATCAATTCATGATTATAGGTACAGTTGTGATGTAATCCCAAGGTAAAAATTTATGGCCAAGGAATCGATCAGGACATAAGTATAATACTTGCAGCAAAGAGTCCTATAGTTTCTAAAAGAGACATATGAGTAATCTAATGTCGATAATCAGTTTAATCCAAATGTAAAAAAGGTTTAGATAGGACAATGGCTCAATATCTGTTAGAAAGGAACAGCAAGTGCATGCTAGACGTGTTATGTATTTAAGAAGGTAATAGTTAAAAAGATTATTTACCAATTGTGTTAAGTAGCCCGAAAGGGCAGGGTCCTCTCCCCTCTGTATCAGTCTGTCATTGTTAGTTTGTTTACTGTAAGTGATACCTGTAATTTGTATGTAACCCCTTCTCATGTACAGCACCATGGAATAAATGGTGCTATAGAAATAAATATTAATAATAATAATAATAATAAAAGTAGTCCTGTCTGCTCCATGGCCACGTTCCCCAACGCACGTTTTGCGTCAATGTCACTTCCTCCAGGGGTGTATTAGTTTAAGTATTTGCATATTAATGTAGCTAAATTACTTTACTTTTTTATTTTTCTACCCCAAAAATATTTCAGTATATTTCTCAGTTTAATTGTCCAGATAATTTGTGATTTGTGGAAAAAGCTCTAAAAATGATTCTTCCTAGCATAATTTATTTTGACTCCAGCAAGAGAGTCTTTTGAATACAGGCGAGGTCACAATTGGAGGTCAAAATCTCTTTCCACATTGAAGTTCTCTTCATGGGCGAACTCAATCTCTTTACATTCAACAAGAGGAATTTAATACTCATATAAGAAATCCAAAGCACAGCTGCTCAACTTCTGTTGCAATCTCAAATCGTCCAGCAGGAAGGGAACAAGGACGGAAAGGAAAGGGAACACAATAACTCAAGTTCAACTAGGACCACATAAGCCACGGTTGGATGACATGCTTTAGGTCCATGAGCATGCAAGGGGGTTATACTACCTTAACCCAGAATTGGAAAGTACAGCATAGGACATATACGCTTAAGTTCAAGCTTTATACCAGTCAGGAGAAAGCTTTTTCCGTGAATGACACATAACAGGCCTCACCATTGAGGGACCTTGGGGAGCGATTAGGTTCTATTCTTTCACTAGTTTCTCCAGCTGCAAAGGAGAGTGGTATGTGTGCAGTCTCTCATCGTGGGTGACCACCATTTTAACCGGAAATGCTCACCGATACGGAATATTGTTTTCAAGGAGGATCCTAGACAGCCTCGCAAATTCCCACCTTTTGCCCAAGGTAGCAGCAGACAAATCAGGGAAGATTTTCAGGTTGTGGAAAGGGTCTGGAGGTAGATAATCCTGCTTGAATTTCTACATGAATGCATCTTTAGCTGGAAAAAATGAATTTTTGCCAATGTATCACGTGGGAGAGCTGGGTTTATATTTTTGGGTTTTGGGACCCTGTGGATCCTGTCCACAATAAGATCCCTAGTATCCCAGTCAGGCAGCACCCACTTTAGCAACTTTTTAAAGTAATCATGCAGATCTTTGTCAGCAAAGGCTTCAGGAATACCCCTGATTTTAACATTATTACGCCTTGCTCTGTCCTCTTGATCACAGAGTTTGTTACTCAGGCGAAAGACCTCTTCCTCTAGTGCTGCATTATTTCCTATGAGTGCATTGTGTGATTCTGCAAACTGTGCCATGTGCCATTTTAGCTTCTATGTGTGAGGTCCGCTCCCCCAGCTCCTGAATGTCTCCTTTAATATGTTTTACAATATCCCTCAAGTCTTCCTGTAAGGATGCTCTTAGTGAATATAGCAATCTCTGCATTGTTTGTTCTGTGAGGGGGATGTCAGAGGAGATTCCCTTCTGTGCAGATTCACAGCCTGAGGAGCAAGATGTGTAGGAGCAGGGTCGGACTGGCCCACCGGAGAACGGGAGGATTCTCCGGTGGGCCCTGGCATCTGGGGGGCCCTGGCACCTGCTGGCATACAGGGGCCAGTTGCCTAGGGCCCCCGCCGCTCCAGGGGCCCCCAGCCGGTGGCGTGTCGCTAATATCGGCACACCACGCAGCTGCCATGGGGGCCAGGTCCTGTGTTGTAGAGCTCTTGGATCAAGCAGCCATCTCCATCCAGTATGATTTATTTTAAATGACAAAAACCTGGCATTTTAAAAGGGCTGTGTAGATTTTTTTTATATACACTGTATATAGAGGTTTTAAAATTTTGTCACTTGATATAGTGGCTGCTGCCAATTACTATATATCAGCTCCTATTTAAATATTGTACTATGAAACGAAACAGTGTGGCCGTTGACCACTGAGAGAGGGTGGAGTTTTCACTTCATAGACAACATGTGGACTCACCCTATGTCTTAAAAAGTACAACCAATTTATTCGTGTCTTTGGTTTTCCATTTTGGACTGTTTCTTTCTTTTCAAAAAAGCATCTATTTGTAAGTGCTCCCCATAATGTCCTACTTCTGGGACTTTCACTAATATAGCAGTCAGGTGTAGAGATATGTCATTGCATGTAGACCACTTTAACTGGTTGGTGGTACATATATATCTATATCTATCTATCTATCTATCTATCTATATATATATATATATATATATATATATATATATATAAATATAATATACAGTCTAAATGAAAATCATTGAGAAAATTGGGATAAAATAGTTGGTAACGGAAGGTAGTCTGTAAAGCAAAGATTGAAGGAAATGTACAATTTCATCTTGTCAAGCTGAGATGCTCAAATCACCTTAAAATACTTCAATTGATTAAAAGAGAAAAGTTGTAATCAAGACACAATAACAGTACAGGAGCAGTTATTACAAAAGAGAATAAGAGAATAAGGTTAAAGGATGGTGAAGAACAAATTTCTCCATTCACATAAGTGTAAATGGACAAAGGACTATAAAATACCCCTAAATTGGATCATAATAACAGTCACAACTTCAGTGTAGACACCGTTGTCTCTTCTGTAATTCATGTCATTTTTTTGTTACAGTCTTACAGTTATAAAACAATATTACAGAGGACCTTTCACTGCATTTTACATGTTAAACTGGCTACCTTATGATAAAGGGTCTGAAGAACAGAATAAAATGTAGTTTTCCTAAACTTTAAAAGCCAATATCTTCACAACGGCGAGGAAGATAGCCAGTTTAACACACAAAAAGTGGTGAAAAGTCCTCATTAACAACTTCACGACATAAAACGCATACTTACGTCACATGTAATGTCCTTGTCTTTGCCCGCACATGACAGCTAATTTAATCAGCTGTCATGTGCATTTAAACAACCACGGGTGGATCGGAGCTCCACTCGTGGCTGTTAACTGGTTAAATGCCCCTGTCAATCTCTGACCGAGGGATTTAACATGCGCCAGCCGAAAGTGTGTCACAAATCCCGCCCATCGGTGTCTATGTCATGTGTTTGGGGGAGCGCCCATGGGTTATCATGACAGACAGAGGTCTGCAAACGACCCGTGCCTGTCATTATGATACTCCTGGGAACGTCAGCTAGTGATCAGCATTCATAGGAGATCATATTTTCTGGTATACATAGCAGTGCTGAAGCACTGTCTTGTATAACACAGGCAAGCAGCTTGAAGTCTCATAAGGGGACTATTAAATAAAGATAAACATGAAAATATAAAGTTTTAAAAATCTGAAAAAAAATTACTAAAGTTCAAATCACCCCTCCTTTGCCCCATTGACAATAAAGCAAATAAGAATAGACCCATATTTGTTATATGTATGTTCAGAAATGTCCAATTAAAATATAAAGTGAATTAATCAGATCGATAAATAGCGTAATAAGAAAAAAATTGAAAAGACAGAAATACGTTTTTTTAGCCTCAGCAACATTGAAATAAAATGCAATAAGACAAGAACAAAACATCATAGCTATCCCAAAATAGTACTAATAAAAACATCAGCTCCTGCTGTAAGATATAAGCCATCAAGCAGCTCTAGATCCCGCAAAATGAAAATGTTACGTGTATAGGAAAATGGCGACAAACGCGAAAACTTTTTTCATCCAAATTTCAGATTTTCTTTTCACCACTTAAGAGCCAAAAAACAATTGTGAAATTGCACTTTTTTTGCAATTTTACAGCACTTGAAATTTTTTGCCCATATTCCAGCACAATATATGGTGACATCAATGGTGCCATTCTAAAGTACAACTCATCCTACAAAAATCAAGCCTCATATGGCTAGGCTGACAGAAAAGTAATAAGTTATGGCTCTTGAAAGAAGGGGAGGAAAAAAAGAAAATGAAAAAATGGAAAATGGCCATGATGTGAAGGGGTTAAGTGTGCAAATGTATCCATCTTTAAATGTATCTAAAGTCTAGGGCTCCCATAAAGATGCTATCATGTTATATGTAAGGTCAGAGGACAAGACAGACTATGTATATGTAAGACATACAAAAAAAGGCTGCACTCAAGCATACTGAAGCATGACAACAAAGAATACATGAAATTTTGATTAGCAATATGGCTTTGGAGCATAAGGAAAAATTTGAGACACTTAGTATAAACATTTGGCCAAACATTTTAAAGCCCACCAACCATCGTCAAGGTGGTCTCAATTCTGGTGAGTCCCTAACCTAATGTGAACATACCTCTATTAGGCTGATATCTGAATTTCTGGGTGAATATGCACCTCTGTCAGTAATGCCTGCATTTATGGGTAAAGTAGGGACCTGGAGTAATTAAAATCACCACCTGGTGGGGGCGGAGTGTTCGGTCAGTAAGCTAACATTCAAAAGACAAAAAAACCTGACTGGCACTTCCAGACTAATGTGAACTAGGTGCAAACCAAAGGGAGCTACCCCCATGAAAACATACAAAAAAAGGCTGCACTCAAGCATACTGAAGCATGACAACATAGAATACATGAAATTTTGATAAGCAATATGGCTTTGGAGTATAAGGAAAAATTTGAGACGCTTAGTCTTTTGTCTTTTGAATGTTAGCTTACTGACCGAGCACTCCGCCCCCACCAGGTGGTGATTTTAATTACACCAGGTCCCTACTTTACCCATAAATGCAGGCATTACTAACAGAGGTGCATATTCAACCAGAAATTCAGATATCAGCCTAATAGAGGTATATTCACATTAGGTCAGGGACTCACCAGAACTGAGACCACCTTGACGATGGTTGGTGGGCTTTAAAATGTTTGGCCAAATGTTTATACTAAGCGTCTCAAATTTTTCCTTATACTCCAAAGCCATATTGCTAATCAAAATTTCATGTATTCTATGTTGTCATGCTTCAGTATGCTTGAGTGCAGCCTTTTTTTGTATGTTTTACATGGGGGTAGCTCCCTTTGGTTTGCATCTAGTTCACATTAGTCTGAGTAAGAAACCATTTTGTTTCAAATGGTAATATTTAATTTCGTAAGTATCTTAATATTTTATAAAAAACAGCAGGACTTAATTATTATGTTATGGTTGACTGTGTCTAGGAGCCCGACTTAAATAAGAAGATACGGCAGAAAATAATGTTCAACAGAGAACACAGTGACTCTGTCTACATCATCACAATCAATGTAAGGACTTCAGACATAAACATTAATAGAGCCATTGATGTGATGATAAAATGTAATGTGAACATAGCCTTAAACTTACAATTCTAATTTGTGAAACTTTTATAAATTAGACCTAACAAAGGTACTGGTTACCTGCTGTACCCCTTACCAGTCTACATATATTATTTGTACATTATATGCTACACACACATAACACTAACACTTCACATAGATGTCACATACTGTCATGGAAATATATATGTATTCCACGTATTCAATGTATATTCATATATATGCATTTACAGTTAGATAGATCTCACCTGCTAAAAATCCTGTGCTCAGCATATCTATGCAAAAGCTGATGCTAGCTATAATCAGTCGCTTAAGACGACCCTGGCTATAGCTCATAGGGACTTTTTAACCAAGGACACAGAAACAAGGACAGAAGACATCTATTATTTTCTTTACTAGTCACGTAGGAAAACTGGGACAAAGAACAATAAACAATAAATCTGCTATTTCAGCCCTTTTATCATAATTATCATAATTATCATACTTACACTAAAACAGCCAATAATCTAGCAGCTTTTAATTGTATGCTAATTGACTAACCAGCCCCTTTTTGTAAATTTATAAAACCTTGAATGAATAATAAACTGTTGGTCTTGATGAACTGTTATACTGACACTTCCGTTGTGGACAGTCCTCATTTCGTCTGAGCGCTCAAAGAAAAGACATTTAATATAAGATTGGGAACAGCAACAGCAAACACTGCAGGATATGTCAAGCTGCATTGACATTGGGGGATAAGCTGCCTGCCTTAACTGTCTCCCAAAGCGACGTGAGAAGACAGTTTAGCAGTCTTGTTATTGGCAAAGCAGCTGGGCCTGATGGCCTCAGCCCACGTGTCCTCAGAGCATGTGCCAACCAACTGTGTACTGTCTTCCAGCACCTGTTTAACTGGAGCCTTCTATCACAGGGGGTACCAGAACTGTGGAAGACCACCTGCCTGGTGCCGGTTCCTAAGACTACTTTTCCAACTTCCCTACAAGACTATCGTCCAGTGGCCTTAACATCGCATGCTATGAAGTCCTTGGAGAGAATAATACTCGCCTACTTGTGCCCGAGGGTGAGGGCCTACACTGACCCCCTGCAGTTTGCGTACCAGCAGAGATTGGGGGTGGATGATGCTGTAGCGTCTCTGCTACATACAATGCATTCGTTCTTGGACAATGATGGAACTGCAGTGCGCGCTATGTTCTTTGACTTCTCTAGTGCTTTCAATACCCTACAGCCGCTCTTACTACATAATAAGTTGACTGCTATGGCGGTAGATGAGGGGATGGTGAACTGGATAAGTGACTACCTGACAGACAGGCCGCAGTTTGTAAGGATGGGGGAGGTGGTATCTGGCAGTGTACGGAGCAGTGTGGGAGCCCCTCAGGGTACAGTGCTGTCACCCTTCCTCTTCTCATTGTATACAGCTGACTTTCAGTATAAATCTGATTTTTGTCACCTCCAAAAATTCTCAGATGACTCTGTGATTGTAGGGGGCATTGTGGGGGGCCGGGGGGAGGAGGAATATAGAAGGGTGGTTTCTGACTTTGTGGATTGGTGTCAGACTAACTGTCTAGAACTAAATGTAAAGAAAACCAAGGAGATGGTGGTGAGTTATAGAAGGAAAAAGGAAGATTACATACCAATCACCATTGCTGGCCAGGAGGTTGACATTGTTGAGAGCTACAAATATTTGGGGGTTCACCTTGACAGTAAACTCGATTGGAGGTGTCATACAGAAAAGGTTTACAAGAAGGGAATGAGCAGACTGTACTTTCTGCGGAAGCTCAGGTCGTTCAATGTGTGCAGTAAAATGCTGGAGATGTTCTACCAGTCCGTTGTAGCAAGCGCCATCTTTTTTGCTATCATTTGCTGGGGCAGTAGTGTGCGAGTAGCTGACGCTAATAAACTCAACAAACTTATCAAGAAGGCAAGCGCAGCTGTTGGCCTCCATCTTGACTCTTTTGAGGAGGTATTGGAGGATAGAATTCAGAAGAAGTGTAGGGCAATAATGAACAATAACACACACCCACTATACGAGCTGTTCTTGAATCAGAAGAGCACATTCAGCAGCCGTCTAATCCTACTAAGGTGCAAGAAGGAGAAATTCAGGAAATCGTTTGTACCTACTGCTATGGGGATGTATAATAATTTCCTAAGGGTGGTAGAAAATAATGACTGATGGCTGATGTACTAATATCAATTAACATTGTCTTATATACACCTGAACTACACACTTTTATTTATTATGTAATGTTGGTACACCTGTGCAAGATTTGTGTCCTATTTTATGTATTTTGTGTCCTATTTTATGTAATATTTTATGTACTGCTGTTTGTATTGCTGCTGTAATACTGTAATTTCCCCCCGGGATCAATAAAGTGTATCGTATCGTATCGTATTGATACATTTATCCTAATTAAATTTCCATAACAGATGGCGCCTGCACGAGGTGCAGTGGACGAAACGCACGGGGACCTGCTGACCGGAGAGACAGAGGTGTTGGCCATGGCCTTGGCTCACGGGACGGAGACTGCGCAGCTCCATAACAAAATCTTGTCATCTTACCTGAAAGTCCCTTGTGTCCAGTCCAGGTCTTACACCTCTTGCCGGTCAGGTGTGGTCACCACCGCATTCCCAGGTAGTGTAAAATGTCCACACCCTTATCCAAAACCCTGGGATATAAGTTGTTTGCTGCTGTGCTGTGTATGTGTTTCATGTTTTGTGTGAACCGGGAGAAAAGTTGGAACGGTGACTGTGTTTCTTGCTGACTTCTGGGAGCTGTATAGCAGAAAAAAAAAATTGCTGGATAAGTTCCCACAGATTCCTTCACACATCGGAGGGAGACAATCCCAGTATTCCAGGTGTGAAGGGTGGGGGCTTTGTTTGGATAAATTCTCACAGATTCCTTCACACATCGGAGGGAGACACTCCCAGTATTCCAGGTGTGAAGGGTGGGAATTTTGTACAGGCTATTACAGATTCCTGTGGCCGACGTACCAGGCAGGGTGACCGGTTTCAGAGTAGTAGACCTGAAGCATTGCCGTGCTCAGTGTAATTGGTGAGTTATCAGTTACCAGAGCAGCTTGTATGTGTCACAGATCATCAAAAGAGGGATTCGTATTCTCCCGGGTGTCTGTTTCATTTGTACATGTCCCTGTCTGTATCAGGTACGGTCGCTTTAAATTTACACTCAGGGCAGAGTGCGCTCTGTCACTACCTCATTCGCTGCTGGCTTCAGGCTAAAGCCCCTTTGACCCCCTCCTCTGCTAATCACGTTGTCACATCTGTTTCCTGGTTTTGATATTTTTGAGCTAGTTTTTGGCTACAGGCTGTAGCGTGAAAATTCTCAGGCATTCAGACTGAACTGTATTCATTTTTTTCTATTTTGAGGGTTAACCTTTTTTTTTTTTTTTTTGATAAGTGATTTCAGTGCCTGTAGACACAGCAAGCAGAGATATAAGGGAGGAAGAAGCAGCAGCAGTGAAGAGGACATTCGGGAGGGCGGGAGGATAAAGCCTACGCTACCAGACAAAAGTCTCATAGTATTTTTTCTTTTTGTTTTTATAATTTTACAATCAGTTTTTCCACCTCTTTTCTGTTTTTAATTAGCTGTTTTAGTAACAAGGGTTTTTTCTTCTTGTCAACCTTGTTGTTTTTCAGAGTTTTACTATTAATACATTTTTTTTCCCTCCTCTTTTTTGATTAGTTTTTCTTTTTGCTTTTGGAGTTTTTATTTTGGTCAATCTTTTTCCTAGAGTTTTTTACTAAATCTAACTCTTGTTTTTAAAGTTTTTCTTTTAAGTACATTTTTAAATAATTTTGGAGAGGTTTTTCTAATCAACTTATTTTAGAGTTTTATTCTCCAACCAGCAAGATCTACTAGCGTGCTTTAGACCAAGGACAGAAAAACAGATAAGAAATTGCAGGCGGAGGGAGAACACATAAACAATTGCGCAGCGGCTTCACTCACTCCTCCCATCAGGCATTCAGCGAAGGCAAGAATTTCAGTGTCCTTGCACACAGAACCAGAATTCAGCAGTTCTCAGATTTTTAATCACCTTTGTTGAATAGGTTTTTGGAATAGACACAGTACGTGAGAATCGAAGGACTAGGCATGTGAATAGAAGGTCAGAGTACGTGAGAATCCAATTGACGGGCAGACTTTATGCTGCACAATGAAATGTTTTTTTTTTTTTTTTTTGAAAGGCACAGGAAAGTTTGTTTTTAGATTGCCATCTGCTATAAAAGAGCAGTGGTGGTCTTGCATCGTGTAGAAGGTACAGCAAGTTATTTGAACAGACCAGGAAGTGATTTTTATGTGAATAAGATTGAAAAGGTGTTAAATCGTCTGTGAGAAAATGATCACGGATATGTCACAAGAGCAGGATCTAGAGCCTCACACATCACATGTCCATCATGTGTAGACACGGGACAGGTGTAGGCTACTCTCATTAAATAAGGAGCCTTGTACAGGGAAAAAAGCTCCCCGCCTCTCGCTTCAGGGAGAAGGCATTTTTGTTTCAACGGTCCCCTCTCAAGCATCACAGGGGGACACCCTCTCCTCTTTCTTCTCTCAGTCCCTTTCTCCTTCTTCAGACTTCTCCCCTCTTTCCTCGCTGCCTTTTCTCTCTATCCTTCTTTCCCTATCATTCCTTCTTTCTCCTCCCTCACATCTCTGACACATCCATTTTCTTCCTCTTCCTCTTCTTCTATCTCTTCCTCTTCATCTCTCAAACCTTCTTCTTCTACTTCTCCCCTCCATCTTTCTCCACTTCTCCCCCCCATCTCTCTCTCTCCCCCCTCTTTCACGCTCTCCTCCTTCATTTTCCACTTCTCCCCTTCTCCATCTCTCTTCTCTCCCCCCTCCTCTACACCTCACTCCTCCCTCATCACACCCCACTCTTTCTCCCTCAGTGCCTACAGCACGAGGCACCCTGTCTATCCCAAGCACCGTACTACAAACATTGCCAGTCATTATATCAGGAGAAGAAAGTGCAAATCTCCCTACTAGAGTTGAGCGATACTTTCCGATATCCTAAAGTATCGGAATCGGAATGGTATCGCCGATATCACTAAAATATCGGCGATACCCGATACCGATACCGGAAGTCCCATGTAAGTCTATGGGAACAAAATATCGCAACTAAAAAAACCCCATTCTTTCCTTGTAAACACTAAATATACACACATAGAATACATATATATATATATATACATGTCATTGTGACATATATATATACATATATGTATAGTTTATACACTTCTACATAGTAAAATATCCTTTGATTCAATTGCCGGGTAAAGCCGGCTTCAGTGAAAAGACAGAAGCACCCGACATGAAATGACACTTGGTGTACATAGGGTTAACCATGTCTTTTCATGTCGTTTGCTATCTGATTTGCACAAACAATTAAATCAGTCTATGTGTGCAAAATTTCACACCTGTAGGGGTTAATTAAAGGTGTAAATTCGTTGTAAAAAAACCGGACTTTTTTGCTACGAATTTACACCTTTAATTAACCCCTACAGGTGTGAAATTTTGCACACATAGTCTGATTTAATTGTTTGTGCAAATTAGATAGCAAAGGACATGAAAAGACATGGTTAACCCTATGTACACCAAGTGTCATTTCATGTCGGGTCATAGGTCATAGGTGTTCGGTCTGGATGCCGAACTTTACTGTTCGGGTTCGCCCATCTCTACTTGCAAAATCACCAATCTATAGCACTAGCTTCTCCAAGAGCAGTTCTCCTAATCACAGCTCTGACTATCCTGAGCTATGTGCTTGTTCAAGTGCCATTATCTCTATATGTACCGTAAATACAGTGATAGCAGTGTACATTATAAAACAAATCACTAATAGCTGAATGTGTTACAGCAGAACTTTATAGTTCTACTAATACTATAACTCAGCCTATCCTATCAGAAACAAAGAAGTAAAGAGCAACATAGCTCTGACCTGCTCCAGAGACAAATTGAGAATATTTCTTTAATTGTAACCACAACAATACCAGCACATTAAAAAGTTGTTGTTGTCCAATGTCCATATAGTACTATATTATGCTAAACAGTGGCCAGAGACCGCCATACCATGCCACAATAGTCCCATAGTTTGTTTTCATAGGACAGTGCGATTCTGTGCCTGCACACAGCCATATACTTTGCATAAAGTACCATATTCTACCTGCAAAGAACAATTTGTGTTGCAGTCCTACAATGACCCTATATGCACCAATAACACATTAGACCCAAATTAGAGTAATACTTGCCCATGTACATAGATGCCAGAGAGAACCACGTTTGTAAGTTACTGTGTATAACAACGCACATTATTCCATATTGTGCCCTGTTTGATTGATCCGATTCCTAACTGAAGGTGGTTTTCCAATCCTTAAAGAAAACTTCAAACTTGCTCCAAATAGTAAAACATAATCTAATATATTCATGTTTTACCCTTACCCCTCCTGTGCTGCTGGCCACAGGACCAACCGTGTGTTGCTTTCCATTGCGCTTGACAGCAGTGATTGGCTGCCTGAGTGACATGGCATTCAATCGACCTCAAAGCATGGTTAACAACTCCTGAAGGTTCTCAGCTCCCAAAACTTTCATGAATGGGCTAATCTCTAAATCCCACCCTTGCCCACTCAAATTGTATAAAATATAGACATGCGGACCCTCGATTTTACCTGATCCGTAGACCATATTGTTTTATATCCATTCAGGAGTTAGGAACACTCTGGCACAACAAGATACTTCTCTTTTATATCCTAAATATGCATGCATGCTAATATTCTGTTACTTTTGATGATGCCAAACCCTATATAGATTTGTATAATCATTGGGTCACATGGCAAAACAAAAATAGGGACAAAGTCAAGTTTGACACCAAATCAGACAAATTCACATTTAGGAGAATCAAAGAACAATCAGACTAATGATCTGTTGAGACTGGGTACACCTTTAGAATACATATAGCCAGTGGCACAACATAAATCTTTTACACGTCAATGCAAAGTCAATAACATGGCCCTCTATAATTGAAAATAAAAATAGTTTGCGCACATAAAAACTACAAGACACAAAAGGATCTGTAGAAAAATAGGAATATGCATGTGTCAAATGGAAAACAATACATAAATTCAGACGCACTCTGTAGAACAGTTTGAGATGCAGATGTAATAATACAGTAATAAATAAATATTGCACTAAGACCCGTGAGAAAAAGGTGATGAGAAAAGCCTGTAGTCTATTATGTAGTAAACCCCAAACCAAAGGACTAAATAGTCATAATACGCATAAGGTATTTATTCATATGGGTATTAATATGGACAAACCCTGAAAAAGTAAAAGAGGTCCTCTTTTAACGATGGAGCAGAAAAACGCTGCAGAAATCCTAAAAAACCTTTTATGCAGAAAGGTCAGAAGAAATTGACACTGTCCCGGCCGGTGACAGCTCAGATGAATGAGTATTAGTGGTGCACTGTGGAGAAAATAGTCCTGTTTGCACAGGTTTTACCTGACAACCCCGATGGGTCACTTGCAATAGAAAGTCCAATTTCAGCCTCCTCTGGCCTGCTGACAACCCCGATGGGTCACTTGCAGTAGAAAGTCCGACTTCAGCCTCCTATGGCCCGCAGACGAAACTTACATCCGTTGATGAAAGCCGGTGATCTCTGGCCTCCGTGGCCAGATCAGGAACGCCGGCTGATGATGTTGAATCCTCACTAGGAAGAAGGATGTGGGCAGGACCTTTTGGTAAACTAGCCTGCCTCAAGCACAGTAGTACACAAAATCGCAATATCTAACTGTCCCTCAGAGTGAGCAGAGTAGCGTTCTGTCCCTAACTGAGTTCACAGCACAGTGACGCTAAAATGGCTGCGGCGCCTTTTATAGTGCATTCTGACATCATTTCAGCAGCCAATCACAGCCATGCCATTAGTTAAGATGACCGCAGCATTACAGGATGTGCCCACACTTCATAAGATTCATCATTGGCTGACTAACATCACATTGCCTCTCAAAGAATTATGGGAACTTCCGATTCCGGTATACGATATTGAAAAAGTATCGGAATTAAGTATCGGAATTCCGATAACGCGAATATCGGCCGATACCCGATACTTGCGGTATCGGAATGCTCAACACTACTCCCTACACAAAACGCTGCAGGTAGCCCCCAGACACAACAGCTAGCAGAGCCCACAGCCAGGGTTTCACAGGGGGGAGGTGTAGCTGCAGACACAAATGAGGAACCTCAGTGCCGAGAAGAGCTGCCACCGCAGCTTCAGTACCCAGTGTATGCACCAAGCACACCATGTCACTTCTCATCTGATGAAGATGAAGATGCAATGTCACACATGCTGCCCAATACTAGGGAAGAAAACACACAAGCACCAATAGAGCAGGGACAGGTAGAGGCACCATCCTATGAGCCCTTCATCCCAAGCCAGGTGATCAGTATGCTGCCAGACCCAGGGATACTCCCTATGCCATTTTGCCAAAAAATGCAGCAGATTCAGCGAACGTATGCAGCAGCCTGGATTGATCTCTGGGCTTAATGGAAATAAAAGCAGGTGATGCATTCTGGCCAATTATGAGAGAACACTTCAAGCTTCCAGCAGAATTAGATGCATATGCCTGGGAGACATGACCAAAGCTAATTGAGCAGCTCAGAGAGTGGGCCAAAGGCAGACTAGCAGGACAAGCTCTCAGCCTACATGACATGAGTCAAGACAAGACAGAGTCTGTGGAGAAGTTCCAAGACAGAGTGATGCAAGTGTTTCAAGATTTGGGCCTCATTACCCATGATCAGACCCACAGACGGATGTTGGTACAGGCTTTTGTGCATGGACTGAGAGAACCAATCAGGAAACCACTGGTAGTAGCCAGGCCTGAGTACACATCAATAGCAATGGATACCCTGCTCGAAGTAGCAAAAAGGATTGAGTCCCTCCGGGACAGAAGGGATGTCCAGTGTTACAACTGTGGCGAGTTTGGTCATTTCCGAACCGGTGCAGAACACCAACTTCGCCCAGAAGAAGAAGAAACACAGAAAGCAGTGAAGAACCCCGTCCATAGGACAGGAGTACGCCAAGTCTACAGGGAACTCAACCAGTGTGACCAATATCCTGAGAGTGGATGGCGTAGTCAGATCTTTTCTTGTGGAACTCCGCAACCTCACCTATCTATCAGAATCTTCTGCGTCCTGCATGGGAATTGATGGTCAAGTCAGATATTTCCAGATTATGAAGCCCCTGAGCATGTGGACTCAGCCAGAACACTCCATGTCCCAGTTTGTTGTGTCAAAGACCTGAACCCTCAACCTATTGGGAGTAGACCTACTGCAGAAGCTGAAAACGACCAGAGTGTTCCAGGAAGATGGGACCATGACACTTTCTTCACCCCTGACCCAAGAAGAAACAGGAACCTCAAACAACCACACTGCAGACCCATCACAGGAGGTGCTGGACATAGTACCAGAAAAGCCACTCCATCACCCAGAGTCAAGATGTCTCTGACCAACTGAAGGTCTAAGTGAACTCGCCTAAGAAGACGGCCTGAGAACTTTGACATTGGCCAGGATATTCAACTCAAGAAGGACCCTACTCGCTTCATGGAATGGCAACACCACATCCGGCTCCAACGCCAGAGGTTCATCTTTTGCAAGCACCAGGAGGTGCCCCCTGCAATCAACCAGTTCACCCAGGCCCTAGACCGGCAAAAGGCCACTCAGCTCTTCAAACTTGTGCACAATTACTGACCTGAGACCGAGCTGGAGAAAAAGAAACAACTGATGGCCCGTGCTGAGAAAAAAGCAGCCGGTTAAGGAGACGTCCCAACAAGAAGACCCCCTGTGGACCAGAGCAGGTGCTAACACAGTGACTGCCTTGGTGGAGAACAAGAAAGCCAGCTGGTCGTCATCTCTCATGATATGGATCCTAGTAGATGGCTTGTTTTCCCGCCAGTTCTGTGCCGGGAGATGGGAGTCCCCTGCCGCATAGTGAAGGACAAGGCCAAACTGGGCTGCCTCGCCCATCGGAATCAATCCCAGCTTTCCACAGTGAAGAAAAAGACTGTAAACCCCACTGTGTTCAGAATGGTGCAAGGCCTGGAGGCCGTGAAAGAGGCTAGGTATTTGAAACCCCAACAGTGCTGAACCCGCACACTCTGCTCTCAAAAGTCCCAGTCACCGCAACGGTATTCACGATGATCAACCTGGCCAGTGCCTTCTTCAGTGTCCCCCTCCACCTGGATGACCTGCCTGCCTTCACGCACCAGTGCAGTGCATATGGACAGTGTTGCCTCAAGGTGCTCAGAACAAGCCCTTCAAGCTTCACCAAGACAATGTCCTCCATCCTCATCAACTGGATTGCAGAATATGCAGGAGTCACTCTTCTACAACACGTGGATGACCTTCTCTTTTGTGTGGTTGACATCCATCGACACCTGCACAGTCCATTCCCTGTTCCTTGAGGAACAGCAACGCTAGGTCTGGAAGAACAAAGTCCAGCGGTGTCAGAAGCAAGTTACATCCCTGGGACACTGTATTGCCCACCAGACGAAACACCTGTCAAATGACTGGAAGACCACTGTGGAGAAGATGGCTCCCCCAACAACTCCAAAAATGCTGCAGGCCTTCTTTGGTCTAGTGTCATGATGGAGAACATGGATCACTGATGCCTCAGTCCTAATGCAGCCTCTGTGCGCTTGCATCAACGCAACCCCGATCCTTCTATCGGACGCAGCCTTCAACTCATTCAGGAAATTGGAAGAACTCCACAGTCTCAGCGCCAATACAAGGCCTACCTAACTACGAGAAGTCTTTCCATCTACCTGATGGAAGAAAGAAGGTCATGCTACTGGAATCCTGGCACGGATTCACGGGGGAAAAACAGGGACTTTTAGGCTGCCCCTCAGCCCGCTTGGATCCAGTTGCAAGAGGAGCACCCTCCTGCCTGATGGCAGTAACTGCAGCACACATCTTCCTGGACAAGACTGCTGACATCACTCTTGGACAGCCACTGGAAACTCTCACTCCACACGACATCTTGGCAATCCTCAATCAAGCTCAACCAAATAAATCTCCCCACCGCCAGGCATCTTCGCCTCTATCGCTTTTGTTCCAGACCTACAGTCCTCATCCCGGCCACTCTACTCCCACTCCCAAGGGGGGATACAGAATTTATCCTCCACTTGGATGGCTCCAGATTTGCAGATGATGAAGAAGTTTCCACACAGGAAGTGCAGTGACCAGCAATCAAGAAATCCTGTGGTCCAGAAGTCTGTCACCTAGCCTGCCAGCTCAGGAAGCAGAACTGATAGCGCTGACGAAGGCCTGCCAGATGGCAGAAGGCAAGACTGCAAACATCTACACTGACTACAGGTGCTCGCATGGCATAGCACACGACTTTGGGCCCATCTGGGCTGCAAGGGACTTCATCACAGCAAGCGGGACAACCGTGAAGCATCATGGAGCCTTCAGGGACCTGCTGGGTGTACTCCTACTTCCAAAATGGTGGCAATTTGAAAAAATCAAAAGCGCATGGAAAACTGAGAACAGAAGAGGCGTGAGGCAATAACATGGCGGACATGGCAGCCAAAAAAGCGGCCAAAGGAAGACAACATGGAGAAGTGGGAGAGGTTGTAGAGCCGGACGGCTACTACATGACGACTGAAGACAAGAAACCTGACAAAAAGATGTCCTGGGATCTGCTCAAGAAGTTGCAAGACCAAGCTCCAAAAGGAGAAGAAGAGCTGAATGCGAAAAAAAAAGCAACACGTGAAGAAGGAAGGCTATCAACAATGGACTCCAAACCCTGCCTACCACAAAGTATGCACCCTATGCTGGTCCAATGGGCACATGGACCCACACCCACATATCAAAGACACAGATGAATGATCTGATTGGTGCTTACTGGTTCACTTCAGGGATCTCCACCCTAACAGCCAAATTTACCAGCAGCTGTCTGACCTGCGGCAAATGCAAGCCTGGACGTGTAGAAGAAAGTCCCCCTGACCTCATCCGGCAAGACCACTCTACCAGCTTCAGAGGATCCAGATAGACCACATCCAGATATCGCCAAGTGAAGGATTCAAATACGCCATTGTGGTCAAAGAAGTGTTTTCAAGATGGACAGAAGCCTTCCAAGTCAGCAAAGACTACTGAAAAGCAGCTACTTTTGGAAAATAGTGTGCAGATACGGGGTTCCAGAAGTGATAGAAAGTGATCAGGGACCCGCATTCACAGCAAATCTGACACAAGAGATCCGGTTAGCAGTAGGGTCAGATTTAGGCCTACACACTCCTTACCACCCCCAGAGCAGCGGGAAGGTAGAAAGACTGAACGGAACACTTAAGAATAGGATGCTTAAAATTGCCCAAGAGACACGCAAACCATGGCATGACACACTCCCAATTGCATTGTTTAGCGTAAGGCACACTCCCAGAGACCCAGAAAAGCTGTCACCATGTGAAATTTTGTTTCGGTCTAGTCCCAAGTTAGGTGTATTCTTCCCTCAGCAGCAGAATATGCAAAATGATATCTTGTTTGCTTATGTAATTGCATTGGTCAAAAACTAATGTCCATTCTCGAGTTTTTCTCTTCACTGCCAGATCCAGACTCAGTGTCCGGTACGCACTCCTTGAAAGCCAGGAGACTGGGTGTTGGTGAAAAAAGTTGGAAATGAGAACACTCGATCCCAGATTTGATGGTCCTGTCGAAGAGCCCCAGATGACACCAACCTCTGTGAAACTAGAGGGAAAGCCTGCTTGGATCCACGTATCGCATTGCAAGGAAGCTCCCGTACCAGAAGAGACACCTAAGCCATGAAGGATGTCGTGGATGCTCTGACTGACCAGACAGATGACCTACCTGACGAATAATACACACGTGTTTCTGAACATGCAGTTAAATAAAGAGACTATGATTGCAAACACATGAACCCCTGCTAGGGACAGATCTCCTGACCGCCCATTTGCGAAAAGCCTGCATCGATGAGGGGTGCATGTGTTAGGCATGTGCCAGCCCATCGGCAGCACAAAAGAGTTGCAGCACTTTGGGACAGGAGCAGGTTTTAAGGCAAGTGGTATCTAAGGGGGCACTGTCATGGAAATATATATGTATTCCACGTATTCAATGTATATTCATATATATGCATTTACAGTTAGATAGATCTCACTTGCTAAAAATCCTGTGCTCAGCATATCTATGCAAAAGCTGATGCTAGCTATAATCAGTCGCTTAAGATGACCCTGGCTATAGCTCATAGGGACTTTTTAACCAAGGACACAGAAACAAGGACAGAAGACATCTATTATTTTCTTTACTAGTCACGTAGGAAAACTGGGACAAAGAACAATAAACAATAAATCTGCTACTTCAGCCCTTTTATCATAATTATCATAATTATCATACTTACACTAAAACAGCCAATAATCTAGCAGCTTTTAATTGTATGCTAATTGACTAACCAGCCCCTTTTTGTAAACGTATAAAACCTTGAATGAATAATAAACTGTTGGTCTTGACGAACTTCCGTTGTGGACAGTCCTCATTTTGTCTGAGCGCTCAAAGAAAAGACATTTACTATAAGATTGGGAACAGCAACAGCAAACACTGCAGGATAGATTTATCCTAATTAAATTTCCATAACAATACAACACTCACACATTAGAAAGGTGTTGCATACACTTCAGTAACATATTAGATACATTTAATATCAACATTGCTAAATTTTTAGATTCATAGCAAACAAGGCTGTATTTGGCTTTCATGATGCCCTAATCACTTTAAGTAGTCACGTTCCCTAGTAGTAAGTCAGAGTAAACGATTGTGCACATAAATTTTTAAGTTTCCAAGTGGTGCAATATGTCATGGGTAGTGATGAGCGAATAGTCAAGTATTCGAATTCAGGAAAATCGGCACAAATAATTTCTAATTTTCATGTATTCGTACCGAATAACGAATCCAATGTATGTCAGTGGGAAAGCCGAATATTTTTCTTCTGGACTCAAAAAATAAGTCTAGTGGCCTGAAAAAAAAGCAGAAATGGATGGGAAAGAGCTAAAACTAAATGGGAACAGCATGGAGAAGATGACTGCATGCCTTTCTGACTCACATATGGTATCTTGGAATAATGTTGTCAGACTACTCTGCAGCTTTCTATTAGACCTACCAAACCAAACCTAATTTTTTTTTTTAAAAAGGAAAAATGGTAAACATTTTTTCCTTCTTAATTATATATACAGTCATGGCCAAAAGTTTTGAGAATGACACAAAAATTAATTTTTACAAAGTCTACTGCTTCACTTTTGCTAATGGCAATTTGCATATACTCCAGAATGTTATAAAGAGTGATCAGCTTAACAGCAATTACTTGCAAAGTCAATATTTGGCTAGAAAATGAACTTTATCCCCCAAAACACATTTCAACATCATTGCAGCCCTGCCTTAAAAGGACCAGCTAACCTCTTTTCAGTGATTGCTCCATTAACACAGGTGTGGGTGTTGATGAGGACATGGCTGGAGATCAATCTGTCATGATTAAGTAAGAATGACACCACTGGACACTTTAAAAGGAGGCTGGTGCTTGGCATCATTGTTTCTCTTCTGTTAACCATGGTTATCTCTAAAGAAACACGTGCAGTCATCATTGCAATGCACAAAAATGGCCTAACATGGAAGGGTATCGCAGCTAGAAAGATTGCACCTCAGTCAACAATCTATCACATCATCAAGAACTTCAAGGAGAGAGGTTCCATTGTTGCCAAAAAGGCTCTAGGACGCCCAAGAAATACCAGCAAGCGTCAGGACCGTCTCTTAAAAGTGTTTCAGCTGCGGGATCGGGCTACCAGCAGTGCAGAGCTTGCTCAGGAATGGCAGCAGGCAGGCGTGAGTGCATCTGCATGCACTGTGAGGCGGAGACTCTTGGAGCAAGGCCTGGTCTCAAGGAGGGCAGCAAAGAAGCCACTTCTCTCCAGAAAAAACATCATGGACAGACTGATATTCTGCAAAAGGTACAGGCAGTGGACTGCTGAGGACTGGGGTAAAGTTATTTTCTCTGATGAATCCCCTTTTCGATTGTTTGGGACTTCAGGAAAACGCCTCATTCGGAGAAGACAAGGTGAGCGCTACCACCAGTCTTGTCTCATGCCAACTGTTAAGCATCTTGAAACCATTCATGTGTGGGGTTGCTTCTCAGCCAAGGGAATCGGCTCTCTCACAGTCTTGCCTAAAAACACAGCCATGAATAAAGAATGGTACCAGAATGTCCTCCAAGAGCAACTTCTCCCAACCCTCCAAGAGCAGTTTGGCGATCAACAATGCCTTTTCCAGCGTGATGGAGCACCTTGCCATAAAGCAAAGGTGATAACTAAATGGCTCAGGGAACAAAACATAGAGATTTTGGGTCCATGGCCTGGAAACTCCCAGATCTTAATCCCATTGAGAACTTGTGGTCAATCTCAAGAGACGGGTGGACAAACAAAAACCTAAAAATTCTGACAAAATGAAAGCATTGATTGTGCAAGAATGGACTGCTATCAGTCAGGATTTGGTCCAGAAGTTGATTGAGAGCATGCCAGGGAGAATTGCAGAGGTCCTGAATAAGAAGGGTCAACACTGCAAATATTGACTTGCTGCATTAACTCATTCTAACTGTCAATATAAGCTTTTGTTACTCATATGTTTGCAATTATATTTCTGTCGTCTGTGATAAAAACATCTGTCAAACACACATAACAACCAGAGGGCAATAGATCATGTGAAAATATAATATTTGTGTCATTCTCAAAACTTTTGGCCATGACTGTATATATATATATATATATATATATATATATATATATATATATATATATATATATATATATATATATAATTTAAAATAATAAAAAACACCTCACCTATAGCATATGTTTACGTGGAGCATTTTGGCTTTAGCTTTTACTTTTACATTTGTGAGGGCTCTCATGCCTACATTTGGGAGGTCCTTCCCTCATTTCAAATTGTTAACTAGATAGTGGAATACATATTCCCCATCACTTTACAATGCCAGTTTAAACATGCCAATTTCAATTTTGGGCTTCGCCAGCCACCACCTCCACGTCCACCGCCATGTCATTATGTGAACCTCCCTTCATATTTTCAGAAAGCCAGCAGGTGCTGTGAAACCTGAGTCTTGTAAGCTCCACAGTTAAGTTTGGCCACCAGATCACAATGAAGCCACTGTTATAGTGGGTGAAGCCGCTGTAAGGTGAGTTTAATACAGGAGTTGGGGAGCTGTATGGTCAATGTCAGTAAATTGGATTCTACCAGACACTTAAAGCATTAGAATTAAATTCTAAATACAGTGTATGTAAGCGATGGCCTGTATTCTGGTCAGTCCATCAGGCCTGAAACCCATGTCAGGAACAAGTACAAGCCTCATTATACTTTTTAGCAGCCTCCTCATGTGAAAGAGAAAGAAGTGCCATTGACTAATCTGCACAAACCTACCCACTTCTTCTGGAAATTACCCAACCAGGCAGAATGTATCTTTTGCATGGTTTTGAGCAACAATGGAGTAATTACAGGATATGTCCCAGAGGGTGATGAGGTCTATAGAGTGTATTAATCAGGTGACAGGCAGTGCTACAGAGCTCAGGCAAAGACCTTAGCGTGGAAATGACCATTTTCCAATATGTGTAAGGCTGCAGTCTGAAAATGTCTGTGGAGCATATTAATCCAGTCTCTTAAAGGTGCTTAAAATGTACAGAAACTGGGCAATACACCACAATTTTTTTTAGGACCACAATTTAGAAAATTTAAGGAAAGCGACAGTTTAATAAAGAGACACAAGTCTCATTTAAGAGCCTGAAAAAGCAAGCAATGGTCTATGTCCAGCATCAAGCAAAATAAAATGGTAACGATTCGAATATGCATGCGAGCAATGAAATGCATGTGGCTGCTGACTGTTGTGTCTGTGCAACTGCAGGTAGTGGGCAGGAGGCATCAGCGCCTCCTTCCTTGACAGCAGATTGGGAAGGACATAACACGGGGAAGGGTCAGTGGTTTTACTCTTAGACACAGATTTTGTATCCAAGCATTCCGCCCACCTACTGGCGTGCTGCATATATGAGCAATAAATGGCGTTTGCTAACAGAGCATGTCAAATTTCCCTTTATAGAGGGATGTGTGGGTAAGATTTTCTAACCAGCAGCATATATATAGAGCATATTTTATTACTCATGTTATTAATCTGTGTAAGGCTGAAACCTGAGCAATTGTGTGGAGCATATTAATGCATTGATGTTCCAAAATGTCCAGGTGCAGAATCCAAAATCAACATCAGGCTACCAGATATACGCTTAAAGAGACCATGAGAAGGGCAATACAATCAAAAAATTATAATAATATAATATATAGAGATTGAGAGTTGAAATTTGACCATTGCACAATGTACAAAGTTTTCCAAATATTACCCAAGGGGTCTGTATCATTCAAGTCAAAAGAGACCTTGATGGGGACCTCACAATACATTTGGCAGTTATTATAACAGGTGGAGATAGGGAGTGCAAGTTTCACCATTGCACAATGTGCAAAGGTTTCAAAAATTAATAAACATTACCCATGTAGGGTATACATAGATGACCAATAAGTACTTGTTGCAGAAGCAGGAGGGAGGAAGAGGTGATTTCCTGAACAAAATGGGTTTGGATGGTAAGGCATGAATGTTAAGACAACTTTCATAAAAAAACATTTGGGCTGCATTCATATTACATTGCTGTGATCGATAGGGCTTACAAAGTCAGAGGAAATCTCAATTTTAGAAGAGTCAGCCTTCCGTTGACAGCCATGTACAGTACACCTATCCCTTATGATTGCACCGGCCAAACTAAGAACCCACTCAGACAACACACTTGCGACAGGGCATGGCAGCACCTCCAAGGCATACAAGGAGAGGTCGAGCCAAGTGTGCAGCTTGGCCAACCAATTGTTAAAGGGCACTTAAAAGACCATACCAGCATTCTTCCTGATTCTTAAGTAGTCCTTCACCATCTTGGCCAACTTCTTCCTCCTTGTCATAGTTACACGCACAGATAGCCCTTGCTGATGTGAAGGTTTCATGAAAAATGGCCTAGATGGTGGACATTTTTCCTCCCTGAGTTGCACCTGGTTTGCGTGGCCCTCCCCTGTAATCCTTGTGGATGAAAAGAGTCGGTAACTCTGCCAGCAGCATTGTTTGAGGGTAATCTTTTCAGCAAGTTTTCCACAATGGCCCTCTGGCATGCTTGCACTGAAAATGTCACATCTGCCTCTGACATGAGAGAAGGAAATTTCTCCTTGTACCGTGGGTCAAGCAATGTGCATAGCCAGTATTTCATGGTGAACAAAATGTGTTTCACGCGAGGGTCTTGGGAAAGAAGTCTGGACGTGAACTCTGCCATGTGTGGCAGACTACAAAGAGTCAAACGTTCAGTGTCCACACCAGGAAGAACAGTAACCATCCTCTCCTCCTCACGACACATCACCTCCTCCTCCTCTTGAGGCCATCCATGCTGGGCAGGCATGAAACTGAGATTGCGAGTTCCCTCCATAGCGCAGACCACAAACTCCTGTTCCTCCTCATCCTTTTCCTCCTGTTCCTCATCATCACCCAATATGGCCTGAAAATATGGTGTGAGGATGGGCTGTGTGGAATCAGCCACTGTAAAATCTTGCTGCATAGCCACTCTCTCAGCATTCAAAGCTTCCTCTTTGAGAATGTGCAGCAAATGTTTTAATAGACAGAGCAGTGGGATGGTTACGCTGATAATAGCATCATCAGTGTTCACCATCTTGATGCAGTGCTCAAAGTTTTGAAGAACCTCACATAGGTCAGCAATCCACACCCATTTGGCAGTTGTTATGTGTGGGAGCTGAGTGTTACTCTGACAGGTATTGAGAAGCTGGAATACAGACACTGTCCTCTATTGCTCACTAAGCCTTGCCAACATTTGAAAGTTCGAATTCCAGTATGTGGGCAGGTCACAAATCAGTTGATGACTAGACAAACTAAAGTGTTGCTGCAGCGAATCTAGACCGGTGAAAGCCTAAGATGAGTTTTGGAAATGTGCGCTGACATAGTGTACCTTGGTAAGTAGGTCCGGTAAGTCAGGGTATGTTTTTAAAAACCGCTGTACAATTAAGTTCAGCACGTGGGCCATGGAACATGTACCAGCTTGCCGAGCTTTAAAGCCTCCACCAAGTTACGCCCATTATAGCACAAAACCAAACCTGGTTGGAGGTTCAGTGGGGAGAGCCACTGATTGGTCTGTTTTTTTATCCCTTTCATCAGCTCTGTTACGTTGAGAGCTTTGTCACCTAAACAGATGAGCTTCAGCAAAGCATGCTGCTGCTTCACCAAGGCAGGGCTGCAGACCTCCCAGCTGGGGAATGAAAGAGAGGCTACTTCAGCTGAGGATGAGGAGAGGGAGGAAGAGAGACAGGAACTGAAATACGAGGACACTGAAACCCTGATGGAAGTTGGGCCCGCTATTCTTGGTGTGGGTAAGATGTGTGATGTCCCAGCCTCTGTCTCTTTACTAAAATCCACCAGGTTCACCCAGTGTGCTGTCCGGGAAATATAGCATCCCTGTCCACGAGAACTTGTCCACGTGTCTGTGGTTAGGTGGACCTTCTCTGTGACTGCGTTGGTCAGAGCATGGCTGATTGTTATGTTAGGTAGCTGAGGAGGACAGGAACAATAGCCGGGCAGCCGAACACCTGAGATGTTGGTAACTAATGGGTTGCAGATTCCTAAACTAACCATACAACTAGAGGTAGCCGTGGAGCGTTCCTACGTTGATCCTAGACGCCTCGTCACAGCCTGAGAGATAACTACACCTAAAGGTAGAAAGATGAAAGCTATCTGCTCCGGAGCAGATCCCCAAAGAAAATAGGAAGCCCCCAAACATGTAATGGTGGTTAGACAAGAAGAAAGCACAAACACAGACAGAAAATAGAATGAGCAAACGCTGGGGCCACAAGCTGACTAAATAGGATAGGACAGGAGAGATTACTTTCTGCAACCCAGAAAACCCTACAAAAATCCAACAATTCTGATTACAAAAATACTGAGATCACACGATCTCGCCACCCACTAAATCAGATCTCAGTGTGAACAAAACCAAGCCGCAACCACTGGAAAAACAGGAAAAAGAAAATGAACAAACAACAGTGGCTTCAGATAAACTGAGAGGAGCACAAGCCCCCCGGAGGGGACCCGGCTGACCTCCACAGAAGTGCAGGGAACAATGCAAAAAGCAAGCACAAAAATAAAAGCAGAAAATATCTTATCTGATAGCAGAAGATGCAGGCAAGACTCAGAAACTTCCAAATGAACCAGGAACCACAATTGAGACAAGAACAATTGATCACCGGCAACCATCATGGGAGGGAACCTCCCTTATGTCAGACCAGTCAGTGAACCCAAATTGCCATTCCTCGCTGAAAGGTTCAGTACTGTCTGTAACCACCAGAGGGAGCCTCTGCTCAGAAACCATCTCTAGCACATTCATAACTGTACCCCCCCTTGAGGAGGGGTCACCGAACCCTCACTTGTGCAACCAGGCCGATCAGGATGAGCTCGGTGATAGACACGGATCAGTCTCCTAGCATGGATGTCCGAAGCAAACACCCAAGAATTGTCCTCCTGACCATAACCTCTCCAGTTAACCAAATACTGGAGTTTCCGTCTAGAAAAACGAGAATCCAATATTTTCTCAACCACATACTCCAGATTGCCCTCAACCAAAACAGGGTCAGGAGGTGCAGCCATAGGAATTACTGGCTCGACAAACCTCTTCAATAAGGACTTGTGGAACACGTTATGGATCTTAAATGTCCCTGGAAGAAGCAAACGGAAGGAAACAGGATTAAGAATCTCCATGGTCTTATAAGGTCCAATGAACCTAGGCTTAAACTTTGGAGATACAACCCTCATAGGGATATTTCTTGAGGACATCCAAACCAAGTCCCCCACTTTAAACCGAGGACCATCAGTCCTATGCCGGTTGGCAAACCGTTGGGCCTTCTCCTGAGAGAGAGACAACCTCTCCATTACCTAGTCCCAAATCTGCTGCATTCGCTCCACAACAGAGTCAACACCTGGACAGACAGAAGCCTCCGCCTGTCCCGAAGAAAATCGAGGGTGAAACCCAAAATTGCAGAAAAATGGAGACATCAAGGTGGCAGAGCTAGCCCTATTATTAAGAGTAAACTCAGCCAAAGGCAAAAAAGAGACCCAATCATCTTGATCAGCAGACACAAAACATCTCAACTAAGTCTCCAATGTCTGGTTTGTTCTCTCAGTTTGTCCATTGGTCTGAGGATGAAAAGCAGAGGAGAAAGACAATTGAACACCAAGTTTAGAACAAAAAGTCCTCCAAAATCTGGAAACAAACTGGACTCCTTTGTCAGACACAATGTTCTCAGGAATGCCGTGTAACCGAACCACGTGCTGAAGGAACAAAGGCACCAATTCGGAGGAGGAAGGTAACTTAGGTAATGGCACAAGATGTATCATCTTGGAAAACCTATCACAGATTACCCAGATAACGGTCATTCTCTGAGAAACAGGGAGGTCGGAAATAAAAGCCATAGAGATATGGGTCCATTGCCTCTTGGGCACAGGTAATGGCATTAACAAACCACTAGCAAGGCTTGGAGTGAGAGCAAGTCCCACAGGACTGCACAAATTCCCTGACGTCACGAGACAAAGTAGGCCACCAAAAGGACCGACTCACCAAGTCTCTGATACCAAAAATCCCGGGATGACCAGCCAACGCGGAACAATGAATCTCAAACATCACACTCTTCTTCCACTGGTCTGGGACAAACAATTTCCCAATAGGGCAGCACTCAGGTTTATCCTCCTGACACCCTTCCAGAGCCAGTCTCAAATTGGGCGAGATGGCGGAAAGAACTACACCCTCTTTCAAAATAACAGTAGGATCAGATAACTCAGGAGAGTCCGCAAAGAAACTCCTCGAGAGGGCATCTGCCTTAACATTCTTAGTGCCAGGAAGAAAAGAAACCACAAAATAAAACGTGTGAAAAACAAGGCCCACCTGGCCTGTCTAGGATTAAGTCGCTTGGCTGATTCGAGATAAACCAGATTCTTATGGTCCGTGAGGACCACCACCTGATGTTTGGCTCCTTCCAGCCAATGTCTCCACTCTTAAAAGGCCCACTTCATGGCCAATAACTCCCGATTACCCACGTCATAATTACGTTCAGTTGGAGAAAATTTTCGAGAGAAAAAGGCACAAGGGTTACTCTTAGAGGTCTCTGGATCTCTTTGGGACAAAACGGCACCTGCCCCAATTTCAGAGGCATCAACCTCCACCTGAAATGGTAGAGAAACATCAGGCTGCCGTAGAACAGGAGCAGAAGTGAATCTCTGCTTAAGTTCCTGAAACGCAGAGACTGCCTCAGGATGCCAATTCACCACATCAGAACCCTTTTTGGTCAAATCAGTCAATGGTTTAACAATAACAGAGAAGTTACCAATACATTTATGATAAAATTTGGCAAAACCCAAAAATCTCTGAAGAGCCTTTAATGAAGTAGGTTGGACCCAATCACAGATGGCCTGAACCTTGACCGGGTCCATTTCAATAACAGACGGAGACAAAATGAATCCCAGAAATGAGACCTTCTGTAAGCCAAAAAGGCACTTTGATCCTTTCACATACAGTGCATTCTCTCTTAAAATATGGAACGCAGTCCGAACATGTTTCACATGAGATTCCCAGTCATTGGAAAAAATCAAGATATCATCCAAATAAACAATCATAAATTTATCCACAAAATCCCTGAAAATATCATTCATGAAGGATTGGAAGACGGAAGGAGCATTAGTGAGCCCAAAGGGCATCACTAGGTACTCAAAATGCCCCTCTGGGGTATTAAACGCCGTCTTCCATTCATCCCCGTGCTTAATGCGAATAAGGTTATACGCCCCCCTGAGGTCAAGCTTGGTAAACCAATTAGCACTTTTCACCCTGGAAAACAGGTCAGAAATCAAAGGTAACGGATATTGGTACTTCACAGTGATCTTATTCAAGAGACGATAATCAATACACGGCCTCAATGAACCATTCTTTTTGGCCACAAAGAAAAAACCGGCACCCAAGGGTGAAGAGGATGGTCTGAAATGACCCTTCTCCAATGAGTCCTTGATATAAGATCGCATAGCATCGTGATCAGGTGCAGACAAGTTAAAAAGGCGACCTTTAAGAAATTTACCACCAGGCACTAATTCAATAACGCAATCATAGCTCCTGTGAGGGGGAATGGATGCAGATTTACTTTCACTAAATACATCCGAAAAATCAGTCAAAAAGTCAGGAACATTCTGAGACTGGGGAGAGGCTGAAAAAACAGGAGTGTCGGCATTAACACATTGGCAGTCCCAACTGGTCACAGACATAGATTTCCAATCCAAAACAGGATTATGAGACTGTAGCCAAGGGAAATCAAGTACAATAATGTCATGCAGATTATGCAGCACCAGAAATTTGCAACTCTCCTGATGATCTGGTTCAACCCTCATTATCACCTGAGTAGAAAACTGGGATTTATTCTCCGCCAAAGGGGTAGAATCAATGCCCAGTAGGGGAATAGACTTCTGCAGGGGTATCATGGGAAACCCACAACATTTGACAAAGTCAAAATCCATCATGTTAATAACTGCTCCTGAATCAACAAAAGCCTGAGCAGAAAATGTGGACAGGGAGCAAATCAGTGTAACAGTGAACAGAAATTTAGTCTGAACATTACCCAAGACAACTGAAATAGCATGAAAGGCGTCACCACAGTAGAAACATAACCCATTGCGCTTTCGAAACTCATGACGCTGTGCCCCAGAAGTCACTCTATCACACTGCATGGGCTCAGAAGCTGGCTCACAAGGCAACACTATTCCACGCATACCTCTGCGCTCACGCAAACGTCTGTCAATTTGAATAGCCAATGACGTAGAATCATTGAGACCAGAGGAAGCAGGGAATCCCACCATAACATCCTTTACATTCTCTGACAGCCCCTTCCGAAAAAGGGCTGCCAAAGCATCATCATTCCATTTGGTCAGGACTGCCCACTTTCGGAATTTCTGACAGTACAACTCAGCGTCTTCAAGACCCTGATTTAATGCCAACAAGGTTTTTTCAGCTTGATCAGTGACATTAGGTTCATCATACAATAACCCCAGAGCCAGAAAAAATGCATCAATATCATTCAAAACAGGATCCTCAGGTGTCAGGGAAAAAGCCCAATCCTGAGGATCGCCGCGCAGAAGAGAGCTGTGCTGCGTTCTCTGAGGACTTAGGCTTTAAGGCAAAAAACAACTTACAGTTATTTTTGAAATTCAGAAATTTAAACCTGATCCCCCAAAAACAAATCTAGCATTTGAATCCTAGGTTCCACAACCGGCAACCTAGCAAGATAGGTAGCAATACTCCGAACCTCAGTGGCAAGCTGATACACACGGCCAGACAACTGTGCAAACTTCATTGAGAGAGAAAAAAAAATCCTCCTCAGCACCCAGAGAAAAAGAGGTAAAAAATGCAACAAACAGAAAAAAAAAATCTCTGACAACTCTGACAACTTTTTTCTTTCCACATTATTTTTCCCTTCTGTGAGTACCATATAATTTTCAGTTTGGCCGGTGATACTGTTATGCTAGGTAGCTGAGGAGGACAGGAACAACAGCCGGGCAGCCGAACACCTGAGATGTTGGTAACTAATGGGTTGCAGATTCCTCAACTAACCATACAACTAGAGGTAGCCGTGGAGCGTTCCTATGTTGATCCTAGACGCCTCGTCACAGCCTGAGAGATAACTACACCTAAAGGCAGAAAGATGAAAGCTATCTGCCCCGGAGCAGAACCCCAAAGAAAATAGGAAGCCCCCAAACATGTAATGGCGGTTAGACAAGAAGAAAGCACGAACACAGACAGAAAATAGAATGAGCAAATCCTGGGGCCACAAGCTGACTAAATAGGATAGGACAGGAGAGATTACTTTCTGCAACCCAGAAAACCCTACAAAAATCCAACAAATCTGATTACAAAAATACTGAGATCACACGATCTCGCCACCCTCTAAATTAGATCTCAGTGTGAACAAAACCAAGTCGCAGCCACTAAAAAAACAGGAAAAAGAAAATGAACAAACAACAGTGGCTTCAGATAAACTGAGAGGAGCACAAGCCCCCGGAGGGGACCCGGCTGACCTCCACAGAAGTGCAGGGAACAATGCAAAAAGCAAGCACAAAAATAAAAGCAGAAAATATCTTATCTGATAGCAGAAGATGCAGGCAAGACTCAGCAAACTTCAAAATGAACTAGGAACCACAATTGAGACAAGATCAATTGATCACCGGCAACCATCATGGGAGGAAACCTCCCTTATATCAGACCACTCAGTGAACCCAGATTGCCATTCCTCGCTGAAAGGTTCAGTACTGTCTGTAACCACCAGAGGGAGCCTCTGCTCAGAAACCATCTCTAGCACATTCATAACAGCTGATATTGTGTAACATGTGCTTATGTAAGGCATCTGAGGCAGTGACAAGTCAATGCTGCACTGGAATAACAAACATGGAGGCATGTGATGGATGGACGGTATGTATCACAGAGGTGGATGGCCCTGTGATGGAAGCCTGGATATGTTTTGGTTCAGCAGATCTACTGCTGAGTTGTGCTATACATTGGGAGGCTTCCAGGTGACTTGGAGAGCTGGGCGGGTCCAGTCACCTACAAACCCACCCAAGGGGTATGTGTCTGAATACCCGGGATAAAACCTATATGTAATGGTGTGTATCTGAAGGACCTGTGGTGAGGTCATGACCATGTGACCTAACCATGTGATTCCTGACCTCACCTGTGGGTGGAGTTACACCTATGTAATGGAGTGTGTTTGGCACCTGGGGGAGAGTGTGTGGGAGTCTACCAGTGTGGACAGACTTCCATGTGTCCAGGCAGGACGTTACAGAGAGGACTCTGTGTCTGAGGAGTGAGGCTCCAGTGTGGGAGTCTACCAGTGTGGACAGACTTCCATGTGTCCAGCGGGACGTTACAGAGAGGACTCTGTGTCTGAGAGTGAGGCTCAGGCTGGAGCTGAAGCATTGAAGATTTGTATTGTATGTTACTATGAGGTTTATGATGTAATAAACCTGATGAACTTTTGATATAAAAGTGCGTCCTGATTTACCTGTGAAGCAGCCGAGTGAGTGAAACCTTACAACGATAAAAACGGAACAGAACGTACTTGAGGATATAATGTAATCCCCATTCTGCCTCCTAGCTGCCTTGTGCCACACATTCAAAGCAATATTTCCTGAGGACTGCGTATATAAAAGCATTAAAGTATATTACAATAAATTTAATTTAAATTTTCACCATTAAATTATTTAGAATATATATTTATTACATTTCTCAAATAAGAAAAAATAAAGTTTTTTTGATCTTGAAAACAAGTGAAACTTCTCTTGTCAAACATTGAAACAAATCATATGTGTCGGAAAACTCCACCTGACATGATTTGTTTCCGGCACATATGGTTTGTTTCAAAGTTCGACCTGAGAAGTTTCTCTTTTGCTTGGTCTAAGTGTTGATTTCAGCGAGATTAAAATGTTTGGAATACCATTTAGGAATTTTTTCTGGGCATACAGATATTGAGTGGTGAACCATATCTATAGCAATAATTATACAATTTTACATATATAAAAAATTACAAAATTCGAGATTTCATGATCAAAAAAACTTTATTTTTTCTTATTTGAGAAATTAATTAGCTTGCTATTTTTATACATACACTTTGAAAAATATTAATTTCACTGTGTATCAACCATGTATTATTGTTCTATGAACTTTGACATCATATGTCACGTCAGAAGATCTTTTTGGTTCCGTTTTTTTAATTTTGAATGTATTTAAGCATTGTAACAGCATTGTCCTCACATATGTTTTGTGGTGTTTTCCTGAAGAAGAAGTCGTAGACTTAGAAACGCATAGAATAAATCACCTATTTTTTCCCAATATATCTGGATTCGTATTGTTTATGGCAGCATGGATGTAATCCACATATCTTTACTATAACATTTCTGATTAGGTCGCTTGCCGACCTTGCGGATCAGCAGCAGCTGATATGTACATGCTTTCACTCTGCACCATCAGGTAAGCAGTTCTTTGAAACTGATCGAAATAATCCGTGGGATAAGACCCTATTTGCGCTTTCTTGTTTCCTAATATTTTTACCAATAATCTCCATGGAAGACTAGAAGCTGCCATAACCCAATTGGCTCAGCTACATACAGGCGATGATCAGATCGCCTGAATGTAGCAGAATTGCTGACTTGCTATGAGTGCCAAACACCAGGTGACGCTAATAGTAATCCGGCAGTGACAACCATAGCGTTCTCCAGGAAAACTCTGGTTGTCATGCCAACCCATCGGTGACCCGTGATCATGTGACAGGGGTCACCGGTGGGCAAATTTCCAGCGTGATGGCTGAAAATGCATGTTAAATGCCATTGTCAGCATTTGACAGAGGCATTTAACAGGTTAACAGCCGCCAGATGATCGCCAGCTGTTAGCGGCACTTGTCAGCTGTTCAAAACAGCTGACATATGCTGGGAAAGGTGCTGGCTCATCGCCGGTGTCCACATCAAGCAGGGGGAGGCGTCCAATAACAGATAGATCCGTTATTGGTCGTTATGGGTTAAGCCAATAGAATTTTTTTATTTTTTATATCACCTTCACCTTTGTGAGACACGCCAACAGCAGACTCAGGGAAATTACTGGTAAAGAGTGAAGTTTCCGTAGCTCAGCAGGTTTTGCACCAGTTGCACAACTGCTAGATAAATATTAGCTATTTCAGCAATAGGCAACAAATATTATTTAGCAATTAGCTTTTACAAAAGATGTTACTATATGCTGCCACTGAAGAAAATTATTTAGCTGTAAAAAAATCATATGCTGGTACGCAGGAATATTATGTAGCTCAAAACAAATTAGTTTAGTATATGCTGGTACTAACTATTATTATTTGCCTCTAAAAAGAGCTGTTTTGTATATTATGTGTTATGTTTCGGTAGCTGAGGAGTGCAGGTAAAAAAGGCAATACACCAGAGCAGTTGGAATCTATGAGATTGCAGTACCCTGACTAACCACCACAACCAGAGGCAGCCGTGGAGCGTTCCCACGTTGGTCCCAGATGCCTCGTCACAGCCTGAGAAACTAACTACACCTAAAGATAGAAAGAGGAAAGCTATCTGCCCCGGAGCAGATCCCCAAAGAACATAGAAAGCCCCCAAACATGCAATGGCGGCTAGACAAGAAGAAATACCGACACAGACAGAAAATAGTATGAGCAAACGTTGGGGCCAAAACTACCTAAATAGAAAAGGATAGGAAGGGCTCTTACTGCAATCCCAAAAAACCCTGAAAAGCACCAACTCTACTAATTTCAAAAACACCTGAGATCACACGACCTCTACCACCTAAATTAGTTCTCTGGTGTAACAAAATCAAAACAGCAGCCACTGAAAAAACTGGAAAAAGCAAATGTACAAACATCAGTGGCTGAACTAAACTGAGAGGGCAAAAGCCCCCCGGAGGGAACCCTGAAGGCCCCCACAGAAGTGCAGAACAAAATGCAAAAATCAAGCACAAAAACAAAAAGAAGAAAATGTCTTATCTGTTAGCAGGAGATGCAGACACGACACAGCAGGCTACAAAGGAAACAGGAATCAAGGATTGAGACCAGAACAATTTATCACCGGCAACCCTGATGGGAAGGCGACTCCCTTATATAAGACCAGTCAATAACACCTGATTCCCAATCCTCACAATTTTCACTGGACAGTCCAGTACCGCTTGTAACCACCAGAGGGAGCCTCTGCTCAGAACTCATCTCAAGTCCATTCACAACAATTATGGTAGTGGATGAAATCCTGCCTATCTCTCCCTAATCCCACAGTCTGTTCCTAAACTATACAACACAATGCAAACTGGCAGAGATCTCATGCATGTAATTGCAATGAGGTGCCTGCCTTTCACTCTCCCTCCGCTATCTTCACCTAACAAAGAACTAATCTTCACCTTCAGTAGCTCTTAAAATAGCTTTTTGGAATCACAAACTCTCCTTACACTCTGCTTTCACTCTCCGTATGCTCACACTACGCACTCACTATATTGCTTCAAGCTGCAATGTGCGCAAGATGGCGTGGCAGGCTTGAAATATCCCCTATGATGCTTCAAGGCCAGCCAATCACAGTAATGCCAAAGATGATGCCGGCATTACTGTGATTGGCAAGCCAGCCCATCATGTTCATTGGCTGCAAATTAAGCGCCAAACATGCTGGGCAGGTCACTTGAATATACCAACCAAGGTGAATACCAAATTACTCGCCAAATATTGAATAGCCCAAATAACATACTATTTGTGCGAATAATGAATAGTGCCTACTGTATTCGCTTATCACTAGTCACTGGCTTGCCACAACAGAGAGGAGCCAGAAGACTGCAACGTCTGATTGCTTCTACTCCTGCAATGAGAAGAACTTCTCCTTCATTTAAGGCCTCTTTTACACATCAGTTTTTTTACATCAGTCACAATCCGTCGGCTCGATGGATTGATGGATCCGTAGCAGATTATGATACGAATTCTACGAATTCGATTAGCGGATCGGTCGAAAAAACGGATCAGTCGCATCTATTTTTTCATCCGTTTCTTCCGTTTTTTGATGGATCCGTTTTTAAAAATGCCCACAGATAGATAGATAAATAGATAGATCTATAGATAGATAGATAGTGTGACAGTGTCACTGGTTTTATATGTGAGGGGAGGTATGTGTCACACAGGATGCTCTCCTGTGTGAACTAAAACCTACTTTATTTATCTGCCAGCATGTTATATGCTGGTAGGTTTACTCTGTTAAAGGAGGTGCGGTTTTATGGGAATGTAAAGAGGGCGGGAGGCATTCCCCCTACCTCCCCTCAGGGTGTGGCTGAGCAATGGATAAAAGCTCAGTCCTGTTTTTTTTTCTCTGGAGTGTGGTCTGGAGAGGAAAGTCTCCAGACATTATAGTGGAAGCTGCAGAGCTTTCCACAAGGACTTTAGCCGTGCAGTTTATGCTACCGAGAGCGGGTGGAACCCACTCATCTATGGACTGAGTTATTGTTTGTTTTTTTTTATGTTTTTCCCATTTAACCCAGAGGGGTCATGTTTACTTTTCCTGCGAAACCTGCATGAGTTTATGGCTGATAATAAACCAGCAGAAGGAAAACCTGAGAACGTGTGTCCTGAGTCTACCTCCTGGAGAGCCGAGCGAGTCGTCTTACCACAATAGATAGATAGATAGATAGATAGATAGATAGATAGATAGATAGATAGATAGATAGATAGTATAGATAAATAAGGGAAAAGCTGGAGCAGCATAGAAAAATAGTAACAATTGGATGCAAATCCTCTTCAGCAATAATCCAATACTTGCCAACTTCAATATCCAAAAAATAGGCAGCACTCCATAGATAAATGTAGAAAGTGGATATTTATTAGACCCACATATTATGGCAACGTTTCGGCTCCATGAGCCTTCCTCAAGCAGTGATTAACACACCTATGCCGGTTTTTATAGGATCAATGTTGCACAATAACCTATTAAGTCCAATTATTATGTCACATATATCTTTTTCATATACCATATGTAACTCGCTCATAGAGTACATCAACATAGATAGCAAATTCATATTCAAGTCAGATTGCATTTCATAGTTGTAATGTCTCCTGTAAAATATTAAACTTTACATAATTGCTTAATTGATAGTTCTCCAAAAATTGCAACAGCTGTGACAAAGATCATATACACAAAAACACTCACATGTCAGGTGTAGCAGCGTTATATATGGAGGATAAACGCTGTGCTCAGCGTATAGTGGAGGAAACTGCAGTGACTTGAATATATATTTGCTATCTATGTTGATGTACTCTATGAGAGAGTTACATATGGTATATGAAAAAGATATATGTGACATAATAATTGGACTTAATAGGTTATTGTGCAACATTGATCCTTTAAAAACCTGCATAGGTGTGTTAATCACTGCTTGAGGAAGGCTCATGAGCCGAAACATTGCCATAATGTGGGTCTAAGAAATATCCACTATCTACACTTATCTTTGGAGTGCTGCCTATTTTTAGGATATAGATAGATAGAAAGATATGGGATAGATAGAATACATAGATATACCTATGGCTATATCCATAGATATAGCCATAGGTATATCTATCTTTTGATCTATATCTATCTATGGATAGATATAGATAGATAATTAATAGCAAGGCTGATGTTCATTAATCAACAATATGTTTTATTTAAAAAAAACGGAAAAAAAATGGTGTGGGCTCCCACGCAATTTTCTGCGCCAGAGGTGGAAAGCCCCATGGCCCCTTCCCAAGCTATGAATATCGGCCTGCAGCTGTCTACATAGTTTTACTGGCTATTAAAATAGGGGCTCCCCCCAAAAAATGACGTGGGTCCCCCTGTATAGCCAGAAAGGCTATGCAGACAGCTGCGGGCTAATATTCATAGCCTAGGGAGGTACCATGGATATTGCCCCCCCGGCTACAAATACCAGCACGCAGCCGCAGAAATTGCGCATCTCTAAGATGCACCAATTCTGGCACTTAGCCCCTCTCTTCCCACTGCCATGTAGTTGTGGTATATGAGGTAATAAGGGGTTAATGTCACCTTGCTATTGTAAAGTGACATTAAACCCTTTTAATAATGGAGAGGCGTCAATAAGACGCCTCTCCATTATTAATCTTATATTAATAAAGGTTTAAAAAAAACACACACATGAAAATAAAGTATTTTAATTAAATAAAACATGGCACATTTTTTCAAAATTTTTATTGTACGCCTATCCAGTCGAAGCCATCGATCACCTGCAAAAAAAATAAAAAAACAAGCCAGCAATAAACTCCCTGTCCAATGTAATCCCATTAATAACGATTGTCCCTAGATGATCTCACCTATAGAACTGTCACATCAGCAGATGTGACTTCTCTATAGGCCTCCCATGACACACTGACTAGAGACAACTCTCCCGCAGTATGTCATCGGAGATAAGCCTCTCGCATTACTGCACTACAGCTATAGTGCTGCAAAGTGACAGGTGAACTCCGGTAAGTTGTCGGTGGCAGAGTGATACAATGTGGAGGATTATCTCCGTCATTGTATCACTGTAGCCCCTGGAGAGCGGTCCCATCAAGTGATGTGACAGCTCTCCATGGGAGATCGTTGTGGGACAATCATATTAATTGGATTACGTCGAACACAGAGATTTTTTTTTCTATTTTTTTACTGGTGATCTGGGGCTTCAGGGATTAGGTGTAGATGGTGAGTATGGACTATATGTGTTAGGGTCTGCGGAACGCACTTAATAGATATAGTAGAGAGGTGCTTTTGCAGCCCGGGGTCCACCGTGCAGGCGAAGCCCGCTGCTAGCAAGATGGCGAAAGTAGCGAACTCTGTTATCCCGCAGAGTCGCTAAAATAAACGCCGTAGCGCGCTGTGGCAGTAAGTGCGACTCTGTTAATCCCCAGAGCCGCTAATTGGAATGCCACAGCGCTATATGGCGATAAATGTGAACTCACTTAGCTTCAGTGAGCAGCAAAGTAAAACGCTAGGGCGCTAAACCAGCGTTATAAAGCGAACCCTGTTGCATCACAGAGCCGCTGAGAAAAAGACTGTGTCCTGTTAACACCACAGGGATACACAGATAACTGCTGTGCGGATAGCAGTCCGTGATCATGCAGACAGCAACGCAATCAAGCAATCTCCTCACCGGAGAACCTGGTATTCTAGGAGCTTATTTCAGCCAAGCCCTAACCACGTTAACCCAAATCTCCTCACCGGAGAAGCCGGTATTCTAGGGCTTATTTCAGCCGAGTCCTAACCACATGCGTACATGATCACACTGGCGCAAAGCACATAATGCAATTGATACTAGCGCATGGCGGCCCAGCCATGCCACCCTTTTATAGTAACAGCTACAGGACCTGCCAGAAAAAGACCAATGAGAAACTGTTCCAAAACACATGTAGCTTCAGGACCTTCCTGGCGGATCAATAGGAGCTGTTGCAGTACCTGAACATGTGACCCCTGATCTCCAATGAGAGATCTTACCCTGGGCATGCTCAGAAGGGGAAACGCAGGACTTTGTCCCAAAGACGTCTGCTCCACCACTGGCTATAATAGAAGATCCAGGAGTGGCAGCAGCCAGTCTCTGCACAGTATTGGAATGGGCAAGACGCTGGGACCGACGTCTCTGCTGATAAGGCTCCACTGCGGATGGAGATGGATGGGGGACCGCAGCGGGACTGGTTCGAGACTCCCCTTGTGCAGCAGCGGGAACTCGAACCCTAAAAGCCCCCTTCTTTGGCTGGCGCTCAAAGGCAGCGATGAGCTGCGGAGCGTGGAGATGCTCGGCAGGCTCCCAGGACCTATCTTCAGGCCCATAACCCCTCCAATCCACCAAATAAAATTTTTTGCCTCGTACCACCTTGCACTTAACAATGGCGTTCACCTCATGATCATCGGTAGATGAACCCGAAGTCCCGGCAGATGACTCGGAAAACCGGTAAATGGCCACGGGTTTCAGGAGAGACACGTGAAAGGTGTCGGTGATACCAAGGCGAGGCGGAAAAGCTAGGCGGTAAACCACCGGGTTCACCTGCTCAAGAACTTTAAAGGGCCCAAAAAGCGAGGTGCCAACTTGGTGGACTCTACACGTAGCCTGATGTTTCGGGCAGAAAGCCACACTAGGTCACCCGGAGCAAATGTAGGAGCGGGGAGCCGATGGGCATCGGCCGAAGACCTCATCCCCTCTTTGGAGGCCTGAATGGCATCCTGGGTGTGGTCTCAAATGTCCCGTGCCTTCACAGCCCAGTCTGCCACCCTGGAATCGGCGGAAGACACGGGCATGGGCACTGGTACCCGCAGATGCTGACCGTAGTTCAGGAGGAATGGGGTCTGTCCGGTGGAGTCAGCCACAGCATTATTTAGAGCGAACTCAGCCCACGGTAGCAAGGATGCCCAGTCATCCTGTCTGGCAGAGACAAAATGTCGCCAGTATGTGACCAAGGTCTGGTTGACCCTCTCTACACCACCCATTCTTCTTGGGATGGTATGCAGAGGAGAGATTCAACTCAATGCTGAGTAAACGACACAGCTCTCCAGAACCGAGACACAAACTGGGGACCTCGATCACTGACAATTTTGTCTGGCATACCGTGTAGGCGGAAAATATGCCTTATGAATAATGCTGCCAAGGCCCATACAGATGGTAACCGTGGTAACGGCACCAAGTGCACCATTTTGGAGAAGTGGTCGGTTATCACCCAGATGATGGTGCAGCCCCGAGACTTGGGTAAGCCCACCACAAAATCCATCCCAACCATCTCCCAGGCCTGTCTGCCACCGGTAAAGGGAAAATTAACCCAGCTGGCCGTTGTCGAGGAGACTTATTCTTGGCGCAGGGACGCACACCTGAACGTATACCCTGACGTCACGGACCATATGTGGCCACCAGTATGTCCTCGCCAGCAACTCAGATGTCCTCTTTGCCCCAAAATGTCCACCCACCCTGGACGAGTGTGCCCAAGAGAGTACCTCCGGTCGCAAATTGATGGGCACAAAAGTCTTGCCCGGAGGCACAGACTCAAGCGAAACCGGGGCCACAGTTCTTAGGCTCTCTGTGGGGACAATCAGCCGATGCTCCTCCTCCACCTCCTCAGAGGACACCACGGAGCGAGACAGAGCATCGGCACGAATGTTCTTCTCCCCGGAGAGAAAATGGAGTGTGAAATGGAACCAGGAGAAGAACAGGGACCATCTGGCATGACGGGAATTTAGCTCCTGGGCGGTCTGTAAATAGACCAAATTTTTGTGGTCAGTGAACACTTGAAAGGGAAAGCGAGCCCCCTCCAGGAGATGTCTCCACTCGGAAAATGCCAACTTCATGGCTAGCAACTCCCTATCCCCAATGGAATAATTCCTCTCCGCTGGTGTGAAGGTCTTGGAGAAGAAGAAGCAAGGATGTTTACGACCTTGAGCATCCTTTTGAAAAAGGACTGCTCCAGCACCAACGGACGAGGCATCGACCTCCAATAAAAAAGGCTTATCAACCTCGGGACGATGTAGGATAGGAGCGCTAGCAAAATTGGACTTGATTGAAGTAAAGGCCTTGGAGACCTCCTCTGACCACAATTTGGGATTGCTCCCTTCTTGGTGAGGGCTACCAAGGGAGCAACCAAAGTAGAGAAGTGGGGAATGAATTGGCGATAGTAATTAATGAACCCCATAAAGAGCTGCACCGCTTTAAAAGAGTGGGGTTCTTGCCAATCCATTACAGCCTGTAGTTTGGCAGGATCCATAGCCAATCCCTGAGTGGAGATGTTATAGCCCAGGAATGGTAGAGACTCCTGCTCAAACACACTCTTCTCCAACTTCGCATATAAAGAATTTGCCCTCAAGAGGTCGAAGACCCTGCAAGCATCTCTCCGGTGGGTGTCCATATCTGGAGAAAAGATGAGAATGTCATCCAGATAGACTACCACAGAGGTGGCAAGCATGTCCTGGAAGATGTCATTTACGAAATCTTGGAAGATGGCTGGAGCATTACAGAGCCCGAGGGCATCACAAGATATTCGTAATGTCCATCTCTGGTATTGAACCCTGTCTTCCATTCATCCCCCTCACGGATGCAGATCAGGTTATAGGCACCACGAAGATCCAGCTTAGTAAATACCCTTGCTCCCCGGAGCCTATCAAAGAGCTGAGATATTAGGGGCAAAGGATATTTGTTCTCAACGGTAATGGTGTTAAGACCCCTATAGTCTATACACGGTCGTAATTCTCCATTCTTTCTCTGCACGAAGAAAAATCCTGCCCCTGCTGGTGACACTGACTTCCTAATAAACCCTCTTGCCAGATTTTCCTGGATGTATTGTGACATGACCTCTGTCTCAGGAAGAGAGAGAGGATACACTCTTCCCCGAGGAGGCTCCGTTCCAGGCAAGAGGTCTATAGGACAGTCATAGGGACGATGAGGCGGAAGAGTCTCCGCTGCCTTTTTGGAGAATACGTCCGCGTATGACCGATAAACCTTGGGGAGAGAAGCAAGGTCTATGGGTATCTCCGTGGTGGAAACCTGAACGTCCTCTCTGAGACATCTGTTTCTGCAATGATCACCCCAATCCAGTATTCTCCCAGAGAACCACTCAATATGGGGTGATGGTGGCGAAGCCAGGGTAATCCCAACAAAACCTCATCTATTCCCTCAGGAAGAACAAAAATAAATATATTCTGATGAGAAGGGGACATAGACAGAGGTAGAGAGACAGTCTGGTGGGTGATTTGTGAGGGCAGGTTTGTTCAATTCAATACTCTCACCTATATTGGCTCGGCGAGCGTCACCAGCGGTATGGAATGGCGAGAGGCAAAGGAGGAGGACATACAATTCCCCTCTGCCCCAGAGTCCACACAAAGCTTGACAGGAAGAGTGGATGAACCTAGAGAGATTAACCCTTTAAGGAGCACTTTCGGAGCAAAATCCCTCGCGTCTAATGACCCTGCACCTATGGTCACGGAACTTGACCGTTTACTCATTCGCTGGGGACATCGGTTGGCATAATGTCCTGGCTACTGACACACTCTACAGACCATGGATACTCGAGTGGTCCGAGACTTAGATCCCACTCGTGTAGTCTCCACGGTCTCTGGGGAGTCGGAAGCCCGAACGGGAAATTCAAGAGGTTTGGCAAAGGTGGGTGCCAGCCGAAACCTCTGCCTACACTGGGTCTGCTCTAACCTCCGCTCGTGAAAACGGAGGTCGATGTTGGTAGATATAGAAATGAGTTTCTCCAGTGTGGCAGGGATCTCCCTGGTAGCCAAAGCGTCCTTTACATGGTCTACCAGTCCTCTCCAGAACACTGGAATAAGAACTTTAGCTGGCCACTCTAATTCAGAGGCCAAAGTCCGAAATTGGACTGAGAACTGGCTGACCATGGACAAGCCCTGTGCCATTGCCAGCAGTTGTAGTGCCGTATCGTGCGTCACCTGAGGTCCTAAAAAGACCTTTTTCAGAGCCTCCAAAAACCGAGGAGCACTCCGCACCACACGATCGTCGCGCTCCCACAGCTGCGTTGCCCACTCCAATGCTCTGCCCGACAGAAGAGACACAATAAAAGACACTTGTGCCCATTCCGTGGGGAAACGTGTTGCCAGAAGCTCAAGCTGTATAGAGCACTGACTCACGAATCCCCGACAATGTTTACTGTCACCCGTAAACTTGTCTGGAAGTGAGAGGTGGGATAATGTCGGAGCAGAGGTAGCGGTGGACAAACTGGCTACAGCTACGCTAGCAGCCTGAACAGCGACTGCGGTAACATCCACAGCTGAGGTTGTGCGCTCAAGGATCCCCAACCTACCCATCAGCTACTGGATGCCATTTTACTAGCCAGACACTGGCGCTAGTATTATGTTAGGGTCTGCGGAACGCACTTAATAGATATAGTAGAGAGGTGCGTTCGCAGCCGGGGGCCAACGTGCAGGTGAAGCCCGCTGCTAGCAAGATGGCGAAAGTAGCGAACTCTGTTATCCCGCAGAGTCGCTAAAATAAACGCCGTAGCGCGCTGTGGCAGTAAGTGCGACTGTTAATCCCCAGAGCCGCTAACGGGAATGCCACAGCGCTATATGGCGATAAGTGCGAACTCACTTAGCTTCAGTGAGCCGCAAAGTAAAACGCTAGGGCGCTGAACCAGCGTTATAAAGGGAACCCTGTTGCGTCACAGAGCCGCTGAGAAAAAGACTGTGTCCTGTTAACACCACAGGGATACACAGATAACTGCTGTGCGGATAGCAGTTCGTGACCATGCAGACAGCAACGCAATCAAGCAATCTCCTCACCGGAGAAGCCGGTATTCTAGGGGCTTATTTCAGCCAAGCCCTAACCACGTGCACTCAAATCTCCTCACCGGAGGTGCCGGTATTCTAGGTGCTTATTTCAGCCAAGCCCTAACCACATGCGTGCATGATCACACTGGCGCAAAGCACATAATGCAATTGATACTAGCGCATGGCGTCCCAGCCATGCCACCCTTTTATAGTAACAGCTACAGGACCTGCCACAAACAAGGACCAATGAGAAACTGTTCCAAAACACATGTAGTTTCAGGGCCTTCCTGGCGGACCAATAAGAGCTGCTGCAGTACCTGAACATGTGACCCCTGATCTCCAATGAGAGATTTTACCCTGGGCATGCTTAGAAGGGGAAACGCAGGACTTCGTTCCAAAGACGTCTGCTCCAGCAGTGGCTATAAAAAAAGATCCAGGAAGGGCAGCAACAAGTCTCTGCACAATATTGGAATGAGCAAGACGCTGGGACCAACGTCTCTGCTGATCAGGCTCCACTGCAGACAGAGATGGATGGGGGACAGCAGCGGGACTGGTTCGAGACTCCCTTGTGCAGCAGTGGGAACTCGAACCCTAACATATATGTGTGTATGTATTTTTCTTTTTTTTACATTCAACACATATAGCCGGATGATGGGACTACTACTGTCCCATCATTGGCTAATGTGTCAATCAATCACTGTCACTGTAGCAGACATAGCTGGATGGGATTTATAGTCCCATTGGACAATGCCTGCATACACACACACAAACACACACACACATACAGAACCCCGCACAGCTAATACTACCCCCAGTGTGGCATCTCCTGTACTACTACCCCCAGTGTGGCATCTCCTGTACTAAAACCCCCAGTATGGCACCTCCTTTACTACTACTACTACTACCCCCAGTGTGGCATCTCCTGTACTACTACTGCTACCCCCAGTGTAGCATCTCCTGTACTACTACCCCCGATGCCTACACACACACACACAAGCACACACACATGCAGGTCCCTGCACAGACCCCCATACAGACCCCCTCACAGACCCCCGCACAGCCCCGCACAGCCCCATGCACAGACCCGCCCACACATGCACACACACATAGCCCGCACACACCATACATGCACACAGTGTCGAAGCATGTACAGTTAAAAAAAAACGGAATCCATTGCCGGATTCTGTCATTTGTCGGACAGCGAGGGATCTGAAGCCCATAGGCGTCAATTCTAGCAAAAATCGGACAGCGACGGATCCGTCACTGTCCGATTTTTTTATGTAGACAAAAAACGTTCCTATGTCCGTTGTCTCCGTCCTACGGACATAGAATTTACAAGGGATCCGTTGAACGGCGGATGAAACGTGCGGCCAACCGTTGCTATCCGTCTCTAATACAAGTCTATGAGAAAGCGCCCATGGACTCTGGGTGGAGGAAGAGAACAAAGGGAGGGCTTATTCAGGAGATAAGACAATGGTGGCAACCCCAACATCTTCACCTTCAGAAGTATCCTGGGGAATAGAGCGAGCTACGGCACCCCCTAGTGGTAGGGACAGGGAAGGAGCCCCTGGTCTAGGGTCACTCGACAGCTAAGTTGTGAAAATGCTAATTCAGATCTTTTTAAAATAAGCCACCACTAGAGATTTCTGGTAATGGCTTTCTCATAGCAGAGCAAGTACTCCTGTGTAAAGAAGAGTCAGGCAAATTAGCGGTATATCTATCTAAAATTGTTCTTCTCATTCATGTGCAGCAAGTTAATTTCATAGTGCAGTACCAGTTATAGCCATTAGAGGTCATTAGGTACTCATTTATCCTGTTTTTTGTATGCTCGGATACTTCTTTAAAAGAGCAGTGTGTTCTGGTTAGTACCTCCCCCTCAGTTTCCCGGGCAAGAAGCTTAGACATTTTCTCTCAGACTTTAAAGTGAAGCACACGTGTTCCTAGCTTTCTCCCTACAAATCATTGCTCCTGACCAGTGGTTTCCAGTGAGACTCTGATCCATTTATGTGTCTGTGTTAGACAGCCTCAGTGTAGTCTCTGTATCTCTTAGTTAGTTAGTGCTTTCATACTGCTTACAGATAGGTTGCATTTCTGTATAGAGCAGGCTAGTGGACAAATCCTACTAGTATAAATTCAAAATTTGAATTTTATACTAGTAGGATTTGTACTGTGTTTTTATAATACCTGAAGAAGGATATATACTGTATCCAAAACACGTTGTATCTTCTCTATTTTAACTTATCAAATAAAAAAAAATTAAATATCATCTTTGAATGTGAGTCCTGGGAAGCGCTGCCATTCATGGGCTGGATGTGCTTTTCTTGATTCGCTCATCCTGTGTGAGCCTGAATCTGGCTCTTTCAATTGGATCCACCCGAGGCAAGCTGCAAGCCCTGTCTATTGAAAAGTATCCCAGAAGGATCTTTGAGGATACACAATCTAAAGCCATATTAGTCTTCTATCAGATGAGTTCATAAAATTGTGCACCATTTAAAGACTATAATATTGTGTTTACGCACTTAGGGCACAGCGATTTGTCTGTTCTTCTCTCCCAAACAGGGTTTTTTTGTATAAAGGTTTCCTCAAGGAAAACAACATCTGCTTCAAATGTTGTGTCACAACCTCTCACCTTGCTAGGAACTGTGAAGCTAGCGTGAAATGTGCAGAATGCAACAGCACGGATCACAATACAGTCTTGCACCCTGAACCACCTCCACTAATGTTGTCGCAAGCAGAGGAGCATGATGGGAAGCATAAGAACACTGACGAAGCCACACCTGTGGTCACTCTCAATGTACGGAGATTTGTAAAGGACTCACAGGAGGAAGGTCCTGTTCAAAATTCTGCCTTGTCCGAGTCTATCCAGCAGGACGCAGGGACAAAGCCCTCAAGATATATACAATAATGGATGACCAAAGTAACAGGTCTCTTGCCAGGTCTATCTTCTTTGACAACTTCAGAATTGTAGGCCCCAGTTCTCCCTACTCCCTGAGGACGTGTTCATATACCGTTGAGACGGCGGGGAGGAAAGAAACCAGATACAAGGTGGAGTCCATAGATAGCCAAACCTGCCAATCGCTACCGACCATCCTGGAGTGCAACCAGATTCCCGACAACAGGTCAGAGATACCTTCACTGGAGATGGCGACACATCACCCTCATCTGAAGCGTATAGCCCACCTGATATCTGAGTTGTATCCAGAAGTCCCAATAGCTTTAATCCTGGGAAGAGATATACTATGAGTCCACAAGGTCAGAGAATATATCAACACTGCAGCGCTATAGCTTGCAAACACGAAATATGAAAAATATGAAAAATGAATTGCATCATTACCTTAGAAATATGAAAAATTGAGAAGTCTTAGCGCATAAGATGGCCAAATTATGCGAGCCTGATAGCCACGTCAAGGCTCCTCTCGTATATCAGGTCCTAACTAATGCCTATCCTCGCTTTAGAAAAGTCTGTCTGCATGGGAACATATGAGTCCTCTCTTCAGACTAAAATCTACATCTCTGTGGAGGGGTGATGAACCTGTTGTAATTAAAAAGCCTGTGACCACCAGGTGGAGTGCTCAGGTAGAAGGTAAATGAATACATATCAAAAAACTGACCGGCACATCCAAACATAGATTCAGTGTGAACAGGTGCTAAACCTAGAGTCACCAACTCATATACATACAAGAAAAAAAGGTAGCACACTGCAGCGCTATAGCTTGCAAACACGAAATATGAAAAATATGAAAAATGAATTGCATCATTACCTTAGAAATATGAAAAATTGAGAAGTCTTAGCGCATAAGATGGTGACTCTAGGTTTAGCACCTGTTCACACTGAATCTATGTTTGGATGTGCCGGTCAGTTTTTTGATATGTATTCATTTACCTTCTACCTGAGCACTCCACCTGGTGGTCACAGGCTTTTTAATTACAACAGGTTCATCACCCCTCCACAGAGATGTAGATTTTAGTCTGAAGAGAGGACTCATATGTTCCCATGCAGACAGACTTTTCTAAAGCGAGGATAGGCATTAGTTAGGACCTGATATACGAGAGGAGCCTTGACGTGGCTATCAGGCTCGCATAATTTGGCCATCTTATGCGCTAAGACTTCTCAATTTTTCATATTTCTAAGGTAATGATGCAATTCATTTTTCATATTTTTCATATTTTGTGTTTGCAAGCTATAGCGCTGCAGTATGCTACCTTTTTTTCTTGTATGTATATGAGTTGGTGACTCTAGGTTTATCACCTGTTCACACTGAATCTATGTTTGGATGTGCCGGTCAGTTTTTTGATAAAGAGAATATATCATCGGCTTCCAGAACGCTCGATATGCTCAGAGGCGCAACCTTGGACTGGTCATTATAGGAGACGTCTGTCTATGAGAAGCACACAAGCCGGCCTCAGTCAACAGTATGCTTACCAGCACACTAGAAAATGGACATCCGTCTCTCTTCCAGCCATGTCACAATAGTCTGCTCGTAAAGAAATTACCGAGCAGCACTCCCCTACCTTGCCCTTTCTCAGTTCCTACCAAAGAAGACCACGCCTGTTAAGGTGAATAAGACCACATAGTGTGTACAGTCTCCCACAGGACAAAGGAAGACAACAAGGTAGCAATGTCAATAGAAGACAGAATGTTCTTGGACATCATGGATAGACAAACAGTCATAGACAATTCGATCAGCTGGGGCGCCTGCCCAACAACAGGGAACTGGTCTACAGCCGATTAATTTCCCTCAGTCACAAGCTTCAGAAGTCACCTAAGATGAAGGAACACTTCTTTACCTTCATGGTGAAGATATTCCAGAACAACCACGCAGAGATTGCACCTGCACTTAGGGCCTCAGAGGAGAGTTGGTACTTGCTCATCTTTGGAGTGTACCATCCTAAGAAGTCAGGCCAAATAAGAGTGGTATTCGACTCAAGCGCCAAATGTGAAGACGTTTCATTGAATGATGTCCTACTGTCAGGCCCAGACCTCAACAACAGACTTCTGGAAGTACTACTCTCAGAGATACGGTGGCATTTATGGCTGACATACAACAGATGTTCCACTGTTTTCTTGTCAAAGAGGAACACAGAAACTACTTGAGGTTCTTCTGGTACCGTGACAACAATCTAGACAAAGACATCGCAGAGTACCGGATGAGTGTACACTAGAGATGAGCGACATTGCCTTTTTTAGGGTCGAGTCGGGTTTCGTGAAACCCGGCTTTCTCAAAAGTCGAGTTGAACGAAGTCGGCCGACTAATGGAAATGGTCAGGTCGGAGACGAAAATCCGACCTCAATGCAAGTCAATGGGGAATAAAAGTCGTCAGGAAGTGGAGGACAGTAAAGACACCTACAGTGCCCATTTCCATGCCAACGACATCAATTCTTATTACTTAAGCTTGTCAACCTTAATTTACTTTACAATAATAGTAACGCATTGAAAACTTTGGGTTATTTGGCTAAAGTTGTGGGGGGGCAGTGCTGGCTCCAGGTTTTCATGGGTCCCGGGCCAAAGAGTCTCAGTGGGCCCCTTTAACACATACCACAATTCATGATGCTCTGATACGGCAGAGAAATATAGATATATATACTTCACTTCACTTCTTACATTACATGACTGATATCTATTTTAAATTCTACAATAGCTCAAAAAACGGACAGTATAGTCCTCCATACAGTATTATGGGCACCACATAGTGCGCCATACAGAATAAAGAGCCCCATATATTGCTCTATACAGAATAATGAACCCCATATATTGTTCAATACAGAATGGGCGCCATATAATGCTCCATACTGAATAGGCCCCATATGTGCTCCATATGGTGCTCCATATATAAAGGGCACCACATGATGCTCCAGTATATGATGTGCCCCATGGATGATGCTCCAGTGTATAATGGGCCCTATCTATGATGCTCAAGTGTATGATGGGCCCCATATATAATTCTCCAGTGTATAATGCTCCCCATGTATTGCTCCAACCATTAAAAAAAATGAAATACCTCTCCTCGCTGGGCACAGCTCTACTCTGGACTCCTCAGCGTCGCCATCGTCCAGCTCTCTGCACTATGACTGTTCAGTCAGAGGGCGCACAGACGTGACATCACACTCTCTGACCTGAATGTCACTGTCAGGAAATGCAGAAGACTTCACAGTGGTGGAGCAGGGAGAGGTAAATATTGCAAGTGCTGGGGCCCTGAGCTAGCAGGGGGCACACTTGTGGGCACCGGGAACTGGCACAGGGCCCCTCATAGTATGCTGGTGTCTCTGACGGCGAGTGGGCCCCCCACCTACTCAGGGCACTGGCACTTGCCCGGGTGCGCCAAGTGCTGATCCTGGCCCTGGGGGGTATAGCCCAGTTAGGGAGGTGGAAAAACTGGCATATGATGAGATGTAGGCTGGACGCTCAGCATCTGCAAATGGAGGAATCGGAGAAGTCAGAGGAAGAGGAGCCATTTTGCTGGCAACCTATGTGTCATCAGGGAAGGTGGTACAAAATCCTTTGAAACCCATGCATGGTTCATTTTAATGAAGGTGAGATCATTTTGGGTCGACAGCCGGGTCCTTCTTTCTGTCAGGATTGATCCAGCAGCACTGAAGACTCTTTCTGAAAGCATATAGTGCCAATTCAGGCCAGGTGTCCAATTTACAGGCCCAGTAGTCAAAAGGGAATGAACTGTGAGGGAGATCATCGATAGGGGAGGAGAGATAATTTTGAACCATAGTTGACAACTATTGTCTCCTGTCTGTTGAAATCGATTCAGTATTACCAGTCGTGTGAGCGTTACTCGAGAAATCAGACAACATGGTCATGAAACCCGACTCCAACGCCACTTTGGCTATGTGCACCACGAACACCTCTTACGTTTGGCCCAGTACGGCTCGTGGTAGAAACTGCACCGCTGCTGTGTGCTGGGAATGCCTCTAACCAACGTTTTACGAGAGTTGCTTGTTTTTTCGCCAATATTAGCTCTAGGTTCTCCTGTGGCATGATGTTCTGTAATTTGCCTTTATAGCGTGGATCGAGGATGCTGGCCAACCAGCAGTCGTCATCCTTCATAATTTTGGCAATGCGGGGGTCCCTTTTTAGGATCCCAAGACATAATCACACATGTGGGCCAATGTTCCAGGTGTCAATGATGCACTGCCAGTGGTGGGTGGAGGAGCACTTTCTGCCAAATCCACATCCCTCTATTCACGCACAAACCCTGTGCCTGAGCTTGGCAAGCCAACATTTTCACTTGCCCCCTGAGAAGCATCATCCTCCCCAAAATAATCATCCCCCTCATCCTCATCCTCATCCTCCTCCTCTTCCTCTTCTTCCTCCACCTCGTCCAGTACAGTTCCCTGAGTAGACAATGCCTGACTGTCATGAAGGCTTCCCTCCTCCTCCTCCTCTGCAGACGCCTGATCCTTAATGTGCGTCAAAGTTTGCATGAGCGGACGCATAAGTGGGATGCTCATGCTTATGATGGCATCGTCTGCGATTACCAGCCGTGTGCGTTCCTCAAAACACTGAAGGACTTTACAGAGGTCTTTCAGCTTTGACCACTGCACACCCGACAACTCCATGTCTGCCCTCAAACTGCCTGCCCGTGGATCCTCCCACAAATACATTACAGCCTGCCTCTGTTCGCACAGCCTCTCAACCATGTGCATGGTGGAGTTCCACCTTGTTTCAACGTCTATGATTAGGCAGTGCTTGGGGATGTGAAGCGATTACTGCAGCCTCTGCATACGACTGGAGTCAAGTGACGGGTGTGGGAGCACAATCTTCGCACCTTATGGAGCAGGGCTGGTAACTCGGGATAATTATTTAGGAAGCACTGCACCACCAGGTTCAAGGTGTGAGTCAGGCAAGGTATGTGTCTGAGTTTTGCCAGGGCTATGGCCGCCGCAAAATTTTGGCCGTTATCACTGACTACCTTGCCTGGCTCAAGATGTAGACTGCCCAGCCATGACTCAGTTTCTCGCTGCAAGTAGTTGGGTGACTGCACTCTGTTGACGAGCTTTTGCTTCTGGAGGAGGAGGAGGGTCGAACGCCTACAGCCAACTGTTGCCTATACCGTGGGCTAGGCAGCACTGTCCCACCGCCGCTGTCCCTTGTGGACCCTGCATCCACCACATTAACCCAGTGCGCAGTGATGGACACGTAACGGCCCTGGCCATGCCTACTGGCCCATGCATCTGTTATGAGGGGCACCTTTCCACTCACTGATTGTTTGAGTGCATGGACAATGCAGTCTTTCACATGCAGGTGGAGGGCAGAGATGGCTTTTCTATAAAAGAAGTGCCGACTAGGTAGGTCATAGTGTGGGACAGCGTAGACCATGAGCTCTCGGAAACGCTGCGCTTTCAACCAAACGGAAGGACATCATCTCGAATGAGATCAGTTTGGCAATGTAGGCGTTCAAAGCCAGTGAGGTTTTGTAGTCCGTCCACGCTTGCAAGTGCATGGTGATTAAATGTCTAAGCATGCTACTGGTATTCAATTTTCGGAGATTTTTCCCTCGGCTAAAGGTCCTTCCGCACTTCTTACAGATAACCTTTGCCTTATCAATAGGATTTTGGTCAAAAAAGTGCCACACTGCACTCTTCCTACTATGTGATAAATTTTCAGGGCTTGCACGCTGTGCTAATTTGACCATCTGGCCAAGCTGTCCTGCAACTCTTTTTGTTTTTTTAACACGTTTTTGGACTGCTACGGGCCTGCCAGATAACCGCAGCTGCGATGTCGATGTGTGCCGCAGATCCTCCTCCTCTTCTGAGCTATTGCCAGCGGCACCCTCTTCCCCCAATGGATGCCAATTCAGGTCAACAACTGGGTCATCCATCACCACATCTTCAATTTCATCTGCACCTTCCTCTGTGTCACCATGTAAGGTGGTATAGTATGCGGGAAGGGGCACCTGAGTTTCATCAGGGTCAGATTCTGGCTCAGTAGACTGCGAGGGCAATGTAGTGCTCTGGGTGAATGTACCAGCAGGATCAGATAGCAGTGGCTGTGCATCAGTGCACTCCATGTCATATTCATCTTGGACTGGGGAATTCAGGATTTGACTTGATAACCCAGGCATGGTATGTGAAAAGAGCTTCATGGAGTAATCTGAAGTGTAGCCTGCCGCATACTTCACTTTTGGTGGGGTGAAGGACAAGTGCTTGCATTTTTTGAAACTTCAGAACAGGAGGCGATAGAGCTGGAAGCTGATTCGGCAATGTAAGCCAAAACCTGTTCCTGATGCTCCGGCTTTAAAAGCGGTTTACCTACTCCCAGAAAAGGGAGACTTCCAGGCCTTCTGGAGCCAAACAATGATGCAGGCTCAACACCTCCTGCCTTAGGTGCAATTGGGCTTTTGGTACTACCAGCAGATGCAACCACCACCACCATCATTCCCAGCTGGCCTCCCTGCCCATGTCCGTGGTCTCTTCCACCATATTTCCTCAAGTTTGGGAAAATGTACCAGAAATACCAGGAGATATATGGTACTGTATAAGGAGCGTATAGTTGTATATGGCGTAGGTAAAATTTAAATCTCTGTATATATTTCCGGAGTCACACACAGACACTTACTCAGTATGGATTTGACCGTAATACAAAGAGCAGATATACAGTACTGTATCAGAAGTGGACAGCTGTACACGGTGTAGGGTAAAATTGCAATCTCCGTATATATTTACGGAGTCACACACAGATGCTCACTAAGTATGGATTTGACCATAATACTAAACTTCAGAAAGGCAAATTTCCAACGGATGAGAGATGATCTTGGTGCAATAAACTGGGACGATATCCTGAGACATAAAAATACACAAGGAAAATGGGAGACGTTTATTAGTATCCTGAATAGGACCTGTGCACAGTATATACCCTATGGGAATAAACATGCTAGAATTAGGAGGAAACCACTATGGCTAAATAGAGCTGTAAGGGGCGCAATAAGGGACAAAAAGAAAGCGTTTAGGGAATTAAAGCAAGTAGGTAGTGATGAGGAATTAAATAAATACAGAAGACTGAATAAATTCTGTAAAAAGCAAATCAAGACAGCAAAGATTGAGGCAGAGAGACTCCTTGCCAGAGAAAGTAAAAATAATCCCAAAATATTCTTTAACTACATAAATAGCAAGAAACTAAAAAATGATAGTGTTGGTCCCCTTAAAAATAGTCTGGGTGAAATGGTGGATGAGGATGAGGAAAAAGCCAATATGCTAAATGACTTTTTTTCAACTGTATTTACACAAGAAAATCCCATGACAGATAACATGATCAGAGATAAAAAAAATTCTCCATTAAATGTCACCTGCTTAACCCAGCAGGAAGTACGGCGGCGTCTAAAAATCACTAAAGTTGACAAATCCCCGGGCCCGGAAGGGATACACCCCCGAGTACTGCAGGAATTAAGTACAGTTATAGATAGACCATTATTTTTAATCTTTAAAGATTCCATAATAACTGGGTCTGTACCACAGGACTGGCGTATAGCAAATGTGGTGCCAATATTCAAAAAGGGGGCAAAAACTGAACCTGGAAATTATAGGCCAGTGAGCTTAACATCTACTGTGGGTAAAATCCTGGAGGGTTTTTTAAGGGATACTATATTGGAGTATCTGAAGCTGAATAACCTCATGACACAGTATCAGCATGGGTTTACGAGGGACCGTTCTTGTCAGACTAATCTGATAAGCTTTTATGAAGGGGTAAGTTCAGGACTGGACCAAGGGAATGCAGTGGACGTGGTGTTCATGGACTTCTCAAAAGCTTTTGATACGGTGCCACACAAAAGGTTGATACATAAAATGAGAACAATGGGGATAGGGGAAAATATGTGTAAGTGGGTTAAGAACTGGCTCATGGATAGAAAACAAAGGGTGGTTATTAATGGAGCACACTCGGACTGGGTCACGGTTAGCAGTGGGGTACCACAGGGGTCAGTATTGGGGCCGCTTCTCTTTAACATATTTATTAATGACCTTATAGGGGGCATACAGAGTAGTATTTCAATATTTGCAGATGACACTAAACTCTGCAGGGTAATAAATACAGAGGAGGATAATTTTATATTACAGGAGGATTTATGTAAACTAGAAGCTTGGGCTGATAAATGGCAAATGAGCTTTAATGGGGATAAATGTAAGGTCATGCACTTGGGTAGAACAAATAAGATGTATAATTATGTGCTTAATTGTAAAACACTGGGCAAAACTGTCACTGAAAAAGACCTGGGTGTATGGGTGGACGACAAACTCACATTTAGTGGCCAATGTCAGGCAGCTGCTGCCAAGGCAAATAAAATAATGGGATGCATTAAAAGAGGCGTAGATGCTCATGAGGAGAACATAATTTTACCTCTATACAAGTCACTGGTGCGACCACACTTAGAATACTGTGTGTAGTTCTGGTCTCCGGTGTATAAGAAAGACATAGCTGAACTGGAGCGGGTGCAGAGAAGAGCGACCAAGGTTATTAGAGAACTTGGGGGTCTGCAATACCAAGACAGGTTATTACACTTGGGTTTATTTAGTTTGGAAAAACGAAGGCTTAGGGGTGATCTTATTACAATGTATAAATATATGAGGGGACAGTACAAAAGACCTTTCTAATGATCTTTTTACTCTTAGACCTGTGACGGGGACAAGGGGGCATCCTCTACGTCTGGAGGAAAGAAGGTTTAGCCATAATCACAGACGCAGATTCTTTACTGTAAGAGCAGTGAGACTATGGAACTCTCTGCCGTCTAATGTTGTAATGAGTGATTCCTTACTAAAATTTAAGGAGGGACTGGATGCCTTTCTTGAAAAGTATAATATTACAGGCTATATTCACTAGTTTCCTAGATACAGCGTTGATCCAGGGAGCTAGTCTGATTGCCGTATGTGGAGTCGGGAAGGAATTTTTTTCCCCAATGTGAAGCTTACTGTTTACCACTTGGGTTTTTTTTGCCTTCCTCTGGATCAACATGTTAGGGCAGGTTAGGATAGGATATGGGTTGAACTAGATGGACTTAAAGTCTTCCTTCAACCTTAATAACTATGTTACTATGTTACAAAGAGCAGATATACGGTACTGTATCAGAAGCGGACAGCTGTATACAGTTTTGGGGAAAATTTAAATCTCCTTATATATTTCCAGAGTCACACACAAACCATCATTCAGTATGGATTTGACCGTAATACAAAGAGCAGATATATGGTACTGTCTCAGAAGTGTACAGCTGTATATGGTTTAGGGGAAAATTGCTATCTCCGTGTATATTTCCGAAGTCACACACAGACGCTCACTCAGTATGGATTTGACCGTAATACAAAGAGCAGAAATATGGTACTGTATCAGAAGCGGTGTAAGGGAAAATTACAATCTCCGGAGTCACACACAGATAGTCAGCATGAATTTGTCCGTGATACCAGCCGGTACACGTTAGTGTGTGAGGAGCGTACAACTCTATACGGTGTGGGAAAAAATGAACGGTCGGTAAGTGTGCAGAAAAAAAGAATAAAAGTATTAGTGCTGTGTAAAAAGCAGTCTGCACAGCAGTGCACACACGGCAATACAGCTATCAGGCAGCCTAATAACCAGCACTGCTGCACACAAGAAAATCCTCCCCTGTCACTGCACACTAACTCTACAGCACAATTGCTATCAGCACAAGCACAGAAGAACTTGTGATGATAGCAATTGTGAAGAACTTGAGGTCGGCGGTCAGGGCTTTTATAGACACTATGATGCCCCCCAAAGCAAGCCAATCACTGCAATGCCCTTCTCTAAGATGGTGGTGGACACTGCCCATCTCAACTCGTTGCCCACAGTGTGCGTCCTTTCTCATTGGCCGAAAAATGGTGCCTGCAAGCATTATGGGAAAACCGACTTGGGCGCTCAGGTCGATAACCGCATGGCCGACTGCACGCTATGGTCGGGTTTCGACCAACGAAACCCGACTTTCGCGAAAGTCGGCGACTTTTGAATCTGACCAACCTGTTTCGCTCAATTCTACTCTTGAGCATCAGTTATTGCATTGGATTAGTCCTTAAGCAAGAGCTAAAAACTTTGCATGCTGCATTATAGACTACAAGGCTATGGCTGGCAGACGGGTGCAAAGATTTGTAAACATTATTATCATTATATCTGTCTCGCGCAATAAACAAGTGGCCATAAACAGTTAATATAAGGGAATACAGTGCCACTATCACTGGGAACTTGGCCAGTAACTTTGTCTATAGTATAGATTCTACACTTTTGTGTTGTGTGAGAAAATAACTCCACTTGGAACCTGGAAAATGTTTTGAATAAGTACTTTAAAGGACATTTTATATAGTAAAATATATAGGTGACATGCAGTCCTTAAACAGGTAATGCGCTCTCTCAATGAGTGGAGTTGGACTGTTATTACTCAGTAAGTCCATGCACCATTCTCCAACAACATGCGATGGACACATTCCATGTTTTTGGCATATGGAATGGTGAATAGCGTAGACTACATTAATTTTCATATATTCTACCACCTCCACCATAAAAGAACACTTCTGAGATGTCAAATTGTGGCAATTGTTGCATAAGCATATCTAAGAATTCAATTGCCATATAGATTATGCGAAAACTAAACAATCCTAGACATATCTATTTACTCTAAAAACAAAAATCTATAATATGGAGTTAGTCTCAATACATACTCTGCAGATAAAAAAATAAAGCAAAATGAAAAACAGTTAATAAAAAAGGAAACAATATTGGATCTTGATTTGGATAAGACTTATTTTTTAAATTTCTGAATTTCTAATGCTGGGTAGTGGAACGTGTCATATAGAAAATGTAGATTCAGCAAAATAGTATTTAGCTTTGTTTAGCAGTAATATTTATCAGGCTTTTGTAATTGTGCTTAATAACAATAAAACAAAATAAAACACATGCAGTTGTAATAAGCCTTTTTGTTTTGCGCTAGGTGATTATTTTAGGTAATATATCATAACCCCTAGAAATATTGTAATTCAAATGTACAGCATTTGATTATTGTTATTTTGGAAAAACACCTTCCAAGAAATGGAGGAAGATTATAATATTGGCATAGCATGCTTTGCTGGTTAGTTTTAGTTTTATAAATCTGCATTTTAGTTTATCTGTATTTTTAAATATTCCCTTTATTAAGAAAACCTCCTCTTTGGCATATAATCTTATAACCTGGGGGCGGAGTCTGGTCACGTTCCTGTGAAGACGCATGCAGGACTAGCTCTGCCTTAGAGCCGGTTTTAGGAGCCCCCTAGCAGTTTATCTAGCGACCTAATGGTTCGTACTGGGAGAGAAAGAGGTGGGGAGCATACCGGGACCCCCAAAAAGCAGAAAGTCCAAGGCAACATTCAGCGCTTTGTGCAGAAAGGTAGCTGTACATCCCCGGGCTCATCACCCAAGATGGCGCCGACATCATCAGCCCACTCAGCTTCCCCGCTATCAGAAGGATCTGAAACTTCAGACATGGACAGCGTGGATGGGACAGCCATCGCTGCAGCGCGCAAAGGACTGGTGACAAAAACCTACCTGGACGCAGCTCTGCAAAGAGTATTTACCCCATTAATGAAGGAACTCTCTGACTTCAGGGCCGAAGTTACAGCGCGGGTGGAGAAGGTGGAGGAGGAATGCTCCACGCTGTCGGGAGCTACGGAGGACTTAACCGGAGTGGCGGGATCCCATGCACAGCATCTCAACCACGTATATACGATGCTGGAAGACCAGGAGAACCGGTCCCGGCGTAATAACATTCGGATGAAAGGCCTGCCGGAAAGCTGGGCCTCTGAGGCCCTTCCTAAAGTGGCAATGGAGATGTTCGGAGATTTACTGGGACAGGACAGAGCCGCAGCACTCACCATAGAGCGTATCCATAGGGCCTTGCGGCCGCAAAGCGCACCGTCTGAACCACCGAGGGACGTGATATGCAGGTTGCTTTCATATGTGGACACTAAAGATATCCTGATCGCAGCCCGCACTAAAGGTACTTTAAAGTATGGTGACGCTGCCGTTCACCTTTATCAACATTTGGCACCCGCCACACTGGCAAAGCGCCGTATGCTGCGTCCTCTGCTCCAGGCACTTGCTCAGCACAACTGCAGGTATGCCTGGCTTTTCCCCTTTGGCTTACGTACCACCATAAGTGGCAAACGACTGGAACTGCACACACCTGCTGATCTAATGGCATTCTGGAAAGCTTTGGGAATTGAACCGATCGACATACCTTCATGGCTTACTGTGGATGCTGCACCGATGGTTCGGAGAGTAACTCCTGGATCCCCCTGGAAGGTTGTGAAGAAAAAGAAAGCTGCAGCAGCGGGGAGAAGCCCTACATCAGACAAGACCTGAGCCTTCCCGGGCGGATTTCTTCAAATCTCCATTTAGAAGAGATCACATTCATCAGACACTAGATGGCATTGTTACCTTGCTCTATACTTAGCTGTTGGGACGCTGCAGTTAATTCTGGTTGTGTGGTGACGGGAGCGGGGCGGGCGGGGGGGGCCTGCGGGTAAGTCGAGCAGTTTGTTACTGTTCATGCTGGCGGTTTACCAGCATTGGGAAGCATCGCCTGCCTTTGATCTCCTCTTGCCTTCCCTCTCCCTGTTACTGAACATGTCGTGAAAAACGGCCTTGAAAAGTTGAAAAGATGAGGGATAATAGGACATGCACCAATGTTTAGCACTTCTATTATATAGATAGCCTGGTGGCCCATGTTAGCTGTTTATGCTCCAGTTTAAGTTTTTTGGGTCTTTAATGTTATTGTTACGATATAAAGTTGTCCAGGTGGATAGAAGTTACACTGTATTATTCCACTGCATAATGCTTGACTTTTTTTTTTTTTTTTTGCAGAGGTACGCTCTGCTTCTTTAGCAGCAATATTACCAAATGGTACAGTTAGATCGCCACTAGCTATAGCTGCCCTACACCTTGATCTAGCTATAGAAAGAACCATTTAGTCTTCATATGCAGAGAAGTTGGGGACTCCTAACCCTGCTACTTGTTGTCATATGGGAATGAGTCTGACTAACTCACACTGTTGTGACACCCCCTGATGGGTGGGGCTTGGCTTTTGGGGGAATTTGCTCTCAAGGCGGATTGTGTGTCTCTGCTTGGGAGTGGATCTTCCCCGGAGGCTACGCTGCACCCCAGTTTGCTTACTCTTAGAAGTTTGGTTTGTTATGTGTATTTATGTGGAGTGTGTGTATGTTTGTTGTCTTGTCTTTACCTACCCCTGTGTAAACGCATCATAAATCCTACTTCCCTGATGTCTCACATTTCCCCTTATAAAACACTATTCTCCGACCCCCTTCCAGCAGCATTCAGAGAATCGTGTTGCCATTAGAGTTGAGCGATACTTTCCGATATCCAAAAGTATCAGAATCGGAATGGTATCGCCGATACCCAAAAAATATCGGCGATACCCGATACCGATACCGGAAATCCAATGTAAGTCTATGGGAACAAAATATCGGAATTAAAAAAACCCATTCTTGCCTTGTTGGTTAATTGTACATGAAGGAAAACAACAAAGAGTAATGTAGAATGTATTGGGGAAGGTTGAGGAGACATTAAAGGCATAGATGTTTAACCCAATCAAATGGAATAGCATAAATATTTTTTTTTTTAAAGATGTTCGGATTGACGAAGAAATTGACAATGTTGTTCACGTTTTTTCTATTTTGGCAAATATGTATATTTCACAACTTCCATGCTCTTCACCTTTTTAACTTTTGACACACTTTCTCCTTCATAATCTTCAGCAGCATCATCTTTTTCATCAAATTATTCTTCATCTTCACCTTCTTTATCTTCTTCTTAAACTTCTTGCTATTCATCTTTTTGTTAACATTACTCATATTCTTCTTATTAAACTATTATTCTTATTCATATTCTACTTCATCTTCTTCATCATATTCTTATTTGTGACAGAGAATCCTGTACTTGTAATCTGTCAAAGTATGAATTTTTCATTCTTCCGTTCTTGCTGTCACAAAAGATTTAAATTACAACAGTATTTGTCCGTGTTCAGTTTAGCCTGCAGCAGCAGCAGGCATTTTCCAGGGGCACCACGAGGAGGAACGGACTCACCCCCATACACTGCTTAGTCTTCTTCTGCTTATAATTTAGAGCATATATTTTTAGATCTTCTGCTTATTGTTCTTGTGTCTCTTGTTCTGTATCTTGTATTTGTAGCACAACCTTGTACCAGCTGATGTTACTGGGACACGGTTACTAAGCAGGAGGTACCTGTGCTCCAAAGCACTACCAAGGACCAGCAGACGTTGCAGGAACTCGGATACCGAGATGGAGGCACCTAGGCCAAAGGCACTGCGGAGAACCAGTTGACGGTACTGGAACCCGGACGGGTAGCAGAAGGTACAAGAGCCAATGCAAGTAACGAGGACCAGCTGACTGTGCTGGAACCCGGAGGGGCAGCAGAAGGAAAAGAGCCAATGGCACAACCGAGGACCAGCTGACGTTACTGGGACACGGTTACTAAGCAGGAGGTACCTGTGCTCCAAAGCACTACCAAGGACCAGCAGACGTTGCTGGAACTCGGATACCGAGATGGAGGCACCTAGGCCAAAGGCACTGCGGAGAACCAGCTGATGGTACTGGAACCCGGACGGGTAGCAGAAGGTACCCATGGAAATTTAAGTTGACAAGCCGCGAGCCGGCCGCAGTTACCGAATCCCACAGTACTACAGTGGGTGATTGTCCTATTGTCACAACGGAAACAGCCTTTATTTGCATATCCCGCAGCACACATAGGAAGCACCTAAACTCCAAGCACCATAGAGTCGGCTAACCCGACCGCAACACGACAGGACAACTTATTGGAGGCTAAGTGACGTTTACACTGACAGGAAACAGATGGCGTGCTGTAACCAGTCTGGGCAGGAGTGAGTACCCTGCCAATGACACTTCCGAGCAACAACTGGCGGTGTTAAAGCCCAGGGATGAGAAGACAACAGGGTGGAGGCAGCATGACTTTTTGCCATTCACACAGCAGGGGAACAGCTGACATTACTGAACGCCAGTAACACTATAGCTTGTGTATTGGTCTGTGGACACGACACTTCTGAGCAGCAACTGCCAGTGTTGTAGCCCAGGGAGTAGAGTTCAGGTGGTAGAAAGATGAACATAACAGGAGACATGGATAACGTTGCGAACCAGTTATTTAATCTGAAAACGGACAGACAAATTCTGGCGAGATCCATGCCTTGTTCATTTTCAGAAAAGTAAGCCGGTCTACATTATCGGAGGATAGTCGCATGCGACGGTCTGTTAGTACACCACCTGCAGCACTAAAGACGCGCTCCGATAATACACTGGCAGCAGGCAAGCCAGCACCTCCAATGCATACTGGCTAAGCTCTGGCCATGTATCCAGCTTAGAGACCCAAAACTTGAATGGGGAAGAGCCATCTGGGGGTACACTGAGAGGGAAAGACATGTAGTCTGTCACCATCTTACGGAAACGTTGCCTCCTGCTGACTGGAGCCGTCTCGGATGGTGTAGACATTTGTGGCGCTGCCGCAAAACTTCGCAACATTTGGAACATACTGGTCTTGCCCTGTGCAGAGGCGCTGCTTGTGCTCCCTCTTGTTGCAGAGCTGTCTCCACTGCCTCGACGCACAGAGCTGCTTTGTAAAGCAGTAGCAGCAGCAGTGCTCTCGGCTGGAATGGAGAACATTATGGATTGCACCAGTGTGTCTTGGTACTCCCGCATTTTACGCTCCCGGTTCAACGGTGTGATGAGGCTTTGTAAGTTGTCCCGGTAGCGAGGGTCTAGGAGGGTGTACACCCAATAATCAGACGTGGTGAGAATGTGGGCGATGCGGCGGTCGTTTCTCAGGCACTGCAGCATGAAATCAACCATGTGCTGCAGACTCCCAACTGGCCAACAAACGCTGTCCCCTGCAAGAGGCGTCATCTCTGCCTCCTCTGCATCACCCCACCCTCGCTCTACATACTGACTAGAGCGTTGTGTACCTCCCTCTGGAGCGATGTCTTCCTCCTCCATTGACTCCTCCTCCTCCTCATCCTCCTCACAAAGTGAGCCCTGCCCAGCCCTTTGTGAGGAACCACGTTGCGCTGACTGTCCAGAAGGTGATGGAATTAGTGACTCCTCATCCTCCACTCTTCCAAAACCTCATCCCTTAGTGTTTGAATTTTTTTTTGAAGCAGGCAGATAAGGGGGACAGTCAGGCTGACTAGTGCATCATCTGCACTCGCCATCCGCGTTGACTCATCAAACGGACGCAAAACGTGGCAGATGTCCTTCATAGAGGCCCACTCAGTAGTGGTGAAGTGTGAACGGCGCAAATTGCGAGTTGATTGCGCCTGATGCAGCTGATACTCCATTACTGCTGGCTGCTGCTCACACAACTGCTCCAACATATGTAACGTGGAATTCCACCTGGTGGGTACGTCACATATGACGCGATGTTCAGGAAGGCGAAATCTGCGTTGCAGAGCTGCAATGCGCGATCTGGCCATGCTGGAACGTCGCAAGTGAGCGCACTCTAGGCGGACCTTGTGCAGCAGTGCATCAAGATCCGGATAGTCCCTCAAAAAACTCTGCACGACCAAGTTGAGCACATGTGCCAGACATGGTATGTGAGTGAGGTTGCCAAGGCCCAGAGCTGCCACCAGATTTCGGCCATTGTCACACACTACCAAACCTGGCTGGAGATTCGCTGGCAAAAACCACACGTCGCTCTCCTGCTTGATGGCATTCCAGAGCTCCTGCGCTGTGTGGCTTCGATTCCCCATGGAAATTAATTTCAGGACGGCCTGTTGACGTTTGGCCACGGCTGTGCTCATATCGGTCGCATCAGGTAAGCGTTCACGGGTCCATGTGGAGGTAGACCGTGACGGCTCCTGCAGCGATGATTCTGAGGAACTGGAGTAGGAGGAGGAGTCAATGTGGACAGACTTGATTCCTGCAATCCTTGGAGTTGGCAGAACACGTACAGCGCCACTCGCAAGATCTGTACCCGGCTCCACAACATTGACCCAATGGGCAGTGAGGGAAAGGTATCGTCCCTGGCCATGGGTACTGGTCCACGCATCGGTGGTCAGGTGGACCTTGCTACTGACGGCGTTTAGTAGCGCATATTTAATTTTTCCCTCAACATGCTTTTGCAGACCAGGGACGGCTTGCCTGCTGAAATAAAATCGGCTGGGCACATTGTATTGTGGGACTGCCAATGCCATTAAGTTACGGAAACTGTCAGTCTCCACCAGCCTCAATGACAGCATTTCAAGGGACAGGAGTTTTGCAATGCCAGCATTCAGAGCCTGTGCTCGTGGATGGTTTGCCGAGTATGGCCGTCTTTTATCCCATGCCTGTGCTACCGATGGCTGTTTTGTGGCCTGGGAGTGTGAGGATGACAGGGAACTTGCAGCTGTGGGTGGAATAACACTGGGTCTCTGGACAACAGTGACAGAGGTTCTTCCATGGCGATCCTGTGAGGAAGCAGAACCAGCTGTGTGTGAGCTGGAGGAAGAGGCTCCAACACGAGCTGAAGATGTAGGTGCTGCTGTAGGTTGGCCTACATCTCCAGTGTGTCTTTGGAACTCAACCACGTGCTTTGACCGCACATGTTTCCACATATTTGTGGTATTAAGGTTACTGACATTTTTACCTCTTTTTACTTTTTGATTACACAGCTTGCATTTGACATAGCAAATATCATCTGCAAGTGTGTCAAAAAAGGACCACGCAGTGCAAGTCCTGGGAGCGCCCGTTTTTGCTGTTGGAAGAGAACTGCTACGAACGGGTGCCAAACTGGAGGCTACAGGCAACCGAGTCTGCAGCCTAACTCTCCCTACTGTTTGGACCGCTGGGGCAATCTCTTCCTCAGAGCTGCTACCACCACCTTCCTGTTCCTCACGCCATGTTGGGTCTTGGACCTCATCATCTCCACTACCCTCTTCCAACACCTGCTGCTGTAGGGTGGTCTGGCCAGCACCATGCTCAACAGAAAATGGCACCTGAGTCTCATCATCATCAGATGCGTTCTGCGGTGTGCTGACCATCGGCACTGGCTCACCCGCCTCTTCACATTCAGAGAGACACAGCTGTTGCGCATCACTGCATACTGCCTCTTCTTCACATTCCAGAATGCTGCTTGGCTGGGCCCCTGTTTGCAAGCCAACAGATTCTGAGAACAGAAGCAGAGACTCAGCTGGCTCCAGTTCAGAACTCTCTGACTGCCTGGGCAATTTGGCAGGCGGTGAAGAGACAGATGGTTGTTCAACAGTGCTGTGGTCCTGAGAGGAGGTGGAAGGAATTGAAGTCGATGCATTGGCTGCCATCCAACCAACAACGGCTTCAATTTGTTCTTCCCACAGCAGGGGGGTACGCTGAGCTCCTACAAAAGTGCGCATAAAGGAACGCTCACGGGGAAAACTGGTGGATGCTGTGTCACTGGGTGCGGCAGCAGCCACAGAATCCCCACGTCCTCTCCCTGCTGAAACTCCACGGCCACGACCACGTGCCTTACTCCCTGCCTTCTTCATCTTGGTAGATTGATAAAGAAAGTCAGAAAAGTTATAAGGCCTAAGTGTGGTTATTCCTCAGAGACTGCAGTGAACACTGAAACACAACTGTTCACAATCTGGGAAAGGCTACTCCTTTCTGTACTTCTATAGTGTTTGCAACCAATGTATTGGATACGGATGGAAGCGCGTCACACTAATAGATTAGTTTTTTTTCAAATATAATGGAGCAGCACCAATTGGAGAGAAATGAAAAGGATGAGGCACTGAGACACGCTCAGCAGAGTACAAGCAGCAGTGCTTGAACAAGTAACTGGAGCGTGATGTGCACTCAAAAAATAAAAAACACAGACTGAAGTGAACACTGAAACACAACTGTCCACAATCTGTGAAAGGCTACTCCTTTGTCTACTTCTATAGTGTTTGCAACCAATGTATTGTATACGGATGGAAGCGCGTCACACTAATACATTAGATTTTAAATGGAATGGAGCAGAACCAATTGGAGATAAATGAAAAGGATGAGCCACTGAGACACGCTCAGCAGAGTACAAGCAGCAGTGCTTGAACAAGTAACTGGAGCGTGATATGCACTCAAAAAATAAAAAACACAGACTGAAGTGAACACTGAAACACAACTGTCCACAATCTGGGAAAGGCTACTCCTTTGTCTACTTCTATAGTGTTTGCAACCAATGTATTGTATACGGATGGAAGCGCGTCACACTAATAGATTAGATTTTAAATGGAATGGAGCAGAACCAATTGGAGATAAATGAAAAGGATGAGCCACTGAGACACGCTCAGCAGAGTAAAAGCAGCAGTGCTTGAACAAGTAACTGGAGCGTGATATGCACTCAAAAAATAAAAAACACAGACTGAAGTGAACACTGAAACACAACTGTCCACAATCTGGGAAAGGCTACTCCTTTGTCTACTTCTATAGTGTTTGCAACCAATGTATTGTATACGGATGGAAGCGCGTCACACTAATAGATTAGATTTTAAATGGAATGGAGCAGAACCAATTGGAGATAAATGAAAAGGATGAGCCACTGAGACACGCTCAGCAGAGTACAAGCAGCAGTGCTTGAACAAGTAACTGGAGCGTGATATGCACTCAAAAAATAAAAAACACAGACTGAAGTGAACACTGAAACACAACTGTCCACAATCTGGGAAAGGTTTCTCCTTTGTCTACTTCTATAGTGTTTGCAACTAATGTATTGTATACGGATGGAAGCGCGTCACACTAATACATTAGATTTTTTTCAAATATAATGGAGAAGCACCAATTGGAGAAAAATGAAAAGGATGAGGCACTGAGACACGCTCAGCAGAGTACAAGCAGCAGTGCTTGAACAAGTAACTGGAGCGTGATATGCACTCAAAAAATAAAAAACACAGACTGAAGTGAACACTGAAACACAACTGTCCACAATCTGTGAAAGGCTACTCCTTTGTCTACTTCTATAGTGTTTGCAACCAATTTATTGGATACGGATGGAAGCGCGTCACACTAATAGATTAGATTTTAAATGGAATGGAGCAGAACCAATTGGAGATAAATGAAAAGGATGAGCCACTGAGACACGCTCAGCAGAGTACAAGCAGCAGTGCTTGAACAAGTAACTGGAGCGTGATATGCACTCAAAAAATAAAAAACACAGACTGAAGTGAACACTGAAACACAACTGTCCACAATCTGGGAAAGGCTACTCCTTTGTCTACTTCTATAGTGTTTGCAACCAATGTATTGTATACGGATGGAAGCGCGTCACACTAATAGATTAGATTTTAAATGGAATGGAGCAGAACCAATTGGAGATAAATGAAAAGGATGAGCCACTGAGACACGCTCAGCAGAGTACAAGCAGCAGTGCTTGAACAAGTAACTGGAGCGTGATATGCACTCAAAAAATAAAAAACACAGACTGAAGTGAACACTGAAACACAACTGTCCACAATCTGGGAAAGGCTACTCCTTTGTCTACTTCTATAGTGTTTGCAACCAATGTATTGTATACGGATGGAAGCGCGTCACACTAATAGATTCGATTTTAAATGGAATGGAGCAGAACAAATTGGAGATAAATGAAAAGGATGAGCCACTGAGACACGCTCAGCAGAGTACAAGCAGCAGTGCTTGAACAAGTAACTGGAGCGTGATATGCACTCAAAAAATAAAAAACACAGACTGAAGTGAACACTGAAACACAACTGTCCACAATCTGGGAAAGGCTACTCCTTTGTCTACTTCTATAGTGTTTGCAACCAATGTATTGTATACGGATGGAAGCGCGTCACCCTAATAGATTAGATTTTTTTCAAATATAATGGAGAAGCACCAATTGGAGAAAAATGAAAAGGATGAGGCACTGAGACACGCTCAGCAGAGTACAAGCAGCAGTGCTTGAACAAGTAACTGGAGCGTGATATGCACTCAAAAAATAAAAAACACAGACTGAAGTGAACACTGAAACACAACTGTCCACAATCTGGGAAAGGCTACTCCTTTGTCTACTTCTATAGTGTTTGCAACCAATTTATTGGATACGGATGGAAGCGCGTCACACTAATAGATTAGATTTTAAATGGAATGGAGCAGAACCAATTGGAGATAAATGAAAAGGATGAGCCACTGAGACACGCTCAGCAGAGTACAAGCAGCAGTGCTTGAACAAGTAACTGGAGCGTGATATGCACTCAAAAAATAAAAAACACAGACTGAAGTGAACACTGAAACACAACTGTCCACAATCTGGGAAAGGCTACTCCTTTGTCTACTTCTATAGTGTTTGCAACCAATGTATTGTATACGGATGGAAGCGCGTCACACTAATAGATTAGATTTTAAATGGAATGGAGCAGAATCAATTGGAGATAAATGAAAAGGATGAGCCACTGAGACACGCTCAGCAGAGTACAAGCAGCAGTGCTTGAACAAGTAACTGGAGCGTGATATGCACTCAAAAAATAAAAAACACAGACTGAAGTGAACACTGAAACACAACTGTCCACAATCTGGGAAAGGCTTCTCCTTTGTCTACTTCTATAGTGTTTGCAACCAATGTATTGTATAAGGATGGAAGCGCGTCACACTAATAGATTAGATTTTTTTCAAATATAATGGAGAAGCACCAATTGGAGAAAAATGAAAAGGATGAGGCACTGAGACACGCTCAGCAGAGTACAAGCAGCAGTGCTTGAACAAGTAACTGGAGCGTGATATGCACTCAAAAAATAAAAAACACAGACTGAAGTGAACACTGAAACACAACTGTCCACAATCTGTGAAAGGCTACTCCTTTGTCTACTTCTATAGTGTTTGCAACCAATGTATTGTATACGGAGGAAGCGCGTCACACTAATAGTTAAATTGCATGGAGCAGCAAGAATTACACTGAAGAAAAAAAAAAAGAGTCTGTGAGTGACACGTGCAGATGCCTACAGACAACGTTGCATGCAGAGCAAACTGCAGCGTCACCTGCACTCACACACACCTTGCACAGAGCTGTTAAAACAACACTGGCAAAAGGAAGCTTTACACAGCGGTTGGTAAACTAGCCTGCCTAAAGCCCAGTACACAAAATCGCAATATCTAACTGTCCCTCAGAGTCAGCAGAGCAGCGTTCTGTCCCTAACTGAGTTCACAGCACAGTGACGCTAAAATGGAGGCGGCGCCTTTTATAGTGCATTCTGACATCATTTCAGCAGCCAATCACAGCCATGCCATTAGTTAAGATGACCGCAGCATTACAGGATGTGCCCACACTTCATAAGATTCCTCATTGGCTGACAAAAATCACATTGCCTCTCAAAGAATTATGGGAACTTCCGATTCCGGTATACGATATAGGAAAAATATCGGAACTAAGTATCGGAATTCCGATAACGCGAATATCGGCCGATACCCGATACTTGCGGTATCGGAATGCTCAACACTAGTTGCCATGGGTTAACACACTGGTTTTTTACCTACCCATTGAGTCATTTGCGATCTGTATTATCTTGGCTAGTGCGTCTTTCTCGGACATTTTGAATGATCCATCATGATGAGTTATCCTTGTAAATTAACATCATACAATGTCAAAGGCTTTAATTCACCAGTTAAACGCAGTAGAGTCTTTTCTATTCTCCGTACTAACCCAGTCGATTTCCTTCTGTTACAAGAAACCCATTTCCGCACTGGAAAAATCCCGCATCTGCCGTCAAGAGTGTACAGCCAATGGGTTCATGCTGCTGCATCTGACTCCTCAACCAGGGGGGTGAGTATTGGGATTCATCGGAATTGCCCATTTAAAATCCTCACCACGTTCTCGGATGATGCAGGTAGGTTCGTTTTTGTGAAGGGGAAATTGGGAGGTCTGACCCTGACGGTTTGCAACATATATGCACCCAACCAAGGTACAGTTGCTTGGCTGATAGAGATATTGGCTAAACTTAAGACATTTGCTGAGGGACTTGTGCTAGTAGGCGGTGACCTAAACATAGTACTGAATCCCTTATTAGACACTTCTAAACCCAAGGTACATGTTACCTATAGAGCATTGAGGAAATTGCACTTACTTTTGCAAGATTTGAAGCTTAAGGACAGCTGGAGATTACTTCACCCATGTGAGCGGGATTACTCCTTTTATTCACATCCCCATAAATCCTACAGCAGAATAGATTATTTGCTAGTACCTGAGTCGCTGGTCCCCTTTGTGTCATCGGCGCAGATAGGAAATATCGGCATTTCCGATCACACACCCGTCTCGGTCGCGTTTGGATTGCAAGATCTCCCCGCTCGCCAGGGTTCCTGGAAGCTGAACGTCATGCTACTAGACAACGAGGCCAATGTGAATGACATTGCATCTCAAATCTCGGATTACTTTGTAGCTAATGACACGGAGGGGATGCAAGTGACAACAGTTTGGGAGGCCCACAAGGCTGTGATGAGAGGCAATTTTATCAAACTGGGGTCCATGGTTAAACGTAAACGCATGCATACGATCACATCCCTGCTCTCAAGGATTAACACTTTGGAACTAGCCCACAAACGCACCATGGCGACGCAAACGTTTGAGGAGCTGCAGTTGTGCAGATCTCAACTTGCAGATATGCTCAACACTATTGCTACCAATAACTACGCTAAAATCAAATTCACCTCTTACTTACATGGCAACAGAGGGGGGAAACATATGACTGCGGCTCTTAAAAAACAAATTGCCTCCAACACCATTCCATCAGTAGTGGGCCCCAACGGTACACTGACAGAGGACCCAAAAGGTATCGCAGACGCTTTTTCATCTTATTTGGGTTCGTTATATAACCTACAATCTGCGACAAATTGCACTACAGCACCTGATAGATTGGCGGCAGTGCACGCCTTCCTAGATAATCTGTCACTCCCTTCTTTGGACAAGAAGGCAGCAGAATCTCTGCTGACACCAGTGACTGAAGATGAAATAAAGCAAACATTAAAATCTACACCTTCTGGAAAGAGCCCTGGGCCCAATGGGTATCCCTTTATATATTATAAGAAGTTCTTCTCAACACTGTCCCCTTACCTAGTCAAATACTTCAACTCACTTTTATTGGGCTCCCCACCACCCCCCCAATCACAAGAAGCGTTCATCTCGTTCATTCCGAAACCGAACAAAGATCACTCAATTTGCAGTAATTTCCGACCAATTTCTTTACTCAATACGGAATATAAATTATGGACCAAACTTTTGGCCCGTAGATTGGCAGGCCTGCTGGGATCCCTGATTCACCCGGATCAGGCAGGTTTTGTCGTGGGGAGAGAGGGGAGGGACAATGTTCAGAGAGCGATATACTCTTTGGCGATTGCTAAGCAGCACTCCCTCCCTCTCTCTCTATTAAGTTTGGACGCAGAAAAAGCTTTCGACCGGGTGGATTGGGGATTCCTAGAGCAAACTCTCTTGAAATTCGGATTTCCGCCCCGCTTCATCTCCATTATTCTGAATCTATATTCCTCACCCTCGGCGAAGGTTCGGGCTAATGGGCAACTGTCAACACCCTTTCGCATTAGTAACGGAACGCGTCAAGGGTGCCCACTTTCGCCGTCATTATTTGTATTAACTATGGAGCCTCTACTCCAAGCTATTAGACAGTGCCCTGATATTGTAGGTTTCCGGGTCGGCTCCAAGGACTACAAGGTCAGTGCCTTCGCCGATGATGTATTGCTAAGTTTATCAGATCCAATTACATCTCTTGAAGCAGTAATGTCACTTCTCCAGCGCTATGGGGAAGTTTCCAATTTTAAAATTAATGTCTCTAAATGCGAAATGATTGGCTTGAACCTCGCAAAATCCACAGTTACATCACTGAGGGCCACATATCCCTTTACCTGGCCCCCGTCCCACATAACTTACCTTGGAATTCGAATTCCAGGGGACCTATCCCGATTGCATGAATGTAATTACAACGCCAGCCTAGCTGATGTTAAAACTATGCTTCAGAAAATAGATATTCCGTATCTTTCATGGCTAGGCAGAAAAAACCTTCTGAAAACCTATGTAGTCCCCAAACTATTATACCTGTTGCAGACTCTTACAATACAATTCCAGTACAACCCGCCTATTTTACATCCATAAGACGCATCTTCTCCGCCTTTCTATGGAAGGGGAACAGCCTCGTCACGCACATGCATGCCTGCGGCGTCCAAAACACCTAGGGGGAATTGGTCTACCTGATGTGGGACTGTATTACCGAGCAACTCACCTTCGGTTACTGGCAGAATTGCTCTCACCATCTTATTCCAAACCCTGCAAATCCTTAGCTCTCTGGTTGATGGGGGAGAAAGGTGTGAGAATGCTATGGACAATACCTTTTCATGATAAACCTAAAAACACTTTACACACATTAAAGGACATGCACTGGCTGTTCAAGGGACTCCCTATAGTGGGGACAGGGGAACATGAGGGAAGACAACTCTTACCCCGTCCGCTGTACATAGCCCCACTAGCAGTACTCCCATGGTATGTGGATTTCCTGTTCAAAGACACTATGGGCGTATGGGCGAAACTACATGACATTACATTAGGACAGCTAGTAAGGGGCGAGGAGTCAGAAGCTAAAACCTTGATAACAGAGACCTTATGTTCTTTAGGAGGAGGGGAACTTCACCGCTCACACGTTATATTTTTCTGGACCAGATTTAACGCCTTGGGAGTGCATCGTAACCCACCCTCATGGTTTGAAAAGCTAGTATCCCAACCCACTCTCCCTAATAGATTAACCTCTTTTTTTTATACCAAACTAGTAATGGAACATCCCCCAGCTAAACCCCTTGCTATTTTGCAATGGGAAACTGATCTATCCTGTACGTTTTCAGACGAAGAGACAAAACAAATTCTGACCCGCTCACATGGCTTTTCTCGGTGCATACTCTCTCAAGAAAATGCTTTGAAACTCACCCTGCGCTGGTATAGATCCCCACTAAAGATCTCACAGATGTGTCCCTCCACACCGGATACCTGCTGGCGATGTAACATCGCCAAGGGTACCCTCAGCCATGTTTGGTGGTCCTGCCCAGGTATTCAACCATTCTGGCTACAGGTCCAGAGTTCTATTCAGGATATTCTACGCAAACCATTTGTATTACATCAGACCATGGTACTATTGAATATGGACTCTCCAGAGATCTCTCTAAAGAAAAACTCAGTCTTAGTGCATCTCTTGACGGCAGCTAAACTCTTAATCCCCGTATATTGGAAATCGACTGAGGTCCCTGACTATAACCAATGGGTAACTAAAGTGGATCAGATAAGGAGAATGGAGGAGACATTTCACTGGTTGAATGGCTCACGGGAACAGTTCCTTCAGATATGGGATCCTTGGATTAAGTGGAAAGACTCTACAGCTAAAGGTTAAAACTCTTCTAACACGATATTGATGAAGGGTTGTAATAGGATAAGATATAAACCCCTAATTTCGGTATGTCTGGGTCCCCTCGGGACCATATTGCTGGCTTATTAGTCTACTCACCATAATCTAGAGCACTAACCCCAAATGGCGACTTTATTAACCCACGCCCCTCACCTTCCATCCCCCCTCCCCCACCCCTCCCTTCTCCCACACCGACCCCCCCATTGTAATCGGTCGTCTGTTGTGATTATGCATGTGTTTTGTCTTAGTATCCATGTCTCATGTCTAATGTTTAATGTTTAGTGTTTGATACATTTATATCTAATATGGGACTTATTGGCGAAACACGGACACATTCTGTCCAAAGATTAGTACTAACTAGGCAAAGATTTGTATGGAAAACTATAGCAGAACCCACCATTATCTGTCCTACTGTGCAGAGGCGGATATACAAATCTCATTATCGCCAACTTTAGCATTCAGTCCCTTTTAAGATAAGTTTGACTTTGTATTTTGCCTACGCGCTGTCTGTAAATTGTTCTGCCTATATCGTAGTACCTAAATGTACTTTGTTACCAATTTCTTGACATTGACATGTATTTTCTGTTATCTTGCTGATATTTCAAAATACAATAAAAATTTGAAATATAAAAAAAATAATCTTATAACCTATATTATAATGCTCTATACCTTTAACATGTTGGAGGATTTTCCTTTAATAATCCTCACTTATAGTAAGCTTATAAAATAGGATAATAAATATTTTCTCTACTGTTACATTATAGTATTTTAAAATATTATATCTAGGTCTGCTTCAAAGGATATATTAACATTTTACCTAAGATACAATTCTATATAAATGTTAGCCTATTACAAATATATCCAACCTGCTCCATCTTAGGAGTTAAATCCACAGGGATTTTAATAGAAGTGGTGTCAATAATATAAATGAACTGCTTAATCTTTTTTTTCTTTAAGAATAGAAGAGCTTATATGCTGACCTTGCTTCAAACCTAGGATTTACCTTCACTTAGTAACTGCCGTATATAGTTATGATTAAATCAAATTTGTCCTTAAAAGAAATACTGTACATAATATATTTCATTTTCTGAAAATTTTCATTAACTATATTGTTAACACACTACTGAACATTAAAAACAATACTCCAGTAGAAACACAAGTGTTTTACATGGCCCAGTGCGAATTATTGCTAAAAGAGGAAGATAGGAATATGCATTGCATCTTACAAAATGCCCAAGTATTTTTTTCCCATGCATGTTTTTTGATTAACTACTTCTTTTCCCACCGCTCCCAGTGGGCACATTTGATCAATGGCTGACCTTGCTTTAATGAGAAAGTTTGGTTAAAATTTGTTCTAATGCAGGGGGAAAATAATTTCCCCAAGGGGCCACATAAAAGATTGTGACTGTTGTTAAGGGGAAAATCAAGAATCTGAACTTAATTCTGATCAATTCTTAATTCTAATTAAAAGCAAGCAGAATTGTTATGCATCTATCTCGGCTAATCCGTGCACCATTCTCACCCTTGCCCTTAGCTGTAACTGTGTTGGGTTTTACAAGTTGCTAGGCATGTCAGTGATATCATTTACCTAGGCCTTTCAAGACCCATTCGAACACACCCCTGTGTCTGAGTATTAAGACAGTACTGGATTCCGCTACCATGTGTTTAATCTCGCTCAACGTCAAGCTTTTTCTCTTGCTATTATTTCCATGAACTTCTGTGATTTCCACTGTGTATTCTATTACTTGCGTTATTCATATCATTTGCCATAAGCCTTATGAAATGTAATTAGAGTTAGTTCACATAACTTGCATTGGCTACTGTTTAACCTACTCTGTGCTGCTAGCTGTTATGTTTCAGTAACTGAGGAGAAATAGCAAAAAAATAGCAAAAGCGGTAATACACCAGAGAGGCTGGAACCTATTGGGTTGCAGTAACCTGAACTAACCACACAACTAGAGGTAGCCGTGGAGCGTTCCTACGTTGATCCTAGACGCCTCGTCACAGCCTGCGAGATAACTACACCTAAAGGCAGAAAGATGAAAGCTATCTGCCCCGGAGCAGATCCCCAAAGAAAATAGGAAGCCCCCAAACATGTAATGGCGGTTAGACAAGAAGAAAGCACGGACACAGACAGAAAATAGAATGAGCAAACGCTGGGGCCCAATCTGTCTAGACAGAAAAGTACAGGAAAGAATTCTGACTGCAATCCAACAAAACCCTAACAAAAATACCAACACTTCTGATTGCCAAAAAACCTGAGATCACACGATCTCATCCACCTAAATCAGATCTCTGGTGTAACAAAACGCTATTCAGCAAATAAAAAGTAACAAAAGAGCAAAGCAAAAGTGCAGACACAAATGGAGCACAATTGCAGCGCCAGACCCCAAAAGGGGACAGGCTGCAGACCACTGCAGGCAGCAAACCAGCAGAGAAAATCAAACAGAGAAAAAAAAACAACAGCAAACACTTATCTAAAGGAGAGCAGGAAACTAGCAGTGCTTCAAGCAAGACCAGAAGGAACAATTGATAACCGGCAAGGCTGCTGGGAACTCAGGCCACTTAAATCCTACCATTCAGCGCCAGCTGAAGGCCATTCATTAATCAGTTCATTACCCTCAGCAACCACCGGAGGGAGCCCCAGCTCAGAATCCGCCTCCAGCATATTCACAACAGCTAGCATCACAAACAGTTATTAAAAACTATATTCATTAAGTTACAATCTGCTGTGGATTCTATAACTTGCATCTGCTGTGATTAACATATCATTTGCTATAAGCATCATGAACTCTTATTAGAGTTATTTCACTTTACAATGCTACTTGCTGTGGACTTGCTACCTATATATGTATACTGCTGCAGGCTAGCCATTTTCCTCCTTAGTTGCCTCCTGGTTCAGTGGCTTTTGATATGTGCCGCTTCATTTGTTTGTCTACAATCCAGTGGAGACTATTGTCCAAGTTCTCAGTTTTCCAATGCCCTTGGTCTGTGTCAACACTTATAGTGAATGAAGTACATTGATAAGCTGCTGCTAAAAATACATGTTATGATAAGACTTATCTTAATATGTATTCTTACTTGTCATGAGCTAAACAAAGCCATATAAATTACTGCTTTTTATAAAATGTATTAAAAGCAGCACATTATAGTGTTCCTATAATTTAGCCTTTAGTATAATAAGTTTAGACATATCATGACTGGCTGCAATCCTCATTATGACCTCTTCCTTACTTTCTATCCGTGTTATGATCTCTGTCTGTATCATGGTCCCGGTCTCTTTCTCTAACTGTATCTTTGTTTCTATCACAATCTCACTTTTTTTCTCCTCCCATTTTTTGTCTTTGTTCTTATTCTCCTTTGTTCTTTTCTCTCTCACTAATTTTTCCTCTGCAGTTCTCTTCATCCTCTGTTCTCCAATGTCACATGTGATCTTGACATGCATCTAGTTGTCAGGTCTACACAGGTCAGGTGCACACTGCATCCAAGGACACTGCAATGCTACCTGCAGTGAATTGCCAGCCTTTTGGCTGTCACTATCAGTGGACCGGACAGAGACAACCAAAGACTAGATGTGGCCCTTGGGATGTAATCTGTCCAGGTCTGATCTAATGTACATGGCAAGCTTAAAGTCAAGATACTGTTTTGTCAATGTCTCACTGTCTGGCATTTTATACATAATGATATAAGCACAGGCATAGGTAGGGGTTAATCTGAGTGGGCTTCTAACTAAGTAACCCTGATTATGATGGATCCTAATAATTGCTACAACTAAGAGTGCATTTTCAGTTTGACATGTGTCAGTTGGTATTTTTTTGGCTGAATTGTTTTTTAATTTTCCAAAAATAAAAGGTATTATGCATAATTTATCCACTTCAAGAGTGCTGGATTTTTTCTTTTTTACTCTGCTGTCAGTCATTTGAACCTTAAAGAAAGGAATAGGGAAACTGCAGTAGATGACCATGCCGTTACTGAAAATAAATTTGTATACAAAGACCAACACTGATATTACCGTCATATGGTGACCATAGAGTGGTCTATATCAGTCCAGCAGAAAAATAAAAATATAAAATATGGAAATATAAAAGATTACTGTACAGCGATAGATAGTGACTTACATCTGACATTCTGATTTAGTTGCAATGCTAACCTTTCCTATCTTTCCATCTGGTCCAGATTGATATGACAACTTTTTGCAGCCACAACTCACTTGCAGATATTACAACATAGATACTGTACTTTTGACTTCTCACATTTGCACCACCATTCCCATCTATTCTCAACATGCACAAACCCTTCATCCTACTGATACCCCAATGCTGAGCAGCTGCTGCCATATACGTCCCTATTACTGTACCTGCTGTGTGGTACAAAAGTAGGAATCCCCTTACTGCTCCACATAAGTACCACCACTATGCCCCTTACTAAATAAAATTCCCCCTTTGTGCCATCTAGATGGCAAAATTGTTCTCAAGAAAATATAAATGCCCTGTGCTAGTGCACTAGAAAAGTGTCCACATTTTGCCCCTAGAAGTAATAATGTTCCATGTTCCCAATACCCTGAGTGCCCCTACAACAGTATTGCTTAAATTCCCACTTAATATTTAATTATGTCCTCTGAGTTTCCCATGTACAGCTCTCCTATACACAGTATCATGGACCCACAGCTCCCCTATACAGTCATGGCCAAAAGTTTTGAGAATGACACAAATATTATATTTTCACATGATCTGCTGCCCTCTGGTTTTTATGTGTGTTTGACAGATGTTTTTATCACAGACAGAAATATAATAATTGCAAACATATGAGTAACAAAAGCTTATATTGACAGTTAGAATGAGTTAATGCAGCAAGTCAATATTTGCAGTGTTGACCCTTCTTCTTCAGGACCTCTGCAATTCTCCCTGGCATGCTCTCAATCAACTTCTGGACCAAATCCTGACTGATAGCAGTCCATTCTTCCACAATTAATGCTTTCATTTTGTCAGAATTTTTAGGTTTTTGTTTGTCCACCCGTCTCTTGATGATTGACCACAAGTTCTCAATGGGATTAAGATCTGGGGAGTTTCCAGGCCATGGACCCAAAATCTCTATGTTTTGTTCCCTGAGCCATTTAGTTATCACCTTTGCTTTATGGCAAGGTGCTCCATCATGCTGGAAAAGGCATTGTTGATCGCCAAACTGCTCTTGGAGGGTTGGTAGAAGTTGCTCTTGGAGGACATTCTGGTACCATTCTTTATTCATGGCTGTGTTTTTAGGCAAGACTGTGAGAGAGGCGATTCCCTTGGCTGAGAAGCAACCCCACACATGAATGGTTTCAGGATGCTTAACAGTTGGCATGAGACAAGACTGGTGGTAGCGCTCACCTTGTCTTCTCCGAATGAGGCGTTTTCCTGATGTCCCAAACAATCGAAAAGGGGATTCATCAGAGAAAATAACCTTACCCCAGTCCTCAGCAGTCCACTGCCTGTACCTTTTGCAGAATATCAGTCTGTCCATGATGTTTTTTCTGGAGAGAAGTGGCTTCTTTGCTGCCCTCCTTAAGACCAGGCCTTGCTCCAAGAGTCTCCGCCTCACAGTGCGTGCAGATGCACTCACACCTGCCTGCTGCCATTCCTGAGCAAGCTCTGCACTGCTGGTAGCCCAATCCGGCAGCTGAAACACTTTTAAGAGACGGTCCTGGCGCTTGCTGGTCTTTCTTGGGCGCCCTGAAGCCTTTTTGGCAACAATGGAACCTCTCTCCTTGAAGTTCTTGATGATGCAATAGATTGTTGACTGAGGTGCAATCTTTCTAGCTGCGATACTCTTCTCTGTTAGGCCATTTTTGTGCATTGCAATGATAACTGCACGTGTTTCTTTAGAGATAACCATGGTTAACAGAAGAGAAACAATGATGCCAAGCACCAGCCTCCTTTTAAAGTGTCCAGTGGTGTCATTCTTACTTAATCATGACAGATTGATCTCCAGCCATGTCCTCATCAACACCCACACCTGTGTTAATGGAGCAATCACTGAAAAAAGGTTAGCTGGTCCTTTTAATGCAGGGCTGCAATGATGTTGAAATGTGTTTTGGGGGATAAAGTTCATTTTCTAGCCAAATATTGACTTTACAAGTAATTGCTGTTAAGCTGATCACTCTTTATAACATTCTGGAGTATATGCAAATTGCCATTAGAAAAAGTGAAGCAGTAGACTTTGTAAAATTTAATATTTGTGTCATTCTCAAAACTTTTGGCCATGACTGTACACAGCGCTGGCTTCTCCCCTTTTTTATACACCGTATAATGGTCCAACAGCTATATTATACAGAGTATGATAGGCCCACAGCTCCCCTATACACATTATTATGGAACCACCATATGATCTGTAAATCTCCCCTATACACACCATGATAGGCCCATAGCTCCCCTATACATAGTATGATGGGCCCACAGCTCCTCTATACACAGTATAGTGGGCTCACAGCTCCCCTATGACAACTCCATATTCTTAGTATGATGTCCTCACTACTCTCGCAAAACACAGCATAATGACCCTCACAGTAGTTCTCACATAGTTTAATTTCCTCACACTGTATAATGTCCCTCACATTAGCCCTTACACTGTATAATGGCCCTTTTGCGAGCCCCTGCATTGTATGATAGCCCCCTTATTAGCCTCCAAACTGCATAATGGCCCCCAGAGTAGTCCCCAAACTGTATAATGGCCTTCACTTTAGCTCCCAAACTGTATGATAGTCCCACACATGTATGAAGGCCCTCTCAGTTGTCCCCACACTATATAATGGCCCGTTAAGTAGTTTCTACACTTTATTATCACCCCCACAGTAGTCATCACTCTTTAAGGGCCTCTGCATTGTATGAGGGGCCCCACATTATCTCCCACATTATATGAAGGCTCCTTCAGTAGTTTCAACGTTGCATGATGGCTCAAACATTAGCCCCAATTTTGTGTACTGGCCCCCACACTTTACAGTCCTCCAAAAGTAGCCCCTACAATATAAGAGGGCTCCCCTATCCACACTATGAGTGCACCACAACCAGACTGTATGATGCCCCCACAGTCACACCACCAAAAGTTTTAAGTAAAATAAAAAACATCATATACTCACCTAATCCAGGATCCGAACAAGTCCATTGGGTGGATCAGTGTGTGGATGTCATCGCACCGACACACACAGTGGATATCAAAATTCCGACACGGTGTGACGATGTCTTGCATTGGGACTCTAATGTCCTGTAAGTATGCTGGCTATTGTCCATTGCATCATCCAGCCATTCTGTAGACCGCAGGTTTATAGAACCATGCGGTTTATAGAATGGAGAGCAGTACCACAGGGAGATTATATCTCCATGTTCTACCGCAGAGCTTAACTACTACTGTGCTGTGTACACCGATACAGCGAGGAGTGGCGGTACTTTCGAGTGGGCTCCTCTGATTGTAGGGCTCAGGGCAACACACACCCTTTCTTGGGGCATGTACTATATAACCTTCATTCTCTCAGACACTACTTGTCAGGACTAAGCTATGATAGCTCAAAATGTGTTGACTCAGCATTACTATGATTTTTTTAATAGCACTTTGTCCAATTTTTTTTAATGGACTCAACAAATGTGATGTTTTAACATGCATATTTTTTATAGTTGCTGAATATTTTCTCTACTTCCATTATCTGGAAGCAACTGCATCTCATTTTCCAATGGAAAGAACAGCATTTGTGTATATGAGGGATTTGGGAGAAATAAGTATAAGGTAACATCAATCTAAGATGTATAAGAGCCTTAAAAATGTGTAGCAGGAAGTGACATGTGAAAACTGAAAAAGCACAAGGGCTTGATCTAAAGGAAAATGAGATTTTGCTTTTGCCAAAGGATTATGCTTAATGTTTTATAGAGATGTAAAAGAACATCAATAGCAGTACTGTATCTAGAACACTACTCTACCTCCACATTCTTTACATTTATTATTATCCCTTTGCTCCAAAGCATGTTTTCACCTTCCTGACAAGGGCAATTTTTACAATTCTGACCACTGTCAATTTATAAGGTCATAACTCTGGAATGCTTCAATAGATCCCACTGATTCTGAGATTGTTTTTTCGTGACATATTGTACTTCTTGATAGTGGTAAAATTTCTTTGATATATGCGTGTATTTGTAAAAAAATGGAAATTTGGTGAAAACTTTTCAAATTTCACAATTTTCAATTTTTTTTATGCCCTTACTTTTCTTTCACAAATATTTTCCTTTAGACCTATTTTTTTTTACTTTTGCAAGGGTAACAGGAGAAAATAGATCATAAATTTTGTTGAGCAATTTCTCCTGAGCATGCCAGTAACCCATATGTTGGAAAATCTACTGTTTGGGCACATGACAGTGCTTGGAAGGGAAGGAGCACCATTTGATTTTTTGAATATAAAATTTTCTGGAATAATTAGCGGACGCCATGTCGAGTTTGGAGAGCCACTGATGTGCCTAAACAGTTTAAAACCCCCCACAAATGACACAATTTTGGAAACTAGACCCCTTTGGGAACTTATCTAGATGTGTATTGAACACCTTGAAACCCCAGATACTTCACATAAGTTTATAACGTTAAGCTTTGAAAATAAAAAAAATCTAATTTTACCGGCAAAAATCTTTTTAGCTCCAAGTTTTTGTATTTTCACAAAGGTAACAGAAGAAAGTAGACCCCTAAAATTTGATGAAAACTACTTCTGAGACACAGTGCAAAGCTCAGAAGGGAAGAAATGCCATATTATAGTGTAGATCTTGCCATGTTGCATTGGCAGAGCCCCTGAGGTGCCAACAAAGCTGAACCCCCCCATTAGTGACCCAATTTTACAAACTAAACATCTCAATTAATTTATCTAGGGGTGCAGTGATTATATTGACACCACAGGTGTGCCACAGAATTTTATACCATTGGGCAGTGAAGATAAAATAATTTACATTTTTACCACCAATACTGTGTGTTAGCCCAAAGTTTTACATTTTCATACTGGAAAATAGGTAAAAATGGCACCAAAATTTGTCCCACAACTTCTACTGAATGTGGCAATACACCACATGTGGCTGTACAGTACTACTTAGCCATACTGAGAGACTCGGGAGGGATGTAGTGCTGTTTGCCTTCTGGAGCGCAGATTTTCCTAGAATAGTATGCAGATTCCATATAAAGAGCCCCTAAGTGATTAAAAAGCAGAATCCCCCCTCAAGTGGCCCCCCTTTTGGAAATTATAACCCTTTGGGAATTTATCTACAGATGTAGCAATGATGTTGACTCCATGGGTGTGTTCCAGAAACAAGCAGCAGTGGATGTTGCTGATTGAAAAATGCAAACTGCCGTTGCTTTTTGCGGGCCCGCTGACTTTTTTATTGGTACCATGTCCAGGCATATGACTATTTTGATCGCTTTCTATTCCAATTTTTGGGAGACAGAATGAACAAAAATCAGCAAATTCAGCAATTGCTTTTTTTTTTTTTTAATACCGCTCAGCGCGTGATAAAATTGGTAATGCAGCTTTATTCTTCAGGTCAATATTATTACATCAATACCCAATTTATATTTTTTTTATGTTTTGGTGATTTCACAATAAAAACTACTGTATTTTATAGAATAAATAAGTATTTTTGCATCGCTTTATTCTGAGAGCTATAACTTTTTAATTTTTCTGCTGATGGAGCTGCATGATGGTTTCTTTTTTTGCAGGACAAGATGACGTTTTTAGTGGTACCATTTTTATTTACATTTGTATTTTTGATTGCGTTTTATTGCACTTTTGTTCAGCAGTATGATGATAAAGCATTGTTTTTTGCCTCGTTTTTTATTTAGTTTTTTTTATGGTGTTCACTGAAGGGGTTAACTATTGGCAAAGTTGTATAGAGTGGCTCGTTAAGACGCAACCATACCAAATATGTGTACTTTTATTATATATTTTTTTATTTACATAAATAAATGTATTTATTGGAAAAATATTTGTTTCTTTTTTTTTTATTTGGGGATTTTTTAAAAAATGTTTTTACACTTGTTAATATATTTTTTTCAACTTTTGTACATTGTACCATCCTGAAACATCACTGTATAGTGTCAGATCGCTGATCTGATACTCTGCACTGCAGAGTATTACATCAGCATCTAACAGGTAGGGAAGGAGGCATGTCAGCGCCTGCTCTTAACAGGCACTCACAAGCAACCTTATCTGCAGGACCCCGAATGACCCCGTGGCCATCTTGTGGCCGGGGGTCTCCATGGAGACCATCAGGATAACACGATTCCTTGTGCAATGCTCCTCTATGTCATTGTCACTACTGACAGTAGCATCAGAGGATTTTAATGCCCACGATCGGTGCTAGCAGGGTGTCAGCTGTTTGTGGGATGGGGTTATAGGGAATCTGTCAGTAGGATTATCCCTCCTGGACCATCTATATGGGCATACAGGTCATAGGAAGCTGAATAAAATGATATCTCAATATCTGCAATCTGATGTCTTATTCCAAAGATATTCATGTTTTTCTTATAGGTAAATTTTTTTTCACACAAGCAAGGGCATCTGTCATTGGCTGTGTATGTCACATGTCCTTGCCCTATAAGACCCAGCCATTTCCCCCCTCGCCACCATTTTCTCACTGCTGCAGTTCAGTGTTAGACGGCACTGCTGCCGTTAGCGCTATATTGTGTGTGCATTGTGCAAACCGACTTGCAAGCGAAGTCGCTGAGAAATAGAGAGGAAGGTTTAGGGAGTAGGGACTAGTTCGTAATTGCAGCCCTTTTGAGGGCTACGTTACATCAGTTCCTTTAGCAGTTTTAGCAGGCAGGTCTGTGCTCACTCTTAAATAGACAGATAGGTCAACTTGGGACAGTGACTATTTGTAATTGCAGCCCTTTTCAGGGCTGGGTTACAGCAGTTGCTATCACTTTTTGTCAGCTACACCAGCGTTCAAATCACTCCTAATTATTCGCTGCATCTATCCTGTTCAATAATTGTGTGCATAGTAGCAGTGTGTGCTACTCATTCTATTAGGGCATCTATACAAAGCTCCACCAGCCTTAAAAAAAATAAAATTCTATCTGCATGTTGTCTGGACAATAATTTTGGGCATAGTAGCAGTCTGTGGTACTCATTGTATTAGGCCATGTATACAAAGCTCACCAGCCTTTATAAAAAAAAAAATTTCTAACTGCATCTTGCCTGGAAATAATTTTGGGCATAGTAGCAGTCTGTGGTACTCATTGTATTAGGCATCTATACAAAGCTCCACCAGCCTTATATAAAAAAAAGAATTTCTATCTGCATGTTGCTGGACAATAATTTTGGGCATAGTAGCAGTGTGTGGTACTCATTTATTAGGCCATCTATACAAACTCCACCAGCCTTAAAAAAAAAATTACTATCTGAATATTGCCTGGACAAAAATTTTGGGCGTAGTAGCAGTCTGTGGTACTCATTGTATTAAGCCATCTATACAAAGCTCCACCAGCTTATATAAAAAAAAATTTCTATCTGCATCTTGCCTGGAAATAATTTTGGGCATAGTAGCAGTCTGTGGTACTCATTCTATTAGGCCATCTATACAAAGCTCCACCAGCCTTAAAAAAAAAATCTATCTACATGTTGCCTGGACAATAATTTTGGGGTTAGTAGCGGTCTGTGGTACTCATTGTATTAGGCCATCTATACAAAGCTCCACCAGCTTATATAAAAAAAGAATTTCTATCTGCATGTTGCCTGGACAATAATTTTGGGCATAGTAGCAGTGTGTGGTACTCATTCTATTAGGCCATCTATACAAAGCTCCACCAGCCTTAAAAAAAAAATACTATCTGAATATTGCCTGGACAAAATTTTGGGCGTAGTAGCAGTCTATGTTACTCATTGTATTAAGCCATCTATACAAAGCTCCACCAGCCTTATAAAAAAAAAAGAATTTCTATCTGCATCTTGCCTGGACAATAATTTTGGGCATAGTAGCAGTGTGTGGTACTCATTCTATTAGGCCATCTATACAAAGCTCCACCAGCCTTAAAAAAAAAATTCTATCTGACATTTGCCTGGACAAATAATTTTGGGCTTAGTAGCAGTCTGTGTTACTCATTGTATTAGGCCATCTATACAAAGCTCCACCAGCCTTATAAAAAAAAATAATTTCTATCTGCATCTTGCCTGGACAATAATTTTGGGCATAGTAGCAGTGTGTGGTAATCATTCTATTAGGCCATCTATACAAAGCTCCAACAGCCTTAAAAAAAAATTCTATCTGCATGTTGCTTGGACAATAATTTTGGGCTTAGTAGCAGTCTGTGGTACACATTGTATTAGGCCATCTATACAAAGCTCCACCAGCCTTATAAAAAAAAAAGAATTTATATCTGCATCTTGCCTGGACAATAATTTAGGGCATAGTAGCAGTCTGTGGTACTCATTCTATTAGGCCATCTATACAAAGTTCCAGCAGCATTGAAATACTCATAATCTTTTGCTGCAACTTGCCTGTAGAATAATTGTGGGCATAGTAGCAGTCTGTGGTACTCATTGTATTAGACCATCTATACAAAGCTCCACCAGCCTTAAAAAGAATAAAAATTCTATCTGCATGTTGCCTGGACAATAATTTTGGGCATAGTAGCAGTGTGTGGTACTCATTCTATTAGGCCATCTATACAAAGCTCCACCAGCGTTGAAATACTCATAATTTTTGGCTGCATCTTGCCTGTAATATAATTGTGGGCATAGTAGCAGTCTGTGGTACTCATTGTATTAGGACATCTATACAAAGCTCCACCAGAGTTTAAAAAAAAAGAATTTCTATGCATCTTGCCTGTAGAATAATTGTGGGCAGAGTAGCAGTCTGTGGTACTCATTGTATTAGGCCATCTATACAAAGCTCCACCCGCGTTCAAATACTAAGAATTTTTTGCAGCCATCGTTTTTTGTGCAAACAACTCCACAGCTGTCAGTTAGGTAACCACCAAAATGAGTGGCAAAAGGCCTGCTGCTGGTGGAAAGGGGAATAGACGTGTTGTGAAGGGAAAAAAATGTTGTGTCCGTGGGGTAGGTGTTAAAGCAACAGTAACATCTGCAGAAGAAAGACCATCTTCCAGCCAAACTAAGAAGTCTACTTCTTTTAGTGGACAATGTGGTACGATCCCTTTCTCACGGTCAAGCCCATCGCTACAAAATCCAGATGATTCTGTGAAGGTAATTAATTTGTCCGCTCATACCCTCACTACTGCTCAGAAAGAAGTTTTACAGAAAGGGTTCACCTTTTCCCCTTCCTCTAATTTAGATCCGTTCACTACAATAAAAGACTTACATCTTTTTGCTAGAAAATTAGTATTGAAGAGGCTACATTTTAAAAGAGTACAGGATGATGTTGAATTTACTAATGAAGAAAGAGAAGCATTGGAAGCATTGGAATCTCTATTGGAAGAGAATTTGTCCCCAGTAAGTAGATTTCCCATTGATCTCATTGAGAAACCAAAAAAATTTCCACCCCTTTCTTTGGTCCCTGCAGTTGACACGTTTACTAAAATGGTATCTGAGGATATTGAAAGGTTGGCTAAAAATAAATCTGACAGGCTCCACAATAATATGTCATCACATGAAAGAAAGGCTTTGGAGGAGTTGTCTGCATGGGATGATGTTGTCTTTAAGGTGGCCGACAAGGGTGGCAATGTGGTCATCTGGCCGAATGAGATGTATGAGGCACAGGCCAATAAGATACTACAAAACAAAAAAGGATATAAGACTCTTACATTTAATCCTTTGATTAAATTTCAGGCTGAATTAGTCGACATCCTTGCGGCCGCCTATGACAACAACATTATCCCTAAGAGATTGTTAGAGGTGCATCAAAAAATGTGTCCAAGATTGGCCACCTTTTATCTGATACCTAAGGTCCATAAGGATCCTTTGGATCCACCAGGGAGACCGATAGTGGCAGCCAATGAGAGTTTGTGTGAAACCATTTGTAAAGTCATTGACCATTTTTTACATCCTCTGGTCAACCAACTTCCATCTTTTATAAAAGATACAACGGCAGCATTAAGGCATCTGGAAGGTCTTGAATTGTCTGACAATATGGTATTTGTAACTGCAGATGTTGAGGCTCTTTACTCCTCCATCAGACACTCGGATGGCCTACGTGCTGTCAGGAGATATTTAATCTCCAGTACTATTGAAAAAGAGATGTCGGAATTGATCATGACTCTCCTTGAATTTGTCTTGACTCACAATGCCTTCTCATTTAATGGTAAGATCTTTCTCCAATTACAGGGGACGGCCATGGGGGCGGCTTGCGCCCCCTTATATGCCAACCTTTTTATGGGTGCATGGGAGTGGTGCATTTTTCAAGAAAATGAAATCAGGGGTGCTGAGCATGTACAAAACTGGGTCAGATATATTGACGACATCATGTTTATCTGGGAAGGACCAGTACAAGATCTTCATGATTTTATGTCGAGACTCAATGACAACGAATTGAATATTCATCTAACATATAAATTTGGGAGAAGCATTGAATTTCTTGACTTATTGATTTCAGCATCTCCTGAAGGCCTCATCAATACTACATTATATAGGAAGCCCACTGCCACAAATTCACTTCTTCACGCTACGTCATCACATCCCAGAGCAACTATAAATGGGATACCCATAGGTCAATTTTTGCGATTAAAAAGAATTTGCTCAGATGAATCTCAATTTGAAAAACAAAGCAAGGATTTGAGAGGAAGATTTCAACAACGAGGCTATAGCCACAGAATGATCCAGAGGGGATATACGAGAGCTAAAAATACTACTCGGGAATTGCTATAAAGAATAAGCCTTCCAATGCAACTACAACTTCTGTAAATCAGGTAAGGTTTATTACCAATTTTTCCAACAATTGGTTGGATTTGCAAAAATTGTCCAAAAGCATTGGCCGATCCTGTTTTCGGACCATTCTCTCAAAAATGCTTTGCCTGTGCAGCCACTTTTTGTAGCTAAACGATCACCTAATTTGGGTGACATACTCTCACACAGTACTTATGACCCCTTGAGAGGAAAAGCTCAATTAAAAAATAAGGGAAGGGATAGTTTCTTCCCTTGTGGGCTATGCAAAGGATGTGCCAATATGAAGAGAAGTCATTCCTTCAGTAATTCTGAGAATACTAGGACTTTTCAGATTAGATCACATATTACGTGCTCCAGCAAAGGGGGCATTTATTATGCAGTATGTCCTTGCAACAAAATCTATATTGGTCTCACTAGTTGGGAGTTAAAGATCAGGGTCCGGGAACATTGCATTGATATTTCAAAAGCTAAAAATACTAATGACATTTCGTCATTGAAAACCCTTCCCAGACACTTTAAGAGATTCCATGCATGTAATCCCAATTTGTTGACTATTAAGGGGATTGATATTGTTGACTTGGGTCTTAGGGGTGGCGACATCAAAAGAAGACTGGCCAAAAAAGAATGCCAGTGGATTTATCGACTGGATACAGTGGCCCCACGGGGCCTTAATGAAAGTTTTGGCTTCGGGGCTTTTCTGTGATTATTCTTATTTTTCTTATTTTTCCATTCATTAATTTATTCCTATTTTTCTGATATACCTGTTGGTATTGATCATGGGCTTGGTTTTTGGGGGGGTAGGGGATTGTCTTAGATTTTATTTTTAGTGTTTTTATTAATTTTTATTTTCTTTAGTTTATTATTAGATATGTATTCAATCAACACCATGATATTCTTTCCATTGGAGAAGAAGTTCAGTCTAAGAAGAGATATGATACACGTTAAAGATTGTCCTGGGACCGAAAAATCATCTTTTTCGCAGAAGATAATTTCAAGATATTGAACATTTTTGGGACATTTATCAATATGCATTTCTGGATGGTTTCAGGCCATCGATTCTTTTTTCTTTGTTCATACTATTCGGATAGCATTATTGTTGTTGGGTATTTAGTATTGGGATAGCACAGGTTGGGTTCATAACTAAAGGGAATAGTATATTATGGGTTATCCCCTGTGTATCTTAATGGAAGGACATGGTCCTCCTTTACTTACCAGCCCAGCATAAATGGTGTTATGAGAATTATTTTCTAGGGACTAGAACTCGTGTGCTGTTTCTGTTTCAGTGGTAATCGCACCCCATGTCACTGATGGAGCGCGTCCGTGGGCTGCAGACCTATTTGGGGTAAGAGGCGCTGTCCAGGAGTAAGGGGAGGTAACGCGTCATCAGTGACGTTGCACCAGCCCCTCCCATGACCGCGCCTCTCGCTCCCCATTTGCTACATGGGTCTGACAAGCCTGCGCCTGCGCCGATTTACTGTGTGACGTGGGATCCGGTTCTATTGGTGACCGTGTCTCATTACTCATTCCCCACACGTGAGCGGTTAGCTTGTTATGGGTTTAATTAACATTGTGACCATTGTTCTTTGCATGACCCGATAGCCAATCATTATGCACCATATGTAATTGTCTCTCCAATGGTATCGTACATGTGTCATATTTAAACCTGGCGCTTCCCTGCCCCGATACGCCTCCCGAAGAAGGACAGCGAAACGCGCGTCGGGGCAGCAGGGACGCCAGGATCCACACTAGCAGTCGCAAGGTAACAACAACATTGGCCTTTTTTTGTTCTTATTGTAGATTATGTCCGCAGTATGGTGACGGGATATACTTGTAGTGTGGTGTAATAGGTTCCATATATGGGGATATGCACTAAATACTTTGCAGAGCCTGTCATATATTCATAGGACAGGATATACTTGTAGTGTGGTGTAATAGCTTCTATATATAGGGATATGCACTAAATACTTTGCAGAGCCCGTCACTTAACTATGGTACCCTTTCACTATGGCCTGAGTAGAATATACATGAATGTTTATACAAGATGCCTGCTGCTTAGTTGAGATCCATGGCTATATGTCCCTGGTTTTGTGGTTTCAGTGTACTTTTTTCACTTTTTTTAATCTTTAATAAAGAATTTATATTTTCTAGCTTTTTGCATCCTTATTATATTACCAATAATTAGGTGATGTTTTTGGTGAATTAAAATCCAGATGAGGCACAAAAAAATAAGGTGCTTCAACAGATATCAAGTGCTCCTTTAAGTCGGCTCTCCACCTCAACTTCAACAACACAAAAACTCCAGTCCTCAGAGGTGTCACCCCAATCGCACTTGCTTCCTCACTGCTCCCAAGTCTCCAACTGCCTGTCTGAGTATGGGGTAGAACAGATGGTTGAGTCTGCAGAGCTGTTTACTCATACTATAGCCTGGGAATCATAGGTCGTCTCCACAGCTTCTGTGAATCCAGACGAGGAAATGATCTGCACTGATGCCCAGAATGTTTATGAGTCTGATCCAGGACCAAATGAAGAAGGTTCTGAGCATAATGTAGACACACGTTCCCAAACTGTAACTCCTGTTGGTGGAGACAATGAGGAAGACGATGATGAGACTCAAATACCAGATGTGAGCGACAACTTGAATTTTGTGTCAGGGCAGGAAGAGGTTGGCTCTGAGGACGACAGGGGTGAGAAACACACAGGGTGATGATAACGAGGTTGTAGATCCCACTTACTGTCAACCCACAGTGAAACAGTCGATGAGGTCAGCAGATGAGGTGGAGGAGGATTCAAGTGAACGACGAGGTCAGGGTGCGCCTTCCTGGACAGAGACGTAGTACTGGAAGCACGTCACCAACTGCATCCTCAACCACAACTCTGCCTCTGACCACAAGTCAAGGTGGCTCTTCAGGTCGCATGGGTTCTAAGCCTTGCATAGCCTGGGCATTTTTTAACATCGATAAGGATGACCCAACTTGTGGTATCTGTAACATTTGTGACCAAAAGCTAAGTAGAGGCCAAAAAATCCATAGTTTGAGTACTTCACATGGATATGAAGCATAAGTTGCAGTGGCAAGCTCACTGTGCTACAATGCGGCCTAGCAGGCCGGCCCAACCACCGTCTGCCCCATTTTGTGCATCCACGACCGCGGCCTCTTTATCCTCTGTGACTGGGGGGAGAGCAGTCAGACCTGTTTTGAGACTCAGACCTGGCACCTCTTTACCAGCAACAGCCAGTCAGATTTCCAGGTCATCAGTTCATTTGGAAGTGGAAACACAAGCTGGTGTTGAGCGCTCTCCGACATCGAGAGCACCACCTTTGGATCAAGGCAACCTAACTTTTGCGCCTGCATCTTCCTCACAGACCGTCAGTTGTCTGGGTACACCCTACTCAACCCCGTCTACGCACAACAGCCAGCCCTCGGTCCCTCAGATGTGGACAAGTAAAAGACCATTTCCTCCTAGCCATGATAAAGCTAAGAGGTTGAATTTCACCATCTGCAAGCTCTTGGCTACAGAAATGCTGCCTTTCCGCCTTGTGGACACAGAGGATTTTCGAGCCCTTATGTCCGTCGCAGTGCCCCAGTACCAAATGCCCAATCGGCACTACTTCTCAAAGAAAGGTGTGCCTGCGCTCCACCAGCATGTCGCACACAACATCACCGCTTCTTTGAGAAACTCAGTGTATGACAGGGTGCATTTCACCACAGACACTTGGACGAGTAGGCATGGACAGGGGCGTTACATGTCGCTGACTGGGCACTGGGTAACTATGGTGACAGCAGGACAAGGGGCTGCTGTCCAAGTGTTGCCGTCCCCACGAGTTGTGCGTCAGTCCTCTTTATCTCAAAGTTCCTCCACTGCTTCTGCCTCCTCAACCTCCTCTCGGTCCTCCACCTGCACCCAAAGCCTGTCTGGTCATGCCACGGGCTTTCTAACTGTGCAGAAGGGATCCTGCAGCACACCTCCTTGCTATGCTGGCAGAAGGGCTCAACATAATCAGGCGGTTTTTACGCTGAAATGTCTGGGAAATGTGAGTCACACAGCTGAGGAGTTGTGGTCAGCTCTGGAGAACCAGTTTCATGAATGGTTGTCTCCACTGGACCTGCAACCAGGGAATGCCGTGTGCGACAATGCCGCAAACCTGTGTGCGGCCCTTCGCCGGGGCAATGTCACACACGTGCCTTGTATGGCTCACGTGTTGAACCTGGTTGTCCAGCAATTATTAGCCCACTATCCCGGACTACATGGCCTTCTGCAGAGGGCACGGTCGCTGTGTGCTCACTTTCGCCATTCGCATCCCACAGCTCAGCGACTTACATCTCTACAGAAGTCGTTGGGCCTGCCACTTCACCGGCTAAAATGCGATGTGCCAACATGGTGGAATTCAAATCTGCACATGTTACAGCGACTGTGGCAGCACCGACAAGCCCTGGTGCAATACGTTCTGAATTATAGCCTGGGCCAACGAGATCCAGAGGTGGGGCAAATCACGCTGGAGGAGTGGTCTCAGATCAGGGACCTATGCACCCTTCTGCACAGTTTTGAAATGGCCACGAAGATGTTTAGTGCTGACGATGCCATTATCAGCATGACTATTCCGGTGATTTACATGCTGGAGCAGATGTTAAACAGAATTCGGAGTCAGGTGGTGGAACAAGAGGAGGTGGAGGAAGTAGAGGAGGAGGAGTTGTATGCGGAAGGGCTAACATCTGCAAGATCCAGACGGTCGGCAGCACCAAGGCAGCTGGCATGGGAGAGTGGGGGTGAGGGATTAACCAGGGCGCATGGTAGCAGCCAAACTAGTGAGGAAGGTGCAGGAGCCCAGGAAGAAGTGGAGGATGAACTGGCGATGGGCATGGAAGACTCATCAGATGAGGGAGACCTTGATCACATTTCTGTTGTGCGAGGTTGGGGGGAGAGGGCAGAGGAAGGAAGCATGAGTCGTATCTCACCACCAACACAACAGGGACTTGGTGCTTCTGGATGCGAATGCGCAGGACACATGAGTGCCTTCTTGCTGCACTACCTGCAACATGACCCTCGAATTGTCAGAATTCAAAATAATCCTGACCACTGGGTAGCCACACTGTTAGATCCCCGGTACAAAAGTAAATTTGCCGAAATAATTCCAGCCATAGAAAGGGATTCACGCATGCAGGAGTATCAGCAGAGACTGTTGCAGAATCTTACTTGTGCTTTTCCACAAAACACCAGTGGTGCACGTAGTGAATCTCACAGTTCTAACTTGCCAACCGTGGGACTCTCGAGTGTTCAGCTCTCAAACCGTAACAGAAACACAGTATCTGCTGGTGTTCACAGCAATTTTGCGGAATCCTTTCACCAGTATTTTAGCACATCCTTTGCAAGGCCACAGGAGACAAGAAGTCAGACACATAGTCAACGCCTAGAGACGATGGTACAGGAGTTCTCCAACTGAACATCGAAGCCATGACTGTGTCACTGGACCCTTGCTCTTTTTGGGCTTCCAATCTGGATAAATGGCCGGAGCTCGCCACTCACGCCTTGGAGATCTTGTCATGCCCCGCAGCCAGCGTTCTCTCTGAACGTTTGTTCAGCCTGCTGGTGGTGTACTGACAGATAAGGGCACACGGCTGTCCACTGAGAATGTAGACAGACTCACGTTCATAAAGATGAACAAATCATGGATCCGCAAGAACTTTTCTACCCCTGTGTCATCCTGGGGAGAGTAAAAGCTCGAGGATTTGGTAAAATCACCTCACCAAACGTTTTAAGCTTTAAAATTGATAATAATTTGTAGCTGCATCTACGCTGGAAAATAATTTTGGGCCTGTAGCAGTGTGTGTTACTCATTCTAATAGGCCATTTATACTAAGCTCCACCAGCTTTCAAATTAATAATAATTTTTAGCTGCATCTTGCCTGTAGAATAATTTTGGGCCTGTAGCGGTGTGTGGTACTCATTGTATTAGGCCATCTATACTAAGCTCCACCAGCTTCAAATTAATAATAATTTTTGTTCTCTCTGAACTTGTGTTCAGCGCTGCTGGTGGTGTACTGAGTCTGACAGATAAGCGCACGCGGCTGTCCACTGAGAATGTAGACAGACTCACGTTCATAAAGATGAACAAATCATGGATCCACAAGAACTTTTCTACCCCTGTGTCATCCTGGGAAGAGTAAAAGCTTGAGGATTTGGTCAAATCACCTCACCAACCGTTTTAAGCAACTCTGGGGCAATTGATGCTACTTAAGTGATGTCTCTGCCCCAAATTTTTGGAAAAAATGGAGACTCTTTTTGGAGTCCCCTTGCTGTGTTTTACGTGACGTTGGCATCGTCAATTACAGGTGGGTTGGGTCTTTCCTCACCCCCCTTTTAACTGTAAGAAGCTACATACACTATGGCTTGGGGTAATATAGATGGTTGAGTGTGAAGACTAGAGCTGTTTACTCATACTATAGCCTGGGAATCAGAGGTCTGCTACAAAGCTTGAGTGTCTGCTAGTCAGTGGAGTAGCCACCGGTTGTAGATATAATTACAAATTTTTAACTGCATCTAACCCAGACAATAATTTTGGGCCTAGTAGAAGTGTCTGCTTGTCAGCGGAGTAGCCACCGGCTGTAGATCTAATTACAAATTTTTAACTGCATCTAACCCAGACAGAAAAATATTTAGAGTTGAGAGTCCTCAGTGGTTGATACCTTTTAATGGCTAACTGAAAAGATGGTAACAAATTGCAAGCTTTCGAGACTACTCAGGTCTCTTCATCAGGCTGAACTAATACAAAATCTGAAGAATCACATATTTATACACAAAAACACAGAAAAAATGCAATAGGTAAGACAAGTGATGTGAAGCAGAATAGTCATTATGGCAGAGGAATGAGCATAAATATTGGAACAATTCATAGATAAGGAGAGAAAGTTTTATTACCCTCTGATTGGGGTCTGGTAATGTTTTGTGATGTTTTCACAGGGTATTTGGAGTAAATTCCTTAATTGATGTAATAGGCCATAAAACCATGTGACAGGTTCATTCCAGCATTAAGAGTGTCAAAGGTCACCATCAATTTGTATTCGCAAATTCTTCTCTGCCTTTGAGATGTGAATCTGCTTCTTAGTACCAGTATTTTCATATCTGACATGCTATGATCAGGGGAGCAAAAATGTTTTGCCACAGGTAGATCCATTCTTTTTTCTCTTATTGCGTGGCGATGAGAATTCATCCTTGTTCTCAGTTTTTGCCCGGTAAAAAACCGGTCAGGCATATCATGTGGTATTTGGTCAATAACAGTGAGTTTTAACAAATTCAAATTCTTTTGGTGCACTAGGGAGAAATGTTTTGAGAGACTGTAGCATGAACCCATTTGGATATTTTGACGGTGTTTGTTGAGCCTTGCATGCATCGTCTGTATCGTCTGACCGATGTACTGCAACTCACAACCGCACTCAATTAAATAAATAATGTAGCACGATTGGCAATTGACATGACAGTTGATTTTAAAACTGGTGCCTGTGGTACGAGATTGAAATTCTTGCACCCCATTCATAATAGAGACGCAACAAAAACACTTAGAGGTTCTACATGCAAAACAACCCTGATTAGCATTTATCCAGGTTGTAGGTGAAGATAAGGACTTGAGAGTTGTGTTGCTTGGGGCAACTAGATTTTGAAGAGTTTGGTTTTTCCAAAAAATCGACAATAATTTTGGGCCTAGTAGCAGTGTCTGCTAGTCAGCGGATTAACCCAGCTGTTAAGCAAGCTACACCACCTGTACTTTGGACACTTATTTTTTTCAAAGGAAATGCTTCGGGCCCCCGGGAAAATCAGTGAAGAGCATCGGGGAGGCACCCCAATGCACAGGGCTGTGAGTGGCGGTAGGACGCCTTGCGGTGGACCGCCAAGCTCGATCCTTATAAAAGCTTTTTAACTGCAGCAGCTTTACTGGACGCTACTGGATCTGGAATTACCGCAGCTGCTGGCATGAGACTTGCCCTCCAATAGATCCTTGTAAAAGGATTTAAAGTGTACTCATTCAAATTAGAGAGACAATTTAAATAAAAATGATTAGACCTGCCTCCACCACAGGGGAGCTCGCTCCACCCACCAGCGGACAGGCACCAGTATTGGGAGAAGGGGGCTGGCCGTCAGGGTCCACGGCAGCTCTGGCACAAACCTGGGCAGGAACGGACTGGCTATGTCGGCTTGGCACTTTTTTGGTTTTAGAAGGGCATGACATGCCTATATCTGTGAAAAGGTAACCGTGTGCACAGCCAAAGAGAGAGGTGCCCGAGTAGGTTCCCACACCGTAATTAAATATGAAATGAACTCGGCACTCAACTTATGTGTATGAGATATAAGGTTTTTATTCACAGTAGTAGCGAAACGTTTTGGTCCTATATCATGGACCTTCATCAGTCACACAAACTACTGCATAAAGGGTTAATCCACAATGTGAAAAGGAGAAGCTGGATGCAGCCAGTGGTGGTAGATAAGAATGAAGCCAAATGTCTCTATTTGAGCCGATGTCCTGTGGGATAAAGTCCAGCAGTGAATGTGATCTCTGCATGGGACGCGGTGTCCACCGCAAGTCTGAGTCGGTGGACACCGCGTCCCATGCAGAGATCACATTCACCGCTGGACTTTATCCCACAGGATATCGGCTCAAATAGAGACATTTGGCTTCATTCTTATCTACCACCACTGGCTGCATCCAGCTTCTCCTTTTCCCATTGTGGATTAACCCTTTATGCAGTAGTTTGTGTGACTGATGAAGGTCCATGATATAGGACCGAAACGTTTCGCTACTACTGTGAATAAAAACCTTATATCTCATACACATAAGTTGAGTGCCGAGTTCTTTTCATATTTATGCCTATATCTGTGTCTCCCCCTCCTTTTACTCCTCCACCTTTTTTCTTTTCGCATGACTATATGTACTAGTCACTTTTCCATGTGTTAGTTGTGTCTTGTGAGCAATTTGTCAGCTTTTGGACACCTTTGAAGTGTTTTCTATATGTTTTCTTTGTGTTTCTATGTGTTTTGGTTTGCCTGCCATTGGTTTTAACGGTGTTCGATGAACAGTTCGGCGAACAGTTCGTCGAACACACGGCTGTTCGGCGAACCGAACTTGAACACTACGGGGTGGCTCATCATTAGCCATGAGTACTGGAGTTTGAGAAACACTGCTGTGTAGGCAGATTCTCATGAAGATCAGTGTCCACTCCATAGCCTGGCAAGCTCATATACATATAAGAAAAGCAAGGATTTCTCTGGAATAAACATGGGATCACGGATATCAAGGTGTCATTTTACTCAGCTTCCCATGACCTACATGCCCTTATAAATGTCTTAGGAGGGTTGATCTGACAGATTCGCTTTAAGGATTTTCTAACAAAATCTACACAGAAAATGATGCAAGTTCCATCGTTTGCAATATTATAGAGATGCTTTATCACTGAAGGAATATGCTTCTTTCCCATATGGAAATGCTAACTGATGACATACAGAATTGAATAGGTCAGTACCCTACACATGACTCATAAACCCCAATCCTATCAGATGGTCCTATCAAAGCATCAACTTTAAAGGGAACCTGTCATTTGGTTCCTGCTGCCTAATCCAAGAGCAGCTTAAATAACAGACTTGTTGCCTGAGGACAGCCAGGTAAATGGCTAACATAGCCAGAAATTAAAATAATGTGGCTTCTCCCCAGCATGCTCTTCCCAGTACTGCTGCAGATGTAAGTGTCCTGTAAATTACCTGGTGCAGTGCTTATGTAAAGTAGTGCTTTGTTAAAGTTTATTTTCTCTGGAATGCCAAGGTTTCAGATTAAAATATACATGGCTGCAATCATACCAGGCTTTGAAACGCGCGTTGGATGTGGTTCTTTCATTGTCTGGTGAGTTCTCTCTATGCCACTGTGTATATGTATTTTGTCTACCTCTGGGAGTCACATTATTAAAGGGAATCTGTCACCCCCGGGACTTATATGACCTATTAATATGCACATACATATAATAGAAATGTTACACTAATCCTACGTGTATGCCTCATATTAATGGTCTTGATGCTGAGAAATGTTACATTCTTTCTATTTGTTAATGATCTCTTCCAGGCTCCGGGGTGTGCAGTCCCTGGAAGAAATCCCTGCCTCCTGTATTCATTATAATAATTACACCCTCCCATCAGCATCAGTTATGGCCCTGGAATCCTGCGTCTATGCCCTGCACTCCCTCAGAAATACTTACCTCATCCTCCTTTCTGTGTGCACTGCATTCAGCGATCTTCTGTGCAGGCACCGGCAACTTCCGCTCCAGTGACCTCCAGTGTGCGAGTTGATAAGGTGCACTCCGCACTTCCTCCCTGCATAGTAATCACCATGTACACATGGTTTCTAGCTATGACTGTGTAGATAGGAAGTGGGGAGGGCACAAACCCGAGGTCACAGTGACTCACCAGGCACCTGCACAGAAGATCCCTGAATGCAGGGCCATAACTGACGCTGATGGGAAGGGTAAGTATTACAATGAAGACAGGAGGCAGGGATTTCTTATAACATTTCTCAGCAGAAAGACCATTAATATGAGGCATACAGGTAGGATTAGTGTAATATTTCGATTACCTGTATGCCCATATTAATAGGTCATATATGTCCCCGGGGGGGTGACAGATTCCATTTAAACTCCTTGACATTCTTTTGAATTGACCTTGGTCTACTTGTTACATGCACTACTTCATGGCAATTAGCATCCGCCTGTAATGCTGGGGTTATGTTTATTATATCCTGATATCTGTTTTTTGACATTTGACTTTTGATTACTTTATTACCTTATATACATCTAATATCTACTATTTAGCATTTACTTTGCTCTATTGCGTATGTATATGCTACTTAGTACCTAGTATCAGGTGTATGTAAGTACCATATCGCTCACGCAATGCTATGCTTTACAGCTTTGATTAACTTGTGTCTAACTATTTTTAACCCCTTACCTACCAGAGGTATTTTTGGTTTTGCATTTTCATTTTTTGTTCCACTTCTTCCCAAAGCCATAACTTTTTTATTTTTTGGTCAAAATGGCCATGTGAGGGCTTGTTTTTTGTGGGACGAGTTGTACTTTTGAATGACACCTTTGGTTTTACCATGTAATGTACTTGAAAATGGGAAAAAAAAATTCCAAGTGCGGTGAAATTGCAAAAAAAGTGCAAACAGACATTGGTTTTTGTTTTTTTCCCCCATGTTCAGTAAATGCTAAAACTAACCTGACATTATGATTCTCCAGGTCATACATTATGATTCTCCAGGTCACTATGAGTTCATAGACAAGAAATATGTCTTGCTTCTTTTTTATTTATGTGGTGAAAAAAAATTCCAAAGTTTGTAAAAAAAAAAAAAAGCGCTATATTCCGATACCCGTGGCATCTCTATTTTTCATGATCTTGGGTTGGGTGAGGGCTTATTTTTTGCATACTGAGATGATGTTTTTAATGATACCATTTTGGTGCAGATACAATCTTTTGATCCTCCATTATTGCATTTTAACCCCTTAACGACCGCCGATACGCCTTTTAACGGCGGTCATTAAGGGTACTTAAACCACAGCGCCGTTAATTAACGGCGCTGTGGAAAAAGTGAATAGCGCCCCCCAGAGGAGCATTTTCTCCGGGGTCTCGGCTACCGGGGGTAGCCGAGACCCCAGAGAACATGAATCGGGTCGGTTTTTACCGACACCGATGTTGTGATCGCCGTTATTAACCCTATAACGGCGACCGCAAAAAAAAAAAGTTGTGCCATTTAATTTCTCTGTCCTCTGATGTCATCGGACATCAGAGGACAGAGAAAAAGGGTCCCCGGGACCCCCATGTGGCCCCCGATGTCCTGTATGTGGCCCCAGGGCCCTCCGGTGTCCCCGGGGCCGGCGCGATGTAGAAAATGGCGGGCGCATGCTCAGTGCGCCCGCCGCTATGTGCCGCTGTGCTGGGGGGATGGGCAAATATTCTCTGGGGTCTCGGCTACCTCTGGTAGCCGAGACCCCAGAGAACATGATCCGGGTCGGTATTCACCGATCCGGTGTTGCGATCGCATCTATGCAAGCATAGACGCGATCGCAAAAAAAAAAAAAATGATTTCTCTCCCCTCTGAAGTGATCGCACATCAGAGGGGAGAAAATGAGGGCCCCCCCTATACTTACCGGTGTCCTCCGTCCTCCCGCAGGCCCCAGGATCCCGGCGTCTTCTTCCTGCAAAAAAAAATGGCGGGCGCATGCGCAGTGCGCCCGCCCATCTGCTTGGCGGCAGATTCAAAAATTCTTTCATTCATTCTCCAGAAAGTGCATTTTGATCACTGTGATAAACTATCAAAGTGATCAAAATAAAAAAAACAGTTCATAACCCCCCATTTATCACCCCCTTAGTTAGGGACATATAATAAAAAATAGAAATTATATTTATTTTCATTTTTCTGTTAGGGTTAGGGTTATAATTAGGGTTAGGGTTATAATTAGGGTTAGGGTTATAATTAGGGTTAGGGTTAGCATTAGGGTTAGGGTTATAATTAGGGTTAGGGTTAGGCTGGGTTCATACTGCGATATGGCAGTCCGTTAGCGCTGCCATTCACCCCCATTTGAGGGCGCATCGCAACGCATGCCGTAAAGCGGCATGCGTTTGCGATGTGCCATCATTCAGTGACGGAGCCTTGGACGCGGGCTGCAGCGTCTAGGCTCCGTCACCGCTAGCGCAGTTGAATCATCTGCTTATTCCTCTGCGCTAGCGGGTATAGCATAACGCGATTGCGTTATGCTATACCGTTACCAGCCCGTCAACGCTATGTGTTGAACGGGCTGGTAAAACGCAAAATGAACCTAGCCTTAGGGTTAGGGTTATAATTAGGGTTATAATTAGGGTTAGGGTTACAATTAGGGTTAGGGTTAAAATTAGGGTTAGGGTTACAATTAGAGTTAGGGTTACAATTAGGGTTGGAATTAGGGTTGGGATTTAGGTTAGGATTAGGGTTGCGATTAGGGTTAGGGGTGTGTTGGGATTAGGGTTGGAGCTAGAATTGAGGGATTTCCACTATTTAGGCACATCAGGGGGTCTCCAAACACGACGTGGCATTCAAAAAGTCAAATGGCGCTCCCTCCCTTCCGAGCCCTGCCGTGCGCCCAAACAGTAGTTTACCCCAACATATGGGGTATCAGCGTACTCAGGACAAATTGCACACCAATTTTGGTGTTCTAATTTCTCCTGTTACCCTTGGGAAATAAAAAATAGCTGGCTAAAAAAATCATTTTTGAGAAAAAAAATGATTTTTTATTTTCACAGCTCTGCGTTTATAAATTTCTGTGAAACACTTGGGGGTTCAAAGTGCTCACCACACATCTAGATAAGTTCCTTAAGGGGTCTAGTTTCCAAAATGGGGTCACTTGTGGGGGGTTTCCACTGTTTAGACACATCAGGGGTCTCCAAACACGACGTGGCTTTCAAAAGTCAAATGGCGCTCCCTCCCTTCTGAGCCCTGCCGTGTGCCCAAACAGTGGTTTACCCCAACATATGGGGTATCAGCGTACTCAGGATAAATTGCACACCAATTTTGGGGTTCTAATTTCTCCTGTTACCCTTGGGAAAATAAAAAATAGCTGGCTAAAAAAAACATTTTTGAGAAAAAAAATTATTTTTCATTTTCACGGCTCTGCGTTTATAAATTTCTGTGAAGCACTTGGGGGTTCAAAGTACTCACCACACATCTAGATAAGCTCCTTGGGGGGTCTAGTTTCCAAAATGGTGTCACTTGCAGGGGGTTTCTACTGTTTAGGTACATCAAGGGCTCTGCAAACACAACATGACGCTCGCAGAACATTCCATCAAAGTCTGCATTACAAAATGGCGCTCCTTCCCTTCCAAGCACTCCCATGCGCCCAAACAGTAGTTTCACCCCACATATGGGGTATCAGCGTACTCAGGAAAAATTGCACAACAACTTTTTGGGTCCAATTTCTCCTGTTACCCTTGGGAAAATAAAAAAATAGCTGGCTAAAGAATCATTTTTGAGGAAAAAAGATGATTTTTTATTTTCACAGCTCTACGTTTATTAATTTCTGTGAAGCACTTTGGGGTTCAAAGTGCTCACCACACATCTAGATAAGTTCCTTAAGGGGTCTAGTTTCCAAAATGGTGTGATTTGTGGGGGTTTCGACTGTTTAGGCGTATCAGGGGCTCTCCAAACGCGACATGGCGTCCAATTTCAATTCCAGCCAATTTTGATTTGAAACAGTCAAACGGCGCTCCTTCCCTTCCAAGCCCTGCCGTGCGCCCAAACAGTGGTTTACCCCCACATATGGGGTATCGGCATGCTCAGGACAAATTGCACAAAAACTTTTGGGTCTTGTTACCCTTGGGAAAATAAAAATTGGGGTGAACAGATCATTTTTGTGGAAAAAATATGATTTTTTATTTTCACGGTTCTATGTTATAAACTTCTGTGAAGCACTTGGAGGTTCAAAGTGCTCACCACACATCTAGATAAGTTCCTTAGGGGGTCTAGTTTCCAAAATGGGGTCACTTGTGATGGGTTTCCACTGTTTAGACACATCAGGGCCTCTACAAACGCGACATGGCGTCCAGCCAATTCTGCGTTGAAAAAGTCAAATATCGCTCCTTCCCTTGCAACCTCTGCCGTGCGCCCAAAAAGTGGTTTACCCCCACATATGGGGTATCGGCTTAATCAGGAGAAATTGCACAACTAATTTTGTGGTTAATTTTTTCTTTTAACAGTTGTGAAAATAAAAAAAATAGGTTCCGAAGTAAAGTTTTTGCAAAAAAAGTTAAATGTTAATTTTTTCCTTCCACATTGCTTCAGTTCCTGTGAAGCACGTAAAGGGTTAATAAACTTCTTGAATGTGGTTTTGAGCACCTTGAGGGGTGCAGTTTTTATAATGGTGTCACTTTTGGCTATTTTCTATCATATAGACCCCTCAAAGTGACTTCAAATGTGATGTGGTCCCTAAAATAAAAATGGTGTTGTAAAAATGAGAAATCGCTGGTCAACTTTTAACCCTTATAACTTCGTAACAAAAAAAAATTTTGGTCCTAAAATTGTGCTGATGTAAAGTAGACATGTGGGAAATGTTATTTATTAAGAAATTTGTGTGACATATCTCTCTGATTTAAGGGCATAAAAATTTAAAGTTTGAAAATTGTTAAATTTTCAAAATTTTCGCCATATTTCCGTTTTTTTAATAAATAAACACAAGTCATATCAAAGAAATTTTACCACTAACGTGAAGTACAATATGTCACGAAAAAACAGTCTCAGAATCAGCGGGATTCGTTATAGCGTTCCAGAGTTATAACCTCATAAATTGACAGTGGTCAGAATTGTAAAAATTGGCCCTGTCATTAAGCTGCAAAATGGCTCTGTCACTAAGGGGTTAATGCAATGTTGCGGCAAATAAAAAAATGTAATTCTGGCATTTTTAATTTTTTTCTCTATGCGCTGTTTAGCGATCGGTTAATTCTTATTATATTGATAACCCACGTGATTCTGAATGTGGCGATACCAAATGTGTGCATGTTTGATTTTTTTATTGTTTTATTTTGAATGGGGCGAGAGAGGAGTTATTTGATCTTTTATATTTATTTTTTTAATAGAGGAGACCTCTGGTTGTCATGCCAATCATATGATTGGCATGATAGCAGTTTGACAGCAGCATTTAATAGATTAATAGCCAAGGGTGGATCTCGAATCCACCTGCAGCTGTTCCGGTCACATGTCAGCTGACATGTGCCGGGAAAGATGTGGGCTCGCCGATGAAGCACATCAAAGGGAGGGAGTCCGACATCGACGTATATTTATGCCCGATGTCGGAAAATGGTTAAATACTAGTGATGAGCAATTATGCTCGCTGCTCGGGTGGTCTCCGAGTATTTGAAAGCGCTCGGAGATTGCTCGTGGCATTCCCCACGTGTAATCAGGCTGTTTAGTAGCCGCAAATCATGAAGCTGCGGTGACAGAAACTAAATCTCCGAGCACTTCCAAATACTCGGAGACCACCAGAGCCTGCTTGGGAAAACTCGAGCAACAAGCATACATGCTCATCACTATTAAATTCTTTAAAAACATAACCATCTCTAATAAAAGTTATTTTTTATTGAGTACATTGATGCCTTGCACTTGTTTATAATTTTTTTAGAATTTAAAAGGGTTAAATGCCATAAGTCCAGAGTTATTCATAATTTTATATCCGCAAACTGTATTCTTTAGTGTCCAGTTTCTAATCCCACAGGCTAACATATTCTCTTTTTATAGAAATATTACATGCATAGAGTTTTAAAGGTGTTGTCCGGTCTTCTGATAAAAGTCTGCAGTCACGCTATATCAAGATTCAGCAGTATTGCCGATGAGAGCAGGTGGTCAGTCATGTGACTAAGTATGCAATTTCCATACTTCTGTCCACATTCTGACTACAACGTACTTGGCTTTTCTCAATGTAAGTGAATTGAAAGAAGCCAAGCACATATAGTCAACAGGACACAACATGTGTGAAAATTGCATACTTATGGTTACATAACTGCCCACTTTCACTTCCAAAACCAGTGAATCCTGCCAGCGTGCACACTGCACACGGTCATGATTAAAAATTCTGCAGTCGCATATGCACATTTTTATCAAAAGACTGGACAACCGCTTTAACCCCTTTATTCCATCTGACGTACTATTCCGTCCATGTGACCTGGGACTTAACTACCAAGGATGGAATAGTACGTCACGTGCGATCAGCTGCGCGCCGGGTGTCAGCTGATTATCACAGCTGACACCGGGCACTATGTGCCTGGAGCGGTCACGGACTGCTCCCGGCACATTAACCCCCGTCACACTGCGATCAAACATGATCGCTGTGTACCGGGGGCACAGGGAAGCATTGCACAGGGAGGTGGCTCCCGGCGTGCTTCCCTGAGACCCTCAGAACAGCGCGATGTGACCGCGCTGTTCTGAGTGCCTCCTCCCTGCAGGATCCTGGATCCAAGATGGCCGTGGGGTCCTTCCAGGTCATGCAGGGAGGCGGCTTCCTCAGTGCCTGCTGAGAGCAGGCGCTGAGAAAGCCTGCAGCACTGCCTGTGAGATCGCTGGTCTGACAGAGTGCTGTGCAAACTGTCAGACCAGCGATCTGACTTTATACAGTGATGTCCCACCCTGGGACAAAGTAAAAAAGTTAAAAAAAATAAAAATAACATGTGTAAAAAAAAAATTCCTAAATAAAGAAAAAAAATGTTCCCTAATAATTTCATTTCTTCATGTAAATAAATAAAAAAACAATAAAACTACACATATGTAGTATCGCCACGTACGTCACGACCCGCCCTATAAACCTGTCCCACTAGTTAACCCCTTTAGTGAACCCCTTAAAAAAAGAAAAAAAGGCAAAAGAATGAACATAGTACCGCTGTAAACGTCATCTTGTCCCGCAAAAAACGAGCCGCCATACAGCATCAACAACAAAAAAAAAGTTATAGCTCGCAGAATAAAGCAATGCAAAAATAATTATTTTTATATATAAACTATTTTTTATTGCATAAAAGCACCAAAACATAAAAAAATGATAAAAGTGAGGTATCGCTGTAATTGTACTAACCCAAACAATAAAACTGCTTTATCAATTTTACCACACAAGGAACGGTATAAACACCCCCCCAAAAGAAAGTCATGAATTGCTTTTTTATGTTCATTCTGCCTCCCAAAAATCGTAATAAAAAGTGATCAAAAAATGTCATGTGCCCAAAAATGGTACCAATAAAAACATCAACTCGTCCCTCAAAAAATAAGACCTCACATGACTCTGTGGGATAAAATATGGAAAGATTATAGCTCTCAAAATGTGGTGATGCAAAAACTATTTTTTGCAATAAAATGAGTCTTTTATCGTGTGACAGCTGCCAATCATAAAAACCCGATATAAATAGTAAATCAAACCCCCTTTATCACCCCCTTAGGGAAAAGTAATAAAGTTAAAAAAATGCATTTATTTCCATTTTCCCGTTAGGGTTAGGGTTAGAGTTGAGGCTAAAGTTAGGGTTAGGGATGGGATTAGGGTGTGTTACGGTTAGGTTTGTGGTTAGGGTTATGATTAGGGTTGGGATTAGGGTTAGGGGTGTGTTGGGGTTAGGGTTGGAGTTAGAATTGGGGGTTTCCACTGTTTAGGCACATCAGGTGCTTTCCCAACGTGACATGGAGTCTGATCTCAATTCCAGCCAATTCGCCGTTGAAAAAGTCAAACGGTGCTCCTTCCCTTCTGAGCTCTGCCATGCTCCCAAACAGTAGTTTACCCCCACATATGGGGTATCAGCGTACTCAGGACAAATTGCACAATAACTCTTGGGGTCCAATTTCTTCTGTTACCCTTGAGAAAATAAAAAATTGAGGGCGAAAATATCATTTTTGTGGAAAAAAATATGATTTTTTATTTTTATGGCTCTACATTATAAACTTCTGTGAAGCACTTGGGGTTCAAAGTTCTCACCACACATCTAGATAAGTTACTTTGGGGGTCTAGTTTCCAAAATGGGGTCACTTCTGGGGATTTCCACTGTTTAGGCACATAAGGGGCTCTCCAAACGCGACATGACGCCCGCAGATTATTTAATCAAAGTCTGCGATGCAAAACTTCACTACTTCCCTTCCGAGCCCCGATGTGTGCCCATACAGTAGTTTTCTTCCACATATAGGGTAACAGCTTACTCAGGACAAATTGAACAACAACTTTTGGTGTCCAATTTCTCCTGTTACCCTTGGGAAAGTAAAAAATTTGTGACTAAAATATCACTTTTGTGGGAAAAAATAGGCTTTTTTATTTCATGCCCGGGCATTATAAACTTGTGTGGAGCACTTGTGGGTTCAAAGTGCTCACCACACATATAGTAAGTTCCTTAGTGGGTCTAGTTTCCAAAATGGGTCACTTGTGGGGGGTTTCCACTGTTTAGGCACATCAGGGGCTCTGCAAACTGAACCTGACACCCATCAAAGTCTCCATTCCAAAATGTCATTACTTCCTTTCCGAGCCCTGCTGTGCTCCCAAACAGTTTCCCTCCCACATATGAGGTATCAGCATACTCAGGACAAATTGAACAACAACTTTTGGGGTCCAATTTCCTTGGGAAAAATCAAAAATTGGGGACTAAACAATCATTTTTGTGGAAGTTTTTTTTTTTTTCAGCACCCAGGCATTATAAACTTTAGTGAAAGACTTGGGGGTTCAAAGTGCTCACCACAGATCTAAATGAATTCCTTAGGTGGTCTAGTTTCCAAAATGGTGTCACTTGTGAGGGATTTCCACTGTTTAGGCACATCAGGGGCTCTCCAAACTCGACATGGCGTCCAATCTCAATTCCAGCCAATTTTGGTTTGAAAAAATCAAACGGTATTCCTTCCCTTCCAAGCCCTGCCATGCACCCAGACAGTGGTTTTCCCTCACATAAAATAAAATTTCTTCGATATAACTTGCGGTTATTTATGAAAAAAAACGGAAATATGGCAAAAATTTTGAAAATTTTGCAATTTTCAAACTTAATTTTTATGCCCTTAAATCAGAGAGATATGTCACAAAAATAGTTAATAAATAACATTTCCCACATGTCTACTTTACATCAGCACAATTTTGGAACCAAAATTTTTTTTTGTTAGGAAGCTATAAGTGTTAAAAGTTGACCAGCAATTTCTCATTTTTACAACAAAATTTACAAAACCATTTTTTTAGGGACCACCTCACGCTTGAAGTGACTATGAGGGTTCAATATGACAGAAAATACCCAAAAGTGACACCATTCTAAAAACTGCACCCCTCAAGGTGTACAAAACCACATTCAAGAAGTTTATTAACCCTTTAAGTACTTTACAAGAATTGAAGCAATGTGGAAGGAAATAATGAATATTTAACTTTTTTTCCCCAAAATTTTTATTTCGACACAATTTTTTCAATTTTATCAAGGGTACCAAGAGAAAATGAACCACAATATTTGTTATTAGAGTTGAGCGATACTTTCCGATATCCAAAAGTATCGGAATCGGAATGGTATCGCCGATACCATTAAAATATCGGCGATACCCGATACCGATACCGGAAGTCCCATGTAAGTCTATGGGAACAAAATATCGTAACTAAAAAAACCCCATTCTTTCCTTGTAAACACTAAATATACACACATAGAATACATATATATATATATATATATATATATATACATGTCATTGTGACATATATATATACATATATGTATAGTTTATACACTTCTACATAGTAAAATATCCTCTGATTCAATTGCCGGGTAAAGCCGGTTTCTGTGAAAAGACAGAAGCACCCGACATGAAATGACACTTGGTGTACATAGGGTTAACCATGTCTTTTCATGTCCTTTGCTATCTGATTTGCACAAACAATTAAATCAGTCTATGTGTGCAAAATTTCACACCTGTAGGGGTTAATTAAAGGTGTAAATTCGTTGTAAAAAAAACGGACTTTTTTGCTACGAATTTACACCTTTAATTAACCCCTACAGGTGTGAAATTTTGCACACATAGACTGATTTAATTGTTTGTGCAAATCAGATAGCAAAGGACATGGTTAACCCTATGTACACCAAGTGTCATTTCATGTCGGGTTCTGCATTTTCACAAAAGCCGGCAATTGAATTAGCGGCTATTATACTATGTAGAAGTGTATGAACTATAAATATATATATATATATATATATATATATATATGTGTCACAAACTCAATGACATGTATATATATATATGAGGTGTAAAATTGCTGAAAAAAAAAGCGTGGGCTCCCGCCCTATTTTCGCAACCAGACAGACAAAGCCAGTGAGTGGGGGCAGATAATAATAGCCCAGAGAGGGACCATTATTTTTGGCCCCCCCCGGCTACTAACATCTGCCCCCAGACACCCCAGAAAGGGCAAATCTCTAATTAGATTTGCCCTTTCTGGCACTTTGCCCGTCTATTCCCATTGCCCTGTAGCGGTGGCGAATGGGTTAATAAGGGGTTAAAATGACCTTGCAATTGAAAGGTCACTTTAAGCCAGGTTAATAATTGAGAGCTGTCAATTAGACAACTATCAATTATTAATCCTATTGTATGAAAGAAAAATCAAACACACACACTTTATAAAAAAAAAGTTTAATGAAATAATCACACAGTTTTTGACCATATTTTATATACCTGCTAAAACCATTTCCTGTAATAAAAATAAAATAATAAAGCAAAATTATTCTTACCAATCCGATGCACAGTCAGGTCCCACGGTGTAATCCTTCAGAAATGGGTAATGTTTACTAGGGACCGCAGCTATGCTGCAGCCTCACAGTAAACCCCCAAATGAATGAGTTCCTCTCCTGGCTGACAGGAGAGGAAGTGGAAAGCTTAATTGATTGCTTTCCACTTTCACTTCAGGTCAGCCAGGGACACCATCAGTGACGTCAGTGGGAACTGATTAACAAAAATAGGGGTTCCCTTCGAAAAAAAAATGGCGTGGGGTCCCCCCTATTTTTGTTAACCAGCCAGATGAAGCAGACCGCTGAGGCCTGGATTTTCAGGCTGTTAAGGAGCCAAGATCCATGGACCTTGCCAGCCTGATAATACCAGGCCACAGCAGTCTGCATATCTTGGCTGATTAACAAAAATAGGGGATCCCCTCGAAAAAAAAATGGCGTGGGGTCCCCCCTATTTTTGTTAACCAGCCAGATGAAGCAGACCGCTGAGGCCTGGATTTTCAGGCTGTTAAGGAGCCAAGATCCATGGACCTTGCCAGCCTGATAATACCAGACCACAGCAGTCTGCATATCTTGGCTGATTAACAAAAATAGGGGATCCCCTCGAAAAAAAAATGCGTGGGGTCCCCCCTATTTTTGTTAACCAGCCAGATGAAGCAGACCGCTGAGGCCTGGTTTTTCAGGCTGGTAAGGATCCAATATCCATGGACCTTGCAAGCCTGATAATACCAGGCCACAGCAGTCTGCTTAGCTTGGCTGGTTAACAAAAATAGGGGATCCCCTCGAAAAAAAAACGGCGTGGGGATCCCCCCTATTTTTGTTAACCAGCCAAGTAAAATGCAGACTGCTGCGGCCTGGTATTAAAAGACTGTCAAGGCCCATGGATTTTGGCCCTCAACAGCCTGATAATACCAGGCTACAGCAGCCCCACATTTGGCGCATCAAAAGATGTGCCAATTGTGGCACTTTACCCGGCTCTTCCCACTTGCCCTGTAGCGGTGGCAAGCGGGGTAATAAGGGGTTATTGTCACCGTTGATTGCACGGTGACAATAAGCCCGGTTAATAATGGAGAGGTGTCAATAAGACACCGATCCATTATTAATCCCAAAGTTTTTAAATGTTTAAAAAAAAGACACAGCAAGAAAAAAGTCTGTTAATGAAATAAAAGAGACAACACAGTTTTCATTTTTTTTATTACTCTCTCATTCCTGCGACGCCATCGATCTCCTGTAAAAAAATAAAAAAACAAACCAACAGTATACCACCTGTCCGACGCAGTCCATAGTAACGATTGTCCCACGACGATCCAGCTCTGCTACATCGGAATGACAGGCAGAGCCTGTCATCCCGGCGCAGCACAGCTGCTTACCACTTCCACGGCGGTGACGTCATCGGACTGCTTTATTACCCAGCAGTCACTGCAGTTATCGCGAGATACTGCATGTGACCGCCGGGGAGAAGAGGATGGCGGCCATTAAGCAGCCCGGGATGTGACCGCCGAGATCTTCTGCCGGGTAAGTGCCGCTGACTCCTGACAGACCCGACCGACGGACACTGACAGTGACAGTGACATTCCGATTCCGGTATCCGATATGACGAAAATATCGGAACTCGGAATGGGAATTCCGATACAGCCAATATCGGCCGATACCCGATACTTGTGGTATCGGAATGCTCAACCCTATTTGTTATACAATTTCTCCTGAGTACACCGATACCCTATGTGTGGAGGAAGATCAATCTTTACGCGCACAGCATTGCTCAGAAGGGAAGGAGCATCATTTGAGATTTTGAATGTCAAATTGGCTGGAATCAGGAGCGGACATCATGTCGCGTTTGGATAGCCCCTGATGCACCTAAACAGTGGAAACCCCCATAAGTGACCCCATTTTGGAAACTAGACCCCCCAAGGAACTTATCTAAATGTGTGGTGAGTACTCTGAACCCCCAAGGGCTTCACAGAAGGTTATAATGTACAGCTGTAAAATTAAAAAATCATATTTTTTCCAAAAAAATGATCTTTTCACCCCCAATTTTTATTTTCCAAAGGACAACAGGACCCCAAAAGTTATTGTGAAATTTGTCCTGAGTATGCTGATTCCCCATATTTTGGGGTAAACCACTATTTGGGCGCATGGCAGAGCTCGGAAGGGAAGCAGCACCATTTGACTTTTTTGGCTGGAATTGAGATTGGACGCCATGTCGCATTTGGAGAATCCCTGATGTGCCTAAAACAGTGGAAACCCCCCACAAGTGACCCCATTTTGGAAACTGGACCTCCCAAAGAACTTATCTAGATGTGTGGTTAGAACTTTAAACCCCCAAGGGCTTCACAGAAGGTTATAACGTAGAGCCGTAAAATTAAAAAATCATATATTTTCCACAAAAATGATCTTTTCACCCCAATTTTTATTTTCCAAAGGGTAACAGGACCACAAAAGTTATTGTGCAATTTATCCTGAGCATGCTGATATCCCATATGTGGGGGTAAACCACTATTTTGACGCATGGCAGAGCTCGGAAGGGAAGGAGCGCCGTTTTAGAATGCAGACTTTGATGGAATGGTCTGCTGGTGTCATGTCGTGTTTGGAGAGCCCCTGATGTGCCTATACAGTAGAAATCCCCCCCACAAGTGACCCTTATTTGGAAACTAGACCCCCAAGGAACTTATCTAGATGTGTGATGAGCAGTTTGAACCCCCAAGTGCTTCACAGAAGTTTATAACGTAGAGCCATGAAAATAAAAAAATCATATTTTTCTCACACAAAAATGATCTTTTTGCCCCAAATTTTAATTTTTATAAGGGTAACAGGAGAAATAGGACCCCAAAAGTTGATGTGCAATTTGTCCTAAGTACGCTGATACCCCATATGTGTGGGGGGAACCACTGTGACCGCCTTACTGTGATCTTTGGGAGGCAGAATGAACAAATCCACAAAAGGTGAAGAATTGGTTTTATTTTTTACGCCGTTCCTCGTGCGGTATTATTGATTAGGCTACTTTATTCTTCGGGTCGGTGCGATTACGGCGATACCAGATTTATAAACCCTTTTTCCATGTTTAGCTTCTGTCACACACTAAAAGATGCTTTTTTTTAAAGAATTTTTTGGAAGAAATGTTTGCATCGTCGTATTTTGAGAGCTATAATTTTTCCATATTTCAGAGTTATATGCGGGCTTATTTCTTGCAGGGCGAGCTGACGTTTTTATTGGTACCATATTCGGGCACAAAACGTTTTTGATCGCTTCCTATTCTGATTTTTTGTGGAGGCAGAATGAACAAAAACAGGTATTCAGAAATAGTTTTTTTTTTTTTTCCTCCACGTGTGGTAAAATTGGTAAGGCAGCTTTATTTCGTCGGGTCACTATGATAACAACGATACCTCATTTATATCTTTTTTTATGTTTTAGCGTTTTTTACACAATAAAAACTTTTATAGAAAAAATAATTATTTTTGCATCACTTTATTCTGCGAGCTATAACTTTTTTATTTTTTCGCTGATGATGCTGTTCGGTGGCTTGTTTTTTGCGGGATAAGATGTCGTTTTCACCGGTGCCATGTTTATTTATATCCGTCTTTTTGATCGCGTGTTATTGCACTTTTTC
>JARQOD010000005.1:349523316-349592876 GCA_033576555.1 Oophaga sylvatica | reverse complement strand
CTTTAAAAAAAAAATTTAATGAAATAATCACACAGTTTTTGACCATATTTTAATTTCCTGTAAAACCATTTCCGTAATAAAAAAAAATTATAAAGAAAATTATATTTACCAATGAGCAAGTAAGGCCCCAAGGTTGAAACCAATAGAAAGGGTAATGTTTATTAAAGCTAATTTGAGCCCACAAAAACCCCCAAATGAATGAGTTCCTTTCTGAAGGAGGGAAGGGAAATTAATTGTTGTTTCCACTTTACTTCAGAGGGGAAACTATGAGTATGGTGTTAAAAAATGGGTTTGAAAAAAATGGGTGGGGCCCCTTTTTTGTTAACCACCATGAAAGACCGAACCGGTTTTCAGGTTTAAGGAAAATTCCTACCTTCCACCTGAAATCCAGGCCCACATCTGCTATTTCTTTACAAAATAGGGGTCCCCCGAAAAAAAAATGGCGTGGGGCCCCCTATTTTTGTTAACCACCAGATGAAGAGAACGCTGACCTGGTTTTTCAGGCTTTAGGACCAAGATCCAGGACCTTGCCATGTAATCCAGACCAAGCATTGATACTTGGCTGTTAACAAAAAAGGGATCCCCTCGAAAAAAAATGCGTGGGGTCCCCCTATTTTTTTAAACCCAGCATTGAGCAACGCTGGGCTGGTTTTTAGGCTGGTTAAGGATCCAATATCCATGGAACCTTGCAAGCCTGATATACCAGGCCACAGCATCGCTTGGGAGGTTAACAAAAATTATCCCCTCGAAAAAAAAACGGCGTGGGGAACCCCCTTTTTTTTGTTAACCAGCCAAAAAAAAATTGCAACTGCTGGGGCCTGGTTTAAAAGATTCAAGCCCCTGGATTTTGGCCCTCACAGCCTGATAATACCAGGCTACAGCCCCCATTTTGGCGCATCAAAAGTTTGCCAATTGGGCACTTTACCCGCTCTTCCCATTCCCTGTAGCGGTGGCAAGGGGGTAATAAGGGGTTATTGTCACCGTTGATTGCACGGTGACAATAAGCCCGGTTAAATTGGAGAGGTGTCAATAAGCACCGTCCATTATTAATCCCAAAGTTTTTAAAGTTTAAAAAAAAGAACAGCAAAAAAGTCTTTTATGAAATAAAAGGAAACACAGTTTATTTTTTTTATACTCTTCTTCCTGCGACGCCATCGATCTCTGTAAAAAAAAAAAAAAAAACAAACCACAGATACACCTGTCCACCAGTCCATATAAATTGTCCCACGCGATCCAGTCGCTACTCGGAAATGACGGCAGGCCTGTCCCCGCGCGAAGCTGCTTACCGCTTCCCGGGCGTGACGTCATCGGATGCTTTATTACCCAGCATACTGCAGTTATCGCGAGATACGCATGTGACCGCCGGGGGAAAAGGGGGCGGCCATTAACAGCCCGGGATGTGCCGCCGGAGATCTTTGCGGGTAAGTGCCCGGATCCTGCAGACCCACGCGGACATGACATGACAGGACTTCCGATTCCGGTATCCATATGCAAAATATGGAACTCGGAATCGAATTCGATACAGCCAATTCGGCCGATACCCGTACTTGTGGTATGGAACTCAACCCTTTTGTTTTACATTTCTCCTGAGTACACCGTACCCATGTGTGGGAAGATCAATCTTTCGGACGCATTGTCAGAAGGGGAAGGGAATAAATTTAATTTGAATGTCAAATTGGTGAATCAGGAGCGGAATCAAGTGCGTTTGGATGCCCCTGATGACTAAACAGTGGAAACCCCCTTAAGTGCCCCATTTGGAAACTGACCCCCCAAGGAATTTCTAAAGTGTGGTGAGTACTCTAAACCCCCGGGCTTCCAGAAGGTTATGGCAGCTGAAAAATTAAAACATATTTTTTCAAAAAAAATGATCTTTTCACCCCCAATTTTTTATTTTCCAAAGGACAACAGGACCCCAAAAGTTATTGTGAAATTTGTCGAGTATGCTGATTCCCATATTTTGGGGTAAACCATATTTGGGCGCCATGGCAGAGCTCGGAGGGAAGCAGCACCATTTGACTTTTTGGCTGGAATTGAGATTTGGACGCCATGTCCATTTGGAGAATCCCTGATGTGCCTAAAACAGTGGAAACCCCCCACAAGTGGACCCCATTTTGGAAACTGGACCTCCCAAAGAACTTATCTAGATGTGTGGTTAGAACTTTTAAACCCCCAGGCTTCACAGAAGGTTATAACGTAGAGCCGTAAAATTAAAAAATCATATATTTTCCACAAAAAATGATCTTTTCACCCCCAATTTTTATTTTCCAAAGGGTACAGGACACAAAAGTTATTGTGCAATTTATCCTGAGCATGCTGATATCCCCATATGTGGGGGGTAAACCACTATTTTGACGCATGGCAGAGCTCGGAAGGGAAGGAAGCGCCGTTTTAGAATGCAGGACTTTGATAAAATGGTTCTGCTGGTGTCATGTCGTGTTTTGGAGAGCCCCTGATGTGCCTATACAGTAGAAATCCCCCCCACAAGTTGACCCTTATTTTTGGAACTAGCCCCAAGGAAACTTATCTAGATGTGTGATGAGCAGTTTGAACCCCCAAGTGCTTCACAGAAGTTTATAACGTAGGCCATAAAAAATAAAAAAATCATATTTTTCTCCACAAAAATGATCTTTTTGCCCCAAATTTTAATTTTTATAAGGGTAACAGGAGAAATGGACCCCAAAAAGTTGATGTGCAATTTGTCCTAAGTACGCTGATACCCCTTAGTGTGGGGGGACCACTGTGACCGCCTTACTGTGATCTTTGGGAGGCAGAATGAACAAATCCACAAAAGGTGAAGAATTGGTTTTATTTTTTACGCGTTCCTCGTGCGGTATTATTGATTAGGCTACTTTATTCTTGGGTCGGTGCGATTACGGCGATACCAGATTTATACCCTTTTTCCATGTTTAGCTTCTGTCACACACTAAAAGAGCTTTTTTTAAAGAATTTTTTGGAAGAAATGTTTGCATCGTCGTATTTTGAGAGCTATAATTTTTCCATATTTCAGAGTTATATGCGGGCTTATTTTTTGCAGGGCGAGCTGACGTTTTTATTGGTACCATATTCGGCACAAAACGTTTTTTGATCGCTTCCTATTCTGATTTTTGGGGAGGCAGAATGAACAAAAACAGGTATTCAGAAATAGTTTTTTTTTTTTTTTCCTCCACGTGTGGGTAAAATTGGTAAGGCAGCTTTATTCGTCGGGTCACTATGATAACAACGATACCTCATTATATCTTTTTTTTATGTTTTAGCGTTTTTTACAAAATAAAAACTTTTATAGAAAAAATAATTATTTTTGCATCACTTTATTCTGCGAGCTATAACTTTTTTATTTTTTCGCTGATGATGCTGTTCGGTGGATTGTTTTTTGCGGGATAAGATGTCGTTTTCCCCGGTGCCATGTTTATTTATATCCGTCTTTTTGATCGCGTGTTATTGCATTTTTTCAAGCGGTATGATGTACAAACCCCCAAATATAACAGAAATCATGGAAAATCTACTACTAAGGAAGATAGGTGAAGCTGCAACCATAATGAGGTCCTTGTTATGGGGGACTTTAACTCCCCGGATATTAACTTGGAAACAGAGACCTGCGAAACTCACAAAGGCAACGGGTTCCTGCTAATAACCAAGAAAATTATCTTTCAAAATTTTGGTGCAGAATCAAACCAGAGGAGCAGCACTTTTAGACCTAATACTATCTAATAGATCTAACAGAATAACAAATCTGCAGGTCATCGGGCAACTAGGAAATAGTGACCACAATATGTTACAATTTCACTTGTCTTTCACTAGGGGGACTTGTCAGGGAGTCACAAAAAACACTAAACTTTAGGAAGGCAAAGCTTGACCAGCTTAGAGATATCCTTAATCTTGTTGATGGGACAAGTCCTCAGAAATAAGAATACAGATAATAAATGGGAAATGTTTAAGAGCATCCGAAATAGACACGTAAGCGTTTTATACATTGTGGGAATAAAAGGACAAGAAATAGGGAAAAAAAAACAATGTGGCTAAACAAAGAAGTAAGAGGGGCAATTAACAGTAAAAAAAAGCATTTAAACTACAAAAGCAGGATGGCACCGTTGAAGCACTAAAAAACTATAGGGAGTAGGGTTGAGCATTCCGATACGCAAGGGATCGGGTATCGGCCGATATTGGCTGTATCGGAATTCCGATTCCGAGTTCCGATATTTTCGTCATATCGGATACCGGAATCGAATGTCACTGTCACTGTCAGTGTCCGTCGGTCGGGTCTGTCAGGAGTCAGCGGCACTTACCACGGCAGAAGATCTCCGGCGGTCACATCCCGGGCTGCTTAATGGCCGCCATCCTCTTCTCCCCGGCGGTCACATGCTGTATCTGCGATAACTGCAGTGACTGCTGGGTAAATCACGGCGTAAAGCAGTCGATGACGTCACCGCCGGGGAAGCTGGTAAGCAGCTGTGCTGCGCCCGGGGTGTCAGGCTCTGCCTGTCATTCCGATGTAGCAGAGCTGGATCGTCGTGGGACAATCGTTACTATGGACTGCGTCGGACGGTGGTATACTGTTGGTTTTTTTTTTTTATTTTTTTTTCAGGAGATTGATGGCGTCGCAGGAATGAGAGAGTAATAAAAAAAAATGAAAACTGTGTTGTCTCTTTTTATTTCATTAAAAGACTTTTTTCTTGCTGTGTCTTTTTTTTAACATTAAAACTTTGGGATTAATAATGGATCGGTGTCTTATTGACACCTCTCCATTATTAACCGGGCTTTTGTCACGGTGCAATCAACGGTGACAATAACCCCTTATTAACCCCGCTTGCCACCGCTACAGGGCAAGTGGGAAGAGCCGGGTAAAGTGCCACAATTGGCACATCTTTGATGCGCCAAATGTGGGGCTGCTGTAGCCTGGTATTATCAGGTGTTGAGGGCCAAAATCCATGGGCCTTGACAGTTTTTAATACCAGGCCGCAGCAGCTGCATTTTTCTTGGTGGTTAACAAAAATAGGGGGGATTGTAAACAGCCAAGCTAAGCAGACTGCTGTGGCCTGGTATTATCAGGCTTGCAAGGTCCATGGATATTGGATCCTTACCAGCCTGAAAAAACCAGGCCTCAGCGGTCTGCTTCATCTGGTGGTTAACAAAAATTTGGGGGGACCCACGCCATTTTTTTTTCGAGGGGATCCCCTATTTTTTTATCAGCCAAGATATGCAGATGCTGTGGCCTGGTATTATCAGGCTGGCAAGGTCCATGGATCTTGGCTCCTTAACAGCCTGAAAATCCAGGCCTCAGCGGTCTGCTTCATCTGGCTGGTTAACAAAAATAGGGGGACCCCACGCCATTTTTTTTTCGAGGGGATCCCCTATTTTTGTTAATCAGCCAAGATATGCAGACTGCTGTGGCCTGGTATTATCAGGCTGGCAAGGTCCATGGATCTTGGCTCCTTAACAGCCTGAAAATCCAGGCCTCAGCGGTCTGCTTCATCTGGCTGGTTAACAAAAATAGGGGGGACCCCACGCCATTTTTTTTTCGAAGGGAACCCCTATTTTTGTTAATCAGTTCCCTCTGACGTCACTGATGGTGTCCCTGGCTGACCTGAAGTGAAAGTGGAAAGCAATCAATTAAGCTTTCCACTTCCTCTCCTGTCAGCCAGGAGAGGAACTCATTCATTTGGGGGTTTACTGTGAGGCTGCAGCATTAGCTGCGGTCCCTGCAGTAAACATTACCCCTTTCTGAAGGATTACACCGTGGGACCTGACTGTGCATCGGATTGGTAAGAATAATTTTGCTTTATTATTTTATTTTTATTACAGGAAATGGTTTTAGCAGGTAAATAAATAAAATATGGTCAAAAACTGTGTGATTATTTCATTAAACTTCTTTTTTATTAAAGTGTGTGTGTTTGATTTTTCTTTCATACAATAGGATTAATAATTGATAGTTGTCTAATTGACAGCTCTCAATTATTAACCTGGCTTAAAGTGACCTTTCAATTGCAAGGTCATTTTAACCCCTTATTAACCCATTCGCCACCGCTACAGGGCAATGGGAATAGACGAGCAAAGTGCCAGAAAGGGCAAATCTAATTAGAGATTTGCCCTTCTGGGGTGTCTGGGGTCAGATGTTAGTAGCCGGGGGGGGCCAAAAATAATGGTCCCTCTCTGGGCTATTATTATCTGCCCCCACTCACTGGCTTTGTCTGTCTGGTTGCGAAAATAGGGCGGGAGCCCACGCATTTTTTTTCAGCAATTTTACACCTCATATATATATATACATGTCATTGAGTTTGTGACACATATATATATATATATATTTATAGTTCATACACTTCTACATAGTATAATAGCCGCTAATTCAATTGCCGCTTTTGTGAAAATGCAGAACCAGACATGAAATGACACTTGGTGTACATAGGGTTAACCATGTCCTTTGCTATCTGATTTGCACAAACAATTAAATCAGTCTATGTGTGCAAAATTTCACACCTGTAGGGGTTAATTAAAGGTGTAAATTCGTTGTAAAAAAAACAGACTTTTTTGCTACGAATTTACACCTTTAATTAACCCCTACAGGTGTGAAATTTTGCACACATAGACTGATTTAATTGTTTGTGCAAATCAGATAGCAAAGGACATGAAAAGACATGGTTAACCCTATGTACACCAAGTGTCATTTCATGTCGGGTCATTGTGAGATGTCTTGCAGAGGGATACAGCAGTCTTGAAATTGCCAAACTTTTGAAGTGTGATCACCGAACAATCAAGCGTTTCATGACAAATAGCCAACAGGGTTGCAAGAAGCGTGTTGATAAAAAAAAGGCGCAAAATAACTGCCCATGAATTGAGGAAAATCAAGCGTGAAGCTTCCAAGATGCCATTTGCCACCAGTTTTGCCATATTTCAGAGCTGCAACGTTACTGGAGTATCAAAAAGCACAAGGAGTGCCATACTCAGGGACATGGCCAACTTAAAGAAGGCTGAAAAACGACCACCTTTGAAGAAGAAACATAAGATAAAACGTCAAGACTGGGCCAAGAAATATCTTAAGACTGATTTTTCTAAGGTTTTATGGACTGATGAAATAAGTGACTCTTGATGGGCCAGATGGATGGGCCCAAGGCTGGATCAGTAAAGGGCAGAGAGCTCCACTCTGACTCAGACGCCAGCAAGGTGGAGGTGGGGTACTGGTATGGGCTGGTATCATTAAAGATGAACTTGTGGGACCTTTTCGGGTTGAGGATGGAGTAAAGCTCAAATCCCAGACCTACTGCCAGTTTCTGGAAGACACCTTCTTCAAGCAGTGGTACAGGAAGAAGTCGGTATCGTTCAAGAAAAACATGATTTTCATGCAGGACAATGCTCCATCACATGCATCCAAATACTCCACAGCGTGGCTGGCCAATAAAGGTCTAAAAGAAGAAAAATAATGACATGGTCGTCCCCTTATTCACCTGATCTGAACCCCATAGAGAACCTGTGGTCCCTCATAAAATGTGAGAAGTACAGGGAGGGAAAACAGTACACCTCTCGGAACAGTGTCTGGGAGGCTGTGGTGGCTGCTGCACTCAATGTTGATCGTCAACAGATCAAGCAACTGACAGAATCTATGGATGGAAGGCTTTTGAGTGTCATCGTAAAGAAAGGTGGCTATATTGGTCACTGATTTTTTTTTGTTTTTGTTTTTGAATGTCAGAAATGTTTATTTCTAAATTTTGTGTTGTTATATTGGTTAACCTGGTGAAAATAAACAAGTGAGATGGGTATATACTTGATTTTTATTAAGTTGCCTAATAATTCTGCACAGTAATAGTTACCTGCACAAACAGATATCCTCCTAAAATAGCCAAATCTAAAAAAAACACTCCAACTTATTAAGCTTTGATATTTATGAGTCTTTTGGGTTGATTGAGATCATAGTTGTTGTTCAATAATAAAAAGAATCCTCTCAAATACAACTTGCCTAATAATTCTGCACACAGTGTAATTAAAGCTGCCAAAAAGGAAACAGAGAAGCACACTGCTAAGGAAAGTAAAACTAATCCCAAACTATTCTTCAACTATATCCACAGTAGAAGAATCACAAGTGAAAGTTAGGTCCCTTAAAAAATTGTGAGGAAAGAATGGCTGTAGATGATGAGGAAAAAGCTAATATATTAACCCCATAGTGACACAGCCAATTTTCAGCTTAATGACCAGGCAAATTTTTACAATTCTGACCACTGTCAATTTATGAGGTTATAACTCTGGAACGCTTTAACGAATCCCTCTGAATCTGAGAAAGTTTTTTCATGACATATTGTACTTCACATTGGTGGTAAAACTTTTTATATGACTTGCGTTTATTTATGAAAAAAATGGAAATATGGCAAAATTTAGCAATTTTCAAAGTTTTATTTTTTTTGCCCTTAAATCAGAGAGATATGTCACACAAAATTCTTAGACACAAATATTTTTTTGTTAGAAAGTTATAAGGGTTAAAATTTGACCAGCGATTTCTCATTTTTACAACACCATTTTTTTTTGGGACCACATCACATTTGAAGTCACTTTGAGTAGTCTATATGATAGAAAATACTAAAAAGTGACACCATTCTAAAAACTGCACCCTCAAGGTGCTCAAAACCACATTCAAGAAGTTTATTAACCCTTTCTGTGCTTCACAGGAACTGAAGCAATGTGGAAGGAAAAAATTAACATTTAACTTTTTTTTGCAAAAATTTATTTCATAACCAAATTTTTTTATTTTCACAAGTGTTAAAAGAGAAAATTAACCACAAAATTTGTTGTGCCATTTCTCACGAATACGCCGATACCCCATATGTGGGGGTAAACCACTTTTTGGGTGCACGGCAGAGGTTGCAAGGGATGGAGCGCTGTTTGACTTTTTCAACGCAGAATTGGCTGGATGCCATGTCTCGTTTGGAGAGCCCCTGATGTGCCTAAACAGTGTAAACCCCCAACAAGTAACCCCATTTTGGAAACTAGACCCCTTAAGGAACTTGTTTAGATGTGTAGTGTGCACTTTGATTCTCCAAGTGCTTCACAGAAGTTTATAATGTAGAGCCGTGAAAATAAAAAATCATTTTTTTCCTCAACAATGATTTTTTAGCTTGCTATTTTTTATTTTCCCAAGGGTAACAGGAGAAATTGGACAAAAAAGTTGTTGTGCAATTTTTCCTGAGTACGCTGATACCCTATATGTGTGGGGGAACTATTGTTTGGGCGCATGGGAGAGCTTGGAAGGGAAGGAGCGCCATTTTGTAATGCAGACTTTAATGGAATGTTCATGTTGTGTTTGTAGAGCCCCTCATGTGCCTAAACAGTAGAAATCCCCCACAAGTGAACCCATTTTGAAAACTAGACCCTCCAAGGAGCTTATCTAGCTGTGTGGTGAGCACTTTGAACTCCCAAGTGCTTCACAGAAGTTTATAAACGCTAAGCCGTGAAAATAAAAAAATCATTTTTTTCCTCAAAAATGATTTTTTAGCCTGCTATTTTTTATTTTCCCAAGGGTAACAGGAGAAATTAGAACCCCAAAATTAGTGTGCAGTTTGTCCTAAGTACGCTGATGCCCCATAGGTTGGGGTAAACCACTGTTTGGGCGCATGGCAGGGCTCAGAAGGGAGGGAGCACCATTTGACTTTTTGAACTCCATGTCGTGTTTGGAGACCCCTGATGTGCCTAAATAGTGGAAACCCTCAATTCTACCTCCAACCCTAACCCCAACACACCACTAACCCTAATCCCAACCCTAACACTAATCATAACCCTAATCCCAACCCTAATTCCAACCCTAACCCTAATTCTAACCCTATCCCTAATTCCAACCCTAATTCCAACCCTAATCCTAATTCTAACCCTAACCCTAATTCTAACCCTATCCCTAATTCTAACCCTAATTCCAACCCTAACCCTAATTCTAACCCTAACCCTAATCCCAACCCTAATTCCAACCCTAATTCTATCCCTAACCCTAATTCTAACCCTAATTCCAACCCTAACCCTAATTCTAACCCTATCCCTAATCCCAACCCTAATTCCAACCCTAATTCTAACCCTAACCCTAATTCTAACCCTACCCTAATTCTAACCCTTTCCTAATTCCTAACCCTAATTCCAACCCTAATCCTAATGGAAAATGAAAATAAATATATTTTCTTTATTTTATTATATTTCTCTAACTAAGGGGTGATAAAGGAGGGGGTTATTTTTTTTCTTATTTTGATCACTGTGATAAGGTTTATCACAGTGATCAAAATGTACTTTCACTGAATGAATGAATCTGCCTGCCGGTAGATTTGGTGGGCACACTGCGCATGCGCCTGCCATTTTCTTGCTGGACCAAGATGGCAGAGCCCACCGGAGGAGGCAGGAGGGCCTGGGGACACCAGGAGGTACCAGGGGGGATCAGGGACACTATTTCTCTCTCCTCTGATGTGCGATCACATCAGACGAGAGAGAAAAATAAAGCAGAATTGCGGGCTTTTTTGTGGTCACCGTTAAATGGTTAATAACGGCGATCGCAAAAGCGGGGTCGGTAAAAAACCGACCCGAATCATGTTCTCTGGGGTCTCGGCTACCCCCGGCAGCCGAGACCCAGGAGAAAATCCAACTCTGGGGGGTGCTATATACTTTTTCCACAGCACCGTGAATTCATGGCGCTGTGGTTTAAGTACCCTTAACTACCGTCGTTAAAAAGGCGTATCGGCGGTTGTTAAGGGGTTAAACACCTTCTTCTCCATGGTATTCACTGTGGAAAATAAAATGCTAGGTGAAATGCCGAGAGGCAAAGAAAACCCTATAATAAGGGTCACCAATCTAAATCAAGAAGAGATGCGAAACCGGCTAAATAAGATTAAAATAGATAAATCTCTGGGTCCAGATTGCATACACCCTCAAGTACTCAGAGAACTAAGCAATGCAATAGACAAACCATTATATCTTATATTTAGGGACTCTATAGCAACGGGTCTGTTCCACATGAGTGGCGCATAGCAAATGTGGTACCAATATTCAAAAAGGGCTCTTAAAGTGAACCTGGAAATTATAGGCCAGTAAGTCTAACCTCTGTTGTTGGCAAAATATTTGAAGGGTTTCTCAGGGATGTTATTCTGGATTATCTCAATGAGAATAACTGTTTAACTCCATATCAGAATGGGTTTATGAGGAATCGCTCCTGTCAAACCAATCTAATCAGTTTTTCTGAAGAGGTAAGCTATAGACTGGACCAATGTGAGACATTGGAAGTGGTATATCTTGATTTTTCCAAAGCGTTTGATACCGTGCCATACAAGAGGTTGGTACACAAAATGAGAATGCTGGGTCTGGGGGAAATGTGTGTAAATGGGTAAGTAACTGACTTAGTGACAGAAAGCAGAGGGTGGTTATAAATGGTATATTCTCTAACTGGGTCACTGTGACTAGTGGGGTACCGCAGGGGTCGGTGTTGGGACCTATTCTCTTCAACATATTTATTAATGATCTGGTAGAAGGTTTGCACAGTAAAATATTGATATTTGCAGATGGTATAAAACTATGCAAAGCAGTAAATACAAGAGAAGATTGTATTGTGCTACAGATGTATCTGGATAAGTTGGAAACCTGGGCCGAAAGGTGTCAGATGGGGTTTAAGGCCGGCGTCACTCTAAGGAGGAATACGGACGAGTGAGAGGCGTGAAAACGCATTACACACGGACCCATATTTCTCTATGGGGCAGCTCTGATCATAGCGTATTTTTCTCGGCCGTATCTTACGGTGCGAGACACCCGCAGCATGCTGCGATTGTATGCGTATTACACCCGTTGTACGCCAATCAAAGTCTATAGGTGCGAGAAAACAACGGATTACACACGGACCAGGCGTGTGACTTGCGAGAAATATGGAAGACTTCTGCAGCTCACAGGAAATGGTGCAACACATGCAGGAGGAAGCTGGCACATGCAAATTAGCTAAAAAAGAGTGTCAGACATCCCGGAAGAACGCCTCCACGGAGTCGGCCATGATGCTCATCAATGTGGACCTGTTGAGAGTCTTACTGCAGGAGAGGGCCGAAATTTGAAACAAAAGAGATGCACATTACGCGGACCGCGCAAGGAAAGAGGCGGCATGGAGGCGCATCTGTGGCAGATGTTTCCCCACTTTGGTGATAGCCCATGCGAGGAGCAGCAGCGAATCAGTAAGTTACTTGATTTTTAGACAACCTTCTTAACGGTCACAGCGTAGTTCTAGCGCCGAATTAGCCCCACAATTTTTTTTTTCTTTTTTGCTGCCAAAATGTTAGTATAGTCACATCCTACTAGGCCCCCATGACTATAGAACGCGTATGTAGAATAATTAGGCTTTGTGCAGCTAGCTAAATGATTACATTATATGTGTCATTGCAGTGGATGATGTTATGAGAAGATGGAGAAGCATCCGCGACCAATACAGGCGCCAACACCAGCAGAGGACCAAGAGCGGGTCAGCAGCACCCAGAAAGCGAAAGTACGTTTACTTTGACAGGCTGGGTTTGCTTGCAGCTATTCTGGATCTCAAACCGTAAGTACATACATCACACCACATACCACATATGCAGTTTAGCCTCACCTCTCCAACACCTTTCGAATCTCCTTTCATTTCCCAACAGATCTGATGATCCTCCTGCATGGGCGCCTACACCTCAACCCATTCCACCACCAAAACAACCATGTCAACAACAGGGTCAAATTGCTGCCTATAATCCGACTTTCCTATATGGCCACTTGTACATATCCAGTGTTGTAGGCTGGTCCCAACCTGGATCTGCTCAACATGGTCATATTGGGGGGTATGATTCTCGTGGGTATCATCTTACACAGGAATATAATCTCCCTTATCTGTATGGCAATGTGCCAACACACCAACCTGACCATGGCCAGATGTTAGCTCAGGGCCCAGAAAACCGACCCCAACAGGGAGATGGTCAAGGTGGTCATCCAAGCCAACCACAAAGAGATGATGGGAAGCGGCCAACCCCACCACCCACATACCACCAGCTGTGATTTAGTATGTAACTTATTTTTTAGAATTTAAAAAACCAGTTAGTAATGGTTTTATATTTACTTTAACCTCCTCTTGTGTCTAAGACATTTGCAGTAATCTACATGCCTGTAAACAACATATGCTAGCAATATGGTGATCAGTATGCATAGTCAACGTCTATTATTCATTATCAGTTCATACTGAGAGAAATGTTAGTTGTTTGTGAACATTTATTTTAACACCATGTTGTGTAATGCATATTTGCACTCATCTGAATGCCTACAAAGACCATATGGTACTTAGCTGGTGGTATATGGGCTATGGGAAAAGAATATTATTTTGTTATAAATTATAATTTCTATGAATGTTTGTTATTTTTTCCCCATCCCTCTTAAAAATTGTTGGCTAATGCATCATTGCATTAGTCTAGTCTTACAACCCAACCATATGGGGCAGATATGGTGCTCACTAGTGATAGTGAAAGTTTGTGTTAGAGGTCGAGTTCCCGCTTCTGCACAGGGGAATCTCGAGCTATTCCCACTGCGGTCCCCCATCCGTCTCCGGCTGCAGTGGAGCCTCCTCAGCAGAGACGTCGGTCCCGGCATCTTGCACAGCCTGATACGGTACAAAGGGTTAATGCTGCCTTTCCAGGTTCTGTCATTGTAGCCAGTACTGGTCAGCGGCCAGCAGACGGCTGTGAGATTAAGTCCAGCTTTTCCCCTTCTGAGCATGCCCAGGGCAATGTCTTCCATTGGAGACCAAGGGTCACATGCTCAGGTGCTGCAGCAACTCCTATTGGTCCGCCAGGAAGGTCCTGAAACTGCTTGTGTTCTGGAACAGTTTCTCATTGGTCCTCTTCTGGAAGGTCTTGTAGTTGCTGCTATAAAAGGGTTGCATGGCCGCACGGCCATGCGCTAGTATCAATTCTGTTATGTGCTTTGCGCCAGTGTTGTTATGTACGCTTGCGGTTAGGGCTCAGTTGAAATAAGCCCCTAAAATACATACACCTCCGGTGAGGAGTTTTTGTATGCACGTGTTCAGAGCTTGGCTGAAATAGCCTCTAGAATGCCAGCTACTTCGTTGAGGAGTTGGTTGTTTGCGTTACTGACTGCATGACCACAGACTGCTATCTGCTCAGCAGTTATCTGTATAATCCTGTGGTGTTAACAGGACACAGTCTTTCTCTCAGCGTCTATGTCAGCGACATTGTGAAGTAACAGAGTTCGCTCATACCGCCATATAGTTCCACAGCATCTATGTCTGCGACTCTGTGAAGTAACAGAGCTCGCTTATACCGCCATATCCTGTCATCTTACTAGCAGCAGGCTCTGCCTGCACTTTCCACCCCGGCTGCGAACGCATCCATTATTTATATTTATTCTGTGCCTTCCGCAGACCCTAACAGTTTGTAATTGTGTAAAATTTTATTTCACTCCATGTTGGCTACTGTCTATTTGAAGTAGTGTAATCTTGTCAACCAAACATATGGCTAACAGATGGTCTTCACTGTACATAGTGAACGGTTGTATTTTTTTATCATTTAATTTGACTCAAATTTCTCAAATGCATCTTTGCACTTGTGGTATGTGATAAATCCAACATATGGGTCACATATGATCAGTACTACCCATAGTGACTATTGTTTATTGCCTTTACATACTATTATGTGTGGAACAATTTGTAATGTTGTCATGCCTTAATTTGGTTCTTGTGTAAGAATGCACACTTACACTATTGTGCTGTTAATACATATGCCATATGAAGCAAATATGGTAGTCACTACCTCAAGTGGCAGTTTGCACATGTAAATATCTATTTTTCTAAAAAGTTTTGAGTCTTTTTTCATAACTTGGTTGTACTCAACCACCAACACATCTGTTATGACCATTAACACCAGACAGAGACTATGTGACTATGGGAAGTTGCATTGGTCCTCAAATCACCTGGCAATCCTCTTCCACTCTTCCATCTTTGCCTCAGGCATTACCAGTTGATGAAGTCTGTACCACAGTTGTGAGCAGGTATCACGCACAATGCCAGAGATGTTGGACGTCCCAATCAAAAAATACAGATGGAGTGAGGAATAGGATATGCCAGTAGTTATGAACCTAGAAATAACCGAATGTACAGAGAACTATCAATACACATGCACAAAGTTTTCACAAACACACTATACATTACCCTTACATGACTTAAAGGCCAAACAATCATAAGTGAAATGTAGGTCAAGTACCATTATTCTCTAATGTTTATATTCACATCATTGTACAGGTACTTCAAGGTGATATATGGCCTATATTATGAGGATATTTCTGCAACAGGCATAAGGTTAAAGGGAAACTAGTGGGAAAACACATCATCAATAGACAGTATGTAGGTGAGGAATTCAGACAGTAGCGTAAGGAGAAGTCGCTCCTCTGCAGAGATATCTTTCCGCATCCTGGTAGGTGATTCCTGGGTGCACAATCCCCCACAAAACATCAAATCTGGGAATGGTCATCCGACAAAACTGGACAAAATTCTCTAGAAGAGTCCTCAGAGATGCATACAGCCGGTGAAAATGGCCTTTATTGAGTCGTTGCCTCAAATGCGGAAACACCCACATTCGCCTCCTCCTTCGCGGATCAACGATCACTGGGTAAAGATGGCCAAAGCGGCAGCACAAAACACAGTTGTACAACACTTGATCAGTTGGGGAGACCTGAAGAGTTTCAGACATGTTGGCAAGCAAGCAGCAGCCCTCCAACACAAGCAGACCACAAAAATGCCAAGATTGGGGGTTACAACCTGATGCAGAGCTAATAAATAGCCTTGCTGATGATGATTTGAATGAGTTTCAGGCCTAAAAAACGCTAAATGTCCATTTTGCAAGGAGGCGAGAAAAATACGCTATACGGATGCCATACGGATTGCATACGGAGGTTTACATGCGCAAAATACGCAGCCGCACCCTGAAAACGCATGAAATACGGATTGTTGTGCCTGCAACATTTTGGCATTGAGTGTGACTCCAGCCTAACAATGATAAATGTAAGATTATACACATAGGAAGAAGGAATCAACATCACAATTACACACTGAATGGGAAACCACTGGGTAAAAATGACATGCCGAAAGACTTGGTGATCCTAGTTAATGATAAACTTATCTGGAGCAACGAGTGCCAGGCAATGGCTGCCAAGGCAAACAGGATCATGGGGTGCTTGAAAAGAGGTCTGGATACACATGATGAGAGCATTATACTGCATCTGTAGAAATCCCTGGTTAGACCGCACATGGAGTACTGTGTACAGTTTTGGGCACTGGTGCTCAGGAAGGATGTAATGGAACTTGAGCGAGTAAAAAGGAGGGCAACAAAATTATTAAAGGGGATGGGAGACCTACAATACCCAGAGAAATTAGAAAAATTAGGATTATTTAGTCTAGAAAAAAGACGACTGAGGGGCGATCTAATTACCATGTATAAGTAAATAAGGGGACAATACAAATATCTCTCCAAGGATGTGTTTATACCAAGGAAGGTGATGATCACAAGGGGGATGTCATGATCCACTTTTGGATCTGTGGCAGATTGTGCTTTCCATATTAAAACCTTTTTCCTTTCAGGCCATCTGGGGTTAATGTCAGTCTTTTCCCCCAGTGGCTGCTGGTGTAATTACATTGCTGCTGACTGTCAGGGGAAGGTGGGTACCACTCCCACTATCCTTTAAAAGATCACCTGAGTTGTCAGTTGACTGTTGGTGTTACTTCTGCTTTTAGGAGACCAACCAAGCTGGAGTCAGGAGCTTTCTGAGAGCAGTTGTCCTTCAGTTGCTTCCCTCATTTGGTGCCTTACTCTGCTGTGCAGTGCATTACAGCAGAGAAAGCTAAGTTTCATTGTTTAGTTGATTTAACCCCTTGGTGCCTGTCTTTCCTTTTGTTGTTTTGGTGTCGTTCCCTTTATTCCCTGTCTCTCCTCCTGGGGAGGGGGTTTGGGGTTCAGCTCAGGGCTAAACAGGAGATAGGGACAGGTCGGTGGCTTGGGCCTCACTACCTTCAAGTGTACTCCCCAAGTTAAGGAATGACAGGGCCTCCCTTAGCCTTAGGGGCAGTTCAGGGGCCAAGGTTCCTCGTCCCCTGTATTCCCATTACTGCCCCGTGACATTATCACCAACCGACACTTTTTTTTTCCTTTCTGGTGAGCCATGGCCCAACTGCTTCAGACCCTCACAGATGAGCTTAAGGTGCGGTGAGGTGGTGCAGCAGTTACAGCAGTTGATGGGGTTCTGGGCCTCGGCTCAGTTGCAGGCTCTACCAGAAACTAAGATATCTCTCCCTGATAGGTTTTCTGGAGGGAGAGATAAATTTCTAATTTTTCAGGAGGCCTGTAAATTATACTTCAGCCTCCGCCCCCATTCATCTGGGAGTGAGGAACAGCACGTGGGGATTATTGTCTCCCTTCTTAAAGGTGATCCCCAATCTTGGGGCTTCTCCCTGCCGACCAATTCACCATCTTTACGGTCGGTGGATGGGTTTTTTGCAGCTCTGGCGCTGGTGTATGGTGATCCTCATGGCGTCTCCCTGCAGAATCCCAACTCCGTAAGATCAAGCAGGGGGAGCGGCCGGCTGAGGAGTACTGTTCAGAGTTTAGGAGATGGGCCACTGACACACAATGAAATGATCCTGCCCTTAGAGTCTGTCCCCAAGGCTGTGGGATACTCTGGTGCAGTACGCCGCCCCCAGGTCCTTAGAGGCCGCCATATCCCTTGCCATCCAGGTGGATAGATGCCTCAGGGAGAGGCATACACCAAAACTGCTCTCTGTTGTCCTTGCTAGGGAGGAGGACACAGCTGAGCAGTCGGACGAACCCATGCAGGTGGGAGCAGTTGGTTCCCAAACGGGGTTGCCTGCTGATCGGCGTGGTGTGGGGGCATGTTGTTATGTGGGCAGACTGGTCATTTCATTGGGGGCTGCCCAGCTCATGCCAAAATACCTGTGCCATCTAAGAAGCCACATCCCCCGGTCGTGTGGAGGGAGGCGACCAGGGAGTGTATATTTCCTCCATTTCTTCCCCTCAGTGTACCCTGACTGCAAGAGTGGTGATTGGCAAGGTATCTAAGGGAATACCTTTGCTTGTGGACAGTGGAGCAGGAGTCAATTTGGTGGATGCTCACTTTGTCCGGACCCATGGCCTGATGTGTAGGATGCTAGCAAAACCTCTAGGTGTCCGGACCATTGACTCTGTCCCACTCAGCCAGGGGAGTGTGACCCAGGTTGTGCATGATATATGCCTGTGTATAGGGACTCGTCATGAAGAGTCTCTGTCATGCTATGTCTTGGAGGGTGTGACAATACCCATCGTTTTAGGCCTCCCTTGGTTGACAAAACACAACCCGGTCATAGATTGGCGTTCCAGGGAAGTAGTCAGCTGGGGTCAGTCGTGTGAGGGCTTCTGCCCGGGGCTACTGTCTCTGCCGTCTTTCTTCAGCCATCCCCTTCTCCAGTGGGGGCAGCAGAGGTGCTGCCATGGAGTAGGGGCAGGTCCCAACTCTCACCACTAGCCAACTCTGAGAGTCAGAGCCCTCTTGAGAGGAGGGGTCAGGGGAGGATGGTGGTTTCCTCTGAGAATTGGATGAGTGTGGTGACACAGGGAGATGCCTCTGTTGTCAGTTCCTCAAAGAGTTCACTGTCTTGTGGCAAACGTGTGTGTGGCAATAAACGTTCAGGTCCGGACCTGTGTGTGAACAAGTATGTATGGGTTTCCACCAAAAACATCCGGTGGAAAGGTGTGACTGGAGTCTGGAGTTCTGAGGTGATCGGGCTGTATCGGGTCTCGGCCATTCTCGGTCCGGGGACTTACTAGCTGGAGTTACCCCCAGTAATGCCCGTACATACCGTATTTTTCGTACCATAAGATGCACTTTTTTCCTCCAAATTTGGGAGGAAAGTGTGGGTGCATCTTATGGTCGGAATGTAACATGTGGGGAGGGGGGCAGGGGGCAGCAGTGGAGTGGGATCGCAGGAGGCAGGAAAATATCCCCTCCGCTGCAGGAATCCAGCACTGGGGAAACCACTGGTCCCGATACTTAAGTGCAGTGAATATTCATTAGCCACTTCCCCGCCCACTTACCAGCTGAGCAGTGAGCGGGGAGCAGCAAATGACAGCCACATGGTTCCCCAGCGCCTGATTCCTGCAGCAGCTGTGGATCTGTGTGGGAAGTAGAAGGAGTCAGCAGGAGCAGAGTGCAGCAGGAGGCATCGCATACCTGACAACCTGGGGCTGTGCTGATGCGATTGTTATGTTTAGGGAGCTGAGGAGAAAAAGCAAAAACGGCAATACACCAGAGAGGCTGGAACCTATTGGATTGCAGTAACCTGAACTAACCACACAACTAGAGGTAGCCGTGGAGCGTTCCTACGTTTATCCTAGACGCCTCGTCAGAGCCTGAGAGATAACTACACCTAAAGGCAGAAAGAGGAAAGCTATCTGCCCCGGAGCAGATCCCCAAAGAAAATAGGAAGCCCCCAAACATGTAATGGTGGTTAGACAAGAAGAAAGCACGGACACAGACAGAAAATAGAATGAGCAAACGCTGGGGCCCAATCTGTCTAGACAGAAAAGTACAGGAAAGAATTCTGACTGCAATCCAACAAAAAACCCTAAAAAATACCAACTCTTCTGATTGCAAAAACACCTGAGATCACACAATATCCACCACCTAAATCAGATCTCTGGTGTAACAAAACTAAGCCGCAGCCACTGAAAAAACAGGAAAAAGCAAATGAACAAATAACAGTGGCTACAGATAAACTGAGAGGAGCACAGGCCCCAGAAGGGGACCCAGCTGACCTCCACAAAAGTGCAGAAAACTATGCAAAAAGCAAGCACAAAAATAAAAGCAGAAAATATCTTATCTGAGAGCAGAAGATGCAGACAAGACTCCAGCAAACTTCCAAATGAACCAGGAATCACAATTAAGACAAGAACAATTGATCACCGGCGACCATCATGGGAGGGAACCACCCTTATATCAGTCCAGTCAGTGATTCCAGATTGCTATTCCTCGCTGGAAGGTTCAGTACTGTCTGTAACCACCAGATGGAGCCTCTGCTCAGAAACCATCTCTAGCACATTCATAACAGCGATGCTGAATGCTCCTATGGAGGACCTGTGATGAGGTCATGAAGAGGGCGGGCTGGAGCATCACATGACCAAAGCCCTGCCTCTTCATGATGTCATCACAGGTCCTTCAGACACACTGTACAAGAAAAAAATAATTAAAAGGTTAGTAAATACAGCACATTAAAAAGCACTATGCCATCCTGTGGTGAACTATAATTCCCAGCATGCCATAGGATCTGCAGGACATGCTGGGAGTTATAGTTCTCCCATGGGATCTTAAAGCAGCACTCCAGTGTTATCAGTGCTGGAGTTTGGCTTTAAATATAAGCCCTATGCCCCCATTCTTAGATTTTTGTGGGAATCTCTCGCATGAACACCCGGCACTGCCGCCGGCACTCGGACCAGAGCGTGCGGCTGCATGTATTTCTATGCAGCTGCACGCTCCAGTCTGAGTTCCAGCAGCAGTGCCGGGTGTTCACTAGAGAGATTCGCACAAAAATCATGCAAATTTCTCGCATGTGTGATCCCGGCCTTATACTCACCCTCCAGCGTCTTCACATAGTAGTTTACAGACACCGCACTGGTCCCGCAGCACCATCTTCTACCCGTAGCTTCCTACATAATAACATGCTATTATATATAATAACACCACATATAATAGTATGTTATTTATGTTATTAAATATTTTACCACATTTTTTGCTTTAAATATATTTTTCCCTATTTTCCACCTCTAAAACCTGGGTGCGTCTTATAGTCCGGTGCGTCTTATAGTCCGAAAAATATGATAACTCATTCCCCAGGTCGGAGCTCTGGAGATTTGTGGCACCTCCGGAGCATACCTTATTGCCACTTCCATCAGTCCGCGTTTGCCATAAACCTGAGAGTCAGGTGACTGCTGGGGTGAACCCTGGTGGATCGAGGCATCCTCACCGTAGGTTGTTCCCAATGAGGTGTGGTGTTGAGGGTCCAGAGGCCCCTCGTTAAAAAGGGGGTACTTTCACGATCCACTTTTGGATCTGTGGCAGATTGTGCTTTCCATATTAAAACCTTTTTCCTTTCAGGCCATCTGGGGTTAATGTCAGTCTTTTCCCCGGTGGCCACTGGTGTAATTACATTGCTGCTGACTGCAAGGGGAAGGTGGGGACCACTCCCACTATCCTTTAAAAGGTCACCTGAGTTGTCAGCTGACTGTTGGTGATACTTCTGCTTTTTGGAGACCAACCAAGCTGGAGTCAGGAGCTTGCTGAGCACAGTTGTCCTTCAGTTGCTTCCCTCATCTGGTGCCTTACTCTGCTGTGCGGTGCATTACAGCAGAGAAAGCTAAGTTTCATTGTTTAGTTGATTTAACCCTTTGGTGTCTGTCTTTCCTTCCTTTTGTTGGTTTGGTGTAGTTTCCTTTATTCCATGTCTCTCCTCCTGGGAGGGCGTTGGTGGTTTAGCTCAGGGCTAAACAGGAGATAGGGACAGGTCGGTGGCTTGGGCCTCACTACCTTCAAGTGTACCTCCAAGTTAAGGAAAGACAGGGCCTCCCTTAGCCTTAGGGGCAGTTCAAGGGCCCAGGTTCCTCGTCCCCTGTATTCCCATTACTGCCCCGTGACAAGGGCATTCTCTGCGTTTGGAGGAGAGAAGGTTTTTCCAACAACATAGAAGAGGATTTTTACTGTTAGGGCAGTGAGAATCTGGCATTCATTGCCTGAGGAGGTGGTGATGGCGAACTCAGTCGAGGGGTTCAAGATAGGCCTGGATGTCTTCCTGGAGCGTAACAATATTGTATCTTACAGTTATTAGGTTCTTCAGAAAGACGTAGGTCTTTGGATTTATTCTGATGGAATATAGGCTGAACTGAATGAACAAATGTCTTTTTTCGGCCTTACTAACTATGTTAATTTGCTACATCCTCAAGCAAGTCCAAAGTTATGAATTCTTTACCTACGCATTTCTGACTGCAGCCCAGTCCTTATTCATGGAATAATTATCCATTAATAAGGACTGAGCTACAGTCTGAAATGCGTAAGAAAATAATTTATAACCTTGGATATATTTGAGGATGTCTACTTTTTGAATTGACGGAATAAAGCTTACCATTTTATTTGAAATACGGTTGGGAGACTTTAGTTGATCCTTTGCTGTGCCATGTCAGGTAGGTATGGCATTTTCCGTGCCCAGAATTGTAGTACCCTCAACAAGGGTGAGCTGGGTTTTTTTATACCATCAAAGTGCAATTGGCATGTCTACACAGCGCACTTAGATTATTGGTGAATATAATTATTGTAACCTCTGCAAGAACCAAAATCTTTACTTTGCTCGAAGGAATACAATACTACATTTTAAAAAAATAAAATGCATCCAGGATAAAAGTTTATCCTACTCTAGCAAGATAAACTGGATTGATAATTCAGTCCATTACATAATAAGGAAGCTGATTCTTCTTGTTTGTTAGGAGCATTGATTTCTTGCTCTGTAAAGCCCTTACATTATCCTTTGTAAATACATTGTTAGCTAAAAGGAGAAGAAGCACAAAAATGGGGATTTATCCAAAGTGCCCTAGGATACATACATAGTCAGCTAACATGTCAACAATTGCAGCCAATGCAATAAAATTAAAATTATGCCTTGAAAAAGTTGGCAAGTTAGACATCTCATGGTATATCAATATTTTGCTCCATAAATTGTGCACGTCTATAATACATTTTCCACAATTTTTAACTCTTAACAGCTCTCACTTTTTTAGACACTAAGTAAAAAATGTGTCTGATTGACATTTTGCCCATGATGTGCTCCAACTTTTTGTTGAAATTAATGACAGAGTTTTAACTGCTTCCCGACCGCCCACTGTAGATAAACGTTGGCACTTGCTGGGCTTTGTGCAGCGCCAGCTTTTCTCTATGGTTAGTGGTCTTGTGGGACTCCGGACCTCAATGGTTCTGCAAGCACTGAGATTCCAAAGCAGAGTGGTAGCTCTGAAAGGTGACATAATTGGGACCTTATTGGATCTTTTCACAAAGTTGTTAACCCTTTGCTATCTTCTAGATGCTGCAATCACATAAGGGAAATCTATAGTACTCTAAATATGGAAATGCAAAAAACTGTTTTTTGTAAAAAAAAAAATTATCATGTAACAGCAGCCAAACATAAAAACCCGGTAACTCTGTAATCGCACTGACCCGAAGAGTAAAGTTGTCTAATCAGATTTACAAAATGAGAAATGGCATGAAAAATAAATAAAACCAATTCTTCACCTGCTGCTGATATGTTCATTCTGACTCCAAAAGATTGCCATAAGGCTCAGCTCACATTTATCTTGTGCACTGTGCTGGGATCTTACACCAGGGTTTCTGTGTAAATCTCTGAAATATGTGATTCAGACAGAACCCACTGTGGAAGATTCCCTATAGTGAGGCTGATGGAGACACTGTGGATGCCTTCAGACCTGTGAGCCGGCGGTGTCCATCTTTTTAGGCGTGCACAAGAGTGTAGTCTGACAGTTTTGTGCACTCTGAAAAGAAGGAAATCTCTGAACAGAGGCCAGACTGAGTCAATAGTAACTTTTCTGCCTCTTTATAGTGAATGGATCCCTTGGAGGTTACATCTGAATCACGACACAAGGAGATTTAGATGGAAACCCCAAAGTAAGTGCTCAGCGTTGAGCGCCGGATAAATCTGATCCAAAATGTTATGTAAAATGTTTGGAATAAAAGCTTCAACTCAGTCCACAAAAAAGCCCCCACTCTGGTCCGTCGTCTGTTAACGAAAATATAGAGGGCTTCCACATTACTGGTAGTACAAAGGCTCAGTAAAAGTGCCATAGCTCCACACTCCGCATAATAAATCCAACAAATTTTTGTGCTCCCTCTCTTCTGAGCCCCACAGTGTGCCTAAACTACATATTTGGCATTTCTGTAGTGATGACAGACCTCTTTATTTATGGATGCATGTCTCCAGAAGCATGAGATAGGCATAATGTATTGGTCACTCCAAAGGCAGTGACATCCACTGCTGCTTGTTTCTGGAAAACACTTATGGAATCAAACTCGTCACTACTGTAGATAATTTCCAGAGGGGTGTAATTTCCAAAATAGGGTAACTTTAGGGGGTATTCTGCTCTTTTGGCACTTAGGGTCTCTGTATATGGAGTCTGCAAACTATTTTACAATAATTTATTCTCCAAGAGTCAATTAGCGTTCCTTCCCTCCAGTGTCTCGCTGTGTGGCTAAGCAGTACTGTACATCCACATATGGGGTATTGTTACTTTCAGAAAAAATTATGTGAAACATTTTGTCACTGTTTTTCTCCATTTCCCTGTGTAAAAATGTAAAGTGTGGGGCTAAAACATTGGAACTTTTTTGCGATAAAAATGTAATTATTTTTTCTTCACTGCCCAATGGTATAAAATTCTGTGACACTCCCGTAGTGTCAATATGATCATTGCACTTCTACAGTGGGGAAAATAAGTATTTGATCCCTTGCTGATTTTGTTAGTTTGCCAACTGACAAAGACATGAACAGTCTATAATTTGAAGGGTAGGTTAATTTTAACATTGAGAGATAGAATATCAAAAATAAAATTCAGAAAATCACATTGTATAAATTATATAAATTTATTTACATTTTGCAGTGGGAAATAAGTATTTGATCCCCTACCAACCATTAAGAGTTCTGGCTCCTACAGGCCAGTTAGATGTTCCTAATCAACTTGTTACATGCATTAAAGACCGCTTTCTTACATAGTCACCTTTATAAAAGACTCCTGTCCACACACTCAATTAATCAGTCAGACTCTAACCTGTACAACATGGGTAAGACCAAAATGCATGATAAGGATGTCAGGGACAAGATCTTTGACCTAGAAAATGCTGAAATGGGCTACAAAACCATAAGTAAAACGCTGGGTGAGAAGGAGACAACTGTTAGTGCAATAGTAAGAAAATGGAAGAAATACAAAATGACTGTCAATCGACATCGATCTGGGGCACCATGCAAAATCTCACCTTGTGGGTTATTCTTGATCATGAGGAAGGTGAGAAATCAGCCTAAAACTGCACGGGGAGAACTTGTTAATGATCTCAAAGCAGCTGGGACCACAGTCACCAAGAAAACCAATGGTAACTAGTGTTGAGCATTCCGATACCGCAAGTATCGGGTATCGGCCGATATTCGCGTTATCGGAATTCCGATACTTAATTCCGATACTTTTTCCATATCGTATACCGGAATCGGAAGTTCCCATAATTCTTTGAGAGGCAATGTGATTTTAGTCAGCCAATGAGGAATCCTACGAAGTGTGGGCACATCCTGTGATGCTGCGGTCATCTTAACTAATGGCATGGCTGTGATTGGCTGCTGAAATGATGTCAGAATGCACTATAAAAGGCGCCGCCGCAATTTTAGCGTCACTGTGCTGTGAACTCAGTAAGGGACAGAACGCTACTCTGCTCACTCTGAGGGACAGTTAGATATTGCGATTTTGTGTACTACTGTGCTTGAGGCAGGCTAGTTTACCAACCGCTGTGTAAAGCTTCATTTTGCCAGTGTTGTTTTAACAGCTCTGTGCAAGGTGTGTGTGTGACAGTGCAGGTGACGCTGCAGTTTGCTCTGCATCCACCGCTGTTTGTAGGCATCTGCACGTGTCCCTTTTTTTTTTTTTTTTTTTTTTTATTTTATTTAGTGGAATTGGTGCAGCTCCATTATATTAGAAAAAAATCAAATCTATTAGTGTGACGTGCTTCCATCCGTATACAATACATTGGTTGCAAACACTATAGAAGTACAGAAAGGAGCTTTTCACAGATTGTGGACAGTTGTGTTTCAGTGTTCACTTCAGTCTGTGTTTTTTACTTTTTTGAGTGCAGATCACGCTCCAGTTACATGTTCAAGCACTGCTGCTTGTACTCTGCTGAGCGTGTCTCAGTGGCTCATCCTTTTCATTTATCTCCAATTGGTTCTGCTACATTCCATTTAAAATAAATCTAATCTATTACTGTGACGCGCTTCCATCCGTATACAATACATTGGTTGCAAACACTATAGAAGTACAGAAAGGAGCTTTTCACAGATTGTGGACAGTTGTGTTTCAGTGTTCACTTCAGTCTGTGTTTTTTACTTTTTTGAGTGCAGATCACGCTCCAGTTACATGTTCAAGCACTGCTGCTTGTACTCTGCTGAGCGTGTCTCAGTGGCTCATCCTTTTCATTTATCTCCAATTGGTTCTGCTACATTCCATTTAAAATAAATCTAATCTATTAGTGTGACGCGCTTCCATCCGTATACAATACATTGGTTGCAAACACTATAGAAGTACAGAAAGGAGCTTTTCACAGATTGTGGACAGTTGTATTTCAGTGTTCACTTCAGTCTGTGTTTTTTACTTTTTTGAGTGCAGATCACGCTCCAGTTACATGTTCAAGCACTGCTGCTTGTACTCTGCTGAGCGTGTCTCAGTGGCTCATCCTTTTCATTTATCTCCAATTGGTTCTGCTACATTCCATTTAAAATAAATCTAATCTATTAGTGTGACGCGCTTCCATCCGTATACAATACATTGGTTGCAAACACTATAGAAGTACAGAAAGGAGCTTTTCACAGATTGTGGACAGTTGTGTTTCAGTGTTCACTTCAGTCTGTGTTTTTTACTTTTTTGAGTGCAGATCACGCTCCAGTTACATGTTCAAGCACTGCTGCTTGTACTCTGCTGAGCGTGTCTCAGTGGCTCATCCTTTTCATTTATCTCCAATTGGTTCTGCTACATTCCATTTAAAATAAATCTAATCTATTAGTGTGACGCGCTTCCATCCGTATACAATACATTGGTTGCAAACACTATAGAAGTACAGAAAGGAGCTTTTCACAGATTGTGGACAGTTGTGTTTCAGTGTTCACTTCAGTCTGTGTTTTTTACTTTTTTGAGTGCAGATCACGCTCCAGTTACATGTTCAAGCACTGCTGCTTGTACTCTGCTGAGCGTGTCTCAGTGGCTCATCCTTTTCATTTATCTCCAATTGGTTCTGCTACATTCCATTTAAAATAAATCTAATCTATTAGTGTGACGCGCTTCCACCCGTATACAATACATTGGTTGCAAACAATATAGAAGTACACAAACGGGCCTTTCACAGCTACTGAACATGGGTTTTTAATTTTTAACTAAATATGTATTTTTTCAAATGACACAAATATAAGTAATGTTGAAGAGGAATAGTCCTACATCCATTGTTTGCACAATATTACAGGAGTACATCATGTCCCTTAATCAACAATGTATTATTATATTTACTTGTATGCTTTTATTTAAAAGCCAAGAACACAGAAGGATAACCTTCGCACTGCAGCTGTTGTCAAAGTTCAACCCACATTATGCACTTCCAACATTGCAGCATTTGAGGCATGATGTGAGTTGGATTGGTCAAAGTTATGGAGTGAGAAGGTTCACCATCAGTACCCTATAGCATAAGTATGCTTTTGTGTTAGCATTTGTGTTAGACATGTGGATATCTGCCATAATATGTCACAATTATTTAGTTACAGATTTGTTACCAACACTAATCATTGAATGGTTTTAAATTTGACGTTTCACTTGTTTACAGCTTAGAAATAAGGGTGTAGCCTGATATCTATGTGTAGCACTAGCCACTTTAACATGTCATGTTTTTTTAAACATGTGTAGCTAGGTAGCAGTAATTTTTGCCGGACACACAGCAGGGGAACAGCAGGCGTTACTGAACCCCACTATCACTATAGCTTGTGTATTGGTCTGTGGACACGACACTTCTGAGCAGCAACTGGCAGTGTTGTAGCCCAGGGAGTATAGCTCAGGTGGTAGAAAGATGAACATAACAGGAGACATGGAAAACGTTGCCAACCAGTTAGTTAATCTGAAACCGGACAGGCAAATTCAGGCGAGATCCATGCCTAGTTCATTTTCAGAAAAGTAAGCCGTTCTACATTATCGTAGGATAGTCGCATGCAACGGCCCTGTTAGTACACCACCTGCAGCAGTAAAGACGCGCTCCGATAATACACTGCCAGCAGATCAAGCCAGCACCTCCAATGCATACTGGCTAAGCTCTGGCCATGTATCCAGCTTAGAGACACAAAACTTGAATGGGGAAGAGCCATCTGGGAGTACACTGAGAGGGCAAGACATGTAGTCTGTCACCATCTTACGGAAATGTTGCCTCCTGCTGACTGGAGCCGTCTCGGATGGTGTAGACATTGGTGGCGCTGCCACAAAACTTCGACACATTTGGAACATACTGTTCTTGCCCTGTGCAGAGGCGCTGCTTGTGCTCCCTCTTGTTGCAGAGCTGTCTCCACTGCCTCGACGCACAGAGCTGCTTTGTAAATCAGTAGCAGCAGCAGTGCTCTCGGCTGGAATGGAGAACATTATGGATTGCACCAGTGTGTCTTGGTACTTCCGCATTTTACGCTCCCGGTTCAACGGTGTGATGAGGCTTTGTAAGTTGTCCCGGTAGCGAGGGTCTAGGAGGTGTACACCCAATAATCAGACGTGGTGTGAATGTGTTCGATGCGGCGGTCGTTTCTCAGCCACTGCAGCATGAAATCAACCATGTGCTGCAGACTCCCAACTGGCCAAGAAACGTTGTCCCCTGCAAGAGGCGTCATCTCCGCCTGCTGTGCATCACCCCACCCTTGTCTACATACTGACTAGAGCATTGTCTACCTCCCTCTGGAGCGATGTCTTCCTCCTCCATTGACTCCTCCTCATCCTCCTCACAAAGTCCTTCAAATACATATCAATTTACAAAATTTAAAACTCAAAATTTAAAAACTTTGTATCATAATTCTGTAACATCAGTTTATGGAAACACAATAGCATTACAAAAGATAGACAAAAAATGTACATTATGTGCTTTGTAAATACATTAAAAGTTTGTAATGGTTATGAAAATATAGACAGCGACTCTGGAGGTTCAATTGTTGATACAGCATGGTACTTTGAAAGTCCTCCAGCCCTTTGTGAGGAACCACGTTGCGCTGACTGTCCAGAAGGTGATGGAATTTGTGACTCCTCATCCTCCACCTCTTCCAAAACCTCATGCCTTAGTGCTTGCAGTGTTTTTTGAAGCAGGCAGATAAGGGGGACAGTCAGGCTGACTAGTGCATCATCTGCACTCGCCATCCGCGTTGACTCATCAAACGCACGCAAAACGTGCAGATATCCTTCATAGAGTTATTCGCCACTCATTACACTGGCAGTGGCTGCCCATTCATTATAGGATCCAATTCTAAATTACTGGTTCTCACCAACATAGCTCTCCACAGCGCAGCACCCCCCTACATCTCCTCCCTTATTTATATTTATCGGCCTAACCGACTGCTGCACTCTGCAAACGACCTTCGACTAACCTCTGCACTAATCCGTACCTCCCACTCCCAACTCCAAGACTTCACCCGCGCTGCGCCAATCCTCTGGAATGCTCTACCCCAAGAAATTAGGACTATCCGCAATTTGGATGGTTTCAGGCGCTCCCTCAAAACACATTTGTTCACAGTGGCCTATCACATTCACTAATCAAAGTCATTCTATGTGTAATTCTGTGTGTGTAGCCCATTCACTATCTCCATGCATCCCTCACTTCCTTAAAATGGCTGGACCATCATTGTAAAAACACCATTGTATATAAACACCTGTACTTTGTATCTCCCACACCTCATTGTAGATTGTAAGCTTTCACCAGCAGGGGCGGCTGATTTTGCTTTAATTATTGTATTGTTAACGTTGTTACTTATGACTCGTGTTTTGAAACTGTTAAACTGTAAAGCACTGCGGAATATTATGGCGCTATATAAATAAATAATATTATTATTCTTATTATAGAGGCCCACTCAGTAGTGGTGAAGTGTGAACGCCGCAAATTGCGAGTTGACTGCGCCTGATGCAGCTGATTCTCCATTACTGTTGGCTGCTGCTCACACAACCGCTCCAACATATGTAACGAGGAATTCCACCTGGTGGGTACGTCACATATAATGCGATGTTCATGAAGGTGAAATCTGCGTTGCAGAGCTGCAATCAGCGATCTGGCCATGCTGGAACGTCGCAAGTGAGCGCACTCTAGGCGGACCTTGTGCAGCAGTGCATCAAGATCCGGATAGTCCCTCAAAAAACTCTGCACGACCAAGTTGAGCACATATGACAGACATGGTATGTGAGTGAGGTTGCCAAGGCCCAGAGCTGACACCAGATTTCGGCCATTGTCACACACTACCAAGCCTGCCTGTAGATTCTCTTCCAAAAACCACACGTCGCTCTCCTGCTTTATGGCATTACAGAGCTCCTGCGCTGTGTGGCTAAGATTCCCCATGGAAATTAATTTCAGGATGGCCTGTTGACATTTGGACACGGCTGTGCTCATATCGGTCGCAACAGGTAAACGTTCACGGGTCCATGTGGAGGTAGACCGTGACGGCTCCTGCAGCGATGATTCTGAGGAACTGGAATAGGAGGAGGAATCAATGTGTACAGACTTGATTCCTGCAATCCTTGGAGTTGGCAGAACACGTACAGCGCCACTCGCAAGATCAGTACCCGGCTGCACAACATTGACCCAATGGGCAGTGAGGGAAAGGTATTGTCCCTGGCCATGGGTGTTAGAACCCTCTTGTTAGGTTTTGTTTCAGTTTGCTGGTCACATGACCTTTTTTCCCTATTTAGTCTGGCTCCGCCCTTCTGGCTTTGCTTGACTTCATTGTATTATCTACTGTTAAGCTAGCCGGGTGCTTAGGTGCCTTAATCTGTGAGTTTTGCTTGATGTTAGGATCACAAAGTATTTATTTTTCTGTTTAATTATCCATGCTACAATTTATGTTAGGACTAGGAGGTGTCCACCTTTTCTCCCAGTCCCTAGATCTTGTAGGGATTACTCCCTCGCAACTATAGGTCTTCGTTCACACTAGATGAGGACTTTAGCGGGTCTGGTAACAGGATCAGGTTCCCCGTTACATCGTAGGGATTCAGCTTAGTTGTATTGTAGGGACAGAATTCCCTTCTTTCCTTACTGGTTGTAGCAGATCATAACAATGGGTACTGGTCCACGCATCGGTGGTCAGGTGGACCTTGCTACTGAGGGCTTTTAGTAGCGCATGTTTAATTTTTCCCTCAACATGCTTTTGCAGACCAGGGACGGCTTGCCTGCTGAAATGAAATCGGCTTGGCACATTGTATTGTGGGATTGACAATGATATTCAGTTACGGAAACTGTCTGTCTCCACCAGCCTGAATCACAGCATTTCAAGGGACAGGAGTTTTGCAATGCCAGCATTCAGAGCCTGTGCTCGTGCATGGTTTGCGGAGTATGGCCGTCTTTTATCCCATGCCTGTGCTACCGCTGGCTGTTTTGTGGCCTGGGAGTGTGAGGATGACAGGGAACTTGCTGCTGTGTGTGGAATAACAGTTTGTCTCTGGACAACAGTGGCCGAGGTTCTTCCATGGCGATCCTGTGAGGAAGCATAACCAGCTGTGTGTGAGCTCGATGAAGAGGCTTCAACACAACCTGAAGATGTAGGTGCTGCTGTAGGTTGGCCTACATCTCCAGTGTGTCTTTGTAACTCAACTACGTGCTTTGTCCGCACATGTTTCCACATATTTGTGGTATTGAGGTGACTGACACTTTTAGCTATTTTAATTTTTGATTACACAGCTTGCATTTCACATAGCAAATATCATGTGCAAGTGTGTGAAAAAAGGACCACGCAGTGCAAGTCCTGGGAGCGCACGTTTTGACTTTTGGAAGACAACTGCTCCGAACAGGTGCCAAACTGGAGGCTACAGGCAACCGAGTCTGCAGCCTAACTCTCCCTCCTGTTTGTACCGTTGGGGCAATGTCTTCCTCTATCTTCCTTCTATCACTAACCATTTCTCTAGGCCTCTCCCAGCTTTCAACCAAAGTACTGGTTTCTCCCACAAAGCTCTCCACAGTGCAGCACCCCTCCTACATCTCCTCCCTCATTTCTATCTATCGGCCTAACCGACTGCTGCGCTCTGCAAACGACTTTCGACTAACCTCTGCACTAATACGTACCTCCCACTCCCGACTCCAAGACTTCTCCTGCTCTACGCCAATCCTCTGGAATGCTGTACCCCAAGAAATTAGGACTATCCACAATTTGCATGGTTTCAGGCGCTCCCTCAAAACACATTTGTTCAGAGCGCCTATCACATTCACTAATCAAAGTCATTCTATGTATTCTGTGTAAGTGTGTGTGTGTCTCTAGCCCATTCACTATCTCCATCCCTCAGTCCCTTAAGATGGCTGGAACATCATTGTAAATGCACCATTGTATATAAACACCTATACTTTGTATCTCCCCCATCTCATTGTACATTGTAAGCTGTCACGAGCAGGGGCGACTTATTTAGCTTAAATTATTGTATTGTTAACGTTGTTACTTATGACTTGTGTTCTGAAACTGCTAAACTGTAAAGCGCTGCGGAATATGATGGCGCTATATAAATAAATATTATTATTATTCCTCTGAGCTGCTCCCACCACCTTCCTGTTCTTCATGCCATGTTGGGTATTGGACCTCATCATCTCCACTACCCTCTTCCAACACCTGCTGTTGGGTGGTCTGGCCAGCACCATGCTCAACAGAAACTGGCACCTGGGTCTCATCATCATCATCAGATGCGTTCTGCGGTGTGCTGACCATCGGCACTGTCTCACCCGCCTCTTCAGATTCAGAGAGACACAGCTGTTGCGCATCACTGCATACTCCCTCTTCTTCACATTACAGAATGCTGCTTGGCTGGGCCCCTGTTTGCAAGCCAATAGATTCTGAGAACAGAAGCAGACACTCAGCTGGCTCCTGTACAGAACTCTCTGACTGCCTGGGCAATTTGCCAGGCGGTGAAGAGACAGATGGTTGCCCAACAGTGCTGTGGTCCTGAGAGGAGGTGGAAGCAATTGAAGTCGATGCATTGGCTGAGATCCAAACAACAACGGCTTCAATTTGTTCTTCCCGCAGCAGGGGGTACTCCGAGCTCCTACAAAAGTGCGCATAAAGGAACGCTCACGGCCCGGGGAAAACTGGTGGATGCTGTGTCACTGGGGGCCGCAGCAGCCACAGAATCCCCACGTCCTCTCCCTGAAGAAACTCCACGACCACGTGCCTTACTCCCTGCCTTCTTCATCTTGGTAGATTGATAAAGAAAGTCTGAAAAGTTATAAGGCCTAAGTGTGGTTATTCCGCAGAGACTGCAGTGAACACTGCACACAACTGTTCAGTAGGTGTGAAAGGCCCCTTTGTGTACTTCTATAGTGTTTGCAACCAATGTATTGTATACGGATGGAAGCGCGTCACACTAATAGATTTTATTTATTTGTAATAGAATGGAGCAGCAACAATTAGAGAAAAATTTCAAGGATGTGCCAGTGACACACGCTCAGCAGACTACAACCAGCAGTGGTTGAAGAACTAACTGGAGCGTGATCTGCACTCCAAAAAGGAAAACCTCAGACTACAGTGAACACTGCACACAACTGTTCACTACCCAACGCGTCTCAGCAGGAAGGCAGTCTGTGCGTCAAAACAAAGGCGCAAGCATACATCCACGTACCCTGTTTATAAAGCTATATAAAAAAAATTATGTAGTAGTGACGCACACTTTATTGAGGTACAGTATTACATCACCATTCACCATCTGTGGCTATGCAGTCTCATCTATATATACCTTATCTATCCGTTGTCATGCTTGCAAGTCGACAGTCAGGCATAAATAGCAATTTTCGCTATGCACTATGCACTTTTTAAAGGTTATGTTTGTTAATAAACATGATTATTGCCACATATTATGAGTATTACATGATGGAAATTGTATAATTTTGTATAAACTGTTTAGTGACATTATTCAGCAAATGTAACATTTTAGTAATGTCACAGATAACTTGTAATGCTGATGATGTTTTTAAGTCAGACATTCATTGTCTATACAATAAAAATGGTGTACATACTGTTACTTATCCATCATTAATGGATTCAGATATGTACTTGTATGCTTTTATGTACAACCGTATAGCAGATTCCTTAACTAATTTATTTTGTGGTTTGCATTGCTGTTCAACATGTTAATGTATGTGTTTATGTTTGTCAATTCTTTATTTATCTAGATATTAGTTTAAATGAAATCATCATCTTATGGTAGTAAAGGTTATCTTTCTCTTGTTTGAAGTATAGACATTTAAAATTGACAGGTAACAAGGAAATTACTTGATCTAGTATTTAAACATCCTCCTTGACCCTGGGCTCCAACACCGCCAGTTGTTGCTCGGAAGTGCTGTTAGCACAGTCAACACTTGCTCCTGTGTTACTGGGGTTCAGTAACGTCAGCTGGTCCTCGGTTGTGCCATTGGCTCTTTTCCTTCTGCTGCCCTCCGGGTTCCAGCACAGTCAGCTGGTCCTCGTTACTTGCATTGGCTCTTGTACCTTCTGCTACCCGTCCGGGTTCCAGTACCGTCAACTGGTTCTCCGCAGTGCCTTTGGCCTAGGTGCCTCCATCTCGGTATCCGAGTTCCAGCAACGTCTGCTGGTCCTTGGTAGTGCTTTGGAGCACAGGTACCTCCTGCTTAGTAACCGTGTCCCAGTAACGTCAGCTGGTCCTCGGTTGTGCCATTGGCTCTTTTCCTTCTGCTGCCCCTCCGGGTTCCAGTACCGTCAACTGGTTCTCCGCAGTGCCTTTGGTCTAGGTGCCTCCATCTCGGTATCCGAGTTCCAGCAACGTCTGCTGGTCCTTGGTAGTGCTTTGGAGCACAGGTACCTCCTGCTTAGTAACCGTGTCCCAGTAACATCAGCTGGTACAAGATTGTGCTACAAATACAAGATACGGAACAAGAGACACAAGAACAATAAGCAGAAGATCTAAAAGCAGAAGAACATGAAGTATAAGACCAAAATGAAGAGCAAAATATATGCTCTAAATTCTAAGCAGAAGAAGACTAAGCAGTGTATGGGGGTGAGTCCGTTCCTCCTCGTGGTGCCCCTGGAAAATGCCTGCTGCTGCAGGCTAAACTGAACACGGACAAATACTGTTGTAATTTAAATCTTTTGTGACAGCAAGAACGGAAGGATGAAAAATTCATACTTTGACAGATTACAAGTACAGGATTCTCTGTCACAAATAAGAATATGATGAAGAAGATGAAGCAGAATATGAATAAGAATAATAGTTTAATAAGAAGAATATGAGTAATGTTAACAAAGATGAATAGCAAGAAGTTTAAGAAGAAGATAAAGAAGGTGAAGATGAAGAATAATTTGATGAAAAAGATGATGCTGCAGAAGATTATGAAGGAGAAAGTGTGTGAAAAGTTAAAAAGGTGAAGATGAAGAGCATGGAAGTTGTGTAATATACATATTTGCCAAAATATAAAAAACGTTAACATTGTCAATTTCTTCGTCAATCCGAACATCTTTAAAAAAAAAAATATTTATGCTATTCCATTTGATTGGGTTAAACATCTATGCCTTTAATGTCTCCTCAACCTTCCCCAATACATTCTACATTACTCTTTCTTGTTTTCCTTCATGTACAATTAACCAACAAGGCAACAATGGGTTTTTTTTAATTTCGATATTTTGTTCCCATAGACTTACATGGGACTTCCGGTATCGATATCGGGTATCGCCGATATTTTAGTGATATCGGCGATACCATTCCGATTCCGATACTTTAGGATATCGGAAAGTATCGCTCAACTCTAATGGTAACACATTACCCCGTAAAGGTTTAAAATCCTTCAGTGCCCACTAGGTCCCCCTGCTCAAGAAGGCACATGTGCAGGCCCATTTGAAGTTTGCCAATGAACACCTGGATGATTCTGTGGGTGATTGGGAGAAGGTGCTGTGGTCAGATGAGCCAAAAATTGAGCTCTTTGGCATTAACTAAAATCGCCATGTTTGGAGGAAGAGAAATGCTGCCATTGACCCAAAGAACACCATCCCCACTGTCAAGCATGGAGGGGGAAACATTATATTTTGGGGTGTTTCTCTGCTAAGGGCATAGGACTACATCATCGCATCAATGGGAGAATGGATGGAGCCATGCACCATAAAATCCTGAGTGACAGCCTCCTTCCCTCAGCCAGGATTGAAACTGGGTCGTGACTGGGTCTTCTAGCAAGACAATGACCCAAAACATACAGCCAAGGCAACAAAAGATGGCTCAAAAGAAGCACATTAAGGTCATGGAGTGGCCTAGCCAGTCTCCAGACCTTAATCCCATAGAAAACTTATGGAGGGAGTTGAAGCCAAAAATCTTAATGATTATGATCTGCAAAGATAGTGGACCAAAATTCCTCCTGACATGTGGAAAAACCTCATCATCAACTACAAAAAAGTCTGACTGCTGTGCTTGCCAACAAGGGTTTTGCCACCAAGTATTAAGTCTTCTTTGCCAGAGGGATCAAATACTTATTTCCCACTGCAAAATGCAAATACATTTATATAATTTGTACAATAAGATTTTCTGGATTTTATTTTTGATGTTCTATTGCTCAATGTTAAAATTAACCTACCCTTAAAATTACAGACTGTTCATGTCTTTGTCAGTGGGCAAACTTACAAAATCAGCAAGGGATCAAATACTTATTTCCCCCACTGTATATGAATTCATTGAGAGGTGTAATTTGTAAAATGGGTTCACTTATGGGAGATGCTGCTGTTCTGGCACCTCAGAGTCTTTGTCAATGTCACATATGGCACCCTCAATCCAGTGCAGCAAACTTTGCACTGTAATATGGCGCTCCTTCCCTTATGAGCATTGCACTGTGCCTCAAAAGTAGTTTTTGACCACTTATGTGGTATTGATGTACTTAGAAGAAATTGCGTAACAAACTGCACTGTTCGTTTTCTCCTATTATCGCTTTTGAAAATTGCAAACTTGGGGTCAAAACAACATTTTTGTGGAAAAAAATAATATTTCATTTACTCCGTCCAATATTATACATTTTTGTGAATTGCCTGGGGGTTAAACTCCTTAGTTCCCTAGGTGATTTCCTTGAGGTGTAGTTTACAAAATGGGATCATTTGTGGAGGGTTCTGCTGTTTTGGCATGTCAGGGGCTTTTCAAATGTGACATGGTAATCACAATCTATTCCTGCCAAAATAACACTCATTCCCTTTGCAGTCCTGCTGTGCACCCAAACAGTTGTTTTCCAACAAATATAGGGTATCGGCATACTCAGGAATAGGGTTGAGCGATACTTTCCGATATCCAAAAGTATCGGAATCGGAATGGTATCGCCGATACCATTAAAATATCGGCGATACCCGATACCGATACCGGAAGTCCCATGTAAGTCTATGGGAACAAAATATCGGAATTAAAAAAAACCCATTCTTGCCTTGTTGGTTAATTGTACATGAAGGAAAACAACAAAGAGTAATGTAGAATGTATTGGGGAAGGTTGAGGAGACATTAAAGGCATAGATGTTTAACACAATCAAATGGAATAGCATATATAATTTTTTTTTTTTAAAGATGTTCGGATTGACGAATAAATTGACAATGTTGTTAACGTTTTTTCTATTTTGGCAAATATGTATATTTCACAACTTCCATGCTCTTCACCTTTTTAACTTTTCACACACTTTCTCCTTCATAATCTTCAGCAGCATCATCTTTTTCATCAAATTATTCTTCATCTTCACCTTCTTTATCTTCTCTTAAACTTCTTGCTATTCATCTTTTTGTTAACATTACTCATATTCTTCTTATTAAACTATTATTCTTATTCATATTGTACTTCATCTTCTTCATCATATTCTTATTTGTGACAGAGAATCCTGTACTTGTAATCTGTCAAAGTATGAATTTTTCATCCTTCCGTTCTTGCTGTCACAAAAGATTTAAATTACAACAGTATTTGTCCGTGTTCAGTTTAGCCTGCAGCAGCAGGCATTTTCCAGGGGCACCACGAGGAGGAACGGACTCACCCCCATACACTGCTTAGTCTTCTTCTGCTTAGAATTTAGAGCAAAATTTTGCTCTTCATTTTGGTCTTATACTTCATGTTCTTCTGCTTTTTGATCTTCTGCTTATTGTTCTTAAGTCTCTTGTTCTGTATCTTGCAGTTTGTCTTAACCTTCTTAGTCCTGTTTGGTAATCTTTTATTCTTCTTTGTGATGGTGTTTAGGCTGGTTGGCTTGATGCTCGTCGTCCTTGTGGTCGTCATCTTCTTCGGGGTGGTCATTAGGGTCGTCGTCTTCATTGTTGGAGATCCAGAGTGATTACCCAAAAAAGCATTGAAAAAATCTTCAATTTGTAAATGTAGCAGAAGGTACAAGAGTCAATGCAAGTAACGAGGACCAGCTGACTGTGCTGGAACCCGGAGGGGCAGCAGAAGGAAAAGAGCCAATGGCACAACCGAGGACCAGCTGACGTTACTGGGACACGGTTACTAAGCAGGAGGTACCTGTGCTCCAAAGCACTACCAAGGACCAGCAGACGTTGCTGGAACTCGGATACCGAGATGGAGGCACCTAGGCCAAAGGCACTGCGGAGAACCAGCTGACGGTACTGGAACCCGGACGGGTAGCAGAAGGTACAAGAGCCAATGCAAGTAACGAGGACCAGCTGACTGTGCTGGAACCCGGACGGGTAGCAGAAGGTACCCATGGAAATTTAAGATGACAGGCCGCGAGCCGGCCGCAGTTACCGAATCCCACAGTACTACAGTGGGTGATTGTCCTATTGTCACAACGGAAACAGCCTTTATTTGCATATCCCGCAGCACACATAGGAAGCACCTAAACTCCAAGCACCATAGAGTCGGCTAACCCGACCGCAACACGACAGGACAACTTATTGGAGGCTAAGTGACGTTTACACTGAGAGGAAACAGATGGCGTGCTGTAACCAGTCTGGGCAGGAGTGAGTACCCGTGCCAATGACACTTCCGAGCAACAACTGGCGGTGTTGTAGCCCAGGGATGAGAAGAGAACATGGTGGAGGCAGCAGGACTTTTTGCCGTTCACACAGCAGGGGAACAGCTGACATTACTGAACCCCAGTAACACAGGAGCAAGTGTAGACTGTGCTAACAGCACTTCCGAGCTACAACTGGCGGTGTTGTAGCCCAGGGATGAGAAGAGAACATGGTGGAGGCAGCAGGACTTTTTGCCGTTCACACAGCAGGGGAACAGCTGACATTACTGAACCCCAGTAACACAGGAGCAAGTGTTCACTGTGCTAACAGCACTTCCGAGCAACAACTGGCGGTGTTGTAGCCCAGGGATGAGAAGAGAACAGGGTGGAGGCAGCAGGACTTTTTGCCATTCACACAGCAGGGGAACAGCTGACATTACTGAACCCCAGTAACACAGGAGCAAGTGTAGACTGTGCTAACAGCACTTCCGAGCTACAACTGGCGGTGTTGTAGCCCAGGGATGAGAAGAGAACAGGGTGGAGGCAGCAGGACTTTTTGCCGTTCACACAGCAGCGGAACAGCTGACATTACTGAACCCCAGTAACACAGGAGCAAGTGTAGACTGTGCTAACAGCACTTCCGAGCTACAACTGGCGGTGTTGTAGCCCAGGGATGAGAAGAGAACAGGGTGGAGGCAGCAGGACTTTTTGCCGTTCACACAGCAGGGGAACAGCTGACATTACTGAACCCCAGTAACACAGGAGCAAGTGTTCACTGTGCTAACAGCACTTCCGAGCAACAACTGGCGGTGTTGTAGCCCAGGGATGAGAAGAGAACAGGGTGGAGGCAGCAGGACTTTTTGCCGTTCACACAGCAGGGGAACAGCTGACATTACTGAACCCCAGTAACACAGGAGCAAGTGTTCACTGTGCTAACAGCACTTCCGAGCAACAACTGGCGGTGTTGTAGCCCAGGGATGAGAAGAGAACAGGGTGGAGGCAGCAGGACTTTTTGCCGTTCACACAGCAGGGAACAGCTGACATTACTGAATCCCAGTAACACAGGAGCAAGTGTTCACTGTGCTAACAGCACTTCCGAGCTACAACTGGCGGTGTTGTAGCCCAGGGTCAAGGAGGATGTTTAAATACTATATCAAGTATTTTCCTTGTTACGTGTCAATTAAAAATGTCTATACTCCAAACAAGAGAAATATAAACTTTAGTACCATAAGATGATGATTTAACTTAAAAAATATATGTAAATTAAAAATTTACAAACATAAACGCATACATTAACATGTTGAAAAGCAATGCAAACCACAATTAAAATAGGTTAAATAATCTGCTATACGGTTTAAAATAAAAGCATACAAGTACACATCAGAATCCATTAATGATGGGTAAGTAAGAAGGCAAGAAGGCACATGTGCAGGCCCATTTGAAGTTTGCCAATGAACACCTGGATGATTCTGTGGGTGATTGGGAGAAGGTGCTGTGGTCAGATGAGCCAAAAATTGAGCTCTTTGGCATTAACTAAAATCGCCATGTTTGGAGGAAGAGAAATGCTGCCATTGACCCAAAGAACACCATCCCCACTGTCAAGCATGGAGGGGGAAACATTATATTTTGGGGTGTTTCTCTGCTAAGGGCATAGGACTACATCATCGCATCAATGGGAGAATGGATGGAGCCATGCACCATAAAATCCTGAGTGACAGCCTCCTTCCCTCAGCCAGGATTGAAACTGGGTCGTGACTGGGTCTTCTAGCAAGACAATGACCCAAAACATACAGCCAAGGCAACAAAAGAGTGGCTCAAAAGAAGCACATTAAGGTCATGGAGTGGCCTAGCCAGTCTCCAGACCTTAATCCCATAGAAAACTTATGGAGGGAGTTGAAGCCAAAAATCTTAATGATTATGATCTGCAAAGAGTAGTGGACCAAAATTCCTCCTGACATGTGGAAAAACCTCATCATCAACTACAAAAAAGTCTGACTGCTGTGCTTGCCAACAAGGGTTTTGCCACCAAGTATTAAGTCTTCTTTGCCAGAGGGATCAAATACTTATTTCCCACTGCAAAATGCAAATACATTTATATAATTTGTACAATAAGATTTTCTGGATTTTATTTTTGATGTTCTATTGCTCAATGTTAAAATTAACCTACCCTTAAAATTACAGACTGTTCATGTCTTTGTCAGTGGGCAAACTTACAAAATCAGCAAGGGATCAAATACTTATTTCCCCCACTGTATATGAATTCATTGAGAGGTGTAATTTGTAAAATGGGTTCACTTATGGGAGATGCTGCTGTTCTGGCACCTCAGAGTCTTTGTCAATGTCACATATGGCACCCTCAATCCAGTGCAGCAAACTTTGCACTGTAATATGGCGCTCCTTCCCTTATGAGCATTGCACTGTGCCTCAAAAGTAGTTTTTGACCACTTATGTGGTATTGATGTACTTAGAAGAAATTGCGTAACAAACTGCACTGTTCGTTTTCTCCTATTATCGCTTTTGAAAATTGCAAACTTGGGGTCAAAACAACATTTTTGTGGAAAAAAATAATATTTCATTTACTCCGTCCAATATTATACATTTTTGTGAATTGCCTGGGGGTTAAACTCCTTAGTTCCCTAGGTGATTTCCTTGAGGTGTAGTTTACAAAATGGGATCATTTGTGGAGGGTTCTGCTGTTTTGGCATGTCAGGGGCTTTTCAAATGTGACATGGTAATCACAATCTATTCCTGCCAAAATAACACTCATTCCCTTTGCAGTCCTGCTGTGCACCCAAACAGTTGTTTTCCAACAAATATAGGGTATCGGCATACTCAGGAATAGGGTTGAGCGATACTTTCCGATATCCAAAAGTATCGGAATCGGAATGGTATCGCCGATACCATTAAAATATCGGCGATACCCGATACCGATACCGGAAGTCCCATGTAAGTCTATGGGAACAAAATATCGGAATTAAAAAAAACCCATTCTTGCCTTGTTGGTTAATTGTACATGAAGGAAAACAACAAAGAGTAATGTAGAATGTATTGGGGAAGGTTGAGGAGACATTAAAGGCATAGATGTTTAACACAATCAAATGGAATAGCATATATAATTTTTTTTTTTTAAAGATGTTCGGATTGACGAATAAATTGACAATGTTGTTAACGTTTTTTCTATTTTGGCAAATATGTATATTTCACAACTTCCATGCTCTTCACCTTTTTAACTTTTCACACACTTTCTCCTTCATAATCTTCAGCAGCATCATCTTTTTCATCAAATTATTCTTCATCTTCACCTTCTTTATCTTCTTCTTAAACTTCTTGCTATTCATCTTTTTGTTAACATTACTCATATTCTTCTTATTAAACTATTATTCTTATTCATATTGTACTTCATCTTCTTCATCATATTCTTATTTGTGACAGAGAATCCTGTACTTGTAATCTGTCAAAGTATGAATTTTTCATCCTTCCGTTCTTGCTGTCACAAAAGATTTAAATTACAACAGTATTTGTCCGTGTTCAGTTTAGCCTGCAGCAGCAGGCATTTTCCAGGGGCACCACGAGGAGGAACGGACTCACCCCCATACACTGCTTAGTCTTCTTCTGCTTAGAATTTAGAGCATATATTTTGCTCTTCATTTTGGTCTTATACTTCATGTTCTTCTGCTTTTTGATCTTCTGCTTATTGTTCTTAAGTCTCTTGTTCTGTATCTTGCAGTTTGTCTTAACCTTCTTAGTCCTGTTTGGTAATCTTTTATTTCTTCTTTGTGATGGTGTTTAGGCTGGTTGGCTTGATGCTCGTCGTCCTTGTGGTCGTCATCTTCTTCGGGGTGGTCATTAGGGTCGTCGTCTTCATTGTTGGAGATCCAGAGTGATTACCCAAAAAAGCATTGAAAAAATCTTCAATTTGTAAATGTAGCAGAAGGTACAAGAGTCAATGCAAGTAACGAGGACCAGCTGACTGTGCTGGAACCCGGAGGGCAGCAGAAGGAAAAGAGCCAATGGCACAACCGAGGACCAGCTGACGTTACTGGGACACGGTTACTAAGCAGGAGGTACCTGTGCTCCAAAGCACTACCAAGGACCAGCAGACGTTGCTGGAACTCGGATACCGAGATGGAGGCACCTAGGCCAAAGGCACTGCGGAGAACCAGCTGACGGTACTGGAACCCGGACGGGTAGCAGAAGGTACAAGAGCCAATGCAAGTAACGAGGACCAGCTGACTGTGCTGGAACCCGGACGGGTAGCAGAAGGTACCCATGGAAATTTAAGATGACAGGCCGCGAGCCGGCCGCAGTTACCGAATCCCACAGTACTACAGTGGGTGATTGTCCTATTGTCACAACGGAAACAGCCTTTATTTGCATATCCCGCAGCACACATAGGAAGCACCTAAACTCCAAGCACCATAGAGTCGGCTAACCCGACCGCAACACGACAGGACAACTTATTGGAGGCTAAGTGACGTTTACACTGAGAGGAAACAGATGGCGTGCTGTAACCAGTCTGGGCAGGAGTGAGTACCCGTGCCAATGACACTTCCGAGCAACAACTGGCGGTGTTGTAGCCCAGGGATGAGAAGAGAACATGGTGGAGGCAGCAGGACTTTTTGCCGTTCACACAGCAGGGGAACAGCTGACATTACTGAACCCCAGTAACACAGGAGCAAGTGTAGACTGTGCTAACAGCACTTCCGAGCTACAACTGGCGGTGTTGTAGCCCAGGGATGAGAAGAGAACATGGTGGAGGCAGCAGGACTTTTTGCCGTTCACACAGCAGGGGAACAGCTGACATTACTGAACCCCAGTAACACAGGAGCAAGTGTTCACTGTGCTAACAGCACTTCCGAGCAACAACTGGCGGTGTTGTAGCCCAGGGATGAGAAGAGAACAGGGTGGAGGCAGCAGGACTTTTTGCCATTCACACAGCAGGGGAACAGCTGACATTACTGAACCCCAGTAACACAGGAGCAAGTGTAGACTGTGCTAACAGCACTTCCGAGCTACAACTGGCGGTGTTGTAGCCCAGGGATGAGAAGAGAACAGGGTGGAGGCAGCAGGACTTTTTGCCGTTCACACAGCAGCGGAACAGCTGACATTACTGAACCCCAGTAACACAGGAGCAAGTGTAGACTGTGCTAACAGCACTTCCGAGCTACAACTGGCGGTGTTGTAGCCCAGGGATGAGAAGAGAACAGGGTGGAGGCAGCAGGACTTTTTGCCGTTCACACAGCAGGGGAACAGCTGACATTACTGAACCCCAGTAACACAGGAGCAAGTGTTCACTGTGCTAACAGCACTTCCGAGCAACAACTGGCGGTGTTGTAGCCCAGGGATGAGAAGAGAACAGGGTGGAGGCAGCAGGACTTTTTGCCGTTCACACAGCAGGGGAACAGCTGACATTACTGAACCCCAGTAACACAGGAGCAAGTGTTCACTGTGCTAACAGCACTTCCGAGCAACAACTGGCGGTGTTGTAGCCCAGGGATGAGAAGAGAACAGGGTGGAGGCAGCAGGACTTTTTGCCGTTCACACAGCAGGGGAACAGCTGACATTACTGAATCCCAGTAACACAGGAGCAAGTGTTCACTGTGCTAACAGCACTTCCGAGCTACAACTGGCGGTGTTGTAGCCCAGGGTCAAGGAGGATGTTTAAATACTATATCAAGTATTTTCCTTGTTACGTGTCAATTAAAAATGTCTATACTCCAAACAAGAGAAATATAAACTTTAGTACCATAAGATGATGATTTAACTTAAAAAAATATATGTAAATTAAAAATTTACAAACATAAACGCATACATTAACATGTTGAAAAGCAATGCAAACCACAATTAAAATAGGTTAAATAATCTGCTATAACGGTTTAAAATAAAAGCATACAAGTACACATCAGAATCCATTAATGATGGGTAAGTAACAGTATGTACACCATTTTTATTGTGTAGACAATGAATGGCTGACTTAAAAACATAATCAGCATTACAAGTTTCTTTGACATTCATAAAACTTTACATTTGGTGAATAATATAACTACAATTTTTTAAAAAATATCTAAAATTTCCATCATGTAATACTGATAATATGTGCCAATCATTTATATTAACAAAACGAAAATTTAAAAAGTGCATAGTGCAGAGTGAAAACAGATATTTATGCCTGACTGTGGACTTGCAAGCATGACAACGGATAGATAAGGTATATATAGATGAGACTGCATAGCCACAGATGGTGAATGGCGATGTAATACTGTACCTCAATAAAGTGTGCGTTACTACTACATCCTTTTTTTTATCTAGCTTTATAAAAGGTTACGTGCATGTATGGTTGCGCCTCTGTTTGGACGCACAGACTGGCTTCCTGCTGTGACGCGTTGGGTATTGGAGCGTCTGTACGTCTTATGACGCAGACTAACATTCACGGTGCGCATCGTTCATCATCGCAAGCGTACCGACAACACAAAGGCGTTGTCATGACTGCTTTACTCAGTAAACATGCACCTATGATGAAACATACACGCATGTGCCCTAGTGTTGAGCATTCCGATACCGCAAGTATCGGGTATCGGCCGATATTCGCGTTATCGGAATTCCGATACTTAATTCCGATACTTTTTCCATATCGTATACCGGAATCGGAAGTTCCCATAATTCTTTGAGAGGCAATGTGATTTTAGTCAGCCAATGAGGAATCCTACGAAGTGTGGGCACATCCTGTAATGATGCGGTCATCTTAACTAATGGCATGGCTGTGATTGGCTGCTGAAATGATGTCAGAATGCACTATAAAAGGCGCCGCAGCCATTTTAGCGTCACTGTGCTGTGAACTCAGTTAGGGACAGAACGCTGCTGTGCTGACTCTGAGGGACAGTTAGATATTGCGATTTTGTGTACTACTGTGCTTGAGGCAGGCTAGTTTACCAACCGCTGTGTAAAGCTTCATTTTGCCAGTGTTGTTTTAACAGCTCTGTGCAAGGTGTGTGTGTGACAGTGCAGGTGACGCTGCAGTTTGCTCTGCATCCACCGCTGTTTGTAGGCATCTGCACGTGTCACTTTTTTTTTTTTTTTTTTTATTTTATTTAGTGGAATTGGTGCAGCTCCATTATATTAGAAAAAAATCAAATCTATTAGTGTGACGTGCTTCCATCCGTATACAATACATTGGTTGCAAACACTATAGAAGTACAGAAAGGAGCTTTTCACAGATTGTGGACAGTTGTGTTTCAGTGTTCACTTCAGTCTGAGTTTTTTACTTTTTTGAGTGCAGATCACGCTCCAGTTACATGTTCAAGCACTGCTGCTTGTACTCTGCTGAGCGTGTCTCAGTGGCTCATCCTTTTCATTTATCTCCAATTGGTTCTGCTACATTCCATTTAAAATAAATCTAATCTATTAGTGTGACGCGCTTCCATCCGTATACAATACATTGGTTGCAAACACTATAGAAGTACAGAAAGGAGCTTTTCACAGATTGTGGACAGTTGTGTTTCAGTGTTCACTTCAGTCTGTGTTTTTTACTTTTTTGAGTGCAGATCACGCTCCAGTTACATGTTCAAGCACTGCTGCTTGTACTCTGCTGAGCGTGTCTCAGTGGCTCATCCTTTTCATTTATCTCCAATTGGTTCTGCTACATTCCTTTAAAATAAATCTAATCTATTAGTGTGACGCGCTTCCATCCGTATACAATACATTGGTTGCAAACACTATAGAAGTACAGAAAGGAGCTTTTCACAGATTGTGGACAGTTGTGTTTCAGTGTTCACTTCAGTCTGTGTTTTTTACTTTTTTGAGTGCAGATCACGCTCCAGTTACATGTTCAAGCACTGCTGCTTGTACTCTGCTGAGCGTGTCTCAGTGGCTCATCCTTTTCATTTATCTCCAATTGGTTCTGCTACATTCCATTTAAAATAAATCTAATCTATTAGTGTGACGCGCTTCCATCCGTATACAATACATTGGTTGCAAACACTATAGAAGTACAGAAAGGAGCTTTTCACAGATTGTGGACAGTTTTTGTTTCAGTGTTCACTTCAGTCTGTGTTTTTTACTTTTTTGAGTGCAGATCACGCTCCAGTTACATGTTCAAGCACTGCTGCTTGTACTCTGCTGAGCGTGTCTCAGTGGCTCATCCTTTTCATTTATCTCCAATTGGTTCTGCTACATTCCATTTAAAATAAATCTAATCTATTAGTGTGACGCGCTTCCATCCGTATACAATACATTGGTTGCAAACACTATAGAAGTACAGAAAGGAGCTTTTCACAGATTGTGGACAGTTGTGTTTCAGTGTTCACTTCAGTCTGTGTTTTTTACTTTTTTGAGTGCAGATCACGCTCCAGTTACATGTTCAAGCACTGCTGCTTGTACTCTGCTGAGCGTGTCTCAGTGGCTCATCCTTTCATTTATCTCCAATTGGTTCTGCTACATTCCATTTAAAATAAATCTAATCTATTAGTGTGACGCGCTTCCATCCGTATACAATACATTGGTTGCAAACAATATAGAAGTACACAAACGGGCCTTTCACAGCTACTGAACATGGGTTTTTAATTTTTAACTAAAATATGTATTTTTTCAAATGACACAAATATAAGTAATGTTGAAGAGGAATAGTCCTACATCCATTGTTTGCACAATATTACAGGTGTACATCATGTCCCTTAATCAACAATGTATTATTATATTTACTTGTATGCTTTTATTTAAAAGCCAAGAACACAGAAGGATAACCTTCGCACTGCAGCTGTTGTCAAAGTTCAACCCACATTATGCACTTCCAACATTGCAGCATTTGAGGCATGATGTGAGTTGGATTGGTCAAAGTTATGGAGTGAGAAGGTTCACCATCAGTACCCTATAGCATAAGTATGCTTTTGTGTTAGCATTTGTGTTAGACATGTGGATATCTGCCATAATATGTCACAATTATTTAGTTACAGATTTGTTACCAACACTAATCATTGAATGGTTTTAAATTTGACGTTTCACTTGTTTACAGCTTAGAAATAAGGGTGTAGCCTGATATCTATGTGTAGCACTAGCCACTTTAACATGTCATGTTTTTTTAAACATGTGTAGCTAGGTAGCAGTAATTTTTGCCGGACACACAGCAGGGGAACAGCAGGCGTTACTGAACCCCACTATCACTATAGCTTGTGTATTGGTCTGTGGACACGACACTTCTGAGCAGCAACTGGCAGTGTTGTAGCCCAGGGAGTATAGCTCAGGTGGTAGAAAGATGAACATAACAGGAGACATGGAAAACGTTGCCAACCAGTTAGTTAATCTGAAACCGGACAGGCAAATTCAGGCGAGATCCATGCCTAGTTCATTTTCAGAAAAGTAAGCCGTTCTACATTATCGTAGGATAGTCGCATGCAACGGTCTGTTAGTACACCACCTGCAGCAGTAAAGACGCGCTCCGATAATACACTGGCAGCAGATCAAGCCAGCACCTCCAATGCATACTGGCTAAGCTCTGGCCATGTATCCAGCTTAGAGACACAAAACTTGAATGGGGAAGAGCCATCTGGGAGTACACTGAGAGGGCAAGACATGTAGTCTGTCACCATCTTACGGAAATGTTGCCTCCTGCTGACTGGAGCCGTCTCGGATGGTGTAGACATTGGTGGCGCTGCCACAAAACTTCGACACATTTGGAACATACTGTTCTTGCCCTGTGCAGAGGCGCTGCTTGTGCTCCCTCTTGTTGCAGAGCTGTCTCCACTGCCTCGACGCACAGAGCTGCTTTGTAAATCAGTAGCAGCAGCATGCTCTCGGCTGGAATGGAGAACATTATGGATTGCACCAGTGTGTCTTGGTACTTCCGCATTTTACGCTCCCGGTTCAACGGTGTGATGAGGCTTTGTAAGTTGTCCCGGTAGCGAGGGTCTAGGAGGGTGTACACCCAATAATCAGACGTGGTGTGAATGTGTTCGATGCGGCGGTCGTTTCTCAGCCACTGCAGCATGAAATCAACCATGTGCTGCAGACTCCCAACTGGCCAAGAAACGTTGTCCCCTGCAAGAGGCGTCATCTCCGCCTGCTGTGCATCACCCCACCCTTGGTCTACATACTGACTAGAGCATTGTCTACCTCCCTCTGGAGCGATGTCTTCCTCCTCCATTGACTCCTCCTCATCCTCCTCACAAAGTCCTTCAAATACATATAAATTTACAAAATTTAAAACTCAAAATTTAAAAACTTTGTATCATAATTCTGTAACATTAGTTTATGGAAACACAATAGCATTACAAAAGGATAGACAAAAAATGTACATTATGTGCTTTGTAAATACATTAAAAGTTTGTAATGGTTATGAAAATATAGACAGCGACTCTGGAGGTTCAATTGTTGATACAGCATGGTACTTTGAAAGTCCTCCAGCCCTTTGTGAGGAACCACGTTGCGCTGACTGTCCAGAAGGTGATGGAATTTGTGACTCCTCATCCTCCACCTCTTCCAAAACCTCATGCCTTAGTGCTTGCAGTGTTTTTTGAAGCAGGCAGATAAGGGGGACAGTCAGGCTGACTAGTGCATCATCTGCACTTGCCATCCGCGTTGACTCATCAAACGCACGCAAAACGTGGCAGATATCCTTCATAGAGTTATTCGCCACTCATTACACTGGCAGTGGCTGCCCATTCATTATAGGATCCAATTCTAATTACTGGTTCTCACCAACAAAGCTCTCCACAGCGCAGCACCCCCCTACATCTCCTCCCTTATTTATATTTATCGGCCTAACCGACTGCTGCACTCTGCAAACGACCTTCGACTAACCTCTGCACTAATCCGTACCTCCCACTCCCAACTCCAAGACTTCTCCCGCGCTGCGCCAATCCTCTGGAATGCTCTACCCCAAGAAATTAGGACTATCCGCAATTTGGATGGTTTCAGGCGCTCCCTCAAAACACATTTGTTCACAGTGGCCTATCACATTCACTAATCAAAGTCATTCTATGTGTAATTCTGTGTGTGTAGCCCATTCACTATCTCCATGCATCCCTCACTCCCTTAAAATGGCTGGACCATCATTGTAAAAACACCATTGTATATAAACACCTGTACTTTGTATCTCCCCACCTCATTGTAGATTGTAAGCTTTCACCAGCAGGGGCGGCTGATTTTGCTTTAATTATTGTATTGTTAACGTTGTTACTTATGACTTGTGTTTTGAAACTGTTAAACTGTAAAGCACTGCGGAATATTATGGCGCTATATAAATAAATAATATTATTATTCTTATTATAGAGGCCCACTCAGTAGTGGTGAAGTGTGAACGGCGCAAATTGCGAGTTGACTGCGCCTGATGCAGCTGATACTCCATTACTGTTGGCTGCTGCTCACACAACCGCTCCAACATATGTAACGAGGAATTCCACCTGGTGGGTACGTCACATATGATGCGATGTTCATGAAGGTGAAATCTGCGTTGCAGAGCTGCAATCAGCGATCTGGCCATGCTGGAACGTCGCAAGTGAGCGCACTCTAGGCGGACCTTGTGCAGCAGTGCATCAAGATCCGGATAGTCCCTCAAAAAACTCTGCACGACCAAGTTGAGCACATATGACAGACATGGTATGTGAGTGAGGTTGCCAAGGCCCAGAGCTGACACCAGATTTCGGCCATTGTCACACACTACCAAGCCTGCCTGTAGATTCTCTTCCAAAAACCACACGTCGCTCTCCTGCTTTATGGCATTACAGAGCTCCTGCGCTGTGTGGCTAAGATTCCCCATGGAAATTAATTTCAGGACGGCCTGTTGACATTTGGACACGGCTGTGCTCATATCGGTCGCAACAGGTAAACGTTCACGGGTCCATGTGGAGGTAGACCGTGACGGCTCCTGCAGCGATGATTCTGAGGAACTGGAGTAGGAGGAGGAATCAATGTGTACAGACTTGATTCCTGCAATCCTTGGAGTTGGCAGAACACGTACAGCGCCACTCGCAAGATCAGTACCCGGCTGCACAACATTGACCCAATGGGCAGTGAGGGAAAGGTATTGTCCCTGGCCATGGGTGTTAGAACCCTCTTGTTAGGTTTTGTTTCAGTTTGCTGGTCACATGACCTTTTTTCCCTATTTAGTCTGGCTCCGCCCTTCTGGCTTTGCTTGACTTCATTGTATTATCTACTGTTAAGCTAGCCGGGTGCTTAGGTGCCTTAATCTGTCAGTTTTGCTTGATGTTAGGATCACAAAGTATTTATTTTTCTGTTTAATTATCCATGCTACAATTTATGTTAGGAGGTGTCCACCTTTTCTCCCAGTCCCTAGATCTTGTAGGGATTACTCCCTCGCAACTATAGGTCTTCGTTCACACTAGATGAGGACTTTAGCGGGTCTGGTCGCAGGATCAGGTTCCCCGTTACATCGTAGGGATTCAGCTTAGTTGTATTGTAGGGACAGAATTCCCTTCTTTCCTTACTGGTTGTAGCAGATCATAACAATGGGTACTGGTCCACGCATCGGTGGTCAGGTGGACCTTGCTACTGAGGGCTTTTAGTAGCGCATGTTTAATTTTTCCCTCAACATGCTTTTGCAGACCAGGGACGGCTTGCCTGCTGAAATGAAATCGGCTTGGCACATTGTATTGTGGGACTGACAATGATATTCAGTTACGGAAACTGTCTGTCTCCACCAGCCTGAATCACAGCATTTCAAGGGACAGGAGTTTTGCAATGCCAGCATTCAGAGCCTGTGCTCGTGCATGGTTTGCGGAGTATGGCCGTCTTTTATCCCATGCCTGTGCTACCGATGGCTGTTTTGTGGCCTGGGAGTGTGAGGATGACAGGGAACTTGCTGCTGTGTGTGGAATAACAGTTTGTCTCTGGACAACAGTGGCCGAGGTTCTTCCATGGCGATCCTGTGAGGAAGCAGAACCAGCTGTGTGTGAGCTCGATGAAGAGGCTTCAACACAACCTGAAGATGTAGGTGCTGCTGTAGGTTGGCCTACATCTCCAGTGTGTCTTTGTAACTCAACTACGTGCTTTGTCCGCACATGTTTCCACATATTTGTGGTATTGAGGTGACTGACACTTTTAGCTATTTTTAATTTTTGATTACACAGCTTGCATTTCACATAGCAAATATCATGTGCAAGTGTGTGAAAAAAGGACCACGCAGTGCAAGTCCTGGGAGCGCACGTTTTGACTTTTGGAAGACAACTGCTCCGAACAGGTGCCAAACTGGAGGCTACAGGCAACCGAGTCTGCAGCCTAACTCTCCCTCCTGTTTGTACCGTTGGGGCAATGTCTTCCTCTATCTTCCTTCTATCACTAACCATTTCTCTAGGCCTCCCAGCTTTCAACCAAAGTACTGGTTCTCAGCCACAAAGCTATCCACAGTGCAGCACCCCTCCTACATCTCCTCCCTCATTTCTATCTATCGGCCTAACCGACTGCTGCGCTCTGCAAACGACTTTCGACTAACCTCTGCACTAATACGTACCTCCCACTCCCGACTCCAAGACTTCTCCTGCTCTACGCCAATCCTCTGGAATGCTGTACCCCAAGAAATTAGGACTATCCACAATTTGCATGGTTTCAGGCGCTCCCTCAAAACACATTTGTTCAGAGCGGCCTATCACATTCACTAATCAAAGTCATTCTATGTATTCTGTGTAACTGTGTGTGTGTCTCTAGCCCATTCACTATCTCCATCCCTCAGTCCCTTAAGATGGCTGGAACATCATTGTAAATGCACCATTGTATATAAACACCTATACTTTGTATCTCCCCCATCTCATTGTACATTGTAAGCTGTCACGAGCAGGGGCGACTTATTTAGCTTAAATTATTGTATTGTTAACGTTGTTACTTATGACTTGTGTTCTGAAACTGCTAAACTGTAAAGCGCTGCGGAATATGATGGCGCTATATAAATAAATATTATTATTATTCCTCTGAGCTGCTCCCACCACCTTCCTGTTCCTCATGCCATGTTGGGTCTTGGACCTCATCATCTCCACTACCCTCTTCCAACACCTGCTGTTGGGTGGTCTGGCCAGCACCATGCTCAACAGAAACTGGCACCTGGGTCCCCATCATCATCAGATGCGTTCTGCGGTGTGCTGACCATCGGCACTGTCTCACCCGCCTCTTCAGATTCAGAGAGACACAGCTGTTGCGCATCACTGCATACTCCCTCTTCACATTACAGAATGCTGCTTGGCTGGGCCCCTGTTTGCAAGCCAATAGATTCTGAGAACAGAAGCAGACACTCAGCTGGCTCCTGTACAGAACTCTCTGACTGCCGGGGCAATTTGCCAGGCGGTGAAGAGACAGATGGTTGCCCAACAGTGCTGTGGTCCTGAGAGGAGGTGGAAGCAATTGAAGTCGATGCATTGGCTGACATCCAAACAACAACGGCTTCAATTTGTTCTTCCCGCAGCAGGGGGTACTCCGAGCTCCTACAAAAGTGCGCATAAAGGAACGCTCACGGGGAAAACTGGTGGATGCTGTGTCACTGGGGGCCGCAGCAGCCACAGAATCCCCACGTCCTCTCCCTGAAGAAACTCCACGACCACGTGCCTTACTCCCTGCCTTCTTCATCTTGGTAGATTGATAAAGAAAGTCTGAAAAGTTATAAGGTCTAAGTGTGGTTATTCCGCAGAGACTGCAGTGAACACTGCACACAACTGTTCACTACCCAATGCGTCTCAGCAGGAAGGCAGTCTGTGCGTCAAAACAAAGGCACAAGCATACATCCATGTACCCTGTTTATAAAGCTATATAAAAAAAATTATGTAGTAGTGACGCACACTTTATTGAGGTACAGTATTACATCGCCATTCACCATCTGTGGCTATGCAGTCTCATCTATATATACCTTATCTATCTGTTGTCATGCTTCCAAGTCGACAGTCAGCCATAAATAGCAATTTTCACTATGCACTATGCACTTTTTAAAGGTTATGTTTGTTAATAAAAATGATTATTGCCACATATTATGAGTATTACATGATGGAAATTGTATAATTTTGTATAAAATATTTAGTGACATTATTCAGCAAATGGAACATTTTAGTAATATCACAGATAACTTGTAATGCTGATGATGTTTTGAAGTCAGACATTCATTGTCTATACAATAAAAATGGTGTACATACTGTTACTTATCCATCATTAATGGATTCAGATATGTACTTGTATGCTTTTATGTACAACCGTATAGCAGATTCCTTAACTAATTTATTTTGTGGTTTGCATTGCTGTTCAACATGTTAATGTATGTGTTTATGTTTGTCAATTCTTTATTTATCTAGATATTAGTTTAAATGAAATCATCATCTTATGGTAGTAAAGGTTATCTTTCTCTTGTTTGAAGTATAGACATTTAAAATTGACAGGTAACAAGGAAATTACTTGATCTAGTATTTAAACATCCTCCTTGACCCTGGGCTCCAACACCGCCAGTTGTTGCTCGGAAGTGCTGTTAGCACAGTCAACACTTGCTCCTGTGTTACTGGGGTTCAGTAACGTCAGCTGGTCCTCGGTTGTGCCATTGGCTCTTTTCCTTCTGCTGCCCCTCCGGGTTCCAGTACCGTCAGCTGGTTCTCCGCAGTGCCTTTGGCCTAGGTGCCTCCATCTCGGTATCCGAGTTCCAGCAACGTCTGCTGGTCCTTGGTAGTGCTTTGGAGCACAGGTACCTCGTTCCTGTTCAGCAACTAACCCTGTGTCCCAGTAACGTCAGCTGGTCCTCGGTTGTGCCATCTTTTCTGTGCCCTCGGTTCAGTACCGTCACTGGTTTTCCACAGTGCCTTTGGCCTAGTGCCTCATCTCGGAGTTCCAGAAGTTCCGTCAGCTACGGTTCTCACAGTGCCTTGGCCTAGTGCTCATTCGGACGGTCCAGACCTCTGGTCTTAAGCTAGACAGGTATCCTAGTAGGCAACATCAGCTGGTACAAGATTGTGCTACAAATACAAGATACGGAACAAGAGACACAAGAACAATAAGCAGAAGATCTAAAAGCAGAAGAACATGAAGTATAAGACCAAATGAAGAGCAAAATATATGCTCTAAATTTAAGCAGAAGAAGACTAAGCAGTGTATGGGGTGAGTCCGTTCTCCTCGTGGTGCCCTGGAAAATGCCTGCTGCTGCAGGCTAAACTGAACACGGACAAATATGTTGTAATTTAAATCTTTTGTGACAGCAAGAACGGAAGGATGAAAATTCATACTTTGACAGATTACAAGTACAGGATTCTCTGTCACAAATAAGAATATGATGAAGAAGATGAAGCAGAATATGAATAAGAATAATAGTTTAATAAGAAGAATATGAGTAATGTTAACAAAGATGAATAGCAGAAGTTAAGAAGAAGATAAAGAAGGTGAAGATGAAGAATAATTGATGAAAAAGATGATGCTGCAGAAGATTATGAAGGAGAAAGTGTGTGAAAAGTTAAAAAGGTGAAGATGAAGAGCATGGAAGTTGTGTAATATACATATTTGCCAAAATAGAAAAAACGTTAACAACATTGTCAATTTCTTCGTCAATCCGAACATCTTTAAAAAAAAAAATATTTATGCTATTCCATTTGATTGGGTTAAACATCTATGCCTTTAATGTCTCCTCAACCTTCCCCAATACATTCTACATTACTCTTTCTTGTTTTCCTTCATGTACAATTAACCAACAAGGCAAGAATGGGTTTTTTTTAATTTCGATATTTTGTTCCCATAGACTTACATGGGACTTCCGGTATCGGTATCGGGTATCGCCGATATTTTAATGGTATCGGCGATACCATTCCGATTCCGATACTTTTGGATATCGGAAAGTATCGCTCAACTCTACTGATAATATGTGCCAATCATTTATATTAACAAAAAAAACCTTTAAAAAGTGCATAGTGAAAACAGCTATTTATGCCTGACTGTGGACTTGCAAGCATGACAACGGATAGATAAGGTATATATAGATGAGACTGCATAGCCACAGATGGTGAATGGCGATGTAATACTGTACCTCAATAAAGTGTGCGTTACTACTACATCCTTTTTTTTATATAGCTTTATAAAAGGGTACGTGCATGTATGCTTGCGCCTTTGTTTGGACGCACAGACTGGCTTCCTGCTGTGACGCGTTGGGTATTGGAGCGTCTGTGCGTCTTATGACGCAGACTAACATTCACGGTGCGCATCGTTCATCATCGCAAGCGTACCGACAACACAAAGGCGTTGTCATGACTGCTTTACTCAGTAAACATGCACCTATGATGAAACATACACGCATGTGCCCTATTACATAACAAGCTACAAGAAAAATGCGTGTGAGGTGTGACACAGCTGTTTTGTTAAGGTACAGTATTATATCGACATTGTACAGGTGTCGCTATTTAGTCTGATAAATAGATATCATTCACCTATTCTATCAGTTGTCGTTCTTTCAGCACCACTTACAGGTATATATTTTGCTATTGTGACTATGCACTATTGACTTTACCAAGGTAATGCATGATTTTTGTTAGCGATTATCATGTTTACATGAAGGACCTTTATGATATGGGCTGTTAACTTTCTAATCAAATATGTATTTTTTAAAATGACACAAATATAAGTAATGTTGAAGAGGACTATTCCTACATGCATTGTTTGCACAATATTACAGGTGTACATCACGTCCCTTAATCAACATTGGATATTATATTTACTTGTATGCTTTTATTTCAAGGCAAGAACACTGAAGTATAACCTTCGCACTGCAGCAGTTGTCAAAGTTCAACCCACATTATGCACTTCCAACATTGCAGTATTTGAGTCATCATGATGTGAGTTGGATTTGTGTAAGCTATGGAGTGACAAGGTTGACCATCAGTATCCTATAGCATAAGTAGGCTTTTGTGTTTGCATTTGTTTTCGACATGTGCATATCTGTAATAATATGTCACAATTATTTTGTTACAGATTTGTGACAAAGACAAATCATTTTATGGTTTGAAAGTTGACGTTTCAAATGTTTACAGCTTAGAAATCATGGTGTAGCCTCATATCTATGTGTAGCACTAGACACTTTGAGATGTCATGTTTTTTTCACCATGATTAGGTAGCTAGCAGTAATTTTTGCCGGACACACAGCAGGGGAACAGCAGGCGTTACTGAACCCCACAAACACATCAGCGATTGTTTTCATCTGTGCATCTAACACTTCTGAGCAGCAACTGGCGCTGTTGAAGCCCAGGGTCAAGGAGGGTGTAGGCAGAGGCCTAGTATGAGACGTTTGAAGTTGAAGTTGTAGTTAGCAGCAGTAATTTTTGCCAGACACACAGCAGGGGAACAGCAGGCGTTACTGAACCCCACAAACACATCAGCGATTGTTTTCATCTGTGCATCTAACACTTCTGAGCAGCAACTGGCGCTGTTGAAGCCCAGGGTCAAGGAGGGTGTAGGCAGAGGCCTAGTATGAGACGTTTGAAGTTGAAGTTGTAGTTAGCAGCAGTAATTTTTGCCAGACACACAGCAGGGGAACAGCAGGCGTTACTGAACCCCACAAACACATCAGCGATTGTTTTCATCTGTGCATCTAACACTTCTGAGCAGCAACTGGCGCTGTTGAAGCCCAGGGTCAAGGAGGGTGTAGGCACAAACTATTGAGTTATTGCCTTGTTACGTGGCCATTGCAAATGTATGTACTTCAAACAAGAATAAATGAAGTTTTACTACGACAATAAAATGATGAATTTCAATTACAAGAATAGAAAAATATTTATACTTGACAGTCCTCTGTGGTTGATAACGTTTAATGGCTAACTGAAAATATGGTAACAAATTCAAAGCTTTCAGAAATACTCAGGTGTCTTCATCAGGCTAAGAGTAAAGCCAAAAATGAAGAATCACATATTTCTACACACAACAGGACACAGGAATAGCTAAGACAAGTGAGGGAGGGACAAGTGAGGGGAGACCGGCAACAAAAAGGAGAACAAGGATGAATTATCAGCGCCACAACAATCACAGATAAATTAATGAATTTACCTGTGGCAAAAGACTTTTGTATGCCCGGTCATAGCATCATGGATATGGAATTACTGGTATTAAAATATAACTTCAAATATGAGAAACGTACAAAGGTTTCAGAATATAAGCTCATCATGACCTTTGATACTGTTAGTGATGGAATGAATAGATCACATGGATTTATGTCATTCTATATCAATTAAGGAATCTGCGTCTATGCCCTTCCAGGGTCATGAAAACCCAAAAAAAGACGCCAATGAGAGGGCAATCAAACTTTCTATCCTTATCTAGGAACTGTTCCAATATTTATGTTCATCCCTGTGAGATAATGACAGTTCTGATACACGTCACTTACTTGTCTTACCTATTGCACTATTCCTGTGTCCTTTGTGTATAGAAATATGTGATGCTTAATTTTTTTATTTAGTCTTTGCCTGATGAATAGACGTGAGTAGCCTTGAAAGCTTGCAATTTGTTTCCATCTTTTCAGTTATCCATTAAAAGGTATCAACCACTGCTGACTCTGAAGTCTAAATATTTTTCTATCTACTGGCTAACACGGTACAAAGATACACATGTTTTCTAATTTCAAGAAGGAAAAATAAAGAAAATACAAATATAAACGCATATATGCACATGCCAAAAATAAATGGAACAACACAACACCCAAAAAATTGGTAACAAAATATAGTGTTGTAAATTGAAGAATAAAAGTCCTTTTTTTTTTTATGAATAATGCTTAAGGAACGCTATGTTAAACCATAACATAGTGAAGACAATGGATTTTGTAATAGTCACTCATCATCATCATCGCAAATTTTATGTGACAGTCACAGACATTTCAATTATTTAAGTTCATAAAATCGTAACTTTCTATAGCATGTATGACATGTCCAGCATGGACTCATCAATGTGATTGATGACACAATAATGTACGATAAAAAATAACCATTTAAAAAAACATTAGGCATTGTTTGTCACAATTTAAGTGTGTGCCTGCAAGTGTAGGTGAAACAAAGGCTACGGATAGCAAAGGTATATTCTATGTCTGTATCAGACAGTGGACAGCCTCTGATGGGTAATGCCGATGTTATACTGTACGTCAATAAAGTCTGCGGCTGAAATCATGCATTTTTTGCTTGTAGAGTGTTGAAGAGGGTAAAAGAATGTCTGGTTGCGCAAAGCTTTATCCGTCAACACTACCTTCCTACTGTCACGCGTAGGGTAGGGTAGCGTGTGGCAATTAGCTGACTATCAAATGTGAGGTTAGGCTGCGTTATTGCGCACTAGGGACGCAAAAAAAAATACAGCAGTAATAATTTAATGTGTAATACTCCACCTATGACAAACAAAAAAATGACGTTCCCTCTTTAACAATGTACAAGACTAACAAGCCTAATGGTTGACGCTGACTTAATTGAGATACAGTATTACATCAACATTGTCCATGAGTAACTATGCACTGTGATACCTATATAACCAGTATTAATTTATATCTCTTGTGGTTGTTTCAACAGCACTTGCAGGTATAACTACCTATTGTCAGTATGCATGATGCACTTTCTAGATGTAATAATTTATTATTGGACATTATTACCATGTTTACATGCTGGCCATTTCATATATGGTGTTTGAAGTTACAGTTGGCATCAGTATGTGTATTTTATAATGTCTGTCATAAATAAAACTCGTGATGATGATGATGAGGATTTAATGATTCGTACATCCATTGACTGCATTATCTTACAGGTACAGATAAAGTTCCTTAAAAAGCATTAATTCATAAATCTGAAATGTACTTTTATGCATTAATTTCAAAATGTGAAGAGTAGACTATGTTTTATTTTTTGTTACCATTTCTAATAGACATGTGCAGATATGCGCTGTGATGACAAATTATTATTTGTCCATATTTGTCATAAAAATTTATCATTCTAGGCCTGCAAAACTTCACAATTTCATGTTTTCAGCATAACAAGCAGGGTGACGGCTCTTCCCTATTTGGAGCATGTTGGTCATGTGTTTTTCTGTCCATGTGTCGGGAACAGGAGACTTCTTGCCGTTCACACAGCAGGGGAACAGCTGGCGTTACTGAACCCCACTAACAGTAGAGCTTGTGTTTTGTTCTGTGGACACGACACTTCTGAGCAGCAACTGGCAGTGTTGGAGCCCAGGGAGTAGAGTTCAGGTGGTAGAAAGATGAACATAACAGGAGACATGGATAACGTTGCGAACCAGTTATTTAATCTGAAAACGGACAGACAAATTCTGGCGAGATCCATGCCTTGTTCATTTTCAGAAAAGTAAGCCGGTCTACATTATCGGAGGATAGTCGCATGCGACGGTCTGTTAGTACACCACCTGCAGCACTAAAGACGCGCTCCGATAATACACTGGCAGCAGGGCAAGCCAGCACCTCCAATGCATACTGGCTAAGCTCTGGCCATGTATCCAGCTTAGAGACCCAAAACTTGAATGGGGAAGAGCCATCTGGGAGTACACTGAGAGGCAAAGCCAAGTAGTCTGTCACCATCTGACGGATACGTTGCCTCCCGCTGACTGGAGCCCTCTCGGATGGTGTAGACATTTGTGGCGCTGCCACAAAACTTTGCCACATTTTTAACATACTGGTCTTTCCCTGTGCAGAGGCACTGCGTGTGCTCCCTCTTGTTGCAGAGCTCTCTACACTGCCTCGACGCACAGAGCTGCTTTGTAAAGCAGTAGCAGCAGCAGTGCTCTCGGCAGTAAGGTAGAACATTAGGGATTGCACCAGTGTGTCTTGGTACTCCCGCATTTTACGCTCCCGGTTCAACGGTGTGATGAGGCTTTTGACGTTGTCCCGGTAGCGAGGGTCTAGGAGGGTGTACACCCAATAATCAGACGTCGTGAGAATGTGGGCGATGCGGCGGTCGTTTCTTAGGCACTGCAGCATGAAATCAACCATGTGCTGCAGACTCCCAACTGGCAAAGAAACGCTGTCCTCTGCAAGAGGCGTTATCTCTGCCTGCTCTGCATCACCCCACCCTCGCTCTACATACTGACTAGAGCGTTGTGTACCTCCCTCTGGAGCGATGTCTTCCTCCTCCATTGACTCCTCCTCCTCACCCTCCTCACAAAGTGAGCCCTGACCAGCCCTTTGTGAGGAACCACGTTGCGCTGACTTTCCAGAAGGTGATGGAATTTGTGACTCCTCATCCTCCACCTCTTCCAAAACCTCATCCCTTATTGCTTGCAGTGTTTTTTGAAGCAGGCAGATAAGGGGGACAGTCAGGCTGACTAGTGCATCATCTGCACTCGCCATCCGCGTTGACTCATCAAACGCACGCAAAACGTGGCACATGTCCTTCATAGTGGCCCACTCATTAATGGTGAAGTGTGGACGGCGCAAATTGCGTGTTGATTGCGCCTGATGCAGCTGATACTCCATAACTGCTGGCTGCTGCTCACACAACCGCTCCAACATATGTAACGTTGAATTCCACCTGGTGGATACGTCACATATGATGCGATGTTCAGGAAGGCGCAATCTGCGTTGCAGAGCTGCAATGCGCGATCTGGCCATGCTGGAACGTCGCAAGTGAGCGCACTCTAGGCGGACCTTGTGCAGCAGTGCATCAAGATCCGGATAGTCCCTCAAAAAACTCTGCACGACCAAGTTGAGCACATGTGCCAGACATGGTATGTGAGTGAGTTTGCCAAGGCCCAGAGCTGCCACCAGATTTCGGCCATTGTCACACACTACCAAGCCTGGCTGGAGATTCGCTGGCAAAAACCACACGTCGCTCTCCTGCTTGATGGCATTCCAGACCTCCTGCGCTGTGTGGCTTCGATTCCCCATGGGAATTAATTTCAGAACGGCCTGTTGCGTTTGGCCACGGCTGTGCTCATATCGGTCGCATCAGGTAAGCGTCCACGGGTCCATGTGGAGGTAGACCGTGACGGCTCCTGCAGCGATGATTCTGAGGAACTGGAGTAGGAGGAGGAGTCAATGTGGACAGACTTTATTCGGCAATCCTTGGAGTTGGCAGAACACGTACAGCGCCACTCGCAAGATGTGTACCCGGCTCCACAACATTCACCCAATGGGCAGTGAGTGAAAGGTATCGTCCCTGGCCATGGGTACTGGTCCACGCATCGGTGGTCAGGTGGACCTTGCTACTGACGGCGTTTAGTAGCGCATGTTTAATTTTTGCCTCAACATGCTTTTGCAGACCAGGGACGGCTTGCCTGCTGAAATAAAATCGGCTGGGCACATTGTATTGTGGGACTGCCAATGCCATTAATTCACGGAAACTGTCAGTCTCCACCAGCCTGAATGACAGCATTTCAAGGGACAGGAGTTTTGCAATGCCAGCATTCAGAGCCTGTGCTCGTGGATGGTTTGCCGAGTATGGCCGTCTTTTATCCCATGCCTGTGCTACCGATGGCTGTTTTGTGGCCTGGGTGTGTGAGGATGACAGGGAACTTGCAGCTGTGGGTGGAATAACACTGTGTCTCTGGACAACAGTGACAGAGGTTCTTCCATGGCGATCCTGTGAGGAAGCCGAACCAGCTGTGTGTGAACTGGAGGAAGAGGCTCCAACACGAGATGAAGATGTAGGTGCTGCTGTAGGTTGGCCTACATCTCCAGTGTGTCTTTGTAACTCAACAAAGTGCTTTGACCGCACATGTTTCCACATATTTGTTGTATTAAGGTTACTGACACTTTTACCTCTTTTAATTTTTTGATTACACAGCTTGCATTTGACATAGCAAATATCATCTGCAACTGTATCAAAAAGGACCACGCAGAGCAAGTCCTGGGAGCGCCCGGTTTGGCTGTTGGAAGAGAACTGCTCCGAACGGGTGCCAAACTGGAGGCTACAGGCAAGCGAGTCTGCAGCCTACCTCTCCCTACTGTTTGGACCGTTGGGGCAATCTCTTCCTCAGAGCTGCTCCCACCACCTTCCTGTTCCTCACGCCATGTTGGGTCTTGGACCTCATCATCTCCACCACTACCCTCTTCCAACACCTGCTGTTGTTGGGTGGTCTGGCCAGCACCATGCTCAACAGAAACTGGCAACTGAGTCTCATCATCATCAGATGCGTTCTGCGGTGTGCTGACCATCGGCACTGGCTCACCGCCTCTTCAGATTCAGAGAGACACAGCTGTTGCGCATCACTGCATACTGCCTCTTCTTCACATTCCAGAATGCTGCTTGGCTGGGCCCCTGTTTGCAAGCCAACAGATTCTGAGAACAGAAGCAGAGACTCAGCTGGCTCCTGTACAGAGCTCTCTGACTGCCTGGGCAATTTGGCAGGCGGTGAAGAGACTGATGGTTGTTCAACAGTGCTGTGGTCCTGAGAGGAGGTGGAAGCTATTGAAGTCGATGCATTGGCTGCCATCCAACCAACAACGGCTTCAATTTGTTCTTCACGCAGCAGGGGGGTACGCTGAGCTCCTACAAAAGTGCGCATAAAGGAACGCTCACGGGGAAAACTGGTGGATGCTGTGTCACTGGGTGCGGCAGCAGCCACAGAATCCCCACGTCCTCTCACTGCTGCAAATCCACGGCCTCGACCACGACCACGTGCCTTACTCACTGACTTCTTCATCTTGGTAGATTGATAAAGAAAGTCAGAAAAGTTATAAGGCCTAAGTGTGGTTATTCCTCACAGACTACAGTGAACCCTGCAGACAACTGTTCAGTATCTGTGAAAGGCCCCTTTGTGTACTTCTATAGTGTTTGCAACCAATGTATTGTATACGGATGGAAGCGCGTCACACTAATAGATTAGATTTTTTTCCACTAAAATGGAGCAGCACCAATTAGAGAAAAATGTGAAGGATGAGGCAGTGACACACGTTCAGCAGACTACAACCCGGCAGTGGTTGAAGAACAAACTGGAGCGTAATCTGCACTCACAAAATGAAAAGCTCACAGACTACAGTGAACACTGAAACACAACTGTTCAGTAGCTGTTAAAGGCCCCTTTGTCTACTTCTATAGTGTTTGCAACCAATGTATTGTATACGGATGGAAGCGCGTCACACTAATAGATTAGATTTTTTTCCACTAAAATGGAGCAGCACCAATTAGAGAAAAATGTGAAGGATGAGGCAGTGACACACGCTCAGCAGACTACAACCGGCAGTGGTTGAAGAACAAACTGGAGCGTAATCTGCACTCACAAAATGAAAAGCTCACAGACTACAGTGAACACTGAAACACAACTGTTCAGTAGCTGTTAAAGGCCCCTTTGTCTACTTCTATAGTGTTTGCAACCAATGTATTGTATACGGATGGAAGCGCGTCACACTAATAGATTAGATTTTTTTCCACTAAAATGGAGCAGCACCAATTAGAGAAAAATGTGAAGGATGAGGCAGTGACACACGCTCAGCAGACTACAACCGGCAGTGGTTGAAGAACAAACTGGAGCGTAATCTGCACTCAAAAAATGAAAAGCTCACAGACTACAGTGAACACTGAAACACAACTGTTCAGTAGCTGTTAAAGGCCCCTTTGTCTACTTCTATAGTGTTTGCAACCAATGTATTGTATACGGATGGAAGCGCGTCACACTAATAGATTAGATTTTTTTCCACTAAAATGGAGCAGCACCAATTAGAGAAAAATGTGAAGGATGAGGCAGTGACACACGCTCAGCAGACTACAACCGGCAGTGGTTGAAGAACAAACTGGAGCGTAATCTGCACTCAAAAAATGAAAAGCTCACAGACTACAGTGAACACTGAAACACAACTGTTCAGTAGCTGTTAAAGGCCCCTTTGTCTACTTCTATAGTGTTTGCAACCAATGTATTGTATACGGATGGAAGCGCGTCACACTAATAGATTAGATTTTTTTCCACTAAAATGGAGCAGCACCAATTAGAGAAAAATGTGAAGGATGAGGCAGTGACACACGCTCAGCAGACTACAACCGGCAGTGGTTGAAGAACAAACTGGAGCGTAATCTGCACTCAAAAAATGAAAAGCTCACAGACTACAGTGAACACTGAAACACAACTGTTCAGTAGCTGTTAAAGGCCCTTTGTCTACTTCTATAGTGTTTGCAACCAATGTATTGTATACGGATGGAAGCGCGTCACACTAATAGATTAGATTTTTTTCCACTAAAATGGAGCAGCACCAATTAGAGAAAAATGTGAAGGATGAGGCAGTGACACACGCTCAGCAGACTACAACCGGCAGTGGTTGAAGAACTAACTGGAGCGTAATCTGCACTCACAAAATTAAAAGCTCACAGACTACAGTAAACCCTGCAGACAACTGTTCAGTAGCTGTGAAAGGCTCCTTTCTGTACTTCTATAGTGTTTGCAACCAATGTATTGTATACGGATGGAAGCACGTCACACTAATAGATTTGATTTTTTTCTAATATAATGGAGCTGCACCAATTCCACAAAATAAAATAAAAAAAAAAAAGAGTCAGTGACACGTGCAGATGCCTACAAACAGCGGTGGATGCAGAGCAAACTGCAGCGTCACCTGCACTGTCACCACACACCTTGCACAGAGCTGTTAAAACAACACTGGCAAAATGAAGCTTTACACAGTGGTTGGTAAACTAGCCTGCCTCAAGCACAGTAGTACACAAAATCGCAATATCTAACTGTCCCTCAGAGTGAGCAGAGTAGCGTTCTGTCCCTAACTGAGTTCACAGCACAGTGACGCTAAAATGGCTGCGGCGCCTTTTATAGTGCATTCTGACATCATTTCAGCAGCCAATCACAGCCATGCCATTAGTTAAGATGACCGCAGCATTACAGGATGTGCCCACACTTCATAAGATTCATCATTGGCTGACTAACATCACATTGCCTCTCAAAGAATTATGGGAACTTCCGATTCCGGTATACGATATTGAAAAAGTATCGGAATTAAGTATCGGAATTCCGATAACGCGAATATCGGCCGATACCCGATACTTGCGGTATCGGAATGCTCAACACTACTCAAGAGTGATTATCATACTGTGAAGAGCACAGATAAAGGCATAATGAGGAACATTTCTGCCAGACTAAGTTATCAGATTTAGACAGCAGCTGCTAAAATACCATTACAGTAGAAAACAGGTATTTGAAATTGCTGGTGCCTCTGGAGCCCTGAAAACCTCAGGGTGTAGGATCCTCAAGAGGCTTACAGTTGTGCATTAATCTACTATTCGGCCACCCCTAAACAGTGCTCACAAGCAGAAACGGTTGCAGTGGACCCAGACATACATGAAGACAATTTTTAAAACAGCCTTGATTACTGATTAGTGCATTGCAACTCTGCATAGTCCAGATGAATGGAGTAGTGGATAGTCTGTGGATGGCCACCATGTCCCAACAAGACTGCGACATCAGCAAGGTGATGGCAGAGTCATGTTTTAACCGGAATAATGGGGATAGAGTTGGTAGGCCCCTTTATGGGTCCATGAAAATTACTCAGCAAAGTATATTGAGTTTCTGACTGGCCACTATCTTTCATGCTGCCAGAAGAAAAGTCTTGCCACCCGTAGCAAAATCATCTTCATGCATGACATGAGTCATTGGTTACCATAGACAAAAAAGGAGAAAAACTCAAGGTGTGGCCACCATCCTCCCTTGACCTCAACCCTATTGAGAACTTTTGGAGTATCATTAAGCAAAAGACTTATGAGGGTGAGAGGCAGTTTACTTCAAAAAGCAGCTCAGGGAGACTGTTCTGACATCCTGCAAAAGAAATTCAAGCAGAAACTATCCAGAAAATACAAGTTTAATGGATGCAAAAATTATGAAGCTGATAACACTGAAGGGGTCCTATGTTAACATGTAACTTGCCTGTTAAGAAGTTTTTGATTGAAGAAGCTTTTGATTTCTGCAAATATAACCTCTTAATGCTGCAAATTCAAAAAATGACCATTATCAGGTCTTTACAACCTATAAAATGTTTGGAAACTGTTGTGCATATAAATTTGGAACAGTCCGTTTTTAGATTTTTAGTTTTGGAAAAATTTTTTATCATTGGGAGGTTTGTCCAATAAAATTTCAATTATCTTCTAGCCATTGTTGATTTGAACATTATGCTGACTCATTTGAATCTCCCATTTAGGAAAAATAGCATTTGCATGATAATGTGGAACATGGTGTATATTCGTACCTGAGCCAATTGTTGTTCACAAAGTACAAAGCACTTTGCAGATTAGTCAGTACTCAGTGTAAGCACATAACAGTTAATTCATTGTACATTTTCTAACAGTGCCCTAAGGGAAGTCTAGAACACTGTATTCCTCATGCACAGTAAGGCCTCATCCTCATCTAGATGTGTTGCATGGACGTATTTTATCTGTTTTTCTCACAGATACAACATAGTAACATAGTTAGCAAGGCTGAAAAAAGACATTTGTCCATCCAGTTCAGCCTATATTCTGTCAGAATAAATCCCGAGATCTGCATCCTTCTAAAGAACCTAATAACTGTAAGATACAATATTGTTACGCTCCAGGAAGACATCCAGGCCTCTCTTGAACCCCTCTACTGAGTTCGCCATCACCACCTCCTCAGGCAAGGAATTCCAGATTCTCGCTGCCCTAACAGTAAAGAATCCTTTTCTGAGTTGGTGGAAAAATCTTCTCTCCTCCAGAAGCAGAGAATGCCCTTTGTGACCGACACCTTCCTTGGTATACACAGATCCTCGGAGAGATATTTGTATTGTCCCCTTTTTATACTTATATATGGTTATTAGATTGCCCCTCAGTCGTCTTTTTTCTAAAATAATCCTAATTTTGCTAATCTCTCTGGGTATTGTAGTTCTCCCATCCCCTTTATTAATTTTGTTCCCCTCCTTTGTACTCGCTCTAGTTCCATTACATACTTCCTAGGCACCGGTTGTTAGGGGCCTGCGGAACGCACCTAATAGATATTAAGGAGAGGCGCGTTCGCAGCCCGGGGTCCACCGTGCAGGCAGAGCCTGCTGCTAGTAAGATGGCGTAAATAGGCAGTATGAGCGAACTCTGTTATCCCGCAGAGTCGCAGATGTAAACGCCGTAGCACTATATGGCGATATAAGCGGACTCTGTTAATTCACAGAGCCACTGAAACAAAGACTGTGTCCTGTTGGACTCACAGGGAACACAGATGACTGCTAAGTGGATTGCAGTCTGTGGTCAAGCAATCAGAACCCAAGCAATAATCTCCTCACCGGAGTAGCCAGTATTCTAATGGCGTTTTCAGTCGAGCCCTGAACACGTGCATACAATCTCCTCATGGGAGGTGCCAGTATTCTAGGGGCTTATTTCAGCCAGACCTAACCACATGCATACATGACCACACTGGCGCAAGCACGTAACAGATTTGATACTAGTGCACGGCCGAGCGGTAAGGACAGACTTTTATAACAGCCACGAGAAAAAGACCTTCCAGAAAGAACCAATGGGAAGCTGCTTCAAAACATCAACAGCCACAGGACCTTCCAGAAGGGCCAATAGGAGTGGCAGCTGTATCTGAGCATGTGACCCCTGATCTCCAATGGGAGATCTTGCCCTGGGCATGCTCAGATGAACCAACAAAGGACTTAGTCCCAAAACTGCCTGCTCCAACACTGGTTGCAGCAGCAAGTCTCTGCACAGTACTGGGCCGGGCAAGACGCTGGGACCGACGTCTCTGCTGAGCAGGAACCACTGCGGCCGGAGACGGATGGGGGACCGCAGCAGGAACAGCTCGAGATTCCCCCTGTGCAGGAGTGGGAACTCGAACCCTAACACCGGTGCCCAAAACTGTACACAGTACTCCATGTGCAGTCTAACCAGGGATTTGTACAGAGGCAGTATAATGCTCTCATCATGTGTATCCAGACCTCTTTTAATGCACCCCATAATTCTGTTTGCTTTGGCAGCCGCTGCCTGGCACTGGCTGCTCCGGGTAAGTTTATCATTAACTAGGATCCCCAAGTCCTTCTCCATGTCAGATTTACCCAGTGGTTTCCCATTCAGTGTGTACAGTCATGGCCAAAAGTTTTGAGAATGACACAAATATTATATTTTCACATGATCTGTTGCCCTCTGGTTTTTATGTGTGTTTGACAGATGTTTTCATCACAGACAGAAATATAATAATTGCAAACATATGAGTAACAAAAGCGTATATTGACAGTTAGAATGAGTTAATGCAGCAAGTCAATATTTGCAGTGTTGACCCTTCTTCTTCAGGACCTCTGCAATTCTCCCTTGCGTGCTCTCAATCAACTTCTGGACCAAATCCTGACTGATAGCAGTCCATTCTTGCACAATCAATGCTTTAATTTTGTCAGAATTTTTAGGTTTTTGTTTGTCCACCTGTCTCTTGATGATTGACCACAAGTTCTCAATGGGATTAAGATCTGGGGAGTTTCCAGGCCATGGACCCAAAATCTCTATGTTTTGGTCCCTGAGCCATTTAGTTATCACCTTTGCTTTATGGCAAGGTGCTCCATCATGCTGGAAAAGGCATTGTTGATCGCCAAACTGCTCTTGGAGGGTTGGGAGAAGTTGCTCTTGGAGGACATTCTGGTACCATTCTTTATTCATGACTGTGTTTTTAGGCAAGACTGTGAGAGAGCCGATTCCCTTGGCTGAGAAGCAACCCCACACATGAATGGTTTCAGGATGCTTAACAG
>JARQOD010000005.1:349481688-349523216 GCA_033576555.1 Oophaga sylvatica | reverse complement strand
CCCCCTGAAGCTCGTAGCTGCGGCAGCGGAGGCACGGGGAGAGGTGAGTATTGCGCCGGCTGCTGCCGGGGCCCAGAGCAAGCGGGGGGGCCGAGTGGCGGCGCTGACACCACTAACGGGCGCCAGGGTGCCCGATGGCGAGTGGGCCCCCCGCCTGCTCAGGGCCCGGCACTTGCCCGGGTGTGCCGGGTCTGACGCCAGCCCTGGTCGTGAAGATGCTGAGCTGTACTGTCAGAAATTTTGAAAATGGGCAGTCCTAACCAAATGGAATGATGATCGTCTGACAGCTCTTTTTCGTTTGCGTGAGCGCAAAGGAATGCGTGGGATAGTGTTGCCTTGTGAGCCAGCTCCTGAGCCCATGCAGTGTGATGAAGTGACTTCTGGGGCTCAGCGTCATGAGTTTCGTAAGCGCAATGGGTTATGTTTCTACTGTGGTGACGCTTCCCATGCTATTTCTGTCTGCCCTAAGCGGGGAAGACGTTTTGCGCGCTCAGTTGTCTTGGGTAGTGTTCAGACTAAATTTCTGTTGACTGTTACCCTGATTTGCTCCCTGTCCACATTTTCAGCTCAGGCTTTTGTGGATTCAGGAGCAGCTATTAACCTGATGGATTTTGACTTTGCCAAACGTTGTGGGTTTCCCATGATACCCCTGCGGAATTCTATTCCCCTACTGGGCATTGATTCTACCCCTTTGGCGGAGAATAAACCCCAGTTTTCTACTCAGGTGATAATGGGGGTTGAACCAGATCATCAGGAGAGTTGCAAATTTCTGGTGTTGCATAATCTGCATGACATTATTGTGCTGGGTTTCCCTTGGTTACAGACTCATAATCCTGTTTTGGATTGGAAATCTGTGTCTGTGACCAGTTGGGGCTGCCAATGTGTTAATACTGACACTCCTGTTTTTTCTGCCTCTCCCCAGTCTCAGGATGTCCCTGACTTTTTGACTGATTTTTCTGATGTGTTTAGTGAAAGCAAGTCTGCATCCTTACCTCCTCACAGGAGCTATTATTGCGCTATTGAGTTAGTGCCAGGTGGTAAATTTCCTAAAGGTCGCCTTTTTAATTTATCTGTACCTGAACACGATGCTATGTGATCTTATATCAAGGAGTCTTTGGAGAAGGGTCATATCAGACCATCCTCTTCACCCTTGGGAGCCGTTTTTTCTTTGTGGCCAAAAAGGATGGTTCATTGAGTCCGTGTATTGATTATCGCCTCCTGGATAAGATCACTGTTAAATATCAATATCCGTTACCCTTGATTTCTGACCTATTTTCCAGAGTGAAACGTGCTAGTTGGTTTACCAAGCTTGACCTCAGGGGTGCGTATAACATTATTCGTATTAAGCATAGGGATGAATGGAAGACGGCGTTTAATACCCCAGAGGTGCATTTTGAGTACCTAGTGATGCCTTTTGGGCTTACTAATGCCCCTTCCGTCTTCCAATCCTTCATGAATGACATTTTCAGAGATTTTGTGTATAAATTTCTGATTGTTTATTTGGATGATATCTTGATGTTTTCCAATGGCTGGGACTCTCATGTGAAACATGTTCGGACTGTGTTCCAGATTTTGAGAGAGAATGCACTGTATGTGAAGGGATCAAAGTGTCTTTTTGGCATACAGAAGGTCTCATTTCTGGGATTCATTTTGTCTCCGTCTGTTATTGAAATGGACCCGGTCAAGGTTCAGGCCATCTGTGATTGGGTTCAACCTACTTCATTGAAGGCTCTTCAGAGATTTTTGGGTTTTGCCAATTTTTATCGTAAATTTATTGGTAATTTCTCCGGTATTGTTAAACCATTGACTGATTTGACCAAGAAGGGTTCCGATGTGGTGAATTGGCCTCCTGAGGCAGTTTGTGCGTTTCAGGAACTTTAGCAGAGATTCATTTCTGCTCCTGTTCTACGGCAGCCTGATGTTTCTCTGCCGTTTCAGGTGGAGGTTGATGCCTCTGAGATTGGGGCAGGTGCCGTTTTGTCCCATAGGGATCCAGAGACCTCTAAGAGTAACCCTTGTGCCTTTTTCTCTCGAAAATTTTCTCCAATTGAACGTCATTATGACGTGGGTAATCGGGAGTTATTGGCCATGAAGTGGGCCTTTGAAAAGTGAAGACATTGGCTGGAAGGAGCCAAACATCAGGTGGTGGTCCTCACGGACCATAAGAGCCTGGTTTATCTCGAATCAGCCAAGCGACTTAATCCTAGACAGGCCAGGTGGGCCTTGTTTTTCACACGTTTTAATTTTGTGGTTTCTTTTCTTCCGGGCACTAAGAATGTTAAGGAGTTAAGGAATGTCGAGGAGTTTCTTTGCGGATTCTCCTGAGTTATCTGATCCTGCTGTTATTTTGAAAGAGGGTGTAGTTCTTTCTGCCATCTCACCCAATTTGAGACTGGCTCTGGAGGAGTGTCAGGAGGATAAACCTGAGCGCTGCCCTGTGGGAAATTGTTTGTCCCAGACAGTGGAAGAAGAGTGTGATGTCTGAGATTCATTGTTCCGCGTTGGCTGGTCATCCCGGGATTTTTGGTACCAGAGACTTGGTGAGTCGGTCCTTTTGGTGGCCTACTTTGTCTCGTGACGTCAGGGAGTTTGTGCAGTCCTGTGGGACTTGCTTTCATTCCAAGCCTTGCTCTCGTTCTAGTGGTTTGTTAATGCCATTACCTGTACCCAAGAGGCCATGGACCCATATTTCTATGGATTTTATTTCCGACCTCCCTGTCTCTCAGAGAATGACCGTTATGTGGGTAATCTGTGATAGGTTTTCCAAGATAATACATCTTGTGCCATTAGCTAAGTTGCCTTCCTCCTCCGAATTGGTGCCTTTGTTCTTTCAGCACGTGGTTCGGTTACATGGCATTCCGGAGAACATTGTGTCTGACAGAGGAGTCCAGTTTGTTTCCAGATTTTGGAGGACATTTTGTTCTAAACTTGTTGTTCAGTTGTCTTTCTCCTCTGCATTTCACCCTCAGACCAATGGACAAACCGAGAGAACAAATCAGACCTTGGAGACTTATTTGAGATGTTTTGTGTCTGCTGATCAAGATGACTGGGTCTCTTTTTTGCCTTTGGCCGAGTTTGCTCTTAATAATAGAGCTAGCTCTGCCACCTTGATGTCTCCATTTTTCTGCAATTCCGGGTTTCACCCTCGATTTTCTTCAGGACAGGCGGAGGCTTCTGTCTGTCCGGGGGTTGACTCTATTGTGCAGCGTATGCAGCAGATTTGGGACCAGGTGGTGGAGAGGTTGTCTCTCTCTCAGGAGAAGGCCCAGCGGTTTGCCAACCGGCATAGGACTGATGGTCCTCGTTTTAAAGTGGGGGACTTGGTTTGGTTGTCCTCAAGGAATATTCCTGTGAAGGTTGCATCTCCAAAATTTAAGCCAAGGTTCGTTGGACTTTATAAGATTAAAGAAATTATTAATCCGGTTTCCTTCCGTTTGCTTCTTCAAGGGACATTTAAGATCCATAACGTGTTCCACAAGTCCTTATTGAAGAGGTTTGTCGAGCCAGTGGTTCCTATGACTGCGCCTCCCGACCCTGTTTTGGTTGAGGGCAATTTGGAGTATGTGGTTGAGAAAATATTGGATTCTCGTTTTGCTAGACGGAAACTCCAGTATTTGGTTAAGTGGAGAGGTTATGGTCAGGAGGACAATTCTTGGGTGTTTGCTCCTGACAACCATGCTGGGAAACTTATCCGTGCCTATCATCAATCTCATCCTGATCGGCCTGGTTGCGCAGGTGGGTGTTCGGTGAACCCTCCTCAAGGGGGGTTACTGTTCTGAATATGCTGGAGGCGACTTCTGAGCTGGGGCTCCCTCCGGTGGTTGCTGAGGGTAATGAACTAATTACTGAATGGCCTTCAGCTGGCTCTGAATGGTATGATATAAGTGACCTGAGTTCCCATCAGTCTTGCCGGTAATAAATTTTTCCTCCTGGTCTTGCTTGGAGCACAGCTTGCTTTCCTGCTCTCTTTCAGATAAGTGTTTTGTTGTTTTTTTTCCTCTGATGGATTTTCACTGATGATTTGCTGCTTGCAGTGGACTACAGCCTGGTCCCTTTTGGGGTCTGGCACTGCAATTGTGCTCATTTTGTGTTTACACTTTTGCTTTGTTCCTTTGTCACTTTTTATTTGCTGAGTTGTTGTGAGTTACACCAGAGTTTTGATTTAGGTGATAGAGATCGTGTGATCTCAGGTTTTTTGTTAATCAGAAGTGTTGGCATTTTTGTCAGGGTTTTTTTGGGTTGCAGTCAGAATTCTGTCCTATACTTTTCTATCTAGACAGATTGGGCCCCAGCGTTTGCTCTTTCTATTTTCTGTCTGTGTCCGTGTTTCTTCTTGTCTAACCGCCATTACATGTTTGGGGGCTTCCTATTTCTTTGGGGATTCTGCTCCGGGGCAGATAGCTTTCATCTTTCTGCCTTTAGGTGTAGTTATATCTCTTGCTGTGACGAGGCATCTAGGATCACCGTAGGTACGCTCCACGGATTCTTCTAGTGTGGCGGTTAGTTTAGTGTACTGCAGTCCAATAGTTTCCAGCCTCTCTGGTGTATTACTACTTTGGCTTTTCTCCTCAGCTACCGAAACATAACATTTCAACTTCCTAAATAAAGGTATAATTTTTAGACAGCTTGGAACTGTTGGAACTGTTTATTTATTTTCCGAATAGCAAACCTGTTGCAGATCTGAAAAAAGAATATTTTTTCACACCTATTTGATAAGTCATTGCTTCTTCAGTTGTTTTTGCTTCATAATGGAAAGTTTACCCACATCTTAATTATATGTCATTGTTTTTTAATTTTGCAAATACAAAACTTCAGGCAAATCCCAAAATAGGGGTAATTTTTGACATTTTCAAAGTTCTGCTTGCGTTAAAAAACTCGAAAGAAGTTAAACACAGTCCTATTTAAGACTTTATAGTGCAGTTAATTTGTGCAATATCAGTTTGCTGTGTACAGAATTTTGTAGAAATTTTTGTCAAACTTAGTAAATTTGAAAGATTCAATTTTCTCTATAATCAATAATTAATAACTTGTAATTAAACATGTACTTTCACCATTTATATTTATGACGTATATAAATATACAGTGGGTACGGAAAGTATTTAGACCCCTTTACATTTTTCACTCTTTGTTTCATTGCAGTCATTTGGTAAATTCAAAAAAGTTCATTTTTCTTTTCATTAATGTACATTCTGCACCCATCTTGACTGAAAAAAACAGAATGTAGAAATTTTTGCAAATTTATTAAAAAAGAAAAACTGAAATATCGCATGGTCATAAGTATTCAGACCCTTTGCTCAGTATTGAGTAGAAGCACCCTTTTGAGCTAGTACAGCCACAAATCTTGGGAATGATGCAACAAGTTTTTTTACACCTGGATTTGGGGATCTTCTGCTATTCTTCCTTGCAGATCCTCTCCAGTTCTGTCAGGTTGGATGGTGAACATTGCTGGACAGCCATTTACAGGTCTCTCCAGAGATGCTCAATTGGGTTTAGGTCAGGGCTCTGGCTGGGCCAGTCAAGAATGATCACAGAGTTGATCTGAAGCCACTCCTTTGTTATTTTAGCTCTGTGCTTAGGGTCATTGTCTTGTTGGAAGGTGAACCTTCGGCCAAGTCTGAGGTCCAGAGCACTCTGGAAGAGGTTTTCATCCAGGATATCTCTGTACTTGGTCGCATTCATATTTATTTCAATTGTAACCAGTCATCTTGTCCCTGCAGCTGAAAAACACCCCAATAGTATGATGCTGCCACAACCATATTTCACTGTTGGGATTGTATTGGGCAGGTGATGAGCAGTGCCCGGTTTTCTCTACACATACTGCTTAGAATTATAACCAGAAAGTTCTACCTTGGTCTCATCAGACCAGAAAATCATATTTCCCATAGTCTGGGAGTCCATCATGTGTTTTTTAGGAGGGCTTTCATATGTGTTGCATTGAGAAGAGGCTTCCGTTGGGCCACTCTGCCATAAAGGCCCTACTGGTGGAGGGTTGCAGTAATAGTTGACTTTGTGGAACTTTCTCCCATCTCCCTACTGCATCTGTGAAGCTCAGCCACAGTGATCTTGGGGTTCTTCTTTACCTCTCTCACCAAGGCTCTTCTCCCATGATTGCTCAGTTTGGCTGGACAGCCAGGTGTAGGAAGACTTGCAGTGGTCCCAAACTTCTTCCATTTAAGGATTATGGAGACCACTGTGCTCTTAGGAACCTTAAGTACTGCAGAAATTCTTTTGTAACCTTGGCCAGATCTGTACCTTGCCACAATTCTGTCTCTGAGCTCCTTGGCCAGTTCCTTTGACCTTATGATTCACATTCGGTCTGACATGCACTGTGAGCTGTGAGGTCTTATATAAGCAGATGTGTGCCTTTACAAATCAAGTCCTATCAGTTTAACTAAACACAGTTGGCCTCCAATGAAGTAGAACCATCTCAAGAGGATCACAAGGAAATGGACGACATGTTACTTAAATATGAGTGTCTGAGAAAAGAGTCTAAATACTTAAGACCATGTGATATTTCAGATTTTCTTTCTTAACAAATTTGCAAAAATTTCTACATTTCTGTTTTTTTTAGTTAAGATGGGGTGCAGAGTGTACGTTAATGAGAAAAAAATGAACTTTTTTGAATTTACCAAATGGCTGCAATGAAACAGAGTGAAAAATTTAAAGGGGTCTGAATACTTTCTGTACTCACTGTATATATATATATATATATGTATATATATATATACATATATATATATTATATGTATATATATATATATATACATATATATATATATATATATAAAGAGTTTAAGACTTTAAGACAGTAATTATGAAAACAGATTATCCTTTATTCCCATTTGTTTATGTCATTTATGTTGATTTTAAGGAATAGAGGAGCATGAAAGCCAATCTTTGGTATGTCAGAAAATTAACGTTTCCAGGCTACTTTACCAAGGAAAATGCTGCTTCAAGTAGTTAAAAAAATTCCTTGAAATTCAATATTCATCATTTTATCAACATATTTCAGAGGCAAATATTTACATCTTAGTAACGTAGTTAATATTTATTGGTTATATTGTACAAGTGCTTGAATTTACTTTCATTTTTGAAGAATGCAATTCATTTCAGTAGAACTTAATTAGTGCACATATATAAATCTCCATACAGAGCTGCAATGTAATTAAAGATTTTTCTTCAAGAAGAAACTTATGAGTCAATTATGTTGTTTTTATTTCCATGAAACAATTGAAACCTTCAACAAGATCACTTTTTCTACTCAAATTAATCTTTGTCTATAAAATGAAAATATTGATGGATTGTTTTATAAGGATACTTAAAACTATGAAAAAATGAATCTAAAGATTTATTTTATATCGTACTGTAGTGAAGGGAAAAATGGAAAATATATCATAGTAAAACATGATTGCTAGAGTTTAACCCCTTAACGACCGCCAATACGCCTTTTAACGGCGTCATTAAGGGTACTTAAACCACAGCGCCGTTAATTAACGGCGTTGTGGAAAAAGTGAATAGCGCCCCCAGCGGCGCATTTTCTCCGGGTTCTCGGCTACTGGGGGTAGCCGAGACCCCAGAGAACATGAATCGGGTCGGTTTTTACCGACACCGATGTTGCGATCGCCGTTATTAACCCTATAACGGCAACCGCAACAACAAAAAAAAAAGTTGTGCCATTTAATTTCTCTGTCCTCTGATGTCATCGGACATCAGAGGACAGAGAAAGAGGGTCCCAGGAACCCCATGTGGCCCCCGATCCCCTGCATGTGGCCCCAGGGCCCTCCGGTGTCCCCGGTGCCGGCGCGATGAAGAAAATGGCGGGCGCATGCTCAGTGCGCCCGCCGCTATGTGCCGCTATGTGCTGGGGGGATGGGCAAATATTCTCTGGGGTCTCGGCTACCGGGGGTAGCCGAGACCCCAGAGAACATGATCCGGGTCGGTATTCACCGATCCCGGTGTTGCGATCGCTGCTATGCAAGTATAGACGCGATCGCAAAAAAAAAAAAAAAATGATTTCTCTCCCCTCTGATGTGATCGCACATCAGAGGGGAGAAAATGAGGATCCCCATGTCCCCCTGAACCCCCTGTACCTGCCGGTGTCCTCTGGCAAGTCCCCCTAGCCTCCGATCCTCCCGGTCTTCTTCCTGGAAAAAACAAAAATGGTGGGCGCTTGCGCCCGCCGATCTGCTTGGCGGCAGATTCAAATTTTTTTTCATTCATTCTCCAGAAAGTGCATTTTGATCACTGTGATAAACTATCACAGTGATCAAAATAAAAAAAACAGTACATAACCCCCCATTTATCACCCCCTTAGTTAGGGACATATAATAAAAAATAGAAATTATATTTATTTTCATTTTTCTGTTAGGGTTAGGGTTATAATTAGGGTTAGGGTTATAATTAGGGTTAGGGTTAGCATTAGGGTTAGGGTTATAATTAGCGTTAGGGTTAAGCCTGGTTCATACTGCGTTATGGCAGTCCGTTAGACGGACTGCGTTACACCGCGGTATAACGCGGTGTAACGCAGTCCGTTAACGCTGCCATTCACCCCCATTTGAGGGCGCATCGCGACGCATGCCGTAAAGCGGCATGTGTTTGCGATGTGCCATCATTCAGTGACAGAGCCTCGGACGCGGGCTACAGCGTTTGGGCTCCGTCACCGCTAGCGCAGATGAATCATCTGCTGATTCCTCTGCGCTACCGGGTATAGCATAACGCGATCGCGTTATGCTATACCGTTACCAGCCGTCAACGCTATGTGTTGAACGGGCTGGTAAAACACAAAATGAACTAGCCTTAGGGTTAGGGTTATAATTAGGGTTAGAATTAGGGTTAGCGTTACAATTAGGGTTAGGGTTAAAATTAGGGTTAGGGTTACAATTAGAGTTAGGGTTACAATTAAGGTTAGGGTTACAATTAGGGTTGGAATTAGGGTTAGGATTTAGGTTAGGATTAGGGTTGGGATTAGGGTTAGGTGTGTTGAGATTAGGGTTGGAGCTAGAATTGAGGGATTTCCACTATTTAGGCACATCAGGGGGTCTCCAAACACGACGTGGCGTTCAAAAAGTCAAATGGCGCTCCCTCCCTTCCGAGCCCTGCCGTGCGCCCAAACAGTGGTTTACCCCAACATATGGGGTATCAGCATACTCAGGACAAATTGCACACCAATTTTGGGGTTCTAATTTCTCCTGTTACCCTTGGGAAAATAAAAAATAGCTGGCTAAAAAAATCATTTTTGAGAAAAAAAATGATTTTTTATTTTCACAGCTCTGCGTTTATAAATTTCTGTGAAACACTTGGGGGTTCAAAGTGCTCACCACACATCTAGATAAGTTCCTTAAGGGGTCTAGTTTCCAAAATGGGGTCACTTGTGGGGGGTTTCCACTGTTTAGACACATCAGGGGGTCTCCAAACACGACGTGGCTTTCAAAAAGTCAAATGGCGCTCCCTCCCTTCCGAGCCCTGCCGTGCGCCCAAACAGTGGTTTACCCCAACATATGGGGTATCAGCTACTCAGGACAAATTGCACACCAATTTTGGGGTTCTAATTTCTCCTTTACCCTTGGGAAAATAAAAAATAGCTGGCTAAAAATATCATTTTTGAGAAAAAAAATGATTTTTCATTTTCACGACTCTGCGTTTATAAATTTCTGTGAAGCACTTGGGGGTTCAAAGTGCTCACCACACATCTAGATAAACTCCTTTGGGGGTCTAGTTTCCAAAGTGGTGTCACTTGCAGGGGGTTTCTACTGTTTAGGTACATCAAGGGCTCTGCAAGCACAACATGACGCCCGCAGAACATTCCATCAAAGTCTGCATTACAAAATGGCGCTCCTTCCCTTCCAAGCACTCCCATGCGCCCAAACAGTGGTTTCACCTCACATATGGGGTATCAGCGTACACAGGAAAAATTGCACAACAACTTTTTGGGTCCAATTTCTCCTGTTACCCTTGGGAAAATAAAAAAAATAGCGGGCTAAAGAATCATTTTTGAGGAAAAAAATGATTTTTTATTTTCACGGCTCTAAGTTTATTAATTTCTGTGAAGCACTTGGGGGTTCAAAGTGCTCAAACCACACATCTAGATAAGTTCCTTAAGGTGTCTAGTTTCCAAAATGGTGTGATTGTGGGGGGTTTCGACTGTTTAGGCGTATCAGGGGCTCTCCAAACGCGACATGGCGTCCAATTTCAATTCCAGCCAATTTTGGTTTGAAAAAGTCAAAAAGGCGCTCCTTCCCTTCCAAGCCCTGCCGTGCGCCCAAACAGTGGTCCCACCCCACATATGGGGTATCAGCATACTCAGGACAAATTGGACAACAACTTTTGTGGTCTAATTTCTCCTGTTACCCTTGGGAAAATAAAAAATTGGGGACTAAACGATCAGGTTTGTGGAAAAAATATGACTTTTTATTTTCATGCCAGGAGTTATAAACTTCTGTGAAGCACTTGGGGGTTCAAAGTGCTCACCACACATCTATATAAGTTCCTTAGTGGGGTCTAGTTTCCAAAATGGGGTCACTTGTGGGGGGTTTCCACTGTTTAGACACATTAGGGCCTCTACAAACGCGACATGGCGTCCAGCCAATTCTGAGTTGAAAAAGTCAAAAGGCGCTCCTTCCCTTCCAAGCTCTGCCATGCACCCAAACAGTGGTTTACCCCCACATATGGGGTATCAGCGTACTCAGGACAAATTGCACAAAAACTTTTGGGGTCTTGTTACCCTTGGGAAAATAAAAATTGGGGTGAAAAGATTGTTTTTGTGGAAAAAATATGATTTTTTATTTTCACTGTTCTATGTTATAAACTTCTGTTAAGCACTTGGAGGTTCAAACTGCTCACCACACATCTAGATAAGTTCCTTAGGGGGTCTAGTTTCCAAAATGGGGTCACTTGTGATGGGTTTCCACTGTTTAGACACATCAGGGCCTCTACAAACGCGACATGGCGTCCAGCCAATTCTGCGTTGAAAAAGTCAAATGTCGCTCCTTCCCTTGCGACCTCTGCCGTGCGCCCAAAAAGTGGTTTACCCCCACATATGGGGTATCGGCTTATTCAGGAGAAATTGCACAAAAATTTTGTGGTTCATTTTTTCTTTTAACAGTTGTGAAAATAAAAAAAATAAGTTCCGAAGTAACGTTTTTGCAAAAAAAGTTAAATGTTAATTTTTTCCTTCCACATTGCTTCAGTTCATGTGAAGCACGTAAAGGGTTAATAAACTTCTTGAATGTGGTTTTGAGCACCTTGAGGGGTGCAGTTTTTAGAATGGTGTCACTTTTGGGTATTTTCTATCGTATAGACCCCTCAAAGTGACTTCAAATGTGATGTGGTCCCTAAAATAAAAATGGTGTTGTAAAAATGAGAAATCGCTGGTCAACTTTTAACCCTTATAACTTCGTAACAAAAAAAAATTTGGTCCCAAAATTGTGCTGATGTAAAGTAGACATGTGGGAAATGTTATTTATTAAGAAATTTGTGTGACATATCTCTCTGATTTAAGGGCATAAAAATTTAAAGTTTGAAAATTGTTACATTTTCAAAATTTTCGCCATATTTCCGTTTTTTTCATAAATTAAACACAAGTCATATCAAAGAAATTTTACTACTAACGTGAAGTACAATATGTCATGAAAAACAATCTCAGAATCAGTGGGATTCGTTAAAGCGTTCCAGAGTTATAACCTCATAAATTGACAGTGGTCAAAATTGTAAACATTGGCCCTGTCATTAAGCTGCAAAATGGCTCTGTCACTAAGGGGTTAAAGTGGACTCCTGATTTGGAAAATTAACTTTTAAATAATGTTTGCTAGAATAATTAATTTTAGAGCAGAGATCAGCTCTAAAATCATCAATGGATAACATGTAATACACAATTTCCTGTGATGGCTCTGAAAAGAAATTTAGCACATTTGGATTCTATGAAAATATACACATAATGCTACTTTCACACTTGCGTTTTTTTGCGATGCGTTTCGAGCGCACATCAAACGCATTAAAAAACGCGTGCAAACGCTTGTAAACGCTGTGATATTTAGTCTCATAAGCGTGCGCATTCCGACAAAAAACGCAGCGTTTGGAAGCGATTGTATGCGATTTCAAGCATTTTTGCATGCGTTTGGGTTTTTTCACCGCATGGGTTGTCTACGTGTCACATTTATATCATCTCTGTCTCTATCATCTCTGTCTCTCATCTCTGTCTCTATCAACTCTCTCATCTCTGTCTCTATCATCTCTGTCTCTATCATCTCTATCATCTGTCTCTATCATCTGTCTCTTTCATGTATCATATCTGTATCTATCATCTGTCTCTATCATCTCTGTCTCTATAATCTGTCTCTTCATCTATCATATCTGTCTCTGTCATCTGTCTCTATCATCTCTGTCTCTATCATCTGTCTCTATCATCTTTCTCTATCATCTGTCTCTATCATCTCTGTCTCTATCATCTGTCTCTATCACCTATCATATCTGTCTCTGTCATCTGTCTCTATCATCTCTGTCTCTATCATCTGTCTCTATCATCTATCATATCTGTCTCTATCATCTGTCTCTATCATCTATCATCTCTGTCTCTATCACCTTCTTTATATCTACACTCCTCACAAACATTGTTGCTTGTGTAGTGGGTGGTTTAAACAAGTGTGTAGACATTATTTACTCAAAAATCACGTGCGCGCAAAAGCACTGACGAGCGCACAGCCATGCGCACGCCAGCGCACCCATAGACTGTAATGTTATTTTTTTGCGCATAGCGTGCACATACATGCGCACGCGCTTTTTTAAAGTGGTTGGGCGAAAAAAAAATGCAACATGTAGTGTCTAGCGCGTATGGGCGCAAACCTGGAAAATGCACAGCGCACGACAAACGCAGATGAACGCGTGCAAGAGCTAGACCCTGCGCCCGCCATGTTAAAGATAGGGGAACATTGCGCATGCATCCGATAGCGCATGATGCGCTGCGCGATAAACTGAAAGTGTGAAAGTAACCTAACTACTGAAGTTCTAGCATCATATTACCCTTTGACCATCTTGTTATTGAGTGACCAGTTTAACGAAACAGGATTTTACAAATTAAGCAAATTTGTTAAGGCCACACTTTAAATATGTTGGTAAATTGAGACCAAAATTAAAATATTAGTCTGTTTTGATTGAAGTATCTCATGACAGTATGTCATCATAGGGAGTACCACTGTTATGACCCATTTGAATCTTTAGATGATCTTGGCAGTAATTGTTTTCCCTGCATTCTTACTGGAGCGAAAATGAAATGTTACACAATCCCAATAAGAAAATAATAATAAGCACTAATGCAGCATGATATCATCAAAGATGCAGATTTTTCAACTGTGTGCTGATAACAAGCTGGATGGTCTTTCTCCACTTGAGGCGGCAGGACACTGCATCCATGGCAGCATTTCTGGATTGTGATTGTACATGGCTTCTTGTTTGCATGATTTCTGTATGTACTGTATTCCTGAGCCAGTGATTTGCAAGACTGAATCATGCCTGATTTTTTTATGCAGTGTCACCTGAGGATCCATAGATAACAAGCGTCCAGTATTCGCCTTGTGACTTGTACACATGAATTTATCCAGAATCCCTGAATGTTTAGAGGATATTATGTTCTGCAGATGGTAGGATAATCAAAGCTTATGCATTTTACATTGAGAAACATGTTTTTTTTTTAAATTGTCCCACAATTTTTTATTCAGATATTCACAGATTGGTGGAACTTTGACAATCAATGCTTCTGAAAAACTCTACTTTTCAAACAAGCTCTTTTTATACAGTCATGTGATTTAGTTGAGTTTGACTTTCCTGCTTTTTTCATCTGCACCACTTACTGTCCCAGCTTTCTATTAACCCTGTCCTAATATTTTGAGATGTGTTGCTGCCATCACTTTCTGAGAGTTAGCTTTTTTACAGTGAGATGGAAAAAAATGTACATTTTAAATTCTATTATGCTTTCCAACTTCTGTTGTGAATAAAATATGTCTGTAAGAAATTTCCAAATCATTGCATTCTTGTTTCTCTCTCTCTCTCTCTTTCTATATATATATATATATATATATATATATATATATATATATATATATATAGAAAGAAAGAGAGAGAGAAATATATATTAGACTGTGTCCCAACTATTTTGGAATTGGGGTTGTACACTAAAGGGTCAACATAAGAACATAAGATGCCTAGAATTTCTTAAGCTACCTCAAAAACTAGAGTTGCACAGTAGGAGCTTTATTTTTAGCAATAATCTTTAGCCATGTTTCTTTGGAAGCAATAAAGCAGATAATGGCAGCGCAATAATAGTACAGGTACTGGCAAGCTACAAGCTGCTGTCCTTATACAGTATCATCTCAGGAGTCTTAGATATCTTGTGGGCATTTTTTATATTTAATAAATGGCAATAATACAGCATGTTATAAAATGTGCAGCAATGATGAAATGTACAAAGGAACACATCGATGTGAAATGGTTGAATCTTATTCCTCCACTGGTAAATATTAGTACTATTTGTAGATAAAGAATGTTATCTTTATATACAATTTAATGTTTTGTATACAATAATATCTTATATACAATTCAATACTACTACTACTACTTTTAGATATTAGAGTATATCACTCTTTTTATCGTTGCATATCTAGTATAGTTGAAAGGAGACATATGTCCTTTAGGGCTTGAGGTGACATCATGCTCTTCATCGGGGCTGTGGTGGACACCATACTGTGTGGAGGGTCATGGTAACCATTATAGTGTGGGTGGGGAGGAGTGTGAGCAGAGTTCATAATTTGAAGAAGGTAGCATGGGGGTAGTATGATCATATAGTGGCAAGAGGTGGCACATTATGGCTATGGAATGGGGTCACCATGACTGGGGGCACAGTATGGAGAGCAGTTTTCATTGCGTGGAGAGGGATTCTGGAGATATGGAGACTGCAAGGGGAAATAGTAAAGAGTGGAAAACAAAAGTATAGGACATAATTCCTAGTGGCAGATGGCATGTGAGTTATCATTCATAAGGACTGATAGCGTGTTGGTTATAGTTTATTAGAGTGGACTGTGTGACAGCTATAGCTGACAAGGGTAGACTGTGTGGTGATTATAGCTCTAAATAGTGGACAGTGCGCAGCCCATATGTCTTGAGAGGCTTATTCAGGTCAATTTATGGGCAGAATTTTTTCTGTAGAGTGCATTATAACTACGCTCTGACTTTTAAGGGTAATGTGCCGCAGAAGGCAAAAGAAGAGGAAAGTCTGCAGAGACAAGTTGTGGTTGTGAAAACTCAACATGTCATCTGGACCAGATGGAGACAAAAAGAATAAGATTAACTCCAATCAGGGAAACCGTCACTGTATGATTCCTGGATATAAATGTTTATTTGTAATTCAGACTGCATCTAAACAGCACTGTAAACAGTATAGAATGGTTCAAAGTTTGCTGATGGCCAGTAACAACAACTACCAATGTCAATAACATTGTTATGGTCTTACTGGGAGTTGTAGATTTATGCAAAACAAATGTATAAGGGGCTGACTTGACATTACAATTGATTGCTGTACCAAGCTTTATTCTTGTAGTTAAGTACTTATTGTTGTTTTGGTGTTGTATTTATGTACTGATAATGTTTGTATAACTATATTCAGCTCCAATAATTTATTGTTGTGATCAATACATTTCGAGAACCAAAATCAATACAGGAATATATCAGCAGAACCACATCAGTGCATGCATAATGCACAAGAACCAACATCAGTTTTGTCGCAAGCTGTATTTGATTTGTCCTATGATGGAAACAAACAGTAGTGGTCAGACTGTTACCTGACTAATCTAGTGGGATGTGCTGGAGGAAGATACATCAAGGTCCTGTTATTTTAAGCTTCCACCAATTCTTTTGATGGATATGGAGGGGATATAGTCTCAACTACCTAAGGCACATAAATACCTTACCCTTTTCTGAGAGGGGAAACAAGGACACTAAGGCTAATTTCCAACTGATAAGAGATGATTTTAGTGCCATAAACTGAGACAGTATCCTTGAAAATAAAAGTAAAGGAAGCAAATAGGAAACTTTTACAAACATCCTGAAAAGGTCCTGTGCACAATACATTAACTATGGAAATACTCTAGCTAGAAATAGGACATAACTACTATCACTGAATAAAGTACAACAGGGGTCAACGGAAATTACAAAAAGAAAGCATTCTGGAAATTAAAAAAGCTAGTGTCAAGACAATAAATAATTATAGCAAAAAAAAATTAAATTGTGTAAAAATAAGATCAAGGCACCAAAGGTTAAGACAGAGAGGCTTATTGCCGAAGAAAGAATTGGCCCCTTCAAAAATATCTGGTTGAAGAGGTGAAGAATAGTGAAAGGATCTACTAAAAGCCTTCACTGTTTACACAAGAAAATCCCATGACATATTACATTATCAGGGATACCATAAATTCTTCATTAAATGTCACTTGTTCCCAGCGGGAAGTACTGCCTCTAAAACTGTGGAATAGACAAATGACTTGACCCATAGAAAAATATTAGAGTTGAGAGTCCTCAGTGGTTGATACCTTTTAATGGCTAACTGAAAAGATGGTAACAAATTGCAAGCTTTCGAGACTACTGTAATGTATGTAGTACAGTTCATATAGCGTCTTGTGCTTGGGTGCGATGAAAATACATGAGACACAGGTTTGATATAGAAAGTCTTGTATTACTTCATACAAGTTGGCAAAAATAGTCACACAGTTTGCAGACACAGAAGCAGGAGACACAGCAGGCCAGAGTAATCTAAGCTCAGCAATCACTCTCCACAACAGGTTCAGGATCTTCTTCTCTGTACCGTAAGTCCATGCAAACGTGGGTCTTTCAAAGAGCAGGGTTCAGAGTCCACAAGCGCTTCAGAGTTCCTCAGTAGGAATAGCTGGAGTACAAGGTCCAAGGCTTTAGGAGTCAGGTCACAGGTTCACTGCAGGCTAGATTCTGAAGCACTGATTGCTCAGCTGTGGCTGCTTAAGAAGCAAAAGGAGAGAATCAGGGCGGGAACATGCAAGCTGGAAACTCCATTTTGACTGAGGGCAAGATAGCTGCAGCAAGACAGAAAGTAAAATGGCTGACGAACAAACTGAGTTTCAGGAACATGTACACAGAACCTTACATTACTCCCCCCTTAGGGACAACCTCCGGATGACCTCAGGCCAGGCTTGTGTGGGTACCTCTGATGAAACTGACGGAGCAAGCGAGGAGCATTAACGTTATTGACTGGTTCCCATGAGTTTGTCCTCCACTGGGTAGCCCTGCCATTTAATCAGATATTGTAACTGATTTCTATACAACCTGGAATCTAAAATCCTTTCCACCACAAATTCTTCCTGACCATCGACTAGCACTGGGTCAGGGCAAGGAGAAGAACGTCCAGGAAACGTATTGGGTGTCACAGCCTTTAGTAGGGATACATGAAAGACAGGGTGAATTCTCATAGTTCTGGGCAGTTGAAGACGACAAGCAACGGCACTTATAATTTTACTGATTTTATAGGGTCCAATGTACTTATGTCCCAACTTAGACGATGGAATCCTTAACTTAAGATTTCTGGTTGACAGCCAGACCAAGTCTCCTACCTTGAAAGCTGGTGCAGGTTTACGAAATTTATATGCTGCTTTCTTGTACCTTTCCTGAGCCGATTCCAGATTCTCCTTTAGAAGATCCATATTCTTCTGTAAAGACGTGATTCTTTCAGCCACTGCTGGTAAAGGCGTTTCTATGGGAAATCGTGGTAAAATGTTAGGATGATAACCTAGATTAGAGTAAAAAGGAGACTGCTTAGTGGAGGCACTCTGAGAGTTGTTATACGAGAACTCAGCTAATGGAAGTAGATCCACCCAATCATCCTGTAGGTGGCAGATAAAGCAGCGGAGATACTGCTCCAGGGTTTGATTGGTTCGTTCGGTCTGTCCATTAGTCTGGGGATGAAAAGCAGAAGAAAGGTTTACTTTAATGTCCAATGCTGCACAGAAATTTTGCCAAAACCTAGAAGTGAATTGCACCCTCGATCCGAAATAACCTCATCCGGTACTCCATGTAAGCGAAACACATCTTTAATCATCAAATCTGATGTCTGTTTTGCAGTGGGTAAGCCGACACAAGGGATAAAATGAGCTGCCTTTGTTAGACGGTCAACCACCACTAGAATGGTGTTCTTCCCTTGAGAGGTTGGTAACTCCACAATGAAGTCCATAGAAATGGATCCCCACGGGCGGGACGGGGTGGGAAGAGGCTGTAACAGACCAGTTGGTGAGGAGCGAGGTGTTTTGCATCTTGCACAGACTTCACATGAAGTGACATAGTTTAAAACATCCTTCCTGCAAGTGGGCCACCAAAAGAAACGAGAGAGAAATTCCTGTGTCTTTAGAATTCCTCTATGCCCAGCTATCTTGGAATCGTGAATGAGTTGCAATACTCTCAATCTGACTGTTTCAGGAATATACAGGCGTTGTCCCTGAATCCACACACCATTCTTAAAGACAAGACTTACGTCCCTTGGGGGTTGTGCCAAAAAGGAATCCGCATGGTATGCTTCCTTGATGTCCTTAAGTAGGTCTTGATTATGAATTACTCCTAGGAATCTAGAGTCAGGAAGAATAGTCTTAGGAGGAGTAATTGGACGTGTCTCTGCTGAGTAAATCCTAGAGAGTGCATCAGCCTTTCCATTGCGCGATCCTGGTCTATAAGAAATGATAAAATTAAATTGGTTTAAGAAAAGATTCCAGCGAGCCTGGCGAGGAGTCAGGCACTTAGCCGACCTGATAAACTCAAGTTTACGATGATCTGTCAGGACTAGTGTTGAGCATTCCGATACCGCAAGTATCGGGTATCGGCCGATATTCGCGTTATCGGAATTCCGATACTTAATTCCGATACTTTTTCAATATCGTATACCGGAATCGGAATTCCATAATTCTTTGAGAGGCAATGTGATGTTAGTCAGCCAATGATGAATCTTATGAAGTGTGGGCACATCCTGTAATGCTGCGGTCATCTTAACTAATGGCATGGCTGTGATTGGCTGCTGAAATGATGTCAGAATGCACTATAAAAGGCGCCGCAGCCATTTTAGCGTCACTGTGCTGTGAACTCAGTTAGGGACAGAACGCTACTCTGCTCACTCTGAGGGACAGTTAGATATTGCGATTTTGTGTACTACTGTGCTTGAGGCAGGCTAGTTTACCAACAGGTCCTGCCCACATCCTTCTTCCTAGTGAGGATTCAACATCATCAGCCGGCGTTCCTGATCTGGCCACGGAGGCCAGAGATCACCGGCTTTCATCAACGGATGTAAGTTTCGTCTGCGGGCCATAGGAGGCTGAAGTCGGACTTTCTACTGCAAGTGACCCATCGGGGTTGTCAGCAGGCCAGAGGAGGCTGAAATTTGACTTTCTATTGCAAGTGACCCATCGGGGTTGTCAGTTAAAACCTGTGCAAACAGGACTATTTTCTCCAGTGCACCACTAATACTCATTCATCTGAGCTGTCACCGGCGGGACAGTGTCAATTTCTTCTGACCTTTCTGCATAAAAGGTTTTTTAGGATTTCTGCAGCGTTTTTCTGCTCCATCGTTAAAAGAGGACCTCTTTTACTTTTTCAGGGTTTGTCCATATTAATACCCATATGAATAAATACCTTATGCGTATTATGACTATTTAGTCCTTTGGTTTGGGGTTTACTACATAATAGACTACAGGCTTTTCTCATCACCTTTTTCTCACGGGTCTTAGTGCAATATTTATTTATTACTGTATTATTACATCTGCATCTCAAACTGTTCTACAGAGTGCGTCTGAATTTATGTATTGTTTTCCATTTGACACATGCATATTCCTATTTTTCTACAGATCCTTTTGTGTCTTGTAGTTTTTATGTGCGCAAACTATTTTTATTTTCAATTATAGAGGGCCATGTTATTGACTTTGCATTGACGTGTAAAAGATTTATGTTGTGCCACTGGCTATATGTATTCTAAAGGTGTACCCAGTCTCAACAGATCATTAGTCTGATTGTTCTTTGATTCTCCTAAATGTGAATTTGTCTGATTTGGTGTCAAACTTGACTTTGTCCCTATTTTTGTTTTGCCATGTGACCCAATGATTATACAAATCTATATAGGGTTTGGCATCATCAAAAGTAACAGAATATTAGCATGCATGCATATTTAGGATATAAAAGAGAAGTATCTTGTTGTGCCAGAGTGTTCCTAACTCCTGAATGGATATAAAACAATATGGTCTACGGATCAGGTAAAATCGAGGGTCCGCATGTCTATATTTTATACAATTTGAGTGGGCAAGGGTGGGATTTAGAGATTAGCCCATTCATGAAAGTTTTGGGAGCTGAGAACCTTCAGGAGTTGTTAACCATGCTTTGAGGTCGATTGAATGCCATGTCACTCAGGCAGCCAATCACTGCTGTCAAGCGCAATGGAAAGCAACACACGGTTGGTCCTGTGGCCAGCAGCACAGGAGGGGTAAGGGTAAAACATGAATATATTAGATTATGTTTTACTATTTGGAGCAAGTTTGAAGTTTTCTTTAAGGATTGGAAAACCACCTTCAGTTAGGAATCGGATCAATCAAACAGGGCACAATATGGAATAATGTGCGTTGTTATACACAGTAACTTACAAACGTGGTTCTCTCTGGCATCTATGTACATGGGCAAGTATTACTCTAATTTGGGTCTAATGTGTAGTTTATTGGGTGCAATATAGGCTCATTGTAGGACTGCAAACACACAATTTGGTTCTTTGCAGGTAGAATATGGTACTTTATGCAAAGTATATGGCTGTGTGCAGGCACAGATCGCACTGTCCTATGAAAACAAACTATGGGACTATTGTGGCATGGTATGGCGGTCTCTGGCCACTGTTTAGCATAATATAGTACTATATGGACATTGGACAACAACAACTTTTTAATGTGCTGGTATTGTTGTGGTTACAATTAAAGAAATATTCTCAATTTGTCTCTGGAGCAGGTCAGAGCTATGTTGCTCTTTACTTCTTTGTTTCTGATAGGATAGGCTGAGTTATAGTATTAGTAGAACTATAAAGTTCTGCTGTAACACATTCAGCTATTAGTGATTTATTTTATAATGTACACTGCTATCACTGTATTTACGGTACATATAGAGATAATGGCACTTGAACAAGCACATAGCTCAGGATAGTCAGAGCTGTGATTAGGAGAACTGCTCTTGGAGAAGCTAGTGCTATAGATTGGTGATTTTGCAAGTAGAGATGGGCGAACCCGAACAGTAAAGTTCGGCATCCAGACCGAACACCTATGACCTATGACCCGACATGAAATGACACTTGGTGTACATAGGGTTAACCATGTCTTTTCATGTCCTTTGCTATCTAATTTGCACAAACAATTAAATCAGACTATGTGTGCAAAATTTCACACCTGTAGGGGTTAATTAAAGGTGTAAATTCGTAGCAAAAAAGTCCGTTTTTTTTACAACGAATTTACACCTTTAATTAACCCCTACAGGTGTGAAATTTTGCACACATAGACTGATTTAATTGTTTGTGCAAATCAGATAGCAAACGACATGAAAAGACATGGTTAACCCTATGTACACCAAGTGTCATTTCATGTCGGGTGCTTCTGTCTTTTCACTGAAGCCGGCTTTACCGGGCAATTGAATCAGAGGATATTTTACTATGTAGAAGTGTATAAACTATACATATATGTATATATATATATGTCACAATGACATGTATATATATATATATGTATTCTATGTGTGTATATTTAGTGTTTACAAGGAAAGAATGGGGTTTTTTTAGTTGCGATATTTTGTTCCCATAGACTTACATGGGACTTCCGGTATCGGTATCGGGTATCGCCGATATTTTAGTGATATCGGCGATACCATTCCGATTCCGATACTTTAGGATATCGGAAAGTATCGCTCAACTCTAGTCAGGACGACTATTTGCTGTGCAGCTCCCTGAAGAAGGTGTCTCCATTCTTTGAAGGCGGCAATAATGGCCAACAACTCTCTATTGCCCACATCGTAGTTCCTCTCAGCCGAAGACAACTGCTGGGAAAAGAAGGCACAGGGATGCAAGACATTCTTCTCACCTGTTCTCTGAGAGAGTATAGCTCCAACGGCACAGTCTGAAGCATCCACCTCTATTATGAAGGCAAGCTCGGGGTTGGGATGTACTAGGATAGGTGCAGTGGTAAATTTATCTTTTAGACGGGAAAATGCTTCCTGGGCTTGGGGAGTCCAGGAGAACCTAGACTCTTTCCGGGTAAGTTGGGTGATAGGTGACACTACCTCAGAGAAATTTCTAATGAAACGTCTATAGAAGTTGGCAAACCCGATGAAGCGCTGTACCTCCTTCACATTTCTAGGACTTGGCCAATCCTTGATGGCTTGGGTTTTGCTTCCATCCATACTAATTCCTTGTGTAGACAGTACATACCCCAGAAATTGAATTTCGGTCCTATGGAATTCACACTTTTCAAGTTTGATGTAAAGATGATTTTGTCTTAGACTTTCCAAGACCATTCTCACATGTCCATGATGTTCCTCTGTGGAGTTAGAAAAAATTAGAATATCATCCAAATAAATTACCACGAATGTATCTAGAAGATCCCTGAAAATGTCATTCACCAAGTGTTGGAAAGTGGCTGGGGCGGTACTCAGACCAAAGGCATAACTAGATATTCAAAGTGTCCATAGCGTGACCTGAATGCAGTCTTCCATTCATCCCAGGTCTAATACGGACTAAGTTATAGGCCCACGAAGATCTAGTTTAGAGAAAATTTTGGCATGTCGCACTCTCTCCAATAACTCAGGGATTAAAGGCAATGGATAACGGTTTCTAATAGTAACCTTATTGAGTTCCCTATAGTCTACGCATGGTCTCAGAGATCCATCTTTCTTCTTTACAAAGAAGATGGGTGCACCTGCAGGAGATGAAGAGGGGCGTATGAAGCCCTTGGCTAGATTTTCGTCTATGTAATCCTTTAAAGCCTTTAGCTCGGGCCCCGCCAGGGGGTAGATCTTACCAAAAGGTATCTCTGCTCCAGGCAATAATTCAATTGGACAATCATATGGACGGTGAGGAGGAAGCTGGTCAGCGTTCTTCTTGTCACATAAATCCACATAGTCCTGGTATACAGCTGGTAGTTCAGGGACTGACATGGTTCCTTTAGGAACAGAGCAAGCTGAAACTTTTGGACTCATCTGTTTCTCTGGAAAGTGTAATTCCTTGGTCTCCCAGTTAATGGTAGGATTCTGAGCCTGCAGCCATGGTAGCCCTAGAATAATGGGAAAGTGGGGAGAAGAGATAAGCATAAAGGACAGTTTCTCTTGATGATCTTTACCCATAAGAACCCTCAAAGGCTCTGTTTCCTGATCCACTGGTCCAGAGGTCAGCAGGGAGCCATCCACAGTTTCCATCTGTACTGGAGTAGACTTCTTCACTGAACGTATCCCTGTTTCAGAGCAAAGGAGACATCCATAAAATTTCCACTTGCCCCTGAGTCGATCATAGCAGAGCTAGACACCAAGCTGAGTCAACCCAGAGTTTGATGGAAAGAAAGCAATGAGAATTGTTTTTCTTACAACTCAGCTGGGACACCGCTGAGGAAACTTGAAAAATGGCAGCGTTTACACAGTCAACGTCCTCAGAGGTAACGGAGTTTAAGTCCGAGAAATCAAGATCTGTTGCTGCAGATCTCTCTGGAGCCTGAGGCTCGGACATGACAGATCCCCTCTCGCAACACTCACAATGAATGAGTGCTGCAGTAGTCTTACGAGAACGGCTGGGGCAGTTTATAATGAAGTGCCCTGACTTACCACAATAGAAACATAGATTTTCCTTAAAACGATGTTCCTTGCGTGCATCACTAACCCGTCGTTGTAAAGAGTCTACCTGCATGGGTTCAGGTTCAGGTTCCGTGTAATCCTACTCAAAGGTTCCTTAGCTGGAGAGGAAGGTAGGAAAAGGTTAGTGCGATTGCTTTCGAACCATCTCTCTTGCCTGCGTTCAGTCAGACGAGTATCAATACGGATGCAGTAGTTAATAAAGTCACCTAACGCAGTGGGAGGGTCGGCACGAGCAAGTTCATCCTTAATCAGTGGAGATAACCCCTTTCGAAAAATAGATTTTTTGGCGGAACTGTCCCAGGTGGTATCAAGGGCCCATCTCCTGAAATCCAAGGCATATTCAGCTACCGAGTGCTTACCTTGGCGCAAAGCTAACATGGCTGCTTCAGCTGTTGCACCTCGATTGGGGTCATCAAACACCTGCCCCATGGCTGAAATAAAAGCATCAAGGTGATTCAAACAATCATCCTCAGTCTCAATCAGAGGGTTTGCCCACATCAAAGCCTTGTTGGTAAGCAACATAATTATAGTAAGCACCTTAGATCGTTCAGTGGGAAATTGTGAAGCATGTGCAGAAAAAAAAGATTGCATTGATTAATAAATCCCCTGAATTTCTCACGTTCACCGCCAAAACGAAAAGGGGGCAACTTGATAATCCCAGAACTCGGGGCTACGGCAGGAGCCTGGACTCGCTCTTCTAGAACCTCAATCCTGGCTCGCAAATCCTGGGCAGTCTGTCCAAACACTTGCAAATTGTGATTAGTGAGGTCCTGTAGGCTTGAAAAACGGGTCTTTATATTCTGCAAATCTGCAAGGATATTATCAGTCACTCCGCAAAGTTCCTTTATGCGGGCCTCCATTTTCCAGATCTTTTAAGACAGGAGTACTGGATAGGGTTGAGCATTCCGATACTGCAAATATCGGGTATCAGCCGATATTGGCTGTATCGGAATTCCGATTCCGAGTTCCGATATTTTCGTCTTATCGGATACCGGAATCGGGATTGTCACTGTCACTGTCAGTGTCCGTCGGTCGGGTCTGTCAGGAGTCAGCGGCACTTACCTGGCAGAAGATCTCCGGCGGTCACGGCCTGGACTGCTTCATGGCCGCCATCTTCTTTCCCCGGCGGTCACATGCAGTTTCTCGCGATAACTGCAGTGACTGCTGGGTAATCCCGGCCGTAAAGCAGTCAGTCCGATGACGTCACCGCCGGGGAAGCAGGTAATCAGCTGTGCTGCGTCGCGATGACAGGCTCTGCCTGTCATTGCGATGTAGCAGAGTTGGATCGTCGTGGGACTGTCGTTATGGACTGCGTCGGACAGGTGGTATACTGTTGTTTTTTTTTTTTTTATTTTTTTACAGGAGATCGATGGCGTCGCAGGAATGAGAGAGTAATAAAATTGATGAAAACTGTGTTGTCTCTTTTATTTCATTAAAAGACTTTTTTCTTGCTTTGTCTTTTTTTTAAACATTTAATAACTTTGGGATTAATAATGGATCGGTGTCTTATTGACGCCTCTCCATTATTAACCGGGCTTATTGTCACCGTGCAATCAACGGTGACATTAACCCCTTATTACCCCGCTTGCCACCGCTACAGGGCAAGTGGGAAGAGCCGGGTAAAGTGCCACAATTGGCACATCTTTTGATGCGCCAAATGTGGGGCTGCTGTAGCCTGGTATTAACAGGCTGTTGAGGGCCAAAATCCATGGGCCTTGACAGTCTTTTAATACGAGGCCGCAGCAGTCTGCATTTTACTTGGCTGGTTAACAAAAATAGGGGGGATCCCCACGCCGTTTTTTTTTTCGAGGGGATCCCTATTTTTGTTAACCAGCCAAGCTAAGCAGACTGCTGTGGCCTGGTATTATCAGGCTGGCAAGGTCCATGGATCTTGGCTCCTTAACAGCCTGAAAATCCAGGCCTCAGCGGTCTGCTTCATCTGGCTGGTTAACAAAAATAGGGGGGACCCCACGCCATTTTTTTTTCGAAGTGAACCCCTATTTTTGTTAATCAGTTCCCTCTGACGTCACTGATGGTGTCCCTGGCTGACCTGAAGTGAAAGTGGAAAGCAATCAATTAAGCTTTCCACTTAAGGGCCCGTCTCACATAGCGATATCGCTACCGAGATCGCTGCTGAGTCACTAGTTTTGTGACGCAGCAGCGAGCTCACCAGCGATATCGCTGTGTGTGACATTCAGCGACGATCAGCCCCCCTGCCGGGTATCGCTGATCGTCGCTGAAATGTCAGGACCTTTTTTTGATCGCTGGTTTCCCGCTGACAGGCACACATCGCTGCGTGTGACAGGCGGGAGACCAGCGATCCGCTGGTAACCAAGGTACACAGCGGGTTTCCAGGCGCGGGGCTGTGCCTAGAAACCCGCTGTGTACCTTGGATACCAGCGCCCTGATGCAGGGAGCTGGTATCCAAGGTACACAGCGGGTTTCCAAGCGCTGCGCGGTGCCTGGAAACCCGCTGTGTACCTTGGTTACCAGCGGATCGCTGGTCTCCCGCCTGTCACACGCAGCGATGCGTGCCTGTCAGAGGGAAACCAGCGATCAAAAAAAGGTCCTGACATTTCTGCGACGATCAGCGATACCCGGCAGGGGGGCTGATCATCGCTGAATGTCACACACAGCGATATCGCTGGTGACCTCGCTGCTGCGTCACAAAACTAGTGACTCAGCAGCGATCTCGGTAGCGATATCGCTATGTGAGACGGGCCCTTAAGCGATGTTACCCACAGTGTCGCTGTCCCAGATCGCTGCCTGAGCTGCCTGTTTGGCAGCTCAGCAGCGATCATGTAGCGATACACCAGCGATCCTGACAAGTGCATATCGTTGTCGGGATCGCTGGTGTATCGTTATGTGACACCCAGCCTTTACTCTCCTGTCAGGCAGGAGAGGAACTCATTCATTTGGGGTTTACTGTGAGGCTGCAGCATTAGCTGCGGTCCCTGCAGTAAACATTAACCCTTTCTGAAGGATTACACCGTGGGACCTGACTGTGCATGGGATAGGTAAGAATAATTTTGCTTTTTTATTTTATTTTTATTACAGGAAATGGTTTTTGCAGTAAAATAAAAGATGATCAAAAACATGTGTCTTTATTTCATTAAAATGATTTTTAATTAAAGTGTGTGTGTTTTATTTTTATTTCATGCAATAGGATTAATAATTGATAGTTGTCTAATTGACAGCTCTCAATTATTAACCTGGCTTAAGGTCACCTTTCAATAGCAAGGTGGCTTTAACCCCATATTAACCCATTCGCCACCGCTACAGGGCAATGGGAATAGACGGGCAAAGTGCCAGAAAGGGCGAATCTAATTATAGATTTGTCTTTCCTGGGGTGTCTGGGGGCAGATGTTAGTAGCCGGGGGGGGCAAAAATAATGGTCCCTCTCTGGGCTATTATTATCTGCCCCCACTCACTGGCTTTGTCTGTCTGGTTGCGAAAATAGGGCGGGAGCCCACGCATTTTTTTTCAGCAATTTTACACCTCATATATATATATACATGTCATTGAATTTGTGACACATATATATATATATATATTTATATTTGTAGTTCATACACTTCTACATAGTATAATAGCCGCTAATTCAATTGCCGGCTTTTGTGAAAATGCAGAACCCGACATGAAATGACACTTGGTGTACATAGGGTTAACCATGTCTTTTCATGTCCTTTGCTATCTAATTTGCACAAACAATTAAATCAGTCTATGTGTGCAAAATTTCACACCTGTAGGGGTTAATTAAAGGTGTAAATTCGTAGCAAAAAAGTCCGTTTTTTTACAACGAATTTACACCTTTAATTAACCCCTACAGGTGTGAAATTTTGCACACATAGTCTGATTTAATTGTTTGTGCAAATCAGATAGCAAAGGACATGAAAAGACATGGTTAACCCTATGTACACCAAGTGTCATTTCATGTCGGGTGCTTCTGTCTTTTCACTGAAGCCGGCTTTACCCGGCAATTAAATCAGAGGATATTTTACTATGTAGAAGTGTATAAACTATACATATATGTATATATATATATGTCACAATGACATGTATATATATATATGTATTCTATGTGTGTATATTTAGTGTTTACAAGGAAAGAATGGGGTTTTTTTAGTTGCGATATTTTGTTCCCATAGACTTACATGGGACTTCCGGTATCGGTATCGGGTATCGCCGATATTTTAGTGATATCGGCGATACCATTCCGATTCCGATACTTTAGGATATCGGAAAGTATCGCTCAACTCTAGTACTGGAAGAAGAGGAGAGGAGAAAAAAAAAACAATAGTGTTTACCTGTGGTAACACTGCAGAGAGAAAAAAAATTAAGGGAACTGCTCACCTGGAATGGTTGTGAGAAGTCACAACCACTATCATCACAGAAAGTTCACCCGGACATCTGATATCCACAGTTACAGCAGACAAAAAAGAGAAAAGAGAAAAAAAAAAAAAACAATAGTGTTTACCTGTGGTAATACTGCAGAAAAAAAAAACACTTAAGGGAATTGCTCACCTGGAATGGTTGTGAGAAGTCACAACCACTGTCATCACAGAAAGTACAACCGGACATCCGATATCCACAGTTACAGCAGACACAGCCTTTCCAGACCCAGCAGACACTAACGTTTTTGGCTTCAGAATCTTGTAATGTATGTAGTACAGTTCATATAGCGTCTTGTGCTTGGGTGCGATGAAAATACATGAGACACAGGTTTGATATAGAAAGTCTTGTATTACTTCATACAAGTTGGCAAAAATAGTCACACAGTTTGCAGACACAGAAGCAGGAGACACAGCAGGCCAGAGTAATCTAAGCTCAGCAATCACTCTCCACAACAGGTTCAGGATCTTCTTCTCTGTTACCGTAAGTCCATGCAAACGTGGGTCTTTCAAAGAGCAGGGTTCAGAGTCCACAAGTGCTTCAGAGTTCCTCAGTAGGTATAGCTGGAGTACAAGGTCCAAGGCTTTAGGAGTCAGGTCACAGGTTCACTGCAGGCTAGATTCTGAAGCACTGATTGCTCAGCTGTGGCTGCTTAAGAAGCAAAAGGAGAGAATCAGGGCGGGAACATGCAAGCTGGAAACTCCATTTTGACTGAGGGCAAGATAGCTGCAGCAAGACAGAAAGTAAAATGGCTGACGAACAAACTGAGTTTCAGGAACATGTACACAGAACCTTACAACTACTCAGGTCTCTTCATCAGGCTAAACTAATACAAAATCTGAAGAATCACATATTTATACACAAAGCAGCACAGAAAAAATGCAATAGGTAAGACAAGTGACGTGAAGCAGAATAGTGCTTCACGTCACTTGTCTTACCTATTGCATTTTTTCTGTGCTGCTTTGTGTATAAATATGTGATTCTTCAGATTTTGTATTAGTTTAGCCTGATGAAGAGACCTGAGTAGTCTCGAAAGCTTGCAATTTGTTACCATCTTTTCAGTTAGCCATTAAAAGGTATCAACCACTGAGGACTCTCAACTCTAAATATTTTTCTATCTACTGGCTAACACGGTACAAAGATATACATCTTTACTTGACCCATAGACTTAGAATGCAGCTTCTATGAGGTGGAAAATTCAAGACTGGATGAGGGTAATACTGTAATTACCCTCTACCTGGACTTTTCCAAGGCATATGATACAGTGCCACATAAAGGTAAGTATATAAAATGAGAGTATTCGGACTTGGGGATGTGTAAGAGGGTTAACAACTGGTTGTATTATAGAAAACAGAGTGGTTATTAATGGAACACGGTGATCACATCCTAGTTAAAAGTGAGGTACCACTTGGATCAGGATTGGGCCTTCTATTCAACATGTTTCAATATTTGCAGATAATGCTGAATTCCACAAGGTAATCAATATAGATGAGTGAACTTTTCAAGGTTCAATTCGGATTTGCGAATGTCCCGATGTTCATTGAACATATCCGAACCCCAAAATCAAACGCAAAGATAGTACCTTCAGGGGGGCTAAAAAGCTGACAAAACAGCTCAAAATAGGGGCAGACACCAGGAAACGTGGCATCAATTGAACAAGAGTGCAAATAGTATAATTGCGCCACATGGATGCATGGGACAGGGTCTGGGACAGGGCTTAGACCAGTATTTCTAGCTGAAATTTTCATAAGTAACAGGTGGATGAGTGACAGGTGTAGGCCTGGTGCTCCGAGAGCCCTGGAAAATTTAGGCAAAACACTTGAAGGAGACCCAATGTGGAGTCCAAACATTTCCAAAAATTAGGGACAGACACCCGGAAAAGTGGCATCGAATGACCCACAGTAGACATTTGATAATGGCACAGCAGCAGTCCACTATGAGCCATACATGAGGTATTAGGGTATGGGCCAGCATTTGGAGCTTTGAATTTAAGTTTATATTAAGACGAAGTGGGAGAGGGTGTAAACCTGCTGTGTTGGGAGCTCTGATGCCACATGCAACAGCTAAAACTGTTTTCTTGCTCATCCACACTCAGGGGGCAGAAATATCAGCTCAGTAGACCATTAATTTAAAGGGAATCTGTCACCCCAATTTTGCCATATCAACTAAAGATATGGCTGAATAGTGCGTCCCATAACAAAGCTATTGGTATTTACCTTATATCATGATACCCCCCTTTTCATATCAAAATACCTTAGTAAAGTTCGTATTTGGCGTTGTCAATCAGGGCGGTAAGGTCAGGAGGGCGGCGTTTTCTATGTCCTCCCCCCGCTCCTCGGCATCACATGCGTAGGGCCGTCTGTGAATCCCAATTGCGCATTTCAAATTCGGCCCCGCGCATGCGCAGTGTGCTTTGCCCAATAGTGGACAAAGCATAAAATCATTACAGTGCATGCGCTACTCTTTCCTTGCCCCGGAAATGACTGCTTGCCTAGGACGACTTCCGGGGCAAGGAAAGGGTAGCGAATGCGGATTTCCTGAAGATGTCCGTGTTTGACGTTTTCGTCCCCAATTTTTATTTTCCCAAGGGTAAGAGGAAAAATTGGACCACATAAGGTGTTATCCAACTTGTCCTGAGTATGCTGATACTCCATATGTGGGGGGGTACCACTGTTTGGGCGCACGGCAGGGCTCGAAAGGGAAGGAGCGCGGTTTGACTTTTCCAAACCAAAATTGGCTGGAATTGAGAACGGACGCCATGTCGCGTTTGGAGAGCCCTTGATGTGCCTAAACAGTGGAAACCCCCCCACATGTGACCCCACTTTGGAAACTAGACCCCCTAAGGAACTTATCTAGGTGTGTGGTGAGCACTTTGAACCCCCAAGTGTTTCACTAAAGTTTATAATGCCCTGGCGTGAAAAAAATAATATTTTTTTTTTCCAAAAAAGTGTTTTTTTAGTCCCCAATTTTTTATTTTCCCAAGGGTAACAGGAGAAATTGGACCCCAAAAGTTGTTGTCCAATTTGTCATGAGTACACTGATACCCCATATGTTGGGGGAACCATTGTTTGGGCGCACGGCAGGGCTCGGAAGGGAAGTAGTGACATTTTGGAATGCAGACTTTGATGGAATGGTCTGCGGGCGTCAGGTTCCATTAGCAGAGCCCCTGATGTGCCTAAACAGTGAAACCCCCCACAAATGACCCCATTTTGGAAACTAGACCCCCTAACAAACTTATCTAGGTGAGTGGTGAGCACTTTGAACCCCCAAGTGTTTCACTAAAGTTTATAATGCCCTGGCGTGAAAAAAAAATATATTTTTTTCCACAAAAGTGATCTTTCAGTCCCCAATTTTTAATTTTCCCAAGGGTAACAGAAGAAATTGGACCCCAAAAGTTGTTGTCCAATTTGTCCTGAGTACGCTGCACCCCATATGTGGAAAAAAACTGTTTAGGCACACGTCGAGGCTCGGAAGGGATGTAGTGACGTTTTGGAATGCAGACTTTGATGAAATGGTCTGCTGGCGTCATGTTCCGTTTGCAGAGCCCCTGATGTGCCTAAACAGTAAAAAAAAACCACAAGTGACATAATTTTGGAAACTAGACTCCCAAGGAACTTTTCTAAATGTGCCCCCCTTTTGGAACTAATCTGTTTCCTGTAAAGTAAATTAGTAGTGCATGGTGGTGTGGTACAATTTGAAGCAATCCTTCATAGACAGGCCAGGTTTTTCGAGGCAGGTGTCGCATTGAAAAATGGTGTCCTTGCGTATTCCCCTTTTGTAACACACTCGGCACCTTTTTTGCGATTTACCTTTTTTTCCAGTTTGCGGGACCTCCCCCGGGAAATGCTGACCTGATACAATACGCGCACCTTCAGTTCCGAAAGTTCTGGGGCCCGCTCCTTCCTGAGCGCCAAACATCAGGGCCTTGATCACTACCTCCTGGAACTGAAGGTACGTCGTATTGGTGTGGCGTGCACATCGTGACAAAAAGAAAGCGTTGAGCATTGCCATTTGTACGATGTGCACGGACAGCTTCTTGTATCACACCCTGGACTTTCTCAAAGCGCTGTACGGTTGGAGGAGTTGATCGGAGAGATCAACACCCCCATGCATTTGTTGTACCCCAGTACACAGTCCAGTTTGCAGACCTGTGTAGAGGTACCCCGTACAGTGCTGAGGGCGCTGCCATCACCGTGTATGGTGGTCAAGAGAAGGACATCCCTCTTGTCCTTGTACTTGACCACCAGCAGGTGGTCGCTACCTTGGGCTCAGCTCTCACCCTTTCTGAGCATCTGCCCAAGCAGCGTCTTCGGGAGGCCCCTCTGATTTTTGCGGACGGTACCGCAGGCTGCGTCACCTCGCGCAAAGAGGGATTTGTAGAGTGGGATGCTGGTATAAAAGTTATCGGTGTACAGGTAAATAGCCTTTATCCAGCAGTGGGTGAACCAAATCCCACACAATTTTCCCACTCACTCCCAGAACAGGAGGACACTCAGGGGGTTCAATCCTGGTGTCCTTTCCTTCGTAAACTCTAAACCGGTGAGTGTACCCTGAGGTACTCTCACACAGTTTGTAGAGTTTGATTCCGTACCTGGCCCTCTTGCTGGGCAGGTACTGATGGAATACGAGCCGTCCCTTAAAATGAACCAAGGACTAATCCACGCAGATGTCCATTTGAGGCACATATACTTCAGCATGCTTTTTGTTGAAGTGTTCGATGACCGGCCGAACTTTGAACAGACGGTCAAAGTTGGGGTCATCTCGTGGGGGACATTGTGCATTATAGTTATAATGCAGGAATTTGTGGATGGCCTCAAAACACGACCGGGCCATGACCATTCGGAACACTGGAGCGTTATATAAAATATCAACACTCCAATATTGCCGAAGTTGTGGCTTCTTCAGGATCCACGTGTGAAGGACCAGGCCTCAAAACTGCATCATTTCAACTGCGTCTGCAGGAGACCAATTAGAATATGATAAACGGGGGTTTTGTTGCCAAAAATTGACAAACTTACAAATTCGTTTGTTCCACCAAGTGGTTAATAAAATCCTCAGAGTAAAAGACTTTTAAAAAGTCTATTTCTGTGAGGCCAGTGGTGTCAAACCTGATTCCTGATTCTGCCACAAAATCAGGAATCAGTGGCTCGTAATTTTCGGGGGGTGAGGTCTACACAGGGTCCGCAGTGGGGTGCGCTGGTTCGGCTTCGTCTTCGTCTTCTGAAATGGCGGCCGCTGCCTCATCTTCTGTCCTTGGGCATCTGTGTGGCGGTTCCACAGGACCCGAGAAGGAAGATGAGGGGGAAGAGGAAGAGGATGAGGAATCAGAGAAATAAAGAAATGTGGGATCCTCTCCCTCGCTATCAGTGTCGGAGGCAAGGGAAGCGTATGCCTCCTCCAATGAATAGCGTTGTTGGGACGAACGGGATGGGTGGGACATTTTTTTGTGATTATGGTGCTTGGGTGTACTTTATTGATAACTGTGTATGTGTGTGGGGGGATAGTGCTTGGTGTAAACTATGCTAAAAAGAAAAATCTAAAAGAAAAAAAAACAAATGGGGAGAAAAAAATGCCTATGAAAAGAAAAGTGTAAAACAGCAGGCCCTAGCTCTGATAAGTGAACTGTGTCACTTATCAAAGTTCGGCGACTGCTGGATGTGCGCGCAGGAGTGGCGCAAGGAGGGGGTAAAAAAAATAAAAACACAGAAAACAGCCGGCGCGAGCTCTGATAAGTGAACTGTGTCACGTATCAAAATTCGGCGTCTGCTAGACGTGGTGCAAAGGGAGTGGCAAAAAAAAAATAGGAAAATGGCAGGCTCGAGCTCTGATAAGTGAACTGTGTCACTTATCAAACTTCGGCGGCTGCTAGATGTGGCGCAAAGGGAGTGGCACAAGGAGGGGTGAAAAAAAAAGGAAAAAAAAAGTTAAAGGGCGAGCGCGAGCTCTGATAAGTGAACTGTCACTTATCAAAATTTGACAGCTGCTAGATGTGGCACAAAGGGAGTAGCGCAAGGAGGGATGAAAAGAAAAAAAGGAAAACAGCCGGCACGAGATCTGATAAGTGAACTGCGTCATTTATCCAAATTCGGGGGCTGCTAAAAATGGAAACGGAGGCGGCACAAAGGCAGGTGAAAAAAAAGGAGAAGCAAAACAGCCGGCGTGAGCTCTGATAAGTGAACTGTGTCACTTATCAAAGTTCGGCGGCTGCTAGATGTGGCGCAAAGGGAGTGGCGCAAGGAGGGAGTGAAAAAAAAAAGGAAACCCGCCAGATGCGAGCTCTGATAAGTGAACTGCGTCATTTAACAAAGTTCGGCGGCTGCAGGGTGTGCGCACGGAGGTGGTGCAAAGGGGGCTGAGAGCACGAGTGTTGATAGGTGAACAGCATCACCAATCAACGCTCAATGGTTGGTAAATGTGCGCACGAGGCTGCACAAAGGGGTGGTGAAGGGGGTAAAAGAGGGGGAATGGGGAGGAAGAGAGATAGGGATCAACACTTACGGTTACAGTCTCTATTCTTTTTTCTATCTTCTTTTTTCTATCTTTTCTTCTTTTTTCTTTCTTCTTTCTTCTGTCTTCTGTCTTCTTTCTTCAGCACTACAAGGCCCAGCACAGGAGGAGAGATCTGTTGTATGACCGCTCTGCAGGAATCCTCAGCAAGTGTGAGGACCCCTGCAGAGCGGTCACTCACAGGTCAGAGCCTGGTGAGACAGGTCACAGAGCGCTCAATTCGCTGCTGTGACCTGTGATTGGTGGGATCCATCATAACTTAATCCCACCCATCAGAGCTCTCCTGGTTACCCTGGCAACCTACCTAGGATCGGAGCTCACAGCCAGGGCAGCAGCCAGGTCACCTGCAGGGCACAGCACGGTCACACAGCGGTCAGACCGCTGCTGTGCCCTGTGATTTGAGCTATCGACGATGACATCGATTGCGCCAATCAGCTCCTGCAGGTCCTGCTGGGCCTGTCCTGAGCCTCTTTCTGCAGAATCAGTGCTATTACAGCACTGATCCAGCAAGGATCGGTGCTATTAGAGCACCAATCCCACAAGTCAGCAGCAAGGCACAGCGCTGCTGCGAAGTGGCTGTGCCCTGCGATTGACGCGATCGACGATGACATCGATCTCGCCAATCCGCTCCTGCAGGCCCTGCTAGGCCTGTCCTAGGTTCCGGCCTAGGATCGGTGCTATTACGGCACCGATCCAGCAGGAACCGGCAGGGTACAGCGCAGTAATACCGCATCTGTGCCCTGCGATTGGCACGATAGATATGATCGGCGATCTCGCCAATCCGGTGGGGGTCTGGATTATCCTAGGCCCCGGCCTAGGATCGAGTACATCGGTACTCGATCCTAGCCTGGGATCTCACTGTTTCAGCCAATCTGATTGGCTGAAACAGTGAAAAAGCCTGTGATTGACAGTTCAGGATTGAATAGCCAATCACAGCGCTCGGGAGACGGGGGGAGGACACTGCCCGGGATGCCGACACCATCTTCCTAGAGGTAAGATGCCGTCGGAATTTTAATGCGATCACCGCGACTTAAGTCGCGATGTCGCATTGAAGGGCATGACGTACTATTCCGTTGATGGGAATTAAGTACCAGGTCACATGGATGAAATAGTACGTCCGATGGAATAAAGGGGTTAAAAATAAATTTTTCTTCGAAAAAATTTTAACTATCAAAAATAAAAAAAGTATTTTTCTGCTCTGCTAGATCTCCATCTTTAGTTAGAAAATTTATGAATAAACTTATATGATCTGTGTCTGTAAATCATAAAGTTTAAATTTCTAACAGACCTATTGTGGCCACAGACAATAATTAAAATACAGGCCTGGGGAAAAATAGATTTTTTCTCATTAAACAACCCTTTTTAACTAGGGATGAGTGAGTAGTGAAATACTATGACTCGCTGTTCTTGCTACGAGTAGCTCCTAATACTCGGGTATTCGTAACGAGTAGCGAGTCCAATGTAAGTCTAAGGGAAATGAGACTATAGGCAGAGAATGTGTGTGGGCGGAGACTGTGTGTGCGAACAGAATGTGTGCGGGGGTCTGTGGGGCTGTGTGTGTCTGTATGCGGGGCCTGTGCTGGACTGTGCCGGGTTCTGCCGGGCGTGTGTGCGGCTGTGCCAGGCTCTATCGGCTCGGGCTCTGTCAGGCTCTGTGGGCTCTGCCGTTCTCTGCTGGGCCTGTGCAGGGCTGTGCCGGCTTGTGCCGGGCTCTTCGGGATCTGCCGCTGCTGTGTGGGGCTCTGCCGGTACTGTGCGGTGCTGTGCCGGCCTCTGCCGGGCCTGTGTGGAGCTGTGGCGGGCTCTGCCGGTGCTGTGCGGGGCTGTGCTGGCCTCTGTCGGGGCTGTGTGGGGCTCTGCCAGGCTCAGGCTCTGCTGGCTGTGCGGGCATCGTCCAATGGGACTATTTGTCCCATCTGGCTATGCTTGCTACAGTCACAGCATTAGCGTATGATGGGAAAGTAATATTCCCATCATCTAGCTAATGTCGTGAATGTAAAAAAAAAGACATACAGAGCATACAGCATATAACATATAACATACAGTACAAACACATAACATACAACACATAACATAGAGTACATACTCACCGCACATACCTAATTCCCCGAAGCCCTCGTCTCCAGCAAATAATATTAAAATAATAAACCAACCTATACTCACCTTTCTGCCGTAATCCATTAATAACGAGTGTCCCATGACGATCTCCCGTGGAGAGCTGTCAGATCAGCTGATGCAAACACTCTCCAGGGGCTCCAGCGATACAGTGACGGAGATAATCCTCCGCGCTATATCACTCCACTGGGAGGTCACGGGAGTTTACCTGTGACTAGTGTTGAGCGATACGATACTGCAAATATCGGGTATCGGCCGATATTAGCTGTATCGGACTTTCAATTCCGAGTTCCGATATTGTCGTCTTATCGGATACCGGAATCGGAATTGTCACTGTCACTGTCAGTGTCCGTCGGTCGGGTCTGTCAGGAGTCAGCGGCACTTACCTGGCAGAAGATCTCCGGCGGTCACGGCCTGGACTGCTTGATGGCCGCCATCATCTTTCCCCAGCGGTCACATGCAGTTTCCCGCGATAACTGCAGTGACTGCTGGGTAATCCCGGCCGTAAAGCAGTCAGTCCGATGACGTCACCGCCGGGGAAGCAGGTAATCAGCTGTGCTGCGTCACGATGACAGGCTCTGCCTGTCATTGCGATGTAGCAGAGCTGGATCGTCGTGGGACAGTCGTTACTATGGACTGCGTCGGACAGGTGGTATACTGTTGGTTTGTTTTTTTCCTTTTTTTACAGGAGATCGATGGCGTCGCAGGAATGAGAGTATAATAAAAGAAATGAAAACTGTGTTGTCTCTTTTATTTCATTAAAATACTTTTTTCTTACTTTGTCTTTTTTTTATACATTTAAAAACTTTGGGATTAATAATGGATCGGTGTCTTATTGACGCCTATCCATTATTAACCGGGCTTATTGTCACCGTGCAATCAACGGTGACATTAACCCCTTATTACCCCACTTGCCACAGCTACAGGGCAGTGGGAAGAGCCGGGTAAAGTGCCACAATTGGCACATCTTTTGATGCGCCAAATGTGGGGCTGCTGTAGCCTGGTATTATCAGGCTGTTGAGGGCCAAAATCCATGGGCCTTGACAGTCTTTTAATACCAGGCCGCAGCAGTCTGCATTTTACTTGGCTGGTTAACAAAAATAGGGGACCCCGTTTTTTTTCGAGGGGATCCCCTATTTCTGTTAACCAGCCAAGCTAAGCAGACTGCTGTGGCCTGGTATTATCAGGCTGGCAAGGTCCATGGATATTGGATCCTTACCAGCCTGAAAAACCAGGCCTCAGCAGTCTGCTTCATCTGGCTGGTTAACAAAAATAGGGGGGACCACACGCCAATTTTTTTTTCGAGGGGATCCCCTATTTTGTTAACCAGCCAAGATATGCAGACTGCTGTGGCCTGGTATTATCAGGCTGGCAAGGTCCATGGATCTTGGCTCCTTACCAGCCTGAAAAACCAGGCCTCAGCAGTCTGCTTCATCTGGCTGGTTAACAAAAATAGGGGGGACCCCACGCCAATTTTTTTTCGAGGGGATCCCCTATTTTGTTAACCAGCCAAGATATGCAGACTGCTGTGGCCTGGTATTATCAGGCTGGCAAGGTCCATGGATCTTGGCTCCTTACCAGCCTGAAAAACCAGGCCTCAGCAGTCTGCTTCATCTGTGGTTAACAAAATAGGGGGACCCCACGCCAATTTTTTTCGAGGGATCCCCTATTTTGTTAACAAGCCAAGATATGCAGACTGCTGTGGCCTGGTATTATCAGGCTGGCAAGGTCCATGGATCTTGACTCCTTACCAGCCTGAAAAACCAGGCCTCAGCAGTCTGCTTCATCTGGCTGGTTAACAAAAATAGGGGGGACCCCACGCCAAATTTTTTCGACGGGATCCCCTATTTTTGTTAACCAGCAAACATAAGCAGACTGCTGTGGCCTGGTATTATCAGGTAGAAACCTCCGGTGGGCCCCAGCTCCTGCGTGGTGGGCCCTGATTTGAAAGGATAGGTCGCGGGGCAGAGGGGGCGGTGGCCCCGGGCCCCGCGCTCTGAGGGGGCCCACCCGGAGCTACGCTACAGTAACTGTATCGGCGTGCACAGCACGCCGATACAGTTACATTCTGCGGCAGAACAGGAGAATCGATCTTCCTGCTCTGCCGCCCAGAAGCTATGGGCCTGAACAGGCATTGGGGGCCCGGTGCCATCAGTGGGCCCCCCACCTGTCATCGGAGGGTCAGCTGTATCGGCATCCAGCCGATACAGCTGACCGCATAGAGAGAGAAGGAGCGAGCGCTCCTTCTCTCCCATAATCCCCCTCTCAGCGTCTGACAGCGGGCGCGATGACATCACCTGCCGGCGCCCGCTGTCAGACGCTGAGAGGGAGAACAGTGAGCAGCACAGGAGCCGGGAGGTGAGTATTGTTTTTTTTTTTTTTAATGGGGGTGCATTATACTACAGAGGCTGTATATGGGGGGTGCATTATACTACAGAGGCTGTATATGGGGGCTGCATTATACTACAGAGGCTCCATATTGGGGTGCATTATACTACAGAGACTCCCTATGGGGATGCATTATACTACAGAGGCTGCCTATGGGGGTGCATTATAATATAGCGGCTGCCTATGGTGGTGCATTATTATAGACTCTGCCTATGGGGGTATAGAGGCTGCCTATGGGGGTGCATTATACTATATTGAGGACTATCTGGTGTATTATGCTGTATGGATGCTATCTAGGGGCCATCATACAGTGTTGGACCCATTAAATAGTTTGGGGACATTAAGGGGTCAGTATATATCCAGTGAGGGGCATTATTCTGTGTATAGGGGAGATGTACAGGGGGAGACTTGGGACATTATTAAATGTAAAGTGGACACTTATTGTTATAGGGGAACTCGGGTTACTGTGACTGTCAAAGGGGCACACAGGGCATTATTACAGTCTAGGGGACAAAATGTGGTCACCGTTTTCTAGGGCACTTGCACCCGGCATTACTATATTCTAGAGGGGTGCTTTAAAATTTAGAGGTCACACGAACCACACAGCAGGTGCAGTAATAGGGACACATACGGCAGCAGCAGCTCAGTTATTGGGGTATCACGTGCAGGAATAGGGACACATACGGCAGCAGCGGCTCAGTATTGGGGTATCAGGTGCAGTAATAGGGACACATACGGCAGCAGCGGCTCAGTATTGGGGTATCAGGTGCAGTAATAGGGACACATATGGCAGCAGCGGCTCAGTATTGGGTATCAGGTGCAGAAATAGGGACACATATGGCAGCAGCGGCTCAGTATTGGGGTATCAGCAGGATGAGGAGTTTGTGCAGGTTGAGAATAGTCCAATTGGTGACCAAGACAGTGCTAAAAATATGAGAAGTGAAATGTGTCTTTGTTGTAATCTCTGCAGTCGAGTCCTGGCTGGAGAAGTCGTCATGTCGGTCTGGGCCAGATGGAAAAGAAATGAAAAGTGAACAATTCCATTAGAAAGAACATCAGCGGTAAGTCATTATCTGTACCTGTGCTGTAATCTATTATATGTTCTGTAGGACTGGTATTATTTACCATAGACCATATGGCGGTAATATCAATATTGGTCTTTTTATATATAGATTATTTTTGGCAACAGCGCGGTCATTTGCTGAGGTTCTCTGATTAGGGGCCCACTCAGAAGTTTCGCCCCCACTAAACCAAAACCCTAGCTACGCCTCTGGCTCTCTCTCTAGTCTTTCTTTCTCTCTCTAGTCTTTCTCGCTCTGTTCTTTCTTTCTCGCTCTCTGTTCTTTTTCTCTCTGTTCTTTCTTTCTCTCTCTCTTTTCTTTCTTTCCTCTCTTTCTTTCTCTGTTTCTTCTTTCTCTCTCGCTGCTCTTTCTTTCTTTTCCTCAGTACCAGCCACTGTGCCCTCATTACCAGTCAGTGTGATCAGCAGTGCTAAATGGGTACGCTTGGGCCAGGATATGGGTGTGATTAGCTGTTAAATGGGTGTGGTCGGGGCGTGGCCTAAAATTTGCAGCGACGCCCTACGCGCGCCGCAGCCTTTAACCCTCTTTCCTGTCTTCAAAATTTGGGAGGTATGCTGTATGACCTCACTACAACTTCTGGCCATGCTCCTGATGAGCGCGACGGATGGTCTCCTGAGGGATCTCCTCCCACACCTGGACTAAAGCATCCACCAACTCCTGGACAGTCTGTGGTGCAACGTGGCATGGCCTAAAATTTGCTGCAGCAGGCACAGCGTGCCACAGCCTTTGTCCCTCTTTCCCTTCTTCAAAGGTTGGGAAGTATGATGGTGGGCCCCAAGAATATTTTTTCTCTGGTGGGCCCAAGGTACTCCAGTCCGACGCTGCTGGCAAGGTCCATGGATATTGACTCCTTAACAGCCTTAAATACCATGCCTCAGCAGCAGGGGCGTACATAGAAATCATGGGACCCCATAGCAAAAGTCTGAATGGGCCCCCCCCAAAAAAAAAAACCCAGAGCCATTGTAAATGTAAAATGCCAGCACAGTGAGGGGACACATTAAACAAAAAAATGTATTATGCCCCCATACATTGTGCCCCCATAGATGCTCCATAGTATAGGCCCTTATGCTGCCACAGCTGCTGCAACCAAAAAAAAAAAAAGACATACTCACCTTTCGTCGCTGGGGGCCAGGTGCCGGTGTC
>JARQOD010000005.1:349435859-349481588 GCA_033576555.1 Oophaga sylvatica | reverse complement strand
ATTTTGGGAATGGTTTGAAAAGTCAAAACCCCTATCACCCAAAGAAAGTTCCCCCGGACATTGTATCCACAGTTACAGCAGAAAAAAAAAAAGAGAAAAAAAAAAAAAAAACAATGTGTTTCCCGGGTCCCTGCAGAAAAAAAAAACATTAAAGGGGAATTGTCCCCTGGAATGGTTGTGGAAGCAAAACCCTGTCATCACAGAAAGTAAAACCGGACTCCGATACCAAGTTCAGCAGACCAGCCTTTCCCGACCCAGCAGACACTAACTTTTTGGGGTTCAGAATCTTGTAATGTATGTGTACAGTTAAAAAGCGGTGTTTGGGTGCGATGAAAATACATGGACACGGTTTGTATAAAAAGTCTTGTTTACTTATCAATTGGCAAAAATGTCACACAGTTTGCAGACACAGAAGAGGAGAACAGAGGCCAGGGAAATCTAAGCTCGCAATCACCTCCCAACAGGTTCAGGATCTTCTTCTTGTTCCCGTAAGTCCATGCAAACGTGGGTCTTTAAAAGAGGGGTTCAGAGCCACAAGTGTTCAGAGTTCCTCGGGGTTAGCTGGATTTAAAAGGCCCGGCTTTAGGAGTCAGGCCCAAAGGTTCCTGCGGTAGTTCTGAACACTGATTGCTCAGCTGTGGTGCTTAAAAAGAAAAGGAGGAATCAGGGCGGGAACATGAAAGCGGAAAAACTCATTTTGAGGGGGCAAGTAGCTGCAGCAAGACAGAAAGAAAAAATGGCTGAGAAAAAAAACTGAGCTTCGGGAACAGTACACAAAAACCTTAAAAACTACTAGGTCTCTTCATGGTAAACAAATCAAATCTGGAGAATACATATTTTACACAAAAACGCACAGAAAAAATCAATAGGTAAGCAAATGCGTGAAGCAGAAAAGTCTATTTTTGTGAGGCCGTGGTGTCAAACCCCGATTCCTGATTTGCCCCAAAATAGGAATCAGGGCTCGTAAATTTTTGGGGGGGGGAGGTTACACAGGGTCCCAGTGGGGTGGCTGGTTGGTTGTTTTTCGTCTTTGAAAATGGCGGCCCCCTGCCTCATTTTTCTGTCCCTTTGGGGTCGTGGGCGGTTCCCCAGGCCGGAAGGAAAATGAGGGGGAAGAGGAAAAGGATGGGAATCGAGAAATAAAGAATGTGGGTTCCCCCCGTATAGTGTTGGGGGGGGGAAGCGTAATGCCCCTCCAATAATGGTTGTTGGGACGAACGGGATGGGTGGGACATTTTTTTGTGATTATGGTGCTTGGGTGTACTTTATTGATAACTGTGTATGTGTGTGGGGGGATAGTGTTGGTGTAAACTATGCTAAAAAGAAAAATCTAAAAGAAAAAAAAACAAATGGGAGAAAAAAATGCCTATGAAAAGAAAAGTGTAAAACAGCAGGCCCTAGCTCTGATAAGTGAACTGTGTCACTTATCAAAGTTCGGCGACTGCTGGATGTGCGCGCAGGAGTGGCGCAAGGAGGGGGTAAAAAAAATAAAAAAAAACAGAAAACAGCCGGCGCGAGCTCTGATAAGTGAACTGTGTCACGTATCAAAATTCGGCGTCTGCTAGACGTGGTGCAAAGGGAGTGGCAAAAAAAAAAATAGGAAAATGGCAGGCTCGAGCTCTGATAAGTGAACTGTGTCACTTATCAAACTTCGGCGGCTGCTAGATGTGGCGCAAAGGGAGTGGCACAAGGAGGGGTGAAAAAAAAAAAAAAAAAAAAGTTAAAGGGCGAGCGCGAGCTCTGATAAGTGAACTGTCACTTATCAAAATTTGACAGCTGCTAGATGTGGCACAAAGGGAGTAGCGCAAGGAGGGATGAAAAGAAAAAAAGGAAAACAGCCGGCACGAGATCTGATAAGTGAACTGCGTCATTTATCCAAATTCGGGGGCTGCTAAAAATGGAAACGGAGGCGGCACAAAGGCAGGTGAAAAAAAAGGAGAAGGAAAACAGCCGGCGTGAGCTCTGATAAGTGAACTGGTCACTTATCAAAGTTCGGCGGCTGCTAGATGTGGCGAAAAGGGGAGTGGCGCAAGGAGGGAGTGAAAAAAAAAAGGAAACCCGCCAGATGCGAGCTCTGATAAGTGAACTGCGTCATTTAACAAAGTTCGGCGGCTGCAGGGTGTGCGCACGGAGGTGGTGCAAAGGGGGCTGAGAGCACGAGTGTTGATAGGTGAACAGCATCACCAATCAACGCTCAATGGTTGGTAAATGTGCGCACGAGGCTGCACAAAGGGGTGGTGAAGGGGGTAAAAAGAGGGGGAATGGGGAGGAAGAGAGATAGGGATCAACACTTACGGTTACAGTCTCTCTTCTTTTTTCTATCTTCTTTTTTCTATCTTTTCTTCTTTTTTCTTTCTTCTTTCTTCTGTCTTCTGTCTTCTTTCTTCAGCACTACAAGGCCCAGCACAGGAGGAGAGATCTGTTGTATGACCGCTCTGCAGGAATCCTCAGCAAGTGTGAGGACCCCTGCAGAGCGGTCACTCACAGGTCAGAGCCTGGTGAGACAGGTCACAGAGCGCTCAATTCGCTGCTGTGACCTGTGATTGGTGGGATCCATCATAACTTAATCCCACCCATCAGAGCTCTCCTGGTTACCCTGGCAACCTACCTAGGATCGGAGCTCACAGCCAGGGCAGCAGCCAGGTCACCTGCAGGGCACAGCACGGTCACACAGCGGTCAGACCGCTGCTGTGCCCTGTGATTTGAGCTATCGACGATGACATCGATTGCGCCAATCAGCTCCTGCAGGTCCTGCTGGGCCTGTCCTGAGCCTCTTTCTGCAGAATCAGTGCTATTACAGCACTGATCCAGCAAGGATCGGTGCTATTAGAGCACCAATCCCACAAGTCAGCAGCAAGGCACAGCGCTGCTGCGAAGTGGCTGTGCCCTGCGATTGACGCGATCGACGATGACATCGATCTCGCCAATCCGCTCCTGCAGGCCCTGCTAGGCCTGTCCTAGGTTCCGGCCTAGGATCGGTGCTATTACGGCACCGATCCAGCAGGAACCGGCAGGGTACAGCGCAGTAATACCGCATCTGTGCCCTGCGATTGGCACGATAGATATGATCGGCGATCTCGCCAATCCGGTGGGGGTCTGGATTATCCTAGGCCCCGGCCTAGGATCGAGTACATCGGTACTCGATCCTAGCCTGGGATCTCACTGTTTCAGCCAATCTGATTGGCTGAAACAGTGAAAAAGCCTGTGATGACAGTTCAGGATTGAATAGCCAATCACAGCGCTCGGGAGACCGGATGGGGGAGGACACTGCCCGGGATGCCGACACCATCTTCCTAGAGGTAAGATGCCGTCGGAATTTTTAATGCGATCACCGCGACTTAAGTCGCGATGTCGCATTAAAGGGCATGACGTACTATTCCGTTGATGGGAATTAAGTACCAGGTCACATGGATGAAATAGTACGTCCGATGGAATAAAGGGGTTAAAAATAAATTTTTCTTCGAAAAAATTTTAACTATCAAAATAAAAAAAGTATTTTTCTGCTCTGCTAGATCTCCATCTTTAGTTAGAAATTTATGAATAAACTTATATGATCTGTGTCTGTAAATCATAAAGTTTAAATTTCTAACAGACCTATTGTGGCCACAGACAATAATTAAAATACAGGCCTGGGGAAAAATAGATTTTTTCTCATTAAACAACCCTTTTTAACTAGGGATGAGTGAGTAGTGAAATACTATGACTCGCTGTTCTTGCTACGAGTAGCTCCTAATACTCGGGTATTCGTAACGAGTAGCGAGTCCAATGTAAGTCTAAGGGAAATGAGACTATAGGCAGAGAATGTGTGTGGGCGGAGACTGTGTGTGCGAACAGAATGTGTGCGGGGTCTGTGGGGCTGTGTGTGTCTGTATGCGGGGCCTGTGCTGGACTGTGCCGGGTTCTGCCGGGCGTGTGTGCGGCTGTGCCAGGCTCTATCGGCTCGGGCTCTGTCAGGCTCTGTGGGCTCTGCCGTTCTCTGCTGGGCCTGTGCAGGGCTGTGCCGGCTTGTGCCGGGCTCTTCGGGCTCTGCCGCTGCTGTGTGGGGCTCTGCCGGTACTGTGCGGTGCTGTGCCGGCCTCTGCCGGGCCTGTGTGGAGCTGTGGCGGGCTCTGCCGGTGCTGTGCGGGGCTGTGCTGGCCTCTGTCGGGGCTGTGTGGGGCTCTGCCAGGCTCGGGCTCTGCTGGCTGTGCGGGCATCGTCCAATGGGACTATTTGTCCCATCTGGCTATGCTTGCTACAGTCACAGCATTAGCGTATGATGGGAAAGTAATATTCCCATCATCTAGCTAATGTCGTGAATGTAAAAAAAAAGACATACAGAGCATACAGCATATAACATATAACATACAGTACAAACACATAACATACAACACATAACATAGAGTACATACTCACCGCACATACCTAATTCCCGAAGCCCTCGTCTCCAGCAAATAATATTAAAATAATAAACCAACCTATACTCACCTTTCTGCCGTAATCCATTAATAACGAGTGTCCCATGACGATCTCCCGTGGAGAGCTGTCAGATCAGCTGATGCAAACACTCTCCAGGGGCTCCAGCGATACAGTGACGGAGATAATCCTCCGCGCTATATCACTCCACTGGGAGGTCACAGGAGTTTACCTGTGACTAGTGTTGAGCGATACGATACTGCAAATATCGGGTATCGGCCGATATTAGCTGTATCGGACTTTCATTCCGAGTTCCGATATTGTCGTCTTATCGGATACCGGAATCGGAATTGTCACTGTCACTGTCAGTGTCCGTCGGTCGGGTCTGTCAGGAGTCAGCGGCACTTACCTGGCAGAAGATCTCCGGCGGTCACGGCCTGGACTGCTTGATGGCCGCCATCATCTTTCCCCAGCGGTCACATGCAGTTTCCCGCGATAACTGCAGTGACTGCTGGGTAATCCCGGCCGTAAAGCAGTCAGTCCGATGACGTCACCGCCGGGGAAGCAGGTAATCAGCTGTGCTGCGTCACGATGACAGGCTCTGCCTGTCATTGCGATGTAGCAGAGCTGGATCGTCGTGGGACAGTCGTTACTATGGACTGCGTCGGACAGGTGGTATACTGTTGGTTTGTTTTTTTTCCTTTTTTTACAGGAGATCGATGGCGTCGCAGGAATGAGAGTATAATAAAAGAAATGAAAACTGTGTTGTCTCTTTTATTTCATTAAAATACTTTTTTCTTACTTTGTCTTTTTTTTATACATTTAAAAACTTTGGGATTAATAATGGATCGGTGTCTTATTGACGCCTATCCATTATTAACCGGGCTTATTGTCACCGTGCAATCAACGGTGACATTAACCCCTTATTACCCCACTTGCCACAGCTACAGGGCAGTGGGAAGAGCCGGGTAAAGTGCCACAATTGGCACATCTTTTGATGCGCCAAATGTGGGGCTGCTGTAGCCTGGTATTATCAGGCTGTTGAGGGCCAAAATCCATGGGCCTTGACAGTCTTTTAATACCAGGCCGCAGCAGTCTGCATTTTACTTGGCTGGTTAACAAAAATAGGGGACCCCGTTTTTTTTCGAGGGGATCCCCTATTTCTGTTAACCAGCCAAGCTAAGCAGACTGCTGTGGCCTGGTATTATCAGGCTGGCAAGGTCCATGGATATTGGATCCTTACCAGCCTGAAAAACCAGGCCTCAGCAGTCTGCTTCATCTGGCTGGTTAACAAAAATAGGGGGGACCACACGCCAATTTTTTTTTCGAGGGGATCCCTATTTTGTTAACCAGCCAAGATATGCAGACTGCTGTGGCCTGGTATTATCAGGCTGGCAAGGTCCATGGATCTTGTCTCCTTACCAGCCTGAAAAACCAGGCCTCAGCAGTCTGCTTCATCTGGCTGGTTAACAAAAATAGGGGGACCCCACGCCAATTTTTTTTCGAGGGGATCCCCTATTTTGTTAACCAGCCAAGATATGCAGACTGCTGTGGCCTGGTATTATCAGGCTGGCAAGGTCCATGGATCTTGGCTCCTTACCAGCCTGAAAAACCAGGCCTCAGCAGTCTGCTTCATCTGGCTGGTTAACAAAAATAGGGGGGACCCCACGCCAATTTTTTTCGAGGGATCCCCTATTTTTGTTAACAGCCAAAAACAACATAAGCAGGAACCCGCTGATGGCCTCGGTTTATTCAGTCATAGAAATTTTAGAAGTAGAAACATCCGCGGTGGGCCCAGACTCCTGCAGTGTGGTGGGCCCTGATTTGAAAGGATAGGTCGCGGGGCAGAGGGGGCGGTGGCCCCGGGCCCCGCGCTCTGAGGGGGCCCACCCGGAGCTACGCTACAGTAACTGTATCGGCGTGCACAGCACGCCGATACAGTTACATTCTGCGGCAGAACAGGGAGAATCGATCTTCCTGCTCTGCCGCCCAGAAGCTATGGGGCCTGAACAGGCGTTGGGGGGCCCGGTGCCATCAGTGGGCCCCCCACCTGTCATCGGAGGGTCAGCTGTATCGGCATCCAGCCGATACAGCTGACCGCATAGAGAGAGAAGGAGCGAGCGCTCCTTCTCTCCCATAATCCCCCTCTCAGCGTCTGACAGCGGGCGCGATGACATCACCTGCCGGCGCCCGCTGTCAGACGCTGAGAGGGAGAACAGTGAGCAGCACAGGAGCCGGGAGGTGAGTATTGTTTTTTTTTTTTTTAATGGGGGTGCATTATACTACAGAGGCTGTATATGGGGGTGCATTATACTACAGAGGCTGTATATGGGGGCTGCATTATACTACAGAGGCTCCATATTGGGGTGCATTATACTACAGAGACTCCCTATGGGGATGCATTATACTACAGAGGCTGCCTATGGGGGTGCATTATAATATAGCGGCTGCCTATGGTGGTGCATTATATTATAGACTCTGCCTATGGGGGTATAGAGGCTGCCTATGGGGGTGCATTATACTATATTGAGGACTATCTGGTGTATTATGCTGTATGGATGCTATCTAGGGGCCATCATACAGTGTTGGACCCATTAAATAGTTTGGGGACATTAAGGGGTCAGTATATATCCAGTGAGGGGCATTATTCTGTGTATAGGGGAGATGTACAGGGGGAGACTTGGGACATTATTAAATGTAAAGTGGACACTTATTGTTATAGGGGAACTCGGGTTACTGTGACTGTCAAAGGGGCACACAGGGCATTATTACAGTCTAGGGGACAAAATGTGGTCACCGTTTTCTAGGGCACTTGCACCCGGCATTACTATATTCTAGAGGGGTGCTTTAAAATTTAGAGGTCACACAGAACCACACAGCAGGTGCAGTAATAGGGACACATACGGCAGCAGCAGCTCAGTATTGGGGTATCACGTGCAGGAATAGGGACACATACGGCAGCAGCGGCTCAGTATTGGGGTATCAGGTGCAGTAATAGGGACACATACGGCAGCAGCGGCTCAGTATTGGGGTATCAGGTGCAGTAATAGGGACACATATGGCAGCAGCGGCTCAGTATTGGGGTATCAGGTGCAGAAATAGGGACACATATGGCAGCAGCGGCTCAGTATTGGGGTATCAGCAGGATGAGGAGTTTGTGCAGGTTGAGAATAGTCCAATTGGTGACCAAGACAGTGCTAAAAATATGAGAAGTGAAATGTGTCTTTGTTGTAATCTCTGCAGTCGAGTCCTGGCTGGAGAAGTCGTCATGTCGGTCTGGGCCAGATGGAAAAGAAATGAAAAGTGAACAATTCCATTAGAAAGAACATCAGCGGTAAGTCATTATCTGTACCTGTGCTGTAATCTATTATATGTTCTGTAGGACTGGTATTATTTACCATAGACCATATGGCGGTAATATCAATATTGGTCTTTTTATATATAGATTATTTTTGGCAACAGCGCTGTCATTTGCTGAGGTTCTCTGATTAGGGGCCCACTCAGAAGTTTCGCCCCCACTAAACCAAAACCCTAGCTACGCCTCTGGCTCTCTCTCTAGTCTTTCTTTCTCTCTCTAGTCTTTCTCGCTCTGTTCTTTCTTTCTCGCTCTCTGTTCTTTTTTCTCTCTGTTCTTTCTTTCTCTCTCTCTTTTCTTTCTTTCCTCTCTTTCTTTCTCTGTTTCTTCTTTCTCTCTCGCTGCTCTTTCTTTCTTTTCCTCAGTACCAGCCACTGTGCCCTCATTACCAGTCAGTGTGATCAGCAGTGCTAAATGGGTACGCTTGGGGCCAGGATATGGGTGTGATTAGCTGTTAAATGGGTGTTGTCGGGGCGTGGCCTAAAATTTGCAGCGACGTCCTACGCGCGCCGCAGCCTTTAACCCTCTTTCCTGTCTTCAAAATTTGGGAGGTATGCTGTATGACCTCACTACAACTTCTGGCCATGCTCCTGATGAGCGCGACGGATGGTCTCCTGAGGGATCTCCTCCCACACCTGGACTAAAGCATCCACCAACTCCTGGACAGTCTGTGGTGCAACGTGGCATGGCCTAAAATTTGCTGCAGCAGGCACAGCGTGCCACAGCCTTTGTCCCTCTTTCCCTTCTTCAAAGGTTGGGAAGTATGATGGTGGGCCCCAAGAATATTTTTTCTCTGGTGGGCCCAAGGTACTCCAGTCCGACGCTGCTGGCAAGGTCCATGGATATTGACTCCTTAACAGCCTTAAATACCATGCCTCAGCAGCAGGGGCGTACATAGAAATCATGGGACCCCATAGCAAAAGTCTGAATGGGCCCCCCCCAAAAAAAAAAACCCAGAGCCATTGTAAATGTAAAATGCCAGCACAGTGAGGGGACACATTAAACAAAAAAATGTATTATGCCCCCATACATTGTGCCCCCATAGATGCTCCATAGTATAGGCCCTTATGCTGCCACAGCTGCTGCAACCAAAAAAAAAAAAAGACATACTCACCTTTCGTCGCTGGGGGCCAGGTGCCGGTGTCCTGAGCAGGGGGTGACACCAGGTGCCGATGTCACCGCTCGCTCAGGGCCCGGCACCTGAGATATTTACCTGTCCTCTCTCCACTGCTGAGTGCCGCTGTCTTCGGGGTCCTCCAGCAGTGAATGATCAGGCAGAGGGCGCGGCGCGCACTAACGACGTCATCGCGCCCTCTGACCTGAACATTGCAGCAAGAGGACGCGAGCAACGGTGGAACGGGACAGGTAAATATCCCTTATACTCACCCTTCCGCCGGCGCGGTCTGTGCAGCCCCTGCTCTTCTCCCACGGTCTCCGCCGCCAGTGTTCAGCGGTCACGCGGGACAGCTCATTAAAGTCATGAATATGTGCGTATTCATGACTGTAATGAGCGGTACCACCTGACCGCTGAACACAGGCGTCGGAGACCGTGGGAGAAGAGCAGGGGCTGCAGAGACCGCACCAGGAGGGGTGAGTATATAGAAGAGCTGCGCTCCCCCTCCCCCGCCGACCCCCTGGTAGTACTGTGTCAGCACAGCTACCCGACCGTCGAGGGCCCCCTCACCTGTCCGGGCCCCATAGCAGCTGCTTGGTCTGCTTCATTCACGGTACGCCACTGCTCAGCAGTCTGCTTCATCAGGCTGGTTAACAAAAATAGGGGGACCCGACGCCATTTTTTTTTCGAAGGGAACCCCTATTTTTGTTAATCAGTTCCCTCTGACGTCACTGATTGTGTCCCTGGCTGACCTGAAGTGAAAGTGGAAAGCAATCAATTAAGCTTTCCACTTCCTCTCCTGTCAGCCAGGAGAGGAACTCATTCATTTGGGGGTTTACTGTGAGGCTGCAGCATTAGCTGCGGTCCCTGCAGTAAACATTAACCCTTTCTGAAGGATTACACCGTGGGACCTGACTGTGCATGGGATAGGTAAGAATAATTTTGCTTTTTTATTTTATTTTTATTACAGGAAATGGTTTTTGCAGTCAAATAAAAGATGGTCAAAAACATGTGTCTTTATTTCATTAAAATGATTTTTAATTAAAGTGTGTGTGTTTTATTTTTATTTCATGCAATAGGATTAATAATTGATAGTTGTCTAATTGACAGCTCTCAATTATTAACCTGGCTTAAGGTCACCTTTCAATTGCAAGGTGGCTTTAACCCCATATTAACCCATTCGCCACCGCTACAGGGCAATGGGAATAGACGGGCAAAGTGCCAGAAAGGGCGAATCTAATTATAGATTTGTCTTTTATGGGGTGTCTGGGGGCAGATGTTAGTAGCCAGGGGGGGCCAAAAATAATGGTCCCTCTCTGGGCTATTATTATCTGCCCCCATTCGCTGGCTTTGTCTGTCTGGTTGCGAAAATAGGGCGGGAGCCCACGCATTTTTTTTAAACAATTTTACACCTCATATTATATATATATATACATGTCATTGAATTTGTGACACATATATATATATATTTATATTTATAGTTCATACACTTCTACATAGTATAATAGCCGCTAATTCAATTGCCGGCTTTTGTGAAAATGCAGAACCCGACATGAAATGACACTTGGTGTACATAGGGTTAACCATGTCCTTTGCTATCTGATTTGCACAAACAATTACATCAGTCTATGTGTGCAAAATTTCACACCTGTAGGGGTTAATTAAAGGTGTAAATTCGTAGCAAAAAAGTCCGTTTTTTTTACAACAAATTTACAACTTTAATTAACCCCTACAGGTGTGAAATTTTGCACACATAGACTGATGTAATTGTTTGTGCAAATCAGATAGCAAACGACATGAAAAGACATGGTTAACCCTATGTACACCAAGTGTCATTTCATGTCGGGTGCTTCTGTCTTTTCACAGAAGCCGGCTTTACCCGGCAATTGAATCAGAGGCTATTTTACTATGTAGAAGTGTATAAACTATACATATATGTATATATATATGTCACAATGACATGTATATATATATATGTATTCTATGTGTGTATATTTTGTGTTTACAACGAAAGAAAGGTTTTTTTTGTTGCGATATTTTGTTCCCATAGACTTACATGGGACTTCCGGTATCGGTATCGGGTATCGCCGATATTTTAGTGATATCGGCGATACCATTCCGATCCGATATTTTTGGGTATTGGAAAGTATCGCTCAACACTACCTGTGACTTAAGGCAGCACAACAGCATGAGAATTTTCTCACACAGCAGTGCTGCCGTAAAGTGAACTCCAATGATGCACAGCGGGAGGGTTATCTCCAGTCAGCGTGTCATTGAAACCCCTGGAGAGCGGTCGCATCAGCTGATGTGGCAGCTCTCCACAGGAGATCGTCGTGGGACACTAGTTTTTAAAGACGGACTGCATCGGAATGGTGAGTATAGGTTGGTTTATTATTTTAATATTATTTGCAGTAGACAAGGGCTTCGTGGAATTAGGTGTGTGCGATGAGTATGTACTCTATGTTATGTCTTGTATGTTATGTGCATGTACTGTATGTTATCTGTTGTATGTTCTGTATGTCTTTTTTTTACATTAAGCACATTAGCTGGATGATGGGAACACTACTTTTCCATCATCCGCTAATGCTGTTACTATAGCAGGCATACCCGGATGGGACAAGCTGTCCCATCGGACAATACCCGCACAGTCAGCAGAGCCCGAGTCCGGCAGAGCACGAGCCAGCACAACCCCGCACAGCCTCGGCAGAGGCCAGCAAAGCCCCGCACAGGCCCGGCAGAGGCTGGCACAGCTCCGCACAGGCCCAGCAGAGCACACAGAGCCCGGCAGAGCCCAATCTGGCAGAGCCCAGCACAGCCCCACACGGGTCAGCAGAGCCCGGCACAGGCCGGCACAGCCCCGCGCACACACACAGCCTCACAGATCCCCGCACACATTCTCGGCACACACATAGTCATAGCCTTAGACTCATACGTTATGACTATGATGCTGCACAGCCAGTCAATCACAGTAATGCCTCAACAAAGAAGGCGACGGCTTTACTGTGATTGGCTAACATATGCCGGGCGGGAGATCTGAATATTACGAGGCGAGTAGTGAAATTAACTAGCTTGGATTCTAGTACCGCGAGTACCGCATTACTCACCGAGTACCAAATCCTAACGAGTATACTTTCACATCCCTATTTTTAACCCCTTCATGATTGTTGACATACCTACAAGGAAGGGGTTTTCAATCATGTGCGGCACAGGACCTGTGCCTGTGCGATCATCACCGGGAGTTTACGTGATAGCCAAGCCTCGTGGTGCCCACATGTCATTGCAGCAACGGTATCACAGGCTGCTCAGCTTTGTCATGGCAACCAAAGGTTGTCATGATGACCTCTAAGTCTGCCAGCTATAGCGGCCTGTTTAGACCATGCCCTAGCACTTTTATAATGAATTGCAGTAATCATGCATTGCAATGCATTATTCCAGTGATCAGAGTAATAAAAGCTAATGTCCTGTAGAAGGACTAAGTAAAAAAGTAAAAAAAAGAAAAATTTAAAAAAAATATATCGCAAAATAAAAAAAATATAGTTGTGCATTAAAAGCATACAGCCAGACTTGGTTGGTTAGCAATAGCATAGCTATATTTCTCCTTCAGAGTAAAAAGTGCATCTGAGGTGGGAATATTTTCCTGTGATAGTATTCCTGCAAAGGTTTTTCATCAGTGAAATATTAAACACCATTTTTAGTTCACCAGTTGTGCATCAAAAACATACAGCCAGACTTGCTGTGCCTCAAAATAAAAAAGACTTGATTGAAATGGCATTGTTATATTGCTCCTGCACTGTAAAAGTACATCAAATGTGGGCACATTTTCCTGTGATACTAATCTTGTAAAGTTTTCTCAACAGGGGTATGTAATGCATTATTTAAAAATGGGCAAGGTGTGTGATAAGGGATAGTGAAGTGGACGTGATGCTGATGGTGAGCGCAGAAGTCGAGGCCATGGGCAAGGTCAAACTGCGTGCTGAGGGAGAATAGCAAACACACATCATGTAGACCTAGCTTCCTGTCCCACTTTCTAGGGTGGTGCAGATCTCTACTGTTGAAGCCAGACCAGTGTGAAAAGGTTGTTGGATGGATAGCAGATAATGCATCCAGTCACTTTGCCAGCACCACCCTGTATTTCACATCATCTAGTCTCAGTAGCCATGATTCTGGACCACATAATCCTCACCCTGATCCTCCTTCTTTCCACCATGCTGAGTGCCCGGGGACAAGTGATCCCACACTTGGATACTCCGAAGAGCTGTCCACATTTCCATCCATAGATTGCGGCCTCTCGCCCTTCCTTTTCCAAGCAGGACATGAGGAAATCGCATGTAGCAATGCCCAAATATTTGAGCAGCCACCCACACAAAAAGGCTATGGTGGGAAAATGCAATTACTGTTGCAAGAGTTGAATGATGATAAGATACAATTGCCAACAAGTGATTTTATTAAGTCAGCAAGTCAGGAGGAGGACCAGGGTGTGTAAGTGGAAGATGAGGTGGTGGACAATGAAGTCACTGAGCCAACCTGGAAAGGTGACATGCAGAACAAGGACAGTAGCCCACAGGGGCATGGATCCACAGCACCACAAAAGGCAGGAAGAGGCAGTGGGCTTGCCAAAGACACAAGATGGGTAACTCACTCTCCTTCACCCATCTGCTTTCCCTTTCTCTGCTTCTTCTCACTGCTGGCTACATATCCCCCAATCCTGCCCCCCCTGCCCCATACATCCCACTAATCCTCATCCCTATACTTCTCACAGTAAGAGAAACTACCGCAATCCCTCACACTTAAAACCTGTGCCACTGACCCCTACCCCCTGCTTCCTCTCTCTGGAGCACTTTGGAATGCCCGCTCCGTCTGCAACAAACTCCAATCTGACCACCACCTACTCACCTTCTCATCCCTGTACTCTTCACCTTCCCCCTATGTTCAGCCACTGGCACATCCTCGCAGAAACCTCACACACCTAGACATTCACAGACTCTCAGACTCTCTTCTACCTCTGTCCTCCATATCTTCACTCCACGACACAGACAGCGCCACTTCTTTATATAACACCACCCTCACATCTGCCATAGACTCAGTTGCCCCTCTCACGTACAGCAAAGTGAGACAAATCAATAGGCAACCCTGGCACAACAATCTCACCGAAAAACTTCAACAATCATCCATGGTCGCGGAGCGGCATTGGAAGAAAACATGCCTGCCAGACGACTTCACTGCTTTCAAACAAGCTACACTTGCCTTCAAAATAGCCCTCACCTCTGCTAAACAGACCTATTTTGCAAACCTTGTATCTTCATTATCCTACAACCCAAAACAACTGTTCAGCACATTCAACTCTCTCCTCCGCCCACCACTGCCACCTCCAACTCCCCTCATCTCTGCCGAGGACTTTGCCACCTACTTCAAAAATAAGATCGACCAAACAAGGCAAACCTTTACTGTTCCACCACCCCAGCCACTCCATATACCAGACCTCTGTTCTTCCCTACTAACCTCCCTCTCCAACATCACTGAAGGAGAGCTCACTCATCTACTTTTCAAATCACACCTCACCACCTGTACACTTGACCCCATCCCTTCCCACCTGCTCACCAACCTCAATAACACGCTCATCCCAGCCCTAACCCATCTCTTCAACCTATCGCTATCTTCTGGTACCTTTCCCTCTGCCTTCAAACATGCCACCATCACACCCATCCTCAAAAAAACAAAACTTGACCCAACTGCTATGCCCAGCTATCGCCTAATATCATTGCTCCCGTTTGCTTCCAAACTCCTTGAGCAGCATGTCCACGCTCAACTTTCCTCCCACCTCTCATCTAACTCTCTCCTCGACAACCTCCAATCTGGCTTCAGCCCCCACCACTCCACTGAAACTGCCCTGACCAAAATTACTAATGACTTACTCACAGCCAAAGCTTTGACTCGGTCGACCACTGCATACTGCTACAGATTCTTTCTTCCCATGGCATCAAAGACCATGCCCTTTCCTGGATCGCCACTTACCTTTCCGACTGCACATTTAGCGTCTCCCACTCCCACTCTACCTCCTCATCCCGCCCTCTGTCTGTTGGAGTCCCTCAAGGCTCTGTCCTGGGGCCCCTACTTTTTTGCATCTATACCCTTCCCTTGGCCTAGGACAACTCATAAAGTCCCATGGCTTCCAGTATCACCTGTATGCTGATCATATTCAGATCTACCTCTCTGGCCCAGATGTCACCTCTCTGCTATCCAGAATCCCGGAGTGTCTATCAACCATATCCTCCTTCTTCACCTCTCGTTTCCTAAAACTCAATGTAGACAAAACCGAACTCATCATCTTTCCTCCATCTCACGTATCTTCCCTACCCGATCTATCCATTCTGGTAAATGGCATCACGATCTCTCCCGCACCTGAAATCCGCTGCCTTGGAGTAACTCTCGACTCTGCCCTGTCCTTCAAACCACACATCCAAACTCTTGCCACCTCCTGTCGCCTCCAACTTAACATTTCCTGAATCCGTCCCTTCCTCAGCCCTCAATCTACTAAAACTCTTGTGCATACCCTCATCATCTCCCGCCTTGATTACTGCAACAACCTCCTCTGTGGTCTCCCCGTCAACTCTCTTGCACCACTCCAATCTGTCCTCAACTCTGCTGCCCGACTAATCCACCTCTCCCCTCACTACTCCCCTGCTTCTCCCCTCTGCAAATCCCTCCACTGGCTCCCAATTTCCCAACGAATCCAGTTCAAACTACTAACACTGACCTACAAAGCCGTCCACAACCTGTCCCCTTCCTATATCTCTGAACTAATCTCCCAAAATCTTCCTTCACGTAATCTTTGATCCTCCCAAGACCTCCTACTATCCTCCACACTTATTCGTTCCTCACACAACCGCCTTCAAGATTTCTCCCGAATTTTCCCCATCCTCTGGAATTCCACGCCTCAACATATACGATTATCCACCACCCTCGGATCCTTCAGACGGAATCTGAAAACCCATCTCTTCAGGAAAGCCTACAGCCTGCAATAACCATTCCGCCTCACTGCCACCACCCGAGCTGCCGCCTCGCCGCCATCACCCTAGCTGCCGCCACGCCGCCACCACCACCAGAGCTGCTGCACCCCCGACCTTCTGTTTCTTCCCTATTATCCCATAGAATGTAAGTCCACAAGGACAGGGTCCTCTCCCCTCTGTACCAGTCTGTCATTGTAAATTTGTTTACTGTAAACGATATCTATAACTTTGTATGTAACCCCTTCTCATGTACAGCACCATGGAATTAATGGCGCTATATAAATAAATAATAATAATAACTTTTCCCCGGAGCACCAACATGGGTGAAGTTGCAAAGCCAAGGGTTAGGTGTTACCTAGTCTGGCTCTTTTTTAAAGACAGTCAAGTTAACCAAAAAAAGGCCACTTGCAACATCTGCCATACTAGCATTAAAAGGGGCATCACAACTTCCAGGCTGATCACCACCAGCATGCAAATGAGAGCAAAACACCCAACTAGTTGGACCTAACACCAGGGTCCAGACAGAGTCTGCAGGTGATATCACTGACTCTTCCTGTGATCTACAGTACAGACCAAAAGTTTGGACACACCTACTCATTTAAAGATGTTTCTGTATTTTCATGACTATGAAATTGTAAATTCATACTGAAGGCATCAAAACTATGAATTAACACATGTGGAATTAGAGTATATACTTAGCAAAAAAAACTGTGAAACAACTGAAAATATTTCATATATGCTAGGTTCTTCAAAGTAGACACCTTTTGCTTTGATGACTGCTTTGCACACTCTTGGCATTCTCTTGATGAGCTTCAAGAGGTAGTCACCGGAAATGGTTTTCACTTCTGCAAAGCAGTCATCAAAGCAAAAGGTGTCTACTTTGAAGAACCTAGAATATAAGAAATATTTCCAGTTGTTTCACACTTTTTTGTTAAGTATATACTCTAATTCCACATGTGTTAATTCATAGTTTTGATGCCTTCAGTGTGAATTTACAATTTTCATAGTCATGAAAATACAGAAAAATCTTTAAATGAGATGTGTCCAAACTTTTGGTCTGTACTGTATATACAGTATGTGGTCAATTTAAGGAGCGCTATGGCTATAGAGCACACTGAAATGGATTAGTGATAAACAAACCTTTTAATAGACCACTGCTCGTTTCGGCAGCGGACCGTTACCTTCATCAGGTAAATATCGTCACAATCCACTTTTGGATCTGTGGCAGATCTCTCTTTGCATATTAAAACCTTTTTCCTTTCAGGCCATCGGGAGTTAATGTCAGTCTTTTCCCCCGGTGGCCGCTGGTGTAATTACATTGCTGCTGACTTGTCAGGGGAAGGTGGTGATCACTCCTACCATCCTTTATAAGGTCACATGAGGCGTCAGCTGACTGTTGGTGATATTGCTTCTTTTGGAGACCAACCAAGCTAGAGCCAGGAGCTGCTGAGCGCAGTGGTACTTCTGCTATTTCCCTGTTCTGGTGCCTTACTCTGCTGTTTGGTGCTTTGCAGCAGAGAAAACTAAGTGTTATTATTTAGTTATTTAACCCTTAGGTGTCTGTCTTTCCTTTTGTTGTTTTGGGGTTATTCACAATATTCCCTGTCTCACCTCCTGGGGAGGGGGTTGGTGAGTTTAGCTCAGGGCTAAACAGGAGACAGGGACAGGTCGGTGGCTTGGGCCTCACTAACTTCAAGTGTACCCCCAAGTTAAGGAAAGACGGCCCTTCCTTAGCCTTAGGGGCAGTTCAGGGGCCCAGGTTCCTCATCCTCTGTATTTCTACAACTGTCCCTTGACAGATATCCACCTGAGGAAGGTAGCAATCCGCTGACGAAATGCATAGTGGTCTAATAAAAGGTTTGTTTACCACTAATCCATTGCAGTGTGCTTTGTAGCCATAGCGTTCCTTAAATTGACCACATGTATATTTTTTCCAATTAATCACTGCTGTCTTAGGGAAACCTCTCTCAAGGTTGTGTAAATGTGTATTTCGATATTCCAACATTCGCAGTTCTCTTATAACATGGATCTAACAGAATGGCAACCCAGTAGTCAGCACTATTTTGAATCATAACTATACGGGGATCATGTTTCAGATAGTGCAGCAAGAAGGCACTCATGCTGTGTTGGTGGCTGGGTAATATTGATGCTTGTTTCCTCCATCCCCTCCCGCCAACTATTGTCATGTGTGCATTGCCACGAAGATCGTCGCGGTTGCACATTTTGACTTCTCACTGCTGAGCTGCTGTTTCTTTGTGTTTGGCAGCTAGGGAGTTAATTCTGTCTGTGCTCGGTGCTGGGACTGGGTGCAGTTTCTCCCGGCTGCAATTGATTATTTGTTGATTGGTTTCCTTTAAATTCCTGGTTGTCTGCTTGGGGAGTTGCCAGTGAAACCTTCATGCAGACCACAGATAGGAATGAATCTGTATAGACTTTAGTTGTGAGCTCCTTAGTTGTTCTAAGCTCAACTTGGTTAGAGTTTATTTCCCAGACCATTTATGTTCCTTTGGTGTTTGAGTGTGTATGCAAGAGAGTGCTATCCTGTCTGTCTTATATGTCTAATCTGTGTATTTAGCTAAGATCAGCCCAAATCCCTTTGGTGGTAGTCAGGATCCTTCTTAGGACTGATTACAGGGTTCAGGGTCTGATAGGAGACAGGGTTAGGTTGGAGACTTGGACCTCTGAACCATTATCAGTACCTCCAAGGTGAGGGATTAGTTAGGACCCCAGTTTAGGGTCAGGTTAGATCCCGGTCCACCTCTTTCCTGTTTCAGCTCATCAAGTCCTCAAGATTAACCCTGAGTTCAGCAGATATCGTGTCAGGTAAATCTATTCTATACTTACATGCTGATGTTGCTATACTAGTTGTTGTATAGAGTGTGGTTCCTGTATTAATAGTTTACTGACATTGTATACATATCATTAGACAGCGTGACATTTTCACTGGCCATAAAAATTATCTCCAGTTACCATGGATCCAGTAGCCCAGCTGGCTCTGCAGTTGCAGGGATTATCCATGGAGCTGACGGACATTAAGTCCAAAGTTTTGTCTCCCCTGGAGCAAACCAGAGTTGAACCTAAGGTTGCTCTCCCGGACAGGTTCACTGGTGGGCGAGACAAATTTTTCACCTTCCGGGAGGCATGTAAATTGTATTTTCGGCTTCGGCCTCGATCATCAGGGAGTGAGGAGCAGAGAGTGGGAATTGTTATCTCACTTCTGCAAGGGGACCCTCAATCCTGGGCATTTTCCCTTCCTCCGGGATCCCCGGCTCTACTGTCTGTAGATCAATTTTTTACTGCCCTGGGATTGGTATATGATGACCCAGATCGGGTCTCTCTTGCTGAGACAAAATTACGTAAGATACAGCAGGGAGATCGTCCGGCAGAGGAATTTGCTTCTGAGTTTCGTAGATGGGCCACAGATACTCAGTGGAATGACCCAGCTCTTAGGATCCAGTTTTGTCATGGGCTTTCTGATAAATTAAAAGACGTTTTGGCTCAGTATGAGTCTCCTCCTTCTCTGGAGGCTGCTATGGCCTTAGCTATCCGTACTGATAGACGGCTTCGGGAGAGGGGTGAGGTAACCCCACTCCCTGTTGTTTCTCCACCTACCACTAAAGTCCCTTATGTTGAGGTTCCCTTGTCTGTTCGGATGAACCTATGCAGTTGGGAGGGACATCATTTCGTAGGAGGGGATTGGCGGTACGCCGCAGGACTAGAAGATGTTTTTTCTGCGGGAAAGAGGGACATTTTGTTGGAGAATGTCCATCCCGTGCCTTGTTGAGCCAAAAGTCGCCGGAAAACTGCTAATCCCAGGTTGTGTGGTGGACGACAACCTGGGAGTATGTATTTCATCCGCCGGTTCTTCTCAGTTCCTTGTACCAGTGGAGGTGGTGGTTGGTACTAGAGTGAAGAGATTGTCTGTTCTTCTGGATAGTGGTTCCGGGGCTAATCTGGTTGACGCTCAGTTTGCTCAGGCTCAAGGTATGCATCTGAGTGTATTGGTCAAACCGATCCCTATATTCTCCATTGACGCCAGGCCTCTCGGCCAAGGTAGCTTTGTTCATGAGGTTCATAACATTGACCTTCGGGTAGGGGCAATACATAGGGAACAATTATCTTGTTATGTGTTGGAGGGTCTACCTACTCCCATTGTGTTGGGACTTCCTTGGTTGGTTAAACATAACCCTGTGATTAATTGGCAGTCCAGAGAATAAGCCAATGGGGGAGTTTTGCAAAAGCAACTGCATGAACACAGTCATCAGTGCGGTCGTGCCTAGTACATTGCCTCCTTTTTTGGAGGATTTTGGGGATGTTTTCTCTGAGGAGGGGTGTCAGGAGTTGCCTCCTCATCGCGTGTATGACTGCTCTATTAATCTCCTTCCTGATGCTAAGTTGCCTAGAGCTAGGTTGTATAATCTTTCTGGTCCTGAGAGGCAGGCTATGAAAGATTATATTTCTGAAAGTCTGGCCAAAGGGCATATTAGACTTTCATCTTCCCAGTAGCCGCGGGGTTCTTCTTTGTGAAGAAGAAAGATGGAGGCCTACGCCCTTGCTTGGATTTCCGCGAACTTAATCGGATTACTGTTCGAGATCCGTATCCACTCCCTCTTATTCCTGATCTCTTCAATCAAATTGATGGCGCCAAATGGTTTTCTAAATTGGATCTCAGGGGGGCGTATAATCTGATTAGGATAAAAGAGGGGGATGAGTGGAAAACGGCGTTTAACACGCCGGAGGGACATTATGAGAACCTAGTCATGCCTTTTGGTCTGACTACTGCACCAGCAGTATTCCAACATTTTGTTAATGACATTCTTCGTCACCTTGTGGGGCTGTTTGTGGTTGTATATCTGGACGACATTTTAATTTACTCGCCAGATCTTGTGTCTCATCAGGAGCATGTGAGACAGGTGTTGCAGATCTTGCGAGACAATAAATTATACGCCAAACTGGAGAAGTGTGTATTTGCCGTACAGGAACTTCAGTTTTTGGGTTTTTTGGTGTCAGCCTCCGGTTTCCGTATGGACCCTGAAAAGGTGAGAGCAGTGCTTGAATGGGATCAGCCAGGGGATCTTAAGGCTCTGCAGCGTTTTTTGGGGTTTGCTAACTACTACCGGAAATTTATTTGTAATTTCTCATCTGTCGTCAAACCTCTCACTGACATGACAAGAAAAGGGACGGATTTTTCTAAATGGTCGGACAAAGTTTGCCAAGCCTTTTCCTCTTTGAAGAAATGTTTTGCTTAGGCACCCGTTCTCATCCAACCAGATGCATCTCAGCCGTTCATTGTGGAGGTGGATGCGTCTGACGTAGGGGTGGGTGCTATATTGTCCCAGGGTCCGTCCCCTGGTAAATGGCATCCGTGCGCTTTCTTTTCTAAGAAATTGTCGTCCGCCGAAAGGAATTATGATATCGGCAATAGGGAACTTTTGGCCATTAAGTTAGCTTTTGAAGAATGGCGTCACTTTTTGGAGGGGGCAGTCCACCCGGTTACCGTTATTACTGATCACAAGAACCTGTTGTATTTGGAATCCGCTAAGCGTCTGAATTCCAGACAAGCTCGATGGTCGTTGTTTTTTACCAGGTTTAATTTTGTCGTCACTTATCGCCCGGGGTCTAAGAATGTAAAGGCTGATGCCTTGTCTCGCAGTTTCCCAGGGGCCGGGAAAACGGATGACCCGAGTCCTATCCTTCAGGAGGGGGTGGTAGTGTCGGCTGTATTTTCTGAGCTTGAGGAGGAGGTGTTAGAGGCTCAGGGGGATGCCCCTGCAGGACCTCCAGGGAGACTGTTTGTCCCAAATCTGTTGAGACAAAAGGTTATTGAGGCACATCATAATTCTGGTCTAGCAGGACATCCAGGGAGTAAGGCTACTTTAGATCTCCTTTCTCGCCGGTTTTGGTGGCCTAATGCTAATAAAGATGTTATAACTTTTGTCGCGTCATGTGGGGTGTGTGCTCGCTCTAAAACCCCTCATACCCGTCCGTCTGGGACCCTTTTACCCTTGAAACTTCCGGAGCGTCCATGGACTCATTTATCTATGGACTTCATTACGGACCTTCCTCCGTCGTCAGGGAATACTGTCATACTGGTGGTTGTTGACAGGTTCAGTAAGATGGCACATTTCGTTGCTCTTCCTGCACTCCCTAATGCTAAAACTCTGGCGCAGGTGTTCATTAGGGAGATCGTTAGACTTCATGGGTTGCCTTCTGATGTGGTGTCAGATAGGGGGTCTCAGTTTGTGTCCAAATTTTGGAGGGCATTTTGTTTACGTCGGGGGATGCAATTGTCATTTTCCTCGGCTTTTCATCCGCAGACCAATGGTCAGACAGAGCGTCTGAATCAGAGCTTAGAGACATATCTCCGGTGGTTTGTCTCAGAGAACCAAGAGGACTGGTCTTCTTTCTTGCCTCTGGCAGAGTTCGCTCTTAACAACAGGCGGAGCGAGTCCACTGGTAAGTCCCCGTTTTTTGGGGCATATGGTTTTCATCCCCAGTTTTGTACTTTCAATGGGGGGGGCCCTTCTGGGGTTCCTGAGGAGGAGCGTTTCTCGTCGTCACTTGCTTCTGTGTGGAGAGGTGTATTGAATAATCTGAGTGCGATGGGGAACCGTTACAAACGTATGGCTGATAGGAGGAGAGTTTCTGGTCCAGATCTGAATGTAAACGATCTGGTATGGTTGTCTACCAGGAATATAAAACTTAAAGTGCCCTCCTGGAAACTGGGTCCCAGATTCATCGGGCCGTACAGGATCAGTTCCATAATTAATCCTGTGGCATTTCGTCTGGACCTCCCTCCTACGTTTAAAATTCATAATGTGTTCCACAAGTCATTACTTAAAAGGTATGTGGCACCAGTCATACTGTCACCTCTACCTCCTCCTCCTGTGTTGGTCAATGGTAACTTGGAATTTCAAGTATCAAAGATCATTGACTCACGTCTGAATCGCCGGTCCCTTCAGTACTTGGTGCATTGGAAGGGGTATGGTCCAGAGGAGAGGACGTGGGTCCCTGTGTCTGATGTTAACGCAGATCGTTTGGTTCGGACCTTCCACAGAACTCACCCGGGCAAGCCTGGCCCTGAGGGTCCGGAGGCCCCTCGTAGAAGGGGGGGTACTGTCATGTGTGCATTGCCACGAAGATCGTCGCGGTTGCACATTTTGACTTCTCACAGCTGAGCTGCTGTTTCTTTGTGTTTGGCAGCTAGGGAGTTAATTCTGTCTGTGCTCGGTGCTGGGACTGGGTGCAGTTTCTCCCGGCTGCAATTGATTATTTGTTGATTGGTTTCCTTTAAATTCCTGGTTGTCTGCTTGGGGAGTTGCCAGTGAAACCTTCATGCAGACCACAGATAGGAATGAATCTGTATAGACTTTAGTTGTGAGCTCCTTAGTTGTTCTAAGCTCAACTTGGTTAGAGTTTATTTCCCAGACCATTTATGTTCCTTTGGTGTTTGAGTGTGTATGCAAGAGAGTGCTATCCTGTATGTCTTATATGTCTAATCTGTGTATTTAGCTAAGATCAGCCCATATCTCTTTGGTGGTAGTCAGGATCCTTCTTAGGACTGATTACAGGGTTCAGGGTCTGATAGGAGACAGGGTTAGGTTGGAGACTTGGACCTCTGAACCATTATCAGTACCTCCAAGGTGAGGGATTAGTTAGGACCCCAGTTTAGGGTCAGGTTAGATCCCGGTCCACCTCTTTCCTGTTTCAGCTCATCAAGTCCTCAAGATTAACCCTGAGTTCAGCAGATATCGTGTCAGGTAAATCTATTCTATACTTACATGCTGATGTTGCTATACTAGTTGTTGTATAGAGTGTGGTTCCTGTATTAATAGTTTACTGACATTGTATACATATCATTAGACAGCGTGACAACTATGAGCAACAGAGAAGGGATGATTATCCCCTTCATCTCCTGACAGTTGCTCGCCCATCACCTCTGCCTCCTCCATTTATACCTCGGCTCTTGGACCATCACTAGCAGTTTGTCTGGTATCACCAGCCCTGCCTTGATTGCAGTAATCCACCCATCCTTAGCACCCACCTGTGTGACAACAGTCTGGATCTTTGAGACATTGATATCCCTTACACATCCTCTTATGCTTCCTACTCTTTCTCTGTGACCACCACCTTCTCTCACAGGCTATTCAAAGTCTGCTCCAGCATATAGATGGTCAGAATAGTGATGCTGATGAAAGCATCGTCAGCGCTAATCATCTTAGTAGCCATTTCGAAATTGTACAGAAGGGTGCAGAGGTCCTTTATCTGTGCCCACTCTGTAAATGTGATATGCGCAATGCTCTGACAGCACAGTACTGTCCGCGTGAGCATCAGATATCTGAGTCTCATCAGGATCACCTCCCGCCCGTGGAGTTAACATCTGGTGACAAGGGTCAGGATGCTGTTCAGATCCTACTTAGTCCTGCCCCGGATCCAAGCTAAAAAAATTTTTGTCATCGTGGCAGATGATTTCCTCTTCTTGACTCTGTGAATCTTTGGAGAACACTTCTGATGTCCATGGCATTAAATGTGTGAACACTCTGCAGACTCACCCACATATGGTTCACTACAGTCATTTGAGCGGTTGAAGTGTTTTGGGGGAAACAAGGGTAATTGGAGTGCCACATCTGTGAACTGTACTGGGTGTTATGTTGAGGTGGAGGAAGAGAAGGAGAGGCCAATTGAAGTTGCGCTTGCCATCCACTTGAGCACATGCTCTTTCTGGGCCTCATCAACAAGGCATACCGCTGTGTGGCTAAAAAAGAAAGGGAGTGGAGTAGCTCATCCAGTAACAGAAGTTGTCAGTTGTATTTGGATAGGACCTGATGGTGTTGGTTCACTAGTGCGTTCACTAATATTACTACTTATCCCATGTACACCTTGAACACCAAGCCTATTCCCCCTTCCACCATGACCTCGCTTTTTCCCACTCATGTTGCTCGGACAGTGTGGTAGGAGTACTCTATTAGCAACAAAAAAAAGATTTTTTACTCTGCACCAGCTCTGCACACAGCTGAATTTCTGCAGCATTAAATGACAAGGTGAAATATGACTTGCTGAATCACGTTAGTAACAGAAGAGAGTATTTTTTTACTGTGGATGGCACAAAATGAGGTGATATAATGGCCTGCTGTATCTCATTTGCAACTGAAAAAAGATTTTTTTTTTACTGTGCAACAGCTCTTCACAAAGATGAATTTCACGGCCACTAAATGACAAGGTGGGATATTGGCATGCTGTATCACATTTAGCAACAGAAAAAAAAAGGTTTTTTTACTCTGCAGCAGTTCTGCACACAGATTAAGTTCTGCGGCACTAAGTGACAACAAGCTGACATATGCCTTGTAACTGAAAAAAATTGATATCAAAAGGTCTACTCATGCATGGAGCCCAATAGAAGCAGTGCACAACACACTTCTATGAAATGTGCTATGCTGTTTTTGTCTGTGAACCTGACTAAAGGCACAAGAAAAAAAACAATCTACTGGAAGGTTGATTTCATAGCTACACAATACATTAACTATATAAACTATCTGAATTTGAAACAATCGCCTAGCTAACTAACTAAAATCTATCAGCATGCAGGACCAGCATCAGGAGCAGCCTCTCTGCGCTTTTATACTGACAAAATGGTGCTAAAGCAAGATGTCTGCTCTTTATGTAGAGAAGGACATGTGATTTCAGCAGCCAATGGCACAAGCCATTGTGTCTGAACATTGGATGTTTACTGTGGCTTTATTGGCTAGCCGCATATTGCATACATAAAGTTTGAAAAATACTTTTTTTACAAGCACGTTGCTCCTTTGAGCTCTCCCCACCCCCTACCCTCATCAAACACATGGCTCCCACTCATCACACACCACCACTGTCAAAGCCAAAGTGCTAAAATACTTTAGTGGCAACGCAATTATTTTCTCTCACTTTAACCGAATGTTATAGAGTTTTCCCGATTTTAAAAAAATTAGCTTGAGTTTCCAATCATGAATCTGAATTTATCATAGTTATGCCAAATTTATATTTGGCAATTGTTTTCTGAACATATTCTCTCATTTCTAGTACCAACCTCAGTAGCTAGGCAGAATCAGAACGTGGTACAGCTTTAGGGTATATAACACCTGTGTTGTTCATTCAGCATTATTATAATATTACATCAACTTTTTACCCATAACAAGGCACATTTCTATGTGGAGTTTTTGGAAAAACTGTATTTTTTCTTTTATGTAATAAGGCAATGTTTTTAATGCATACATAATAAATTTAGCAATTTTCATAGGACGTTTCATATATTAGCATTATAGCATTATAGTTTCGGACCCTTGAGTCTGAAATAGAGCAATTTTCACCAGAAAACTCCAAACTTCAAAAAATTTCACTGAAAGCCAATTCACAGCTACTCATCTTTGCTTTCTAGCCTCATTTCCTGTTCCTTTTTCAGAGGAATATCTAACTCACCTTCAATTTTACGGTGTAAATAATTTATTTTACTTTGTTGTAATCACCAGATGTTTGCAATTTCATACTAAGTTACCGTAAATCACCGTTATCTGACACTGCTTATATGAGAGGGAGGAGACTTGAAGATGGACTTACCTGCTGGGAGACCAGCAGTTGGCTTACCTGATGTGTCTTATTCTATATTGACTGACCCTAACCACCCCCCACCTAAAAATAGTTTTAGAAAAGGAGGTTTATTATGTAGAAAGTATTGATGTTTTTATATTGGCAGTTTTCACAAGCCCTTAGATTTTCTTGCTGGATAGCTCACGCATTCCAGTCGAGCTGTGATTGCACAATGTATGTTAAGTTGGGTCATAGGATCGAATGTCATATTAGTAAGATGAATGCAAATAAAAGGAAGATAATTTCTGCATTTTGAAATGCAGAAGGACATCCTCAACAGACTAAAAGGCAATAAAACAAAAGATCTTCAGTAGATTGTGGTTGGTTTCTGTTTTTTGGTAAAAAAAAATTACAGTATAACTTCTATAAGTTAATTACACAATAGTAATGTCCTTTTTATTATTGTGAAATATGTTTAGTACTTAATATAATTAAACTTTGACAAAATAGAATATAATGTTTAGCTCTCCAACAGCAGGGGTCATGAGATGACTAAGTTCTCTCATTTGTCATAATATTTTCTTATGACATAAACAGAAAGCAGATTCTGAAAGAACACAATTTCTGTACACAGTGAATCACCTGTGCAACGGCCAAAAAATGACTTTCTCAGAATATCGATTGAAAGGCATATTCTTCATCCTACACAGTAATACAAAGTAAACATAATCCAAAAGCAAATAAAGCAACAAAATGAAACTTTATGATTAAGAAACTGAGGTCTATCAGTCATTGCTGGAGCAACAGAAAATTTGTCATTTGTAGTCAGGGGAAATTTGGTCCCACTGTGAGAGTCATACAAATCATGGTTCTCAATGGCCCAAAAAATGATGTTCTTCAGCACCAAAGGAAAATAGTTAAAACATAGCCTTTAATCATAGAGGGTTAAAAAAATTGGCAGAAGGTGCACAAATTAAAAAGCCCATAATGCTTACATGTTTCAGGTAGAAAAACCTGTGAAGGGGTTTTCCCACAAACAAAAGTTGTTTTTAACCCCTTCACCCCAAGGGTGGTTTGCACGTTAATGAACGGGCCAATTTTTACAATTCTGACCACTGTCTCTTTATGAGGTTATAACTCTGGAACGCTTCAACGGATCTTCGCGATTCTGAGATTGTTTTCTCGTGACATATTGTACTTCACATTATTGGTAAAATTTCTTCCATATAACTTGCGTTTATTTATGAAAAAAATGCAAATATGGTGAAAATTTGGAAAATTTAGCAATTTTCAAACTTTGAATTTTTATTCCCTTAAAACAGAGAAATATGTCACAGAAAATAGTTAAAAAATAACATTTTCCACATGTCTACTTTACATCAGCACAATTTTGGAACCAAAATTTTTTTTTGTTACGAAGTTATAAGGGTTAAAAGTTGACCAGCGATTTCTCATTTTTACATCAAAATGTACAAAGCCATTTTTTTAGGGACCACCTCATATTTCAAGTCACTTTGAGGGGTCTATATAGCAGAAAATACCCAAAAGTGACACAATTGTAAAAACTACACCCCTCAAGGTACTCAAAACCACATTCAAAAAGTTTATTAACCCTTCAGGTGCTTCACAGGAGCTGAAGCAACGTGGAAGGAAAAAAATTAACATTTTACTTTTTAGTCACAAAAATTATCTTTTACAAACATTTTTTTTATATTCACAAGGGAAAAAAGGAGAAAATGGACCAATAAAGTTGTTGTGCAATTTCTCCTGAGTACGCCGATACCCCATATGTGAGGGAAAACCAGTTTGAGCGCACGGTAGGGCTCGGAATGGAAGGAGCGCCGTTTGACTTTTCCAAACCAAAATTGGCTGGAATTGCGAACGGACGCCATGTCGCGTTTGGAGGGGCCCTGATGTGCCTAAACAGTGGAAACCTCCCACATGTGACCACATTTTGGAACTTATCTAGATGTGTGTTGAGCACTTTGAACCCCAAGTGCTTCACGCAAGTTTGTAATGTAGAGCCGTGAAGAAAAAAAATCATTATTTTTTCCACAAGCATGATGTTTTAGTCCCCAATTTTTTATTTTACCAAGGGTAAGAGGAGAAATTGGACCACAAAAGTTGTTGTACAACCTATCCTGAGTACTCTGATACCCCATATGTGGGGGGAACCACTGTTTGGGCGCACGGCAGGGCTCGAAAGGGAAGGAGCGCCGTTTGACTTTTCCAAACCAAAATTGGCTGGAATTGGGAACAACGCCATGTCACGTTTGGAGGGCCCCTGATGTGCCTAAACAAATGGAAACCCCCCACATGTGACCCCATTTTGAAACAGACCCCTAAGGAACTTATCTAGATGTGTGGTGAGCACTTTGAACCCCCAAGTGCTTCACAAAGTTTGTAATGTAGAGCCGTGAAGAAAAAAAATCATATTTTTTCCACAAGCATGATGTTTTAGTCCCCAATTTTTTATTTTCCCAAGGGTAATAGAAGAAATTGGACCACAAAAGTTGTTGTCCAACTTGTCCTGAGTACGCTGATACCCCATATGTGGGGGGGAACCACTGTTTGACGCACGGCAGGGCTCGAAAGGGAAGGAGCGCCGTTTGACTTTTCCAAACCAAAATTGGCTGGAATTGCGAACGAACGCCATGTCGCATTTGGAGGGCCCCTGATGTGCCTAAACAGTGGAAACCCCCCACATGTGACCCCATTTTGGAAACTAGACCCCTAAGGAACTTATCTAGGTGTGTGGTGAGCACTTTGAACCCCCAAGTGCTTCATGCAAGTTTGTAATGTAGAGCCGTGAAGAAAAAAAATCATATTTTTTCCACAAGCATGATGTTTTAGTCCCCAATTTTTTATTTTCCAAGGGTAAGAGGAGAAATTGGACCACAAAAGTTGTTGTCCAACTTGTCCTGAGTACGTGATACCCCATATGTGGGGGGGAACCACTGTTTGGGCGCACGGCAGGGCTGGAAAGGGAAGGAGCGCCGTTTGACTTTTCCAAACCAAAATTGTCTGGAATTGCGAACGGACGCCATGTCGCGTTTGGAGGGCCCCTGATGTGCCTAAACAGTGGAAACCCCCCACAGTGACCCCATTTTGGAAACTAGACCCCCTAAGGAACTTATCTAGATGTGTGGTGAGCACTTTGAACCCCAAGTGCTTCACGCAAGTTTGTAATGTAGAGCCGTGAAGAAAAAAATATATATTTTTTCCACAAGCATGATGTTTTAGTCCCAATATTTATTTTCCAAGGGTAAGAGGAGAAATTGGACCACAAAAGTTGTTGTCCAACTTGTCCTGAGTACGATGATACCCCATATGTGGGGGGGAACCACTGTTTGGGCGCACGGCAGGGCTCGAAAGGGAAGGAGCGCCGTTTGACTTTTCCAAACCAAAATTGGCTGGAATTGCGAACGGATGCCATGTCACGTTTGGAGGGCCCTGATGTGCCTAAACAGTAGAAACCCCCACATGTGACCCCATTTTGGAAACTAGACCCCCTAAGGAACTTATCTATGTGTGGTGAGCACTTTGAACTCCCAAGTGCTTCACGCAAGTTTAATACGTAGAGTCGTGAAGAAAAAAAATCATATTTTTTCACAAGTATGATGTTTTAGTTCCCAATTTTTTATTTTACCAAGGTAATAGGAGAAATTGGACCACAAAAGTTGTTGTCCAACTTGTCCTGAGTACGCTGATACCCCATATGTGGGGGGAACCAATGTTTGGGCGCACGGCAGGGCTTGAAAGGGAAGGAGCGCCATTTGACTTTTCCAAATCAAAATTGGCTGGAATTGCGAACGGACGCCATGTCGCATTTGGAGGGGCCCTGATGTGCCTAAACAGTGGAAACCCCCACATGTGACCCCATTTTGGAAACTAGACCCCCTAAGGAACTTATCTAGGTGTGTGGTGAGCACTTTGAACCCCAAGTGCTTCACGCAAGTTTTAATGTAGAGCCGTGAAGAAAAAAAATATATTTTTTTCCACAAGCTGATGTTTTAGTCCCCAATTTTTTATTTTCCAAGGATAAAGGATAAATTGGACCACAAAAGTTGTTGTCCAACTTGTCCTGAGTACGCTGATACCCATATGTGGGGGAGAACCAATGTTTGGGCGCACGGCAGGGCTTGAAAGGGAAGGAGCGCCATTTGACTTTTCCAAATCAAAATTGGCTGGAATTGCGAACGGACGCCATGTCGCATTTGGAGGGGCCCTGATGTGCCTAAACAGTGGAAACCTCCCACATGTGACCCCATTTTGGAAACTAGACCCCCTAAGGAACTTATCTAGGTGTGTGGTGAGCACTTTGAACCCCAAGTGCTTCACGCAAGTTTGTAATGTAGAGCCGTGAAGAAAAAAAATCATATTTTTTCCACAAGCATGATGTTTTAGTCCCCAATTTTTTATTTTCCCAAGGATAAGAGGATAAATTGGACCACAAAAGTTGTTGTCCAACTTGTCCTGAGTACGCTGATACCCATATGTGGGGGGGAACCAATGTTTGGGCGCATGGCAGGGCTCGAAAGGGAAGGAGCGCCGTTTGACTTTTCCAAACCAAAATTGGCTGGAATTGCGAACGGACGCCATGTCGCGTTTGGAGGGCCCCTGATGTGCCTAAACAGTGGAAACCCCCCACAAGTGACCCCATTTTGGAAACTAGACCCCTAAGGAACTTATCTAGGTGTGTGGTGAGCACTTTGAACCACCAAGTGTTTCAGTAAAGTTTATAATGCCCTGGCGTGAAAAAAAAAATATTTTTTTTTTCCACAAAAGTGATTTTTTAGTCCCCAATTTTTTATTTTGCCAAGGGTCACATTAGAAATTGGACACCAAAAGTTGTTGTCCAATTTGTCCTGAGTACGCTGATACCCCATATGTTGGGGGGAATCACTGTTTGGGCGCACGGCAGGGCTCAGAAGGGAAGTAGTGACGTTTTGGAATGCAGACTTTGATGGAATGGTCTGTGGGCGTCATGTTCCGTTAGCAGAGCCCTGATGTGCCTAAACAGTGGAAGCCCCCACAAGTGACCCCATTTTGGAAACTAGACTCCCTAAGGAACTTATCTAGGTGTGTGGTGAGCACTTTGAACCCCCAAGTGTTTCACTAAAGTTTATAATGCCCTGGCGTGAAAAAAAAAATATTTTTTTTTCCCACAAAAGTGATTTTTTAGTCCCACAATTTTTTATTTTCCCAAGGGTAACAGGAGAAATTGGACCCCAAAAGTTGTTGTCCAATTTGTCCTGAGTACGCTGATACCCCATATGTTGGGGGGAACCACTGTTTGGGCGCACGGCAGGGCTTGGAAGGGAAGTAGTGACATTTTGGGATGCAGACTTTGATGGAATGGTCTGCGGGCGTCATGTTCCGTTAGCAGAGCACCTGATGTGCCTAAACAGTGGAAACCCCCACAAGTGACCCCATTTTGGAAACTAGACTCCCTAAGGAACTTATCTAGGTGTGTGGTGAGCACTTTGAACCCCCAAGTATTTCACTAAAGTTTATAATGCCCTGGCGTGAAAAAAATATATATTTTTTTTTTCCCACAAAAGTGATTTTTTAGTCCCCAATTTTTTATTTTCCCAAGGGTAACAGGAGAAATTGGACCCCAAAAGTTGTTGTCCAATTTGTCCTGAGTACGCTGCTACCCCATATGTTGGGGGGAACCACTGTTTGGGCACACGGCAGGGCTTGGAAGGGAAGTAGTGACATTTTGGAATGCAGACTTTGATGGAATGGTCTGCGGGCGTCATGTTCCGTTAGCAGAGCCCCTGATGTGCCTAAACAGTGGAAACCCCCACAAGTGACCCAATTTTGGAAACTAGACCCCCTAAGGAACTTATCTAGGTGTGTGGTGAGCACTTTGAACCTCCAAGTGTTTCACTAAAGTTTATAATGCCCTGGCGTGAAAAAAAAATTTTTTTTTTCCCACAAAAGTGATTTTTTTAGTCCCCAATTTTTTATTTTCCCAAGGGTAACAGGAGAAATTGGACCCCAAAAGTTGTTGTCCAATTTGTCCTGAGAACGCTGGTACCCCACATGTGGGAAAAAACTGTTTAGGCACACGTCGGGACTCGGAAGGGAAGTAGTGACGTTTTGGAATGCAGACTTTGATGGAATGGTCTGCGGGCGTCATGTTCCATTTGCAGAGCCCCTGATGTGCCTAAACAGGAAAAAAAAACACAAGTGACATAATTTTAGAAATTAGACCCCAAGAAGCTTCTCTAGATGTGTCCCCCTTCTGGAACTAATCTTTCCTGTAAAGTAAATTAGTAGTGCATGGAGGTGTGGTACAATTTGAAGCAATCCTTCATAAACAGGCCAGGTTTTCCGGGGCAGGTGTCGCACTGATAAATGGTGTCCTTGCGTATTCCCCTTTTGTAACACACTCGGCACCTTTTTTGCGACTTACCTTTTTTTGCAGTTTGCGGGACCTCCCCGGGAAATGCTGGCCTGGTACAATACGAGCACCTTCAGTTCCGGAAGTACTGGGGCCCTCTCCTTCCTGAGCGCCAAGCATCAGGGCCTTGATCACTACCTCCTGGAACTGAAGGTACGACGTATTGGTATGGCGTGCATATCGTGACAGCAGGAAAGCGTTGAGCATTGCCATTTGGACGATGTAACAGAATATAGGTGGAAAACATCACCCCAAGTTATACCAATGATTATAATCAAAATAAATAGGACTAATAGGGAAACTGCCAAAGAGCTAAGCCAATACACAGAAGGAAATAGCAGCCAAGAAATCCCATAAAAATTACTTTATTAACAACGTATATTTAAAATTACATAGGATAGGTAATTCGAACATCTGGGGAAAGTCATAAGGAATGCCAGTATAATCCCTCCATGAGGATCTGGTCAAGACCAAATAGCTGATAATACAATCAAAGTTCTCTACACACATGTGCTGCACATATAGACCACTTGCAGTAATAGCATAGTGCTAGATAATATAGACATAATGAACCCAGCCTATAGTGCAATACTACCTTTAACAGAGGTATAGCTCAGCCTTCAGATCAGGACCCAGATCCACCCCAACGCGCGTTTCGGAGCGCGGCTCCTTCCTCAGGGGGCGTACATGGAACTGCTATATGGCGGTTTATATACCCACATATTGTCACCGGTCTGACTCACCCACAGTGCATCGCGCTCACCACAGCCTGTGCATAAAATTAATTAGTCCGTTGCTGCCTCTCATTGTGCCGCATACCGCCGCCATATCCGCACGCCCTCATCCATGACGTCAGCATCCGGAACTCCGTGGGGCCCCACGTGACCGGACGCCGACGAAACAGGGAGAAGGCATCGCGAGAGCGGCCAGGCATGCGGCGCATGCGCACTCGCAATGTGGACACCGCAATTACATTTTAGATACTGGCATAACAGTGGAGTAAGTACCGCATAGCGGTCATACACACCACAATCAAAACCACGCCAGTGCATCACAATTCACAGGCAGTATATAAGATATTAGGACTATGCAAAAAACTATATTGCTGGCTCTGTGTGTGGGTCAAACCGCCGACCAATTAAAACCACCAAACAAGACAGAATCACCACAAAATCGACCAAAGAAGCAAAAATAAAAATAAAAAAGACATAAACAAAATAACCAAATATATATCACAGAAAAAATGAATAAGATACAAAAACAATATAACGAAAAATAACAGATAATAACAAATAAAAAAAGTGCTAAAAAGAAAGAAAAAATAATAAAAAAGAAAAAGTACAAATGAAAATGAATATACATATATTAAGATAATAAACCCTTATAAATCGTACAATATCATGATCCTATGTCTTTACAATTCTTCTTGTTGAGAGAAGTCACTGATCATCAAGTTATATTCCGAGTGTCTAACTCTTCAAATATTCGGTGATTGTCCAAGAATAAACACATTGATCTATATAAAATTAAAAAGATAATTAAAATCAATGTCAAGACATTCAGAATGATCCACGACACGCGAACGGGGATCAAAGGTAAGGAGCAAAAGACAGATTTTCATTCAGCCCCTTAGGGTGGATTGTTTGTAATATCCAGATCCATTTAGTTTCCAGCTGCCCCAGTTTTTTAGTTAGATTACCCCCCCTGATGTTAATGTTGAGCATATCGATGCCACGTACCTTCAATAAGGCACTATCACATTGATGGAAATCATGGAAATGACGTGGTAACGTTTTTAAAGAGGATGTGTCCGTGCAGCAGGAGGCCGCCTGGATCCCAACACATGTTCGCGAGTGCGTACCTTCAACTGTCTAGATGTTAAGCCGACGTATATCAAACCACACGGACATGTAGCATAGTATATTACATATCTAGACGTACATGTAATCCGGTGTTTGATCTTAAAGTTTTTAGAACCGTCGGAATTTACAAATGTGGCACTACGCTGAATGTTAGGACAGGAGACACACCTGCCGCACGGAACACAGCCATTAACCATGGGCATAGAGTCCAAAAAGGTGGACCCCACGTGTGAATAGTGACTAGTGACCAGCATGTCACGCAGATTTCTCGCTCTTCGGAAGGTAATCATGGGACGCTCTGGAATAAACTTTTTAATGATCGGATCCACCATTAGAATTGGCCATGCTTTCATAAGGGCTGCTCTAATTAGCCCATGTTGTGAATTATACGTTGTCACAAACCTAGACTCTCTCTGATTGATAGCCCTCTGGCCTACATTGCTATATAGAAGTCTATTACGATTTGTGTGTTTTGCCCGATGGTATGCTTTTTTTAAAGATCGTCTACTATATCCACGGGCAAGGAAACGAGATTTTAATTCCTCAGCTCTACGTGTAAAGTCTTCCTCTGAAGAGCAAATACGTTTTAAACGCAAAAATTGCCCTACCGGGATGCCCCTTATCATGTGTTTAGGATGACACGAGGATGCATGTAATAATGTATTTGATGCCGTTATTTTCCGGAAAATATCCGTTCTGATACATCCTGTGTCATCCCTATAGATAGAGACATCCAGAAAGTCAATCTTGTTTTTGTCACACACCGGGGTAAGTTTGATATTCAAATCGTTGTCATTCAGATACGAAACAAACTGCGAGAGGTCCATGGAGTTGCCATGCCAGACGAAAAAGATGTCGTCGATGTAGCGTGCCCAAAATAGGACACGCTCCACAGACCCCAATCCGTCAGACATAAAGAGGTCCCTCTCCCACAACCCCAGGAACAGGTTAGCATAGGAGGGCGCGAAGGCCGCCCCCATAGCTGTACCCTGGAGCTGTAGGTAGAAGGACCCCTTAAACACAAAAAAGTTGTGAGTGAGGGTGAACTCCAAAAGCTCCAAGATGAGGTCCCTTAAACCTACTGATAGTGTAGAGGTAGCCAAAAAGAATTTAACCGCCCTTAGACCATCTGTGTGGCGGATGCTTGTATAGAGGGACTCAACATCAAGGGATGCCAGTAGAGTGTCACCCTCAAGGCACAGTCCATCGACCTTCCGCAGCAAGTCTCCCGTATCCTTAAGGAACGAGGGAAGACTGGACACTAGTGGCTGCAGGTAGTGTTCTATCCATCTATTAATATTCTCGAGATAGTTTCCTCTACCAGACACGATAGGCCTGCCAGGTGGTGACCTCAGATCTTTATGTATTTTAGGCAACAGATATAATGTAGCAATGGTGGGTTCTTTAACACTCAATGCCAACGCCAACTCCTTGGTGATAACGTCGTTGTCTAGTGCCCTTTTCAGTATAGTATCTAGTTTACACATAAATGCAGAGAGGGGGTTGTATGTCAATTTCCTATAACACATAGGAGTATTGAGTTGTTTAAATACTTCTCTCTCATACATTTCTCTAGGCCACACAACGACGTTACCACCCTTGTCAGCTGGTTTAATAACCACATCCGACAGATTTCTCAAAAATTTAAGTCTGCTGCGTTCCTGCTTAGTTAAATTATCCGTACCTCCACTAATAGGTATTGCATTCAGATCCTCGGCCACCACCTTAACAAACATATCTATGCTTGGACAAGAAGTAAAAGGAGGAAATTTAGTAGATCTCGGACGAATAGATGGAGGGATCTTACCTCCTTCCCTGTGTTCAATAGCCAGCTCCTCCAACGTTCTCACTGCCTCCTGCTCGTCTTCTGTAGGAAAGATATTGTTAATTTCCTCATTGAAAAAATACCTTCTGAATAGCAGTGACCGTGCAAACATGTGCAAATCCTTCACCACTAAGAAATTGTCATACCCTGGTGTGGGAGAAAAGGAAAGACCTTTACCCAGTAAAGAGAGATCAATATCAGTGAACACATGTTCACTTAGATTAATCACCTTATTGTCTCTCCGATTGTTGTCAAAAGTATCAAATGGACGTCTTCTATAGGGATGAAACGCATGGTCACGTAATCTGTGTGTGTCATTAACTCCAGATATATTTCCAGAAGCAGAAGACGTATCTGATTGACCACCTGATGATGCTACCGATGTGCAGGAAGACATCCTACGTAGATTCGAGGGATTCGAACTCCGCCATAAATAGACCTTATTATTCTGATAATCACGTAGGTCCCGATTATATTTAGATAATTGATTGGTCTGTATTTTCTTTACCAAAGTGTCCATACTTTTATCCAAATCACTTTCAAACGTTTGTAATTTATCTACTGGACAATCTTTTTTAATATCTGTTTGAAAGCTATCAATCATTTTGTCCAATTCAGCAATGTTATCTGAATTATTGCTAATTAGAAGATTGATTAGAGTTGTTGAACATGTGTCACAGGCCTCCTCCCATTTAGTTTTAAACTGAGTATCAGTTACAGGGAAGGTGGGAATAACTCTCACTCTAAGACCTCTTGGGATCATTTTGTTGGCAGTGTATTTCTCCAAAAAGAGACGGTTCCACCACAATCTAGATCTTTTCATTAATAGAGTCTTCATATGTGACATTCTGTCCTCCAAACCTTGATCACCCACTGGTTGTGTCGTGCCTCCCCCAGAAGCACCAAACACCTTATCCATATGTGCAAGCCAATTTTTCTCCCTTGCTTTATAGTCCATGGTGTCCTCCAAGAAAAAACCTGTGCATAACACAGCAATAAATACATGTAACAGAATATAGGTGGAAAACATCACCCCAAGTTATACCAATGATTATAATCAAAATAAATAGGACTAATAGGGAAACTGCCAAAGAGCTAAGCCAATACACAGAAGGAAATAGCAGCCAAGAAATCCCATAAAAATTACTTTATTAACAACGTATATTTAAAATTACATAGGATAGGTAATTCGAACATCTGGGGAAAGTCATAAGGAATGCCAGTATAATCCCTCCATGAGGATCTGGTCAAGACCAAATAGCTGATAATACAATCAAAGTTCTCTACACACATGTGCTGCACATATAGACCACTTGCAGTAATAGCATAGTGCTAGATAATATAGACATAATGAACCCAGCCTATAGTGCAATACTACCTTTAACAGAGGTATAGCTCAGCCTTCAGATCAGGACCCAGATCCACCCCAACGCGCGTTTCGCCTGTGAATTGTGATGCACTGGCGTGGTTTTGATTGTGGTGTGTATGACCGCTATGCGGTACTTACTCCACTGTTATGCCAGTATCTAAAATGTAATTGCGGTGTCCACATTGCGAGTGCGCATGCGCCGCATGCCTGGCCGCTCTCGCGATGCCTTCTCCCTGTTTCGTCGGCGTCCGGTCACGTGGGGCCCCACGGAGTTCCGGATGCTGACGTCATGGATGAGGGCGTGCGGATATGGCGGCGGTATGCGGCACAATGAGAGGCAGCAACGGACTAATTAATTTTATGCACAGGCTGTGGTGAGCGCGATGCACTGTGGGTGAGTCAGACCGGTGACAATATGTGGGTATATAAACCGCCATATAGCAGTTCCATGTACGCCCCCTGAGGAAGGAGCCGCGCTCCGAAACGCGCGTTGGGGTGGATCTGGGTCCTGATCTGAAGGCTGAGCTATACCTCTGTTAAAGGTAGTATTGCACTATAGGCTGGGTTCATTATGTCTATATTATCTAGCACTATGCTATTACTGCAAGTGGTCTATATGTGCAGCACATGTGTGTAGAGAACTTTGATTGTATTATCAGCTATTTGGTCTTGACCAGATCCTCATGGAGGGATTATACTGGCATTCCTTATGACTTTCCCCAGATGTTCGAATTACCTATCCTATGTAATTTTAAATATACGTTGTTAATAAAGTAATTTTTATGGGATTTCTTGGCTGCTATTTCCTTCTGTGTATTGGCTTATTCATTTGGACGATATGCACGGACAGCTTCTTGTACCACACCTTGACCTTTCTCAAAGCACTGTATGGTTGGAGGAGTTGATCAGAGAGATCAACACCCCCCTTGTATTTGTTGTACCCAAGTACACAGTCCGGTTTGCGGACCTGTGTAGAGGTACCCCGTACAGTGCTGAGGGCGCTGCCATCACGTGTATGGTGGTCAAGAGAAGGACATCCCTCTTGTCCTTGTACTTGACCACCAGAAGGTGGTCGCTACATTGGGCTCTGCTCTCACCCTTTCTGAGCATCTGCCCAAGCAGCGTCTTCGGGAGGCCCCTCTGATTTTTGCGGACGGTACCGCAGGCTGCGGTACCACGCGCAAAGAGGGATTTGTGGAGTGGGATGCTGGTATAAAAGTTATCGGTGTAGAGGTGATAACCTTTATCCAGCAGTGGGTGAACCAAATCCCACACAATTTTCCCACTCACTCCCAGGACAGGAGGACACTCAGGGGGTACAATCCTGGTGTCCTTTCCTTCGTAAACTCTAAAACGGTGAGTGTACCCTGAGGTACTCTCACACAGTTTGTAGAGTTTGATTCCGTACCTTGCCCTCTTGTTGGGCAGGTACTGACGGAATCCGAGCCGTCCCTTAAAATGAACCAAGGACTCATCCACGCAAATGTCCCTTTTGGGCACGTACACTTCAGCAAACTTTTTGTTGAAGTTGTAAGCTTTTCAGGGGATATAGCTCTAGGATCGCTGTCTGGGTAGACAGAATGGCATGAAAACAGTTCATTCAGACAGCAGTTCTGGTGTAAAACTGACCGCAACCAGCTTTATTAAAGTCCACAGCAAACAGATAAAAATAAAGCATAAACAGAAAACCTAGGCTTGTCTAGCCACTAATTACACATAGATAGATTGCCCTGTCTATCCGGATCCCGGCTCTACCAGCCTGACCCAAAACAACACTTATGATATATGTTACCAGTATGGAGTTTCACAGATACTCCTCCTTGTGTCTGAAGGCACCTTCAATGTCCAGACTTGAGAGAGATCCACTCCTATTCAGCCGCTATTCGCACGGATTCTCACTGAGACTACTCCTGTGTCCGGGGTTCTTCCTTCACCCAGACTGAGATAGCTCAAACTCCTGGAGACTGCTTCTTGTGCCTAGACTCCTTGTCCAGACTAAGCGAGCTCCCACTCCTGGAGACTGCTTCTTGTGCCGGGACACCTTCCTGTGTCCAGACTAAGGCAGCTCTCTGACTGTGTTCCAACACACCTACTTCTGGTCTCCTAATTAACACCTGAGTGATTTCAGGCCTGAGCTGCAAGTGTGTACTGAATGTAAGGTGTAGTGACCTTTCTCTACCACTAGGTCTACAAAGCCACACACCTCCCTTATACCAGTCAGTAAAGTAGCTAGGTGAAATATACACCCCATTCAATACACATATTCTCACTGTCTCACATATCCCCCCCCTCTTCTCCAGACCGGAGGGCTGGTCATCCAGACCGGAGGGCTGGTTAACAATCCAACAGAGACAGTGAACTCTGGACCAGTCATGGCCCTCATCAGCTTCATCTTCACCACTGTCATCTGTATCTTCACCTGAGTCACAGCCAACATCAGCTTTCTCTTCATCTGAAGCATCCGTACTACCCTGTACCCTCCCAGGCCTATGCTCTCTGCGGGCCTCGGGTATCCTGCACGGCCTCATCTTGACCTTAGGGCCGGGCTCAGTTTCGATATAGTGCCTGGCCAGAGAAGTACGACCAGGCATGTCAGAACACCTCTGCTGATTCTTCCACAGAAACTCTCATACCTCCTGTTTTTGGGGCACTGACCCTGTGTCACCAACTGTCACAGGAGGTATAGGGGTTTTTTCACCTTTCTCTAGTTCCCCTTGAACCTTCTTTACTTCATTGAGCTTCTCCAGAAGATGCTCATGGACTCTCATCACGCTCCTTCATCACAGTTTGGAGTTTTTTCTGAGAAGTAATCAATTCATATTGTACCTGTTGGACGTCCTTTATGTCTTCAGCCCCTTCTTCAGGCTCTTCTGGTAGGACATGCTCAGAAGCCCTACCGTCAGTCTTACATTCTACTTCTTCAGTCACATCATTATGGTCTCCAATATCTCCATTTATTCCAGCTTTCAAGTTCTCCTTGATAGCTGCATCTGTATACTCAGAACCTGCCGGATTCTTCTCTTCCACCACGTTCTGCATCCCATCTGGGCTCCCGTGTGTCTGTAGCGGCAACGGAGTGACACATCGCTTTTCCCATTTGTTGGGACGTGGCTCCGATGTAGCCTCCCTGAAAGTGCGCTTGAGCTCACCAACGCCAGCCCGATGTCTCAAAATCTCATCTTGTGACTTATCCAGATCCTTGGTATCACTCGGGAACACCGCTGGGGCGCCGGGCGCCGAACTTCCAGCCTGAGCTTCACGAGTTGCAGCTACTGATGAGGCATCTGGTTTGGTGTCTACCACTTCTATGGCTTTTTCCACCTCTGCAGCACCACCTTCAGAGTCCTTGGCATGATGCAGATCCACACCGCACACCAACAACTTCTCATCTTCAACAGCATCCACTTGTGCTGTGTTCAGTTTCAGAGTCCTGCCTTTAAAGCTCAGCTCTCCTCCTTTCACCTTAGTCTTCGCCAGGGAACCGGCCAACTGTAAAACATCTTCAGATGCCATCTTCTGTCTGGCTGTAAGGTCAGTATCAGCTTTCTTCTCAGGACTCTCAACCTCCTCTGCTACCATGCCTTCCTCATTTGCACTGGTTACTTTATTGTCATCAGATGACTCACCATCACTCCCAATATCCCTGCCTGACCCCTTTTTCTCAGCCACATCCGGGTCACTTTCAGGGTTATACAATTGATTCTCATTCTCATCCTGCTCACTTTCAGGAGTATACAATTCATTCTCATTCACATCCTGATCTGGAACCTTAGTTAACATGTCATCCACAACATTAACTTCACCATCTGGTCCCTCAAGTATGTGACTATGTGACAACCCCAGCACTATACTTCTATATAGCTCAGGTACTAGGAGCTGACTCACGACCTCTCCCTGGACTTCAGTGTCCCTATACAATAGGCTATTGTCCATGGCAGCATGAGGAAACCTCTCCTCAGAGCCAGGCTCCTGGGAAACCTCATTTAGAACAATCATATTTTCCTGTGCCGTCCTAAGAGAGGGGTCTCGCCACTGCTCACTCTCAAAATTGTCACAGGACACAGGTAAGTCAGGGACACTCGGTTCCCGAGAACCACCATCCTCGTCTCCCAACATCACCTGCAAAGGAATTTCATCACTATCACAGTCATCATTATTATCAATATCATTATCATGACTATGATCAGTATCATCATCACTATCATGATCATCATCACTATCATTATCAGCATCAGCATCATTATCATGGTCATCATCATTATCATGATCATCATCATCATCATCATTATCATTATCATCATCATCATTATCATGGTCATCATCATTATCATGATCATCATTATCATCATCACATAAGTTTAACGGCCCACTAGCATTGTGTTCCGCCCCTCGGGACTGCGCACCCTCAGTAGGAGCTTCATCACACTGTCCATCAGAAACATTTCTCCCCCAGAGACCCTTAGATCGGGGAAAGTCATTACCCAATATGACGGGGTGCACCAGGTTCTTCACTACCCCCCCTTCATATGAAACCTCCCCGAGTTTGGGGACCAAGTCCACGGCAGTCTCTGGGTAGACTTTGGTGTCTCCATGGATGCACACCATACTCAGGTGCTTATCAGGGATGAAGTCCCTATCAATCAGGCTGTCACATACGGAAGTCACTGGACTCTCTGAGTCCAAGAGGGCCTGTGCTGGGCAGTCATTTACAACCACCGGGCACACCTGTGGTCCAGTCTCTTCGGCTGAGGTGGACACACACACAGGCTCTGCGCAGGGAGAGAGGGATCTGCCAACATCACAACACATAGGCTCCCCCTCTATTGGACAGTCGGCCGCAATTTCACGACATCTCCAACACTGTCCATCACACTCTCCCACCCATATGTCCCCTCGGGCCTGAACCCGCTTATCAGCATACCCCATGTCCCCAACAGCTGGAACGCTCTTACCGCGAGAGTTCAGCGTCCGGGAACTCTGAAGTGACGACCTCTCAGACGGCTGGTCACGGAGACAGTCTTTGCTGGCGAAGGCCTTCTCCATCAGGCTGACCAGACGATTGGCGTCCTGGTGGTCTCCTTGTCCGACCTCTGGCTGTTCCTCAGGAGGACATGCTCGGGTGTAGCGGTTCACTATCACCTTTTCAACTCCATAATCAGGTTTGCTGACTGCAGACTCCCAACTGCATCTCCAGTCATGAACTCCCCTGGCACGGGCTGTCACCGTAACACCCAGCCGGGCAAGAATCTCCGCTTTCAGCTTGGCATAGTCTTGGCTGTCCTGCTCGCTCAGGTCAGCATAGGCCCTTTGGGGCTCTCCAATCAGATAGGGTGCGACCATCATGGCCCATTCAGATAGGGGCAGATTCTCCTTCTCTGCCAGTCTCTCAAACCTAGTGAGATATACCTCCACATCGTCACGAGGTGTCATTTTTTTCAAGGACCGTCTTACCGCCTTCTTTACAGCGGACAACGCAGGTGCCTTCACAACATTACTTCGGGACGTGGCACCGAAATCCTTTTTTTGTGCTGCCATCCGCTCAACAAATAACCGGTTATTCTCCTGCTGCTGCTGCAGGAATTGCTGCTGGGCCTGCTGCATGCGCTGCTGGTGCTGCAGGCGCTGCCGCTCCATGCTCTGATGCATGCTCCGCTGGGCCTGGACCAGGTACTCAACGAGCTCCTCCATACTGCCGGACTTATCTGTCTCAACCACGGCAGTCTTATGTTGCATATTAACTTGCGCCATTTGTTCAAACAGCGCCTCCATGCTGTCATCCATGCTGTCAGACTTCTCTGTCTCAACAACGGCAGTCTTCACTCAAGACATACACACTCCACAGTCTTTTCCACAGAAAATTTCAGCTCTGCTGTGCAGACACTTTTTTTTTTTTTCTCTGCAAACTCTATTAGGGCCACGGTCTCTTTAAGACTGCTCCAATAGACGTTTCTCTTTGCTGCTGCACACTCCACAGTCTTTTCCACAAGTTCAGCTTTGCTGTGCAGACACACTTTTTTTTTTTTCTCTTTTGCAAACTCTATTAGGGCTACTGTCTCTTTAAGACTGCTCCAATCAGACGTTTTTGCTGACACACTTTTTTTTTTCTCTGCTGCTGCTTAACAGACTTCACCTTTATTGCTGTCTCTCACCACTGTGCCGCACGCACATTCCAGCACCAATTGTATCAGCCACTGTGCTGCCCCAGCATTCTCTGCCAATTGTAAGCTTTTCAGGGGATATAGCTCTAGGATCGCTGTCTGGGTAGACAGAATGGCACGAAAACAGTTCATTCAGACAGCAGTTCTGGTGTAAAACTGGCCGCAACCAGCTTTATTAAAGTCCACAGCAAACAGATAAAAATAAAGCATAAACAGAAAACCTAGGCTTGTCTAGCCACTAATTACACATAGATAGATTGCCCTGTCTATCCGGATCCCGGCTCTACCAGCCTGACCCAAAACAACACTTATGATGTATGTTACCAGTATGGAGTTTCACAGATACTCCTCCTTGTGTCTGAAGGCACCTTCAATGTCCAGACTTGAGAGAGATCCACTCCTATTCAGCCGCTATTCGCACGGATTCTCACTGAGACTACTCCTGTGTCCGGGGTACTTCCTGCACCCAGACTGAGATAGCTCAAACTCCTGGAGACTGCTTCTTGTGCCTAGACTCCTTGTCCAGACTAAGCGAGCTCCCACTCCTGGAGACTGCTTCTTGTGCCGGGACACCTTCCTGTGTCCAGACTAAGGCAGCTCTCTGATGTGTTCCAACACACCTACTTCTGGTCTCCTAATTAACACCTGAGTGATTTCAGGCCTGAGCTGCAAGTGTGTACTGAATGTAAGGTGTAGTGACCTTTCTCTACCACTAGGTCTACAAAGCCACACACCTCCCTTATGTCAGTAAAGTAGCTAGGTGAAATATACACTCCATTCAATACACATATTCTCACTGTCTCACAAAGTGTTCGATGACCGGCCGAAAATTTGAACAGACGGTCAAAGTTGGGGTCATCTCGTGCGGGACACTGTGCATTATCGTTATAATGCAAGAATTTCTGGATGGCCTCAAAACGCGTCCGGGCCATGACCATTCGGAACACTGGAGCGTTATATAAAATATCAACACTCCAATATTGCCGAAGTTCTGACTTCTTCAGGATCCCCGTGTGAAGGACCAGGCCCCAAAACTGCATCAATTCAACTGCGTCTACAGGAGACCAGTTAGAATAGAACGGGGGTTTTGCTCCAAAAATTAACAAGCGTACAAATTTGTTTGCTCCACCATGTGGTTAATAAAATCCTCAGAGAAAAAGACTTTGAAAAAGTCTATTTCTGTGAGGCCAGTGGTGTCAAACCTGATTCCTGATTCTGCCACAAAATCAGGAATCAGTGGCTCGTAATTTTCGGGGGGCGAGGTCCACACGGGATCCGCAGTGGGGTGCGCTGGTTCGGCTTCGGCTTCATCTTCGTCTTCTGGAATGGCGGCCGATGCCTCATCTTCTGTCCTGGGGCGTCTGCGTGGTGGTTCCGCAGGACCCGAGGAGGAAGATGAGGAGGAGGAAGAGGAATCTGAAAAATAAAGAAATGTGGGATCCTCTCCCTCGCTATCAGTGTCGGAGGCAAGAAAAGCGCATGCCTCCTCCAATGAATAGCGCTGTTGGGACGAACGGGACGGGTGGGATATTTTTTTTGTAAATGTGGTGCTTGCGTGTACTTTATTGATAACTGTGTATGTGTGGGGGTGGGATAGTGCTTGGTGTAAACTATGCTGAAAAGAAAAATCTAAAAGAAAAAAAAAATGTGGAGAAAAAATGCCTGTGAAAAA
>JARQOD010000005.1:349379270-349435759 GCA_033576555.1 Oophaga sylvatica | reverse complement strand
CCTCAGATCTTTATTTTATTTTAGGCAAAATATAATTTAGCAATGGTGGGTTCTTTAACACCAATGCCAACGCCAACCCTTGGGATAACGTCGTTGTTGTGCCCTTTTCAGTTTGTATCTAGTTTCCCAAAAGCAGAGAGGGGGGGTTGTATGTCAATTTCCTATAACACTTGGGTTTTTGGTTTTTAAATACTTCTCTTCTACATTTCTCTAGGCCACAACGCGTTACCACCCTTGTCAGCTGGTTTAATTAACCACATCCGAAGATTTCTCAAAATTTAAGTCTGCGCTTCCTGCTAGTTAAAATTATCCGTACCTCACAATGGTATTGCATTCAGATCCTCGGCCACCACCTTAAAACATCTATGCTTGGACAAGAAGTAAAAGGAGGAAATTTTAGTGATCTGGCGAATGTGGAGGGATCTTCCCTCCTCCTTGTTCAATAGCCGTCTCCAACGTTTCATGCTCCTGCCCATTCTGTAGGAAAGATATTGTTAATTTCCTCATTAAAAAAATACCTTCTGAATGCATGACCGTGCAAACATGTGCAAATCCTTCACCACTAGAAAATTGTCAAACCCTGGTGTGGGAAAAAGGAAAGACCTTTACCCATAAAGAGAGATCAATTCAGTGAAAAATGTTCATTGATTAATCACCTTTTGTCTCTCCGATTGTTGTCAAAAGTATCAAATGGACGTCTTTTTTGGGATAAAGCATGGCAGTAATTGGTGTGTCATTAATCCAGATTTTTTCCAGAGAGAAACGATCTGATGACCACCTGAGATGCTACCGATGTGCGGAAGAATCCTACGAGATTCGAGGGATTCGAACTCCCCATAAATAGACCTTATTATTCGATAATCACGTAGGTCCCGATTATATTTTATAATTGATTGGTCTGTATTTTCTTTACCAAAGTGTCCATACTTTTATAAATCACTTTCAAACGTTTGTAATTTATTATGGAACAATTTTTTTAATATCGGTTTGAAAGTATCAATCATTTTGTCCAAATTCAGCAATGTTACTGAAATTATTGCCTAATTAGAAGATTGATTAGAGTTGTTGAACATGTGTCAAGGCCTCTCCCATTTAGTTTTAAAAGAGTATCAGTTACAGGGAAGGTGGGATTAACTCTATTTAAAAGACCTCTTGGGATCATTTTGTTGGAGTGTATTCTCCAAAAGAGACGGTTCCCCAAATCTAGATCTTTTATTTTGATCTTCATTGTACTTCTGTCCTCCAAACCTTGTCACCCATGGTTGTGTGTGCTCCCCCAGAAACCCAAACACCTTATCCATTGTGCAGCCAATTTTTCTCCCTTGCTTTATGTCCTGGTGTCCCCAAGAAAAACCTGTGCATAACACGAATAAATAATGTAACGAATATGGTGGAAAAACTCACCCCAAGTTACCAAGATTATAATCAAATAAATAGGAATAATGGGAAACTGCCAAAGAGCTAAGCCAATACACAAAAAGAAAATAGCAGCCAAGAAACCAAAAAATTACTTTATTAACAAGTATATTTAAAATTACTGGGATAGGAATTGAACATCTGGGGAAAGTATAAGGAATGCCAGTTAATCCCTCCATGGGATTGGTCAAGACCAAAAGCTGATAATACAATCAAATTTCTACAACGTCTGCACATAAGACCACTTCAGTAATCAAGTGCAGATAATATAGACCATAATAACCCAGCTATAGTCAATTTAAAACCCTTTTAAAAGGGTATAGCTAGCCTTCAGATCAGGACCCAGATCCACCCCACGCGCGTTTCGCCTGTGAATTGTGATGCACTGGCTGGTTTGTTGTGGTGTGTATGACCGCTATGCGGTAATTACTCCATGTTATGCCAGTATCAAAAGTAAATTGCGGTGTCCACATTTTCGAAGTGCGCATGCGCCGCATGCCTGGCCCTCTCCATGCCTTTCTCCCTTTTCGTCGGGTCCGGTCACGTGGGGCCCCACGGGTTCCGGATGCTGAGTCAGGAAGGGGGTGGGAATGGCGGCGGTATGCGGCAAATGAGAGGCAGCAACGGACTAATTAATTTTATGCAAGGCCTGGGGTGAGCGCGATGCATGTGGGTGGTCAGACGGTGACATAGTGGGTATATAAACCGCCATATAGCGTTTCCATGTACCCCCCTGAGGAAGGAAGCCGCGTCCGAAACGGCGTTGGGGTGGATCTGGGTCCTGATCGAAGCTGAGTATACTCTGTTAAAGGTATATTGCACTATAGGTGGGTTCTTTTGTTATATTATCTAGCATAGCTATTATGCAAGTGGTTATATGTGCGCACAGTTGGTAGAGAACTTTGGTTGTATTATCACTATTGGTCTTGACCAGATCTATGGAGGGATTTTACTGGCATTCCTTTGACTTTCCCCGATGTTCGAATTACCTATCTAGTAATTTTAAATATAGTTGTTTAAAGTAATTTTTATGGGATTTTGGTGCTTTTTCCTTCTGTGTATTGGCTTATTATTTGGACGATTGCACGGACAGCTTTTGTCCACCCCCTTGACCTTTTCCAAAGCACTGTATGGTTGGAGGAGTTGATCAGAGAGATCAACCCCCCTTGTATTTTGGTACCCAAGTAACAGCCGGTTGCGGACTGTGAAAAGTACCCCCCACAGTGCTGGGGCGCTGCCATCACCGTGTATGGTGGTCAAGAGAAGGACATCCCTCTTGCCTTGTCTTGACCACCAGAAGGTGGTGGGTACTTTTGGGGTCTGCCTCACCCTTTCTGAGCATCTGCCCAACAGCTTTGGGAGGCCCCTTTTTTTTTGCGGACGGTACCGCAGGGCCGGAACCACGGCAAAGGGATTTGTGGAGTGGGATGCTGTAAAAAGTTATGGTGTAGAGGTATAACCTTTACAGCAGTGGGTGAAAAAAAACCCCACAATTTTCCCATCACTTCCCAGGAAGGAGGCACTCGGGGGTACAATCCTGTGCCTTCCTTCGTAAACTCTAAAACGGTGAGTGACCCTGGGTACTCCACACGTTTGTAAGTTTGATTCCTACCTTGCCCCTTGTTGGGCAGTTACTGACGGAATCCGAGCCGTCCCAAAATGAACCAAGGACTCATCCCGCAAATGTCCCTTTTGGGACGACACTTAGCAAACTTTTTGTTTGAAGTTGTAAGCTTTTCGGGGATATAGCTCTAGGATCGCTGTTGGGTAGACAGAATGGCAGAAAACTTTCATTCAGCAGCTTCTGGTTTAAAAGACCGAACCAGCTTTATTAAATCCCAGCAAACAGATAAAAATAAAGCATAAACAGAAAACCTAGGCTTGTCTAGCCACTAATTACACATAGATAGATTGCCCTGTCTATCCGGATCCCGGTTTAAACCAGCCTGACCCAAAACAACACTTATGATATATGTTACCAGTATGGAGTTTCACAGATACTCCTCCTTGTGTCTGAAGGCACCTTCAATGTCCCAACTTGGAGAGATCCACTCCTATTCGCCGCTATTCGCACGGATTCTCACTGAGACTACTCCTGTGTCCGGGGTTCTTCCTTCACCCAGACTGAGATAGCTCAAACTCCTGGAGACTGCTTCTTGTGCCTAGACTCCTTGTCCAGACTAAGCGAGCTCCCACTCCTGGAGACTGCTTCTTGTGCCGGGACACCTTCCTGTGTCCAGACTAAGCAGCTCTCTGACTGTGTTCCAACACACCTACTTCTGGTCTCCTAATTAACACCTGAGTGATTCAGGCCTGAGCTGCAAGTGTGTACTGAATGTAAGTGTAGTGACCTTTCTCTACCACTAGGTCTACAAAGCCACACACCTCCCTTAACCAGTCAGTAAAGTAGCTAGGTGAAATATACACCCCATTCAATACACATATTCTCACTGTCTCACATATCCCCCCCTCTTCTCCAGACCGGAGGGCTGGTCATCCAGAACGGAGGGCTGGTTAACAATCCAACAGAGACAGTGAACTCTGGACCAGTCATGGCCCTCATCAGCTTCATCTTCACCACTGTCATCTGTATCTTCACCTGAGTCACAGCCAACATCAGCTTTCTCTTCATCTGAAGCATCCGTACTACCCTGTACCCTCCCAGGCCTATGCTCTCTGCGGGCCTCGGGTATCCTGCACGGCCTCATCTTGACCTTAGGGCCGGGCTCAGTTTCGATATAGTGCCTGGCCAGAGAAGTACGACCAGGCATGTCAGAACACCTCTGCTGATTCTTCCACAGAAACTCTCATACCTCCTGTTTTTTGGGGCACTGACCCTGTGTCACCAACTGTCACAGGAGGTATAGGGGTTTTTTCACCTTTCTCTAGTTCCCCTTGAACCTTCTTTACTTCATTGAGCTTCTCCAGAAGATGCTCATGACTCTCATCACGCTCCTTCATCACAGTTTGGAGTTTTTTCTGAGAAGTAATCAATTCATATTGTACCTGTTGGACGTCCTTTATGTCTTCAGCCCTTCTTCAGGCTCTTCTGGTAGGACATGCTCAGAAGCCCTACCGTCAGTCTTACATTCTACTTCTTCAGTCACATCATTATGGTCTCCAATATCTCCATTTATTCCAGCTTTCAAGTTCTCCTTGATAGCTGCATCTGTATACTCAGAACCTGCCGGATTCTTCTCTTCCACCACGTTCTGCATCCCATCTGGGCTCCCGTGTGTCTGTAGCGGCAACGGAGTGACACATCGCTTTTCCCATTTGTTGGGACGTGGCTCCGATGTAGCCTCCCTGAAAGTGCGCTTGAGCTCACCAACGCCAGCCCGATGTCTCAAAATCTCATCTTGTGACTTATCCAGATCCTTGGTATCACTCGGGAACACCGCTGGGGCGCCGGGCGCGAACTTCCAGCCTGAGCTTCACGAGTTGCAGCTACTGATGAGGCATCTGGTTTGGTGTCTACCACTTCTATGGCTTTTTCCACCTCTGCAGCACCACCTTCAGAGTCCTTGGCATGATGCAGATCCACACCGCACACCAACAACTTCTCATCTTCAACAGCATCCACTTGTGCTGTGTTCAGTTTCAGAGTCCTGCTTTAAAGCTCAGCTCTCCTCCTTTCACCTTAGTCTTCGCCAGGGAACGGCCAACTGTAAAACATCTTCAGATGCCATCTTCTGTCTGGCTGTAAGGTCAGTATCAGCTTTCTTCTCAGGACTCTCAACCTCCTCTGCTACCATGCCTTCCTCATTTGCACTGGTTACTTTATTGTCATCAGATGACTCACCATCACTCCCAATATCCCTGCCTGACCCCTTTTTCTCAGCCACATCCGGGTCACTTCAGGGTTATACAATTGATTCTCATTCTCATCCTGCTCACTTTCAGGAGTATACAATTCATTCTCATTCACATCCTGATCTGGAACCTTAGTTAACATGTCATCCACAACATTAACTTCACCATCTGGTCCCTCAAGTATGTGACTATGTGACAACCCCAGCACTATACTTCTATATAGCTCAGGTACTAGGAGCTGACTCACGACCTCTCCCTGGACTTCAGTGTCCCTATACAATAGGCTATTGTCCATGGCAGCATGAGGAAACCTCTCCTCAGAGCCAGGCTCCTGGGAAACCTCATTTAGAACAATCATATTTTCCTGTGCCGTCCTAAGAGAGGGGTCTCGCCACTGCTCACTCTCAAAATTGTCACAGGACACAGGTAAGTCAGGGACACTCGGTTCCCGAGAACCACCATCCTCGTCTCCCAACATCACCTGCAAAGGAATTTCATCACTATCACAGTCATCATTATTATCAATATCATTATCATGACTATGATCAGTATCATCATCACTATCATGATCATCATCACTATCATTATCAGCATCAGCATCATTATCATGGTCATCATCATTATCATGATCATCATCATCATCATCATTATCATTATCATCATCATCATTATCATGGTCATCATCATTATCATGATCATCATTATCATCATCACATAAGTTTAACGGCCCACTAGCATTGTGTTCCGCCCCTCGGGACTGCGCACCCTCAGTAGGAGCTTCATCACACTGTCCATCAGAAACATTTCTCCCCAGAGACCCTTAGATCGGGGAAAGTCATTACCCAATATGACGGGGTGCACCAGGTTCTTCACTACCCCCCTTCATATGAAACCTCCCCGAGTTTGGGGACCAAGTCCACGGCAGTCTCTGGGTAGACTTTGGTGTCTCCATGGATGCACACCATACTCAGGTGCTTATCAGGGATGAAGTCCCTATCAATCAGGCTGTCACATACGGAAGTCACTGGACTCTCTGAGTCCAAGAGGGCCTGTGCTGGGCAGTCATTTACAACCACCGGGCACACCTGTGGTCCAGTCTCTTCGGCTGAGGTGGACACACACACAGGCTCTGCGCAGGGAGAGAGGGATCTGCCAACATCACAACACATAGGCTCCCCTCTATTGGACAGTCGGCCGCAATTTCACGACATCTCCAACACTGTCCATCACACTCTCCCACCCATATGTCCCCTCGGGCCTGAACCCGCTTATCAGCATACCCCATGTCCCCAACAGCTGGAACGCTCTTACCGCGAGAGTTCAGCGTCCGGGAACTCTGAAGTGACGACCTCTCAGACGGCTGGTCACGGAGACAGTCTTTGCTGGCGAAGGCCTTCTCCATCAGGCTGACCAGATGATTGGCGTCCTGGTGGTCTCCTTGTCCGACCTCTGGCTGTTCCTCAGGAGGACATGCTCGGGTGTAGCGGTTCACTATCACCTTTTCAACTCCATAATCAGGTTTGCTGACTGCAGACTCCCAACTGCATCTCCAGTCATGAACTCCCCTGGCACGGGCTGTCACCGTAACACCCAGCCGGGCAAGAATCTCCGCTTTCAGCTTGGCATAGTCTTGGCTGTCCTGCTCGCTCAGGTCAGCATAGGCCCTTTGGGGCTCTCCAATCAGATAGGGTGCGACCATCATGGCCCATTCAGATAGGGGCAGATTCTCCTTCTCTGCCAGTCTCTCAAACCTAGTGAGATATACCTCCACATCGTCACGAGGTGTCATTTTTTTCAAGGACCGTCTTACCGCCTTCTTTACAGCGGACAACGCAGGTGCCTTCACAACATTACTTCGGGACGTGGCACCGAAATCCTTTTTTTGTGCTGCCATCCGCTCAACAAATAACCGGTTATTCTCCTGCTGCTGCTGCAGGAATTGCTGCTGGGCCTGCTGCATGCGCTGCTGGTGCTGCAGGCGCTGCCGCTCCATGCTCTGCTGCATGCTCCGCTGGGCCTGGACCAGGTACTCAACGAGCTCCTCCATACTGCCGGACTTATCTGTCTCAACCACGGCAGTCTTATGTTGCATATTAACTTGCGCCATTTGTTCAAACAGCGCCTCCATGCTGTCATCCATGCTGTCAGACTTCTCTGTCTCAACAACGGCAGTCTTCACTCAAGACATACACACTCCACAGTCTTTTCCACAGAAAATTTCAGCTCTGCTGTGCAGACACTTTTTTTTTTTTCTCTGCAAACTCTATTAGGGCCACGGTCTCTTTAAGACTGCTCCAATAGACGTTTCTCTTTGCTGCTGCACACTCCACAGTCTTTTCCACAAGTTCAGCTTTGCTGTGCAGACACACTTTTTTTTTTTTTTTCTCTTTTGCAAACTCTATTAGGGCTACTGTCTCTTTAAGACTGCTCCAATCAGACGTTTTTGCTGACACACTTTCTTTTTTCTCTGCTGCTGCTTAACAGACTTCACCTTTATTGCTGTCTCTCACCACTGTGCCGCACGCACATTCCAGCACCAATTGTATCAGCCACTGTGCTGCCCCAGCATTCTCTGCCAATTGTAAGCTTTTCAGGGGATATAGCTCTAGGATCGCTGTCTGGGTAGACAGAATGGCACGAAAACAGTTCATTCAGACAGCAGTTCTGGTGTAAAACTGGCCGCAACCAGCTTTATTAAAGTCCACAGCAAACAGATAAAAATAAAGCATAAACAGAAAACCTAGGCTTGTCTAGCCACTAATTACACATAGATAGATTGCCCTGTCTATCCGGATCCCGGCTCTACCAGCCTGACCCAAAACAACACTTATGATGTATGTTACCAGTATGGAGTTTCACAGATACTCCTCCTTGTGTCTGAAGGCACCTTCAATGTCCAGACTTGAGAGAGATCCACTCCTATTCAGCCGCTATTCGCACGGATTCTCACTGAGACTACTCCTGTGTCCGGGGTACTTCCTGCACCCAGACTGAGATAGCTCAAACTCCTGGAGACTGCTTCTTGTGCCTAGACTCCTTGTCCAGACTAAGCGAGCTCCCACTCCTGGAGACTGCTTCTTGTGCCGGGACACCTTCCTGTGTCCAGACTAAGGCAGCTCTCTGACTGTGTTCCAACACACCTACTTCTGGTCTCCTAATTAACACCTGAGTGATTTCAGGCCTGAGCTGCAAGTGTGTACTGAATGTAAGGTGTAGTGACCTTTCTCTACCACTAGGTCTACAAAGCCACACACCTCCCTTATGTCAGTAAAGTAGCTAGGTGAAATATACACTCCATTCAATACACATATTCTCACTGTCTCACAAAGTGTTCGATGACCGGCCGAACTTTGAACAGACGGTCAAAGTTGGGGTCATCTCGTGCGGGACACTGTGCATTATCGTTATAATGCAAGAATTTCTGGATGGCCTCAAAACGCGTCCGGGCCATGACCATTCGGAACACTGGAGCGTTATATAAAATATCAACACTCCAATATTGCCGAAGTTCTGACTTCTTCAGGATCCCCGTGTGAAGGACCAGGCCCCAAAACTGCATCAATTCAACTGCGTCTACAGGAGACCAGTTAGAATAGAACGGGGGTTTTGCTCCAAAAATTAACAGCGTACAAATTTGTTTGCTCCACCATGTGGTTAATAAAATCCTCAGAGAAAAAGACTTTGAAAAAGTCTATTTCTGTGAGGCCAGTGGTGTCAAACCTGATTCCTGATTCTGCCACAAAATCAGGAATCAGTGGCTCGTAATTTTCGGGGGGCGAGGTCCACACGGGATCCGCAGTGGGGTGCGCTGGTTCGGCTTCGGCTTCATCTTCGTCTTCTGGAATGGCGGCCGATGCCTCATCTTCTGTCCTGGGGCGTCTGCGTGGTGGTTCCGCAGGACCCGAGGAGGAAGATGAGGAGGAGGAAGAGGAATCTGAAAAATAAAGAAATGTGGGATCCTCTCCCCGCTATCAGTGTCGGAGGCAAGAAAAGCGCATGCCTCCTCCAATGAATAGCGCTGTTGGGACGAACGGGACGGGTGGGATATTTTTTTTGTAAATGTGGTGCTTGCGTGTACTTTATTGATAACTGTGTATGTGTGGGGGTGGGATAGTGCTTGGTGTAAACTATGCTGAAAAGAAAAATCTAAAAGAAAAAAAAATGAAAAATGTTGGAGAAAAAGACAAAAATGCGTCACTATCAAAAGTCAAAAACAGCGGCCCTAGCTGATAAGTGAACTGCGTCACTTATCAAAATTCGGCGGCTGCTAAATGTGGAAACGGAGGCGGCGCAAAGGCGGGTGAAAAAAAAAAGGAAAAAAAAAAAGAAAAGGAAAACAGCCGGTGCGAGCTCTGATAAGTGAACTGTGTTACTTGTCAAAGTTCGGCGGCTGCTAGATGTGGCGCAAAGGGAGTGGCGCAGGGAGGGGGTGAAAAAAAAAACAGGAAAACAGCCGGCACGAGATCTGATAAGTGAACTGAGTCACTTATCAAAATTCAGCGGCTGCTAGATGTGGAAACGGAGGCGGCGCAAAGGCTGGTGAAGAAAAAAAAAAATGGAAAACAGCCGGCGCGAACTCTGATAAGTGAACTGTGTTACTTGTCAAAGTTCGGCGGCTGCTAGATATGGCGCAAAGGGAGTGGCGCAGGGAGGGGGTGAAAAAAAAAAAACAGGAAAACAGCCGGCACGAGATCTGATAAGTGAACTGAGTCACTTATCAAAATTCAGCGGCTGCTAGATGTGGAAACGGAGGCGGCGCAAAGGCGGGTGAAAAAAAAAAAAAAAAGGAAAACAGCCGGTGCGAGCTCTGATAAGTGATCTGTGTCACTTTTAAAAGTTTGGCGGCTGCAAGATGTGGCGCAAAGGGAGTGGCGCAAGGAGGGGGTGAAAAAAAAAACAGGAAAACAGCCGGCACGAGATCTGATAAGTGAACTGAGTCACTTATCAAAATTCGGCGGCTGCTAGATGTGGAAACGGAGGCGGCGCAAAGGCGGGTGAAAAAAAAAAAAAAAGGAAAACAGCCGGCACGAGCTCTGATAAGTGAACTGTGTCACTTTTAAAAGTTTGGCGGCTGCTAGATGTGGCGCAAAGGGAGTGGCGCAGGGAGGGGGTGAAAAACAAAACAGGAAAACAGCCGGCACGAGATCTGATAAGTGAACTGAGTCACTTATCAAAATTCGGCGGCTGCTAGATGTGGAAACGGAGGCGGCGCAAAGGCGGGTGAAAAAAAAAAAAGGAAAACAGCCGGCGCGAGCTCTGATAAGTGAACTGTGTCACTTGTCAAAGTTCAGCGGCTGCTAGATGTGGCGCAAAGGGAGTGGCGCAGGGAGGGGGTGAAAAAAAGGAAACCAGCCGGACGCGAGCTCTGATAAGTGAACTGCGTCACGTATCAAAGTTCGCCGGCTGCAGGGTGTGCGCACGGAGGTGGCGCAAAGGGGGCTGAGAGCATGAGTGTTGATCGGTGAAATGCGTCACCAATCAACGCTCGGCGGCTGGGTGTGCGCACGGAGGCGGCGCAAAGGGGGGGTGGAGGGGGTAAAAAGAGGGGGAAGGGGATGGGGAGGGAGGAAGAGAGGGATCAACACTTACGGTTGTAGTCTCTCTTCTTTTTTCTATCTTCTTTCTTCTTTTCTTCTGTCTTCTTTTCTTCTGTCTTCAGCACTACAAGGCCCAGCACAGGAGGAGAGATCTGTTGTATGACCGCTGTGCAGGAATCCTCAGCAAGTGTGAGGACCCCTGCAGAACGGTCACTCACAGGTCAGAGCCAGGTGAGACAGGTCACAGAGCGGTCAATTTGCTTCTGTGACCTGTGATTGGTGGGATCCATCATAACAAGATCCCACCAATCAGAGCTCTCCTGGTTACCCTGGCAACCTGCCCAGGATCGGAGCTCACAGCTCCGATCCTAGGCAGGTCACAGCCAGGGCAGCAGCCAGGTCACCTGTAGGGCACAGCGCGGTCACACAGCGATCAGACCGCTGCTGTGCCCTGTGATTGGCGCGATCGACAATGTCATCGATCGCGCCAATCAGCTCCTGCAGGCCCTGCTGGGCCTGTCCTGAGCCTCCACAGCAGGATCGGTGCTTTTACAGCACCGATCCAGCCAGGATTGGTGCTATTACAGCACCGATCCGGCAGGTCAGCAGCAAGGCACAGCGCTCCTGCGCCGCGGCTGTGCCTTGCGATTGGCGCGATCGACGATAACATCGATCGCGCCAATCAGCTCCTGCAGACCCTGCTAGGCCTGTCCTACGTTCCAGTCAAGGATCGGTGCTTTTATAGCACCGATCCAGCAGGAACCGGCAGGGCACAGCGCGGTAATACCGCTTCTGTGCCCTGCGATTGGCGCGATCGATATGATCGGCGATCGCGCCAATCGGGGGGGTCTGCATAGTGCTAGACCCAGGCCTAGGATTGAGTACATTAGTACTCGATCTTAGCCTGGGATCTCACTGTTTCAGCCCATCTGATTGGCTGAAACAGTGAGAAAGGCTGCGATTGGCTGTTCAGGATTGAACAGCCAATCACAGCGATCGGGAGGCCGGAGAGGGGAGGACGCAGCCCGGGATGTCGACGTCATCTTCCTAGAGGTAAGATTGCATCGGAATTTTAATGCGATCACTGCGACTTAAGTCGCGATGTCGCATTAAAGGGCATGACGTACTATTCCGTCCATGGGAATTAGGTCCAGGGTCACATGGAGCACTTTGAACAGTGAGGTATAAGCTCAGGATAAAAAATAACTTTTATTAATAAAGGTTAAAAAATCACAAAAAACAAATAGACACACACAAAAATGGTATAAACAAACCACACAAACAGAAGCAATAGCAAATATTCCTCAAAAATGAATTTGTTCGTTTGAGGAGTAAGATAAGCCTCATAGAATAAATCCCAAACAGATGGTGACTATTCTATCCACATTAAAAGTTCACTAACCATAGGTGAAAACATGTTCTCCACTGGTCCAATTAAATTAATTCAGTGCACAAATTCTATCAACCAGAGATGTATTAAAACAATAATATCTATGAGTTAGTGACTCATCAATATCACCAATATGGTACAGCATGCACACTCAGAAATATTGAGGTATTTTCCAATTTTGTTAGCTATACCTATAAAGATCTCATGAATAAAGGGACCCGAAAAATACACTTAGTACAAGCATCAAATAATATATGATCCCACAAATGTCACAGTACTGGGACTATTGTATAATTATTAACACTGATGTGAAATATGCAAGAGGCTTATTAATGCATTGTGAAGGCATGCACTTAACGTGTTAACACAACATCTAAAGTCCATATAACGGAACCACGCTTCCTCATTAACAGATGAGCATTCCTAAAATGACTTTTAGATGTCTCCCAATAACAAGTATGACCACCTTATCAATGTAAAGGAACAATCTCACCCAGTCCAAACTAACGTCTGCCAGACTCTTGTCTCAGACGGAATGATTATTGTGACATGGGTGCCACGATGTCCTTGTTGTCAGTCTTAAACATCTCCCAACGCGCTTCATCGGAAAGAATCATCAGGGGAGTACTAAGGATACATGTGTATCGTCATGTAGTGCTCATGACATATTGCTGCTGCCTTATCGGCTCCTGGGCATAGCGCGGTTCATAAGCAAGAGTGTAAGCACGTCATCAGACAAGATCCGCCCCCGGCGTGTGACGCGCTTCCGGTATTCTGAAGCGCATTTCCTATATATGGAACGCAAGCTACATGTCTCTCAGTGTCTCGTTACTAAGACACTTACTGCTTGCGTTCTCCAAGATACATATTGGGTTATTTATCCCAAATTAATACCAAAACTTCCGTAGGTAAACCCCACAGGAAACAAATGCTCCACTAATAGTGTTGAGCGATACTGCTCGATATCTAAAAATATCGGATCGGAATGGTATCGCCGATATCACTAAATATCGGCGATATCCGATTCTGATACCGGAAGTCCCATGTAAGTCTATGGGAACAAAATATCGCAACTAAAAAAAACCTTTATTTCCTTGTAAACACTAAATATACACACATAGAATACATATATATATATATATATATATATATATATATATATATACATGTCATTGTGACATATATATATACATATATGTATAGTTTATACACTTCTACATAGTAAAATATTCTCTGATTCAATTGCCGGGTAAAGCCGGCTTCTGTGAAAAGACAGAAGCACCCGACATGAAATGACACTTGGTGTACATAGGGTTAACCATGTCTTTTCATGTCGTTTGCAATCTGATTTGCACAAACAATTACATCAGTCTATGTGTGCAAAATTTCACACCTGTAGGGGTTAATTAAAGGTGTAAATTCGTTGTAAAAAAAACTGACTTTTTTGCTACGAATTTACACCTTTAATTAACCCCTACAGGTGTGAAATTTTGCACACATAGACTGATGTAATTGTTTGTGCAAATCAGATAGCAAAGGACATGAAAAGACATGGTTAACCCTATGTACACCAAGTGTCATTACATGTCGGGTTCTGCATTTTCACAAAAGCCGTCAATTGAATTAGCGGCTATTATACTATGTAGAAGTGTATGAACTATAAATATAAATATATATATATGTGTCACAAATTCAATGACATGTATATATATATATATATATATGAGGTGTAAAATTGTTTAAAAAAAATGCGTGGGCTCCCGCCCTATTTTCGCAACCAGACAGACAAAGCCAGCGAATGGGGGCAGATAATAATAGCCCAGAGAGGGACCATTATTTTTGGCCCCCCCTGGCTAATAACATCTGCCCCCAGACACCCCAGAAAAGACAAATCTATAATTAGATTCGCCCTTTCTGGCACTTTGCCCGTCTATTCCCATTGCCCTGTAGCGGTGGCGAATGGGTTAATATGGGGTTAAAGCCACATTGCAATTGAAAGGTGACCTTAAGCCAGGTTAATAATTGAGAGCTGTCAATTAGACAACTATCAATTATTAATCCTATTGCATGAAATAAAAATAAAACACACACACTTTAATTAAAAATCATTTTAATGAAATAAAGACACATGTTTTTGACCATCTTTTATTTGACTGCAAAAACCATTTCCTGTAATAAAAATAAAATAAAAAAGCAAAATTATTCTTACCTATCCCATGCACAGTCAGGTCCCACGGTGTAATCCTTCAGAAAGGGTTAATGTTTACTGCAGGGACCGCAGCTAATGCTGCAGCCTCACAGTAAACCCCCAAATGAATGAGTTCCTCTTCTGGCTGACAGGAGAGGAAGTGGAAAGCTTAATTGATTGCTTTCCACTTTCACTTCAGGTCAGCCAGGGACACAATCAGTGACGTCAGAGGGAACTGATTAACAAAAATAGGGATCCCCTCGAAAAAAATTGGCGTGGGGTCCCCCCTATTTTTGTTAACCAGCCAGATGAAGCAGACCGCTGAGGCCTGGATTTTCAGGCTGTTAAGGAGCCAAGATCCATGGACCTTGCCAGCCTGATAATACCAGGCCACAGCAGTCTGCATATCTTGGCTGATTAACAAAAATAGGGGATCCCCTCGAAAAAAATTGGCGTGGGATCCCCCCTATTTTTGTTAACCAGCCAGATGAAGCAGACCGCTGAGGCCTGGATTTTCAGGCTGTTAAGGAGCCAAGATCCATGGACCTTGCCAGCCTGATAATACCAGGCCACAGCAGTCTGCATATCTTGGCTGATTAACAAAAATAGGGGATCCCCTCGAAAAAAATTGGCCTGGGGTCCCCCCCTATTTTTGTTAACCAGCCAGATGAAGCAGACCGCTGAGGCCTGGTTTTTCAGGCTGGTAAGGATCCAATATCCATGGACCTTGCAAGCCTGATAATACCAGGCAACAGCAGTCTGCTTAGCTTGGCTGGTTAACAAAAATAGGGGATCCCCTCGAAAAAAAAACGGCGTAGGGGTCCCCCTATTTTTGTTAACCAGCCAAGTAAAATGCAGACTGCTGCGGCCTGGTATTAAAAGACTGTCAAGGCCCATGGATTTTGGCCCTCAACATACTGATAATACCAGGCTACAGCAGCCCCACATTTGGCGCATCAAAAGATGTGCCAATTGTGGCACTTTACCCGGCTCTTCCCACTTCCCTGTAGCGGTGGCAAGTGGGGTAATAAGGGGTTAATGTCACCGTTGATTGCACGGTGACAATAAGCCCGGTTAATAATGGAGAGGTGTCAATAAGACACCGATCCATTATTAATCCCAAAGTTATTAAATGTATAAAAAAAAGACAATGCAAGAAAAAAGTATTTTAATGAAATAAAAGAGACAACACAGTTTTCATTTCTTTTATTATACTCTCATTCCTGCGACGCCATCGATCTCCTGTAAAAAAAGAAAAAAAACAAACCAACAGTATACCACCTGTCCGACGCAGTCCATAGTAACGAGTGTCCCACGACGATCCAGCTCTGCTACATCGCAATGACAGGCAGAGCCTGTCATCGCGACGCAGCACAGCTGATTACCTGCTTCCCCGGCGGTGACGTCATCGGACTGACTGCTTTACGGCCGGGATTACCCAGCAGTCACTGCAGTTATCGCGAGAAACTGCATGTGACCGCCGGGGAAAGATGATGGCGGCCATGAAGCAGTCCAGCCCGTGACCGCCGGAGATCTTCTGCCAGGTAAGTGCCGCTGACTCCTGACAGACCCGACCGACGGACACTGACAGTGACAGTGACAATCCCGATTCCGGTATCCGATATGACGAAAATATCGGTACTCGGAATCGAAAGCCCGATACAGCTAATATCGGCCGATACCCGATATTTGCAGTATCGTATCGCTCAACACTATCCACTAATGTTTCACATCAGAAATTATACAAAGGTATAATAGAGGTGCCATAACAAGTCCAATACTCGTACTTAATGCACCTTATTCCCTAGCATATGCCCGGTTCTCACACTTTAAACAGGACAAATAAAGCTGTCTAACACCAAAAGACAATTATTCTGGTTGTCAAAAAAGATGTATATTCGTGTATAAGAATAATAAGTCTAGAAGCTATATGTGTGGAATAGGAGAAAACACGTTCAGCCTACTATGATAGTCCTGGAAGAAACCGCACAATGTTTCCAGTGATTCTTATAAAAAAGTCAATTTCAAACAGAGAGAAGGTTTCGGGTCAAATGAACCTAACGAGAGAAATGATGAGGGGATAAAGAGAGTAGGACCCCGGTGGTAAGAACCCAGACCCACAGGCGAGAGTGCCTGGTGATGACCCACCCCCTATAACAGGGAGTGTCAGGGTCAGAGGTAGTGTTCAAGGAATCTGCACAGGATCCGGAAGACAGGATTGCCATGTGGTAACGATATATGGACGACATCCTTGTCATATGGAAGGGGGATGTTGGGGACTTTGGTAGGTTTGTGGAGGACCTTAACCGTAATGATATTGGTCTTCGATTTACTTATAAGGTCGATCCCTCGTGCCTTACGTTTCTGGACGTCACCATAATTAAAAAAGATGATGGTATGATCTGTACCAAGACACATCGCAAAAGTACTGCGATGAACTCTTTCTTGCGATGGGAGAGTAGCCACCCAAAAAACCTAAAGAAAGGGATTCCCAAGAGCCAATACCTAAGACTGCGTAGGAATTGTACGGACATCAGTGATTTCGAAAAACAGGCTAGGGATTTGCAGGGGAGGTTCCTGGATAGAGGATACCCCAACATGGTCCTCAAGAAAGCGTATAGGGAATCATTAAGTAGGAATAGAAGTGATCTACTCTTCCCCAGACAAAATGATACCTCTGAACCTTTGTTTTGCTTTATCACTAGGTACTCTAATGGAGCAAATAGTATTAGATTGGTGCTGTCAAAACACTGGTATATTCTGACAATGGACAGCGACATAGGAAACTACATTTCCCCTCAACCTTTGGTTACGTTCAGAAGGGGAAGGTCGTTGAGGGACAGACTGGTCCATAGCCAGTTTGGAACAAGAAGAGGAGTTGATTCATTCCTCACCAAACCTAAAGGATGTTTCCGTTGTGGGAGATGTAAAATGTGCACATCTATTCAGCAGACTAAGACCTTTATTAGTTCTGTCACAGAGAGGGAGTATGATATACGACAACTCATTAATTGCCGTACTACTGGAGTCATTTATAAGGCCACATGTCAGTGTGGCATGGAATATGTGGGGAAAACCAAGAGAGAATTCAGAAGGAGGGTGGGGGAACATTTAGTGACATTGCCAACAAAAGGGACACTCCGGTTGCCTTACATATGAATGTGGTCCATCAAGGGGACATTAGATCAATTTCATTTGTAGGGATTGACAAGATTCCCCTCCATCTAGGGGAGGAGACTGGGATAGATTGATCCTTCAAAAAGAAAGTAAATGGATCTTTTATGTAAAAACTGTTCACCCATTGGGTCTGAATGAACAACTGTCCTATAGTTGTTTCCTATAAGTTGGGTGATTTTGAGAATGTTTGCCCCCGTTCATGGTGTGTTTCACTGGGCCCACAGTCCTGACCCTAACAGTCCCTGTTATAGGGGGTGGGTCATCACCATGCACTCTCGCCTGTGGGTCTGGGTTCTTACCACCGGGGTCCTACTCTCTTTATCCCCTTATCATTTCTCTCATTAGGTTCATTTGACCCGAAACCTTCTCTCTGTTTGAAATTTACTTTTTTATAAGAATCACTGGAAACATTGTGCGGTTTCTTCCAGGACTATCATAGTAGGCCGAATGTGTTTTCTCCTATTCCACACATATAGCTTCTAGATTTATTATTCTTATACACGAATATACATCTTTTTTTGACAACCGGAATAATTGTCTTTTGGTGTTAGACAGTTTTATTTGTCCTGTTTATAGTGTGAGAACCGGGCACATGTTAGGGAATAAGGTGCATTAAGTACGAGTATTGGACTTGTTATGGCACCTCTATTAATCAAATGCTCTAAAATACCTTTGTATAATTTCTGATGTGAAACATTAGTGGAGCATTTGTTTCCTGTGGGGTTTACCTACGGAAGTTTTGGTATTAATTTGGGATAAATAAGCCCAATATGTATCTTGGAGAACGCAAGCAGTAAGCGTCTTAGTAACGAGACACTAAGAGACATGTAGCTTGCGTTCCATATATAGGAAATGCGCTTCAGAATACCGGAAGCGCGTCACACGCCGGGGGCGGATCTTGTCTGATGACGCGCTTACACTCTCGCTTATGAAACGCGCTATGCCCAGGAGCCGGTAAGGCAGCAGCAATATGTCATGAGCACTACATGACGATACACTTGTATCCTTATTACTCCCCTGATGATTCTTTCCGATGAAACGCGTTGGGAGATGTTTAAGACTGACAACAAGGACATCGTGGCACCCATGTCACAATAATCATTCCGTCTGAGAGAAGAGTCTGGCGGACGTTAGTTTGGACTGGGTGAGATTGTTCCTTTACATTAATAAGGTGGTCATACATGTTATTGGGAGACATCTAAAAGTCATTTTAGGAATGCTCATCTGTTGATGAGGAAGCATGATTCCGTTATATGGACTTTAGATGTTGTCTGTTTAACACGTTAAGTGCATGCCTTCACAATGCATTAATAAGCCTCTTGCATATTTTCACATCAGTGTTAATAATTGTACAATAGTCCCAGTACTGTGACGTTTGTGGGATCATATATTATTTGATGCTTGTACTAAGTGTATTTTTCGGGTCCCTTTATTCATGAGATCTTTATAGGTATAGCTAACAAAATTGGAAAATACCTCAATATATCTGAGTGTGCATGCTGTACCATATTGGTGATATTGATGAGTCACTAGCTCATAGATATTGTTGTATCAATACATCTCTGGTTGATAGAATTTGTGCACTGAATTAATTTAATTGGACCAGTGGAGAACATGTTTTCACCTATCGTTAGTGAACTTTTAATGTGGATAGAATAGTCACCATCTGTTTGGTATTTATTCTATGAGGCTTATCTTACTCCTCAAAGGAACAAATTCATTTTTGAGGAATATTTGCTATTGCTTCTGGTTGTGTGGTTTGTTTACACCATTTTTGTGTGTGTCTATTTGTTTTTTGTGGTTTTTTAACCTTTATTAATAAAAGTTATTTTTATCCTGAGCTTATACCTCACTGAACATTATCTGGATAATATTCCTGCTTATCTTATAGAGCACTTTGAACACCCAAATGATTCACAGAAGTTTATAAAGTAGTGCCATGAAAATAAAAAATCATATTTTTTCCACAAAAATTATTTTTCGCCCCAAATTTTTATTTTCACAAGGGTAACAGGAGAAATTAGACCACAAACGTTTTTGTGCAATTTGTGCTGAATATGCAGATACCACATAAGTGGGGTTAAACCACTCTTTGGGAGCACGGCAGAGCTCGGAAGGGAAGGAGCGCTGTTTGACATTTTAATGCAGAATTGACTGGAATTGAGATCGGATGCCATGTCGCGTTTGGAGAACCCCTAACGTGCCTAAACAGTGAAAAAAAAACAAAATTGACACCATTCTGGAAACGAAACCCTTAAGGAACTTATCTAGATGTGTGGTGAGCACTTTTGAACCCCAAGTGCTTCACAGAAGTTTATAACATAGAGCCGTGAAAATAAAAATATCATATTTTTTCCACAAAAATGATCTTTTTGCCCCCAAATTTTTATTTTCACAAGGGTAACAGAAGAAATTAGACCCCAAACAAAAGTTGTTGTAAAATTTGTCCTGAGTATGCTGAAACCCCATATTTGGGTTAAACCATTGCTTGGGCGCACGGCAGAGCTCGGAAGGGAAGGAGCACCGTTTGACTTTTTCAATGAAGAATTTGCTGGAATTGAGATCGAACGCCATGTCGCGTTTGGAGAACCCCTGATGTGCCTAAACAGTGGAAATCTCGCACAAGTGACACAATTTTGAAAACTAGACCCCCTAAGGAAATCATCTAGATGTGTGGTGAGCAATTTGAACCCCCAAGTGCTTCACAGAAGTTTATAACGTAGAGCCGTGAAAATAAAAAATCATTTTTCTTCCACAAAAATGATCTTTTCACCCCAAAATTTTTACTTTCACAAGAGTAACAGGAGAAATTGGACCAGAAAAGTTGTTGTGCAATTTGTCCTGAGTACATTGATACCTCATATGTTAGGGGGAACCACTGTTTTGGCGCATTGCAGAGCTCGGAAAGGAAGGAGCACCGCTAGACTTTTTGAACGCAAAATTGGCTGCAATCAATGGTGGCACCATATCGCTTTTGGAGACCCCTGATGTACCTAAACAGTGGGAACCCCATAATTCTAAATCCAACCCTAACCCCAACACAACCCTAGCCCTAATCCCAACCTTAACCATGACCCTAATCACAACCTTAACCCTAATCCCAACCCTAACCATAACCCTAACCACAACCCTAACTCCATCACACCCCTAACCTTAATCCCAGCCCTAACCACAACCCTAGCCCTAACCACAACCCTAACCCTAATCTCAACCGTAACTATAACCTTAATCACAAACCTAACTGTTATGTTTTGGCCGCTGAGGAGAGTAAGCAAAAACGGCAATACTCCAGAGAGGCTGGAACCTATTAGATTGCAGTAACTTGAACTAACCACACAACTAGAGGTAGCCGTGGAGCGTTCCTACGTTGATCCTACACGCCTCGTCACAGCCTGAGGGATAACTACACCTAAAGGCAGAAAGATGAAAGTTATCTGCCCCGGAGCAGATCCCCAAAGAAAATAGGAAGCCCCCAAACATGTAATGGTGGTTATACAAGAAGAAACACGGACACAGACAGAAAATAGAATGAGCAAACGCTGGGGCCCAATCTGTCTAGACAGAAAAGTACAGGAAAGGATACTCACTGCAATCCAAAAAAACCCCCAAAAAATACCAACTCTACTGATTGCAAAAACACCTGAGATCACACGACCTCTACCACCTAAATCAGTTCTCTGGTGTAACAAAACTAAGCCGCAGCCACTGAAAAAACAGGAAAAAGCAAATGAACAAACAACAGTGGCTCCAGACAAACTGAGAGGAGCACAAGCCCCCTGGAGGGGACCTGGCTGACCTCCACAGAAGTGCAGAGAACAATGCAAAAAGCAAGCACAAAAATAAAAGCAGAAAATATCTTATATGATAGCAGAAGATGCAGGCAAGACTCAGCAAGCTTCCAAATGAACCAGGAACCACAATTGAGACAAGAACAATTGATCACCGGCAACCATCATGGGAGGGAACCTCCCTTATATCAGACCAGTCCATGATCCCAGATTGTCACTCCTCGCTGAAAGGTTCAGTACTGTCAGTAACCACCAGAGGGAGCCTCTGTTCAGAAACCATTTTTAGCACATTCATAACAGTACCCCCCCTTGAGGAGGGGTCACCGAACCCTCACTTGTGCAACCAGGTCGATCAGGATGAGCTCGGTGATAGGCACGGATCAGTCTCCTAGCATGGATGTCCGAAGCAAACACCCAAGAATTGTCCTCCTGACCATAACCTCTCCACTTAACCAAATACTGGAGTTTCTGTCTAGAAAAACGAGAATCCAATATTTTCTCAACTACATACTCCAGATTGCCCTCAACCAAAACAGGGTCAGGAGGCGCAGCCATAGGAACCACTGGCTCGACAAACCTCTACAATAAGGACTTGTGGAACACGTTATGGATCATAAATGTCCCTGGAAGAAGCAAACGGAAGGAAACAGGATTAAGAATCTCCATGATCTTATAAGGTCCAATGAACCTAGGTTTAAACTTTGGAGATGCAACCCTCATAAGAATATTTCTTGAGGACAACAAAACCAAGTCCCCCACTCTAAACCGAGGACCATCAGTCCTATGCCGGTTGGCAAACCGTTGGGCCTTCTCCTGAGAGAGAAACAACCTCTCCACTATCTTGTCCCAAATCTGCTGCATTCGCTTCACAACAGAGTCAACACCCAGACAGAGAGAAGCCTCCGCCTGTCCCGAAGAAAATCGAGGGTGAAACCCAAAATTGCAGAAAAATGGAGACATCAAGGTGGCAGAGCTAGCCCTATTAGTAAGAGCAAACTCAGCCAAAGGCAAAAAAGAGACCCAGTCATCTTGATCAGCAGACACAAAACATCTCAAATAAGTCTCCAAGGTCTGGTTTGTTCTCTCGGTTTGTCCATTGGTCTGAGGATGAAAAGAAGAGGAGAAAGATAACTGAACACCAAGTTTAGAACAAAATGTCCTCCAAAATCTGGAAACAAACTGGACTCCTCTGTCAGACACAATGTTCTCCGCAATGCCATGTAACCGAACCACGTGCTGAAGGAACAAAGGCACCAATTCGGAAGAGGAAGGTAACTTAGGTAATGGCACCATATGTATCATCTTGGAAAACCTAGCACAGATTACCCAGATTACCCAGATAACGGTCATTCTCTGAGAAACAGGGAGGTCGGAAATAAAATCCATAGAGATATGGGTCCATGGCCTCTTGGGCACAGGTAATGGCATTAACAAACCACTAGAACGAGAGCAAGGCTTGGAGCGAGAGCAAGTCCCACAGGACTGCACAAATTTCCTGACGTCACGAGACAAAGTAGGCCACCAAAAGGAGCGACTCACCAAGTCTCTGGTACCAAAAATCCTGGGATGACCAGCCAATGAGGAACAATGAATCTCAGACATCACACTCTTCTTCCACTGATCTGGGACAAACAATTTCCCAATAGGGCAGCACTCAGATTTATCCTCCTGACACCCTTCCAGAGCCAGTCTCAAATTGGGCGAGATGGCGGAAAGAACTACACCCTCTTTCAAAATAACAGTAGGATCAAATAATTCAGGAGAGTCCGCAAAGAAACTCCTCGAGAGGGCATCCGCCTTAACATTCTTAGTGCCAGGAAGAAAAGAAACCACAAAATTAAAACGTGTGAAAAACAAGGCCCACCTGGCCTGTCTAGGATTAAGTCGCTTGGCTGATTCGAGATAAACCAGATTCTTATGGTCCGTGAGGACCACCACCTGATGTTTGGCTCCTTCCAGCCAATGTCTCCACTCTTCAAAGGCCCACTTCATGGCCAATAACTCCCGATTACCCACGTCATAATTACGTTCAGTTGGAGAAAATTTTCGAGAGAAAAAGGCACAAGGGTTACTCTTAGAGGTCTCTGGATCTCTTTGGGACAAAGCGGCACCTGCACCAATTTCAGAGGCATCAACCTCCACCTGAAAAGGTAGAGAAACATCAGGCTGCCATAGAACAGGAGCAGAAGTGAATCTCTGCTTACGTTCCTGAAATGCAGAGACTGCCTCAGGAGGCCAATTCACCACATCAGAATCATTTTGGTCAAATCAGTCAATGGTTTAACAATACCGGAGAAATTACCAAGAAATTTTTGACAAAAATTGGCAAAACCCAAAAATCTCTGAAGAGCCTTTAATGAAGTAGGTTAGACCCAATCACAGATGGCCTGAACCTTGACCAGGTCCATTTCAATAACAGACGGAGACAAAATGAATGCCAGAAATGAGATCTTCTATACGCCAAAAAGACACTTTGATCCCGTCACATACAGTGCATTCTCTCTCAAAATCTGGAACACAGTCCGAACATGTTTCACATGAGAGTCCCAGTCATTGGAAAAAATCAAGATATCATCCAAATAAACAATCAGAAATTTATCCACAAAATCCTTGAAAATATCATTCATGAAGGATTGGAGGATGGAAGGAGCATTAGTGAGCCCAAAGGGCATCACTAGGTACTCAAAATGCCCCTCTGGGGTATTAAACGCCGTCTTCCATTCATCCCCGTGCTTAATGAGAATAAGGTTATACGCCCCCCTGAGGTCAAGCTTGGTAAACCAACTAGCACTTTTCACCCTGGAAAACAGGTCAGAAATCAAGGGTAACGGATATTGATACTTCACAGTGATCTTATTCAAGAGACGATAATCAATACACGGCCTCAATGAACCATCCTTTTTGGCCACAAAGAAAAAACCGGCACCCAAGGGTGAAGAGGATGGTCTGATATGACCCTTCTCCAATGACTCCTTGATATAAGATCGCATAGCATCGTGTTCAGGTACAGACAAGTTAAAAAGGCGACCTTTAGGAAATTTACCACCAGGCACTAATTCAATAGCGCAATCGTAGCTCCTGTGAGGGGGCAAGGATGCGGATTTACTTTCACTAAACACATCCGAAAAATCAGTCAAAAAGTCAGGAACATACTGAGACTGGGGAGAGGCAGAAAAAACAGGAGTGTCGGCATTAACACATTGGCAGCCCCAACTGGTCACAGACATAGATTTCCAATCCAAACAGGATTATGAGACTGTAACCAAGGGAAACCTAGTACAATAATGTCATGCAGATTATACAGCACCAGAAATTTGCAACTCTCCTGATGATCTGGTTCAACCCTCATTATCACCTGAGTAGAAAACTGGGGTTTATTCTCCGCCAAAGGGGTAGAATTAATGCCCAGTAGGGGAATAGACTTCTGCAGGGGTATCATGGGAAACCCACAACATTTGGCAAAGTCAAATTCCATCAGGTTAATAGCTGCTCCTGAATCCCCAAAAGCCTGAGCAGAAAATGTGGACAGGGAGCAAATCAGGGTAACAGTCAACAGAAATTTAGTCTGAACACTACCCAAGACAACTGAGCGTGCAAAACATCTTCCTCGTTTAGGGCAGACTGAAATAGCGTGAGAGGCGTCACCACAGTAGAAACATTACCTATTGCGCTTTCGAAACTCATGACGCTGTGCCCCAGAAGTCACTCTATCACACTGCATGTGCTCAGAAACTGGCTCACAAGGCATCACTATCTCACGCATACCTCTGCGCTCACGCAAACATCTGTTAATTTGAATAGCCAATGACATAGAATCATTGAGACCAGAGGGAGCAGGGAATCCCACCATAATATCCTTTACATTCTCTGACAGCCCCTTCCGAAAAAGGGCTGCCAAAGCATCATCATTCCATTTGGTCAGGACTGCCCACTTTCGGAATTTCTGACAGTACAACTCAGCGTCTTCAAGACCCTGATTTAATGCCAACAAGGTTTTTTCAGCTTGATCAGTGACATTAGGTTCATCGTACAATAACCCCAGAGCCTGAAAAAATGCATCAATATCATTCAAAACAGGATCCCCAGGTGTCAGGGAAAAAGCCCAATCCTGAGGATTGCCGCGCAGGAGAGAGATGACAATTTGAACCTGCTGTGCTGCGTTCCCTGAGGACTTAGGCTTTAAGGCAAAAAACAACTTACAGTTATTTTTGAAATTCAGAAATTAAGCCCGATCCCCAAAAATAAATCTGGCATGGGAATCCTAGGTTCCACAACCGGCAACCCAGCAAGATAGGCAGCAATACTTCGAACCTCAATGGCAAGCTGATCCACACGGCCAGACAACTGTGCAAGCTCCATTGAGAGAAAAAAAAATCCTCCTCAGCACCCAGAGAAACAGAGGGAAAAAAATGCAACAAACAGGGAAAAAAAAAAAATCTCTGACAACTGACAATCTTTTTTCTTTCCACACTATTTTTCCCTTTTGTGAGTACCATATAATTTTCAGTTTTGGTTGGTGATTATGTTATGTTTTGGCCGCTGAGGACAGTAAGCAAAAACGGCAATACACCAGAGAGGCTGGAACCTATTGGATTGCAGTAACCTGAACTAACCACACAACTAGAGGTAGCCGTGGAGGGTTCCTACGTTGATCCTAGACGCCTCGTCATAGCCTGAGAGATAACTACACCTAATGGCAGAAAGATGACAGCTATCTGCCCCGTTGCAGATAACCAAAGAAAATAGGAAGCCCCCAAACATGTAATGGCGGCTAGACAAGAGGAAACACGGACACAGACAGAAAATAGAATGAGCAAACACTGGGGTCCAATCTGTCTAGACAGAAAAGTACAGGAAAGGATACTCACTGCAATCCAAAAAAAACCCTAAAAATACCAACTCTGCTGATTGCAAAAACACCTGAGATCACACGACCTCTACCACCTAAATCAGTTCTCTGGTGTAACAAAACTAAGCCGCAGCCACTGAAAAAACAGGAAAAAGCAAATGAACAAACAACAGTGGCTCCAGACAAACTGAGAGGAGCACAAGCCCCCGTAGGGGACCTGGCTGACCTCCACAGAAGTGCAGGGAACAATGCAAAAAGCAAGCACAAAAATAAAAGCAGAAAATATCTTATCTGATAGAAGAAGATGCAGGCAAGACTCAGCAAGCTTCCAAATGAACCAGGAACCACAATTGAGACAAGAACAATTGATCACCGGCAACCATCATGGGAGGGAACCTCCTTTACATCAGACCAGTCCATGATCCCAGATTGCCACTCATCGCTGAAAGGTTCAGTACTGTCAGTAACCACCAGAGGGATCCTCTGCTCAGAAACCATTTTTAGCACATTCATAACACCTAACCCCAACACACCTCTAACCCTAAACCCAACCTTAACCATAACCCTAATCACAATAACCCTAATCCCAACCCTGACCATAACCCTAACCACAACCCTAACCCCAACACACCCCTTACCCTAATCCCGACCCTAACCATAACCCTAACCACAATCCTAATCCCAGCACACCCCTAACCCTAATCCCAACCCTAACCATAACCCTAACCACAACCCTAACCCTAATCTCAACCGTAACTTTAACCCTAATCACAAACCTAACCCCAACACACCCTAACCCTTACTTTATCCCGACTCACTTTAGCCTAACGCTAACCCTAACCTTAACTTTAGCCCAACTCATGTTAGCCTAAATTCAATTCTAGCCCTACATTTAGCCCAACTCACTTTAGCCTAACTCGAACCCTAACCCTAACTCTAACTTCAGCCCTACTCAGTTTAGCCTAACTAACCTTAACCCAAACTGTAACTTTAGCCCAACTCACTTTAGCCTAACTCTAACCCTAATGGGAAAATGGAAATAAATACATTTTCTTTATTTTATTATGTTTTCCTAACTAAGGGAGTGATAACAGGGGGGTTCATTTACTATTTTTTTATTTTGATCACTGTGATAGGGTCTATCACAGTGACCAAAATTTACCAATAGGAAAAATCTCGCTATTGTTGTTGGGTGCCGGCCGGCAGATCTCAGCGCATTCACCCACCATTTTTTTACCAGCAGAAGATGTCAGCAGCTGTGGGGGGAAGCCAGGAGACTCAGGGACACTGGGAGGTACCGCGGGACCGGGGACCCTGTTTCTCTCTCCTCTGATGTGCGATCACATCAGAGGAGAGAGAAATTAAATGGCACATCGGACTTTTTTTTGTGGTCGCCGTTATTCTGTTAATAACACCGGGGTGGGTAAAACCAACCCAAATCATGTTCTTTGGGGTCTTGGCTATCCTCAGCAGCCGAGACCCCGGAGAAATTACGACTCTGGCGGGTGCTATTCACTTTTTCACAGTGCCGTGAATTCATTGCACTGTGGTTTAAGTACCCTTAACTACCGCCGTTAAAAGGCATATTGGTGGTTGTTACATGGATAAAGGTGTGGCCAGCCTTTATTATGAGCTGGGCATTATTGATGTGGTTTCCCTTGACTATGTGTCCACTAGTTGGGCTCAGTCCATCTCAGCCCTTATCCACATGCATGTCACTTGACAAACGGTAAGTTTTTTAACATTAGAATTAGGACTGCCCCAACTATGGTCGCTGTGACGAGGTGGATGGCTTTTGCATTGTTTTAATCAAAATATGTTAACTACCGTGTGTACTTAATTATAAGCCGACCTGAGCATAAGCTGAGGCACCAAATTTTGCCACGGAAAACTGGATAAGCTTATTGACTCGAGTCTAAGCTGGGTATGCATTGTCCCCTCATCCCTGTCCTGGTATGCATGGCTCCTCTGTCACTGTCATTGTATGCATGGCTCCCCCATCCCTGCCATTGCATGCATGGCTCCACCATCCCTGTCATTGTATGCATGGCTCCCCAGTCCCTGTCTTTGCATGCATGCTTCCCCGTCCCTGTCATTGTATGCATGCTTCCCCTGTCCCTCTCATTGTATGCATGCCTCCCTGTCCCTGTCTCTGTATGAATAGCTCTTTATCCCCTATCCCTGTTTGCATGTTTCCTATTAAAAAAAACATCCTACTCACCTACTTGCGTACCCTCGATGGCACTGCATCTTGCTCCGGCACCTGCAGCTCTTCCTGCCGAGCGATCACATGGCCCAGCTCTTTAATGAAATAAATATGCGCTCCACGCCTATGGGAGTGTAGAGACGTGCATATTCATTACCTTAATGAGCGGGGCCATGTGATCGCTTGGCAGGAAGAGCTGCAGGATCCGGTGGCTGGATCGATATGCAGTGCCACAGAAGACGTGCAGGTAGATGAGTATGATGTGTGCTGGAGGCCAGCGGCTGGCACTGTGCACTATTACAGCAGCGGCACAGGCTTTAGCCACAGCCACCGGCTCCTGCCTCTGTGACCCGCTGCTCTGCCGCTCCCCCTCCTCCACCAGCTTTCTGGGACAATGACTCATGTATAAGCCGAGGGGGGCATTTTCAGCACAAAAAATGAGGCTTATACAAGAGTATATATGGTAAGTACCGTATATTATTTTCATGCACTGTGCTGTTTATTTTCAAGCAGGGCAGTTAATTATTATATTTCTGTCATTGTTTTTTTCTGTTCAGTGGCCAGTATGAATATGCTCTTCCATGCTGCATACACACCAGTTTATATCCCAGTTCATACCTTTGGGTTTCTTTGTCTGTTTGCATCATGTACATACAGTTAGGTCCATATATATTTGGACAGAGACAACATTTATGTAATTTTGGTTCTAGACATTACCACAATGTGTTTTAAACAAAATAATTCAGATGCAGTTGAAGTTCAGACTTTCAGCTTTCATTTGAGGGTATCCACATTAAAATTGGATGAAGGGTTTAGGAGTTTCAGCTCCTTAACATGTGCCACTCTGTTTTTAAAGGGACCAAAAGTAATTGGACAGATTAAATAATGGTAAATAAAATGATCATTTCTAGTACTTGGTTGAAAACCCTTTGTTGGCAATGACTTCCTGAAGTCTTGAACTCATGGACATCACCAGACGCTGTGCTTCCTCCTTTTTAATGCTCTGCCAGGCCTTCACTTCGTTGCTTTTCAGTTGCTGTTTGTTTGTGGGCCTTTCTGTCTAAAGTTTAGTCTTTAACAAGTGAAATGCATGCTCAATTGGATTGAGATCAGGTGACTGACTTGGCCATTCAAGAATATTCCACTTCTTTTGTTTTTCTTCTCAATGTAAATGAGCTGTTCAGGACTCTGGGTTGGTCATAGAGTCTCTAGAGCTTTTGTTAAACAAAATGGGACACAGATATCAAGGTATTCAGATTCCTTTGAACTACATGCCCATATAGATGGCTTAGAAGGGTTGATCCTGCTGATAGCTGCCCTTTAAACTATTATATTACTATATACTATATCATTTGAAATCATATTATATACATTGTACAGTATATAGCAACACAATCAATTCCCATTAAGTAAGAATAATCTTTTTCTTTCTCTTGGTAAGTTATTTCGAGCAATATAAATTTTTTTTTATGGTAGTCTTGAAAGCAGAATTTAATTTCATTCACATAATTATTCTCTAGATATATAATAATATTTAGCTATCACTATTTTCAACTGCTTTATCTACTTAACTGTTGATATGCCATTTAGATTCTTTATTAATTCCTCACTAATCTTCAGTCATTTTTTACTATTACTATAACGTGAGAAATATTTCAAACCTCCAATAATGAGGACAGCATTGATATGAAATATAGTTACAGCATGTTCACATCTGTGCTTGCAATCTATAGGGAATTAGTGATGCTATACCCTTAATTCAGCTGTGTGTGGACATGTTAAATACCATATGTGCTCAAGATTTTACCATTTTACAGTTTTGAGGCATCATGTGTATTAGAAAGCAAATTATCTATAAGTAAAATATGTCTTTATTGTAATTCATTCAATTTATTAGATGACAAAAAGAAATTCAGCAAAATGACTTTTTTCCATCAAGGGGGGGAAAAGAAAATGACATTTTATAGGTTACGTTCATATTTTTTTTGTGATGCCAGATGTTGCCATTATCTGTGACTCCCAGAAGAAGAATGTATTCTTTCCACTGGGCCACTGGGATATTCCATTTCATGGCCGTAAATATATCCGGCAAAGGGCCTGCAAATACATATCCTAAAAGTGGCAACATGTATAATCCAAATTCATGCCATTAAAGCAATCCTATTTATGTTTTTGTAGTCAAAGTTAACAATGAATCACCACTTGAATGTTGTGGTAAATGGCACTTTAGATTTTATACTCCAGGGCAGAGAATGTAATGAAATCACAAATAAAAAAAGCCCAAAGCTTTGTATAAACATTAACAACAGGGAAGACTTTTAAAAATTGTCTTGGCATAATGCACTGGATTTAATCCTAACTGCTCTCATGTGCTTAGGAACAAAAATAAACAAAATGATAGGAAATGCAGAGGCCCTCAACAATATTTTTTTATTTCTTTTCAACTCTTTAGAAGTCAGCCAACCATTTTTAAAGCTTAATTGTTCAATCATTTACGCAACATAAATCTACTAATTTCAGTTGTTGCTTTTATGAAAATAAATAAGGATTACACTTTTATTTGGTGCAATGAACAAATAAAGAGTAGCTTGTGTTGTATATACACTTCTACCATACTACATATATGGCTTGTTAATATAGTTTCTGTTCAACCATCTGCTGCTCTGCAAGACATGTCTGTAATACTGCTGAAGATACTCGTTTTTAATAATACATATTACTAGAATTCATATTAAAACATATTTTAAAGCTTTTTGAGGGCTGCTTTTGCGATGTAGACAAATTCAGCACTACTTATTGTTAGTATACAGCCAACAAAGCTACAAAGTACACGGAGCGCCACAAAGCCAAATTACAGACTGGTAGGCACATTCTGTGCCGAACTTTGGATCTCAAATCCTACATAAATCATAGTTTTCCCCAGAGAAGAAAATTATGGACAGAAGGAGAGAAATAACACAGAATTGCAGTATTACCATAGTTGCATAGTTTAAATTAAAAAAACATAGAACTATCAACCTTTCTCTCTAAATTATACATTATCTGTCGCTAGATTTTTTATAACCCATAATAACAATTATTATGAGAGAACTATGTATGCTTTTTTATACTCTTGTTATTCTCTTTTTAAATGCCGTTAGTACCCCTTGAGGTCGGGAATTCTACAGTCTGATGATGGAAGCACCTTTCTTCTACATGACATGTAGAGAATATCCCAAGGTTCTTTGTAAGGAAGTTTTAAATCATGTGAGAGTCCTTTGTATTGACCACATATGTATTTTTACATATATACATGAGATCCACTTTGAACATCATTTTTTCTAGACTAAACAAGCTCAATTTTACTAACCTCTCATTATCAGAGAGACCTTGTTCATTGCTTAAGCTAGTTGCCTGTCTTTCAACAGACTTTGACTTTTCAATTTCCTTTCTAGAATGGGAAGCCCAACACTGTGTTAAGGGCCTGCGGAACGCACCTAATAGATATTAACCCCTTCATGACCCAGCCTATTTTGACCTTAAAGACCTTGCCATTTTTTGCAATTCTGACCAGTGTCCCTTTTTGCGGTAATAACTCAGGAACGCCTCAACGGATCCTAGCGATTCTGAGAATGTTGTTTTGTGACATATTGGGCTTCATGATAGTGGTAAACTTAGGTAGATAATTTATGCGTTTATTTGTGAAAAAAATGGAAATTTGGCACAAATTTTGAAAATTTTGCAATTTTCAAATTTTGAATTTTTATTCTGTTAAACCAGAGAGCTATGTGACACAAAATAGTTAGTAAATAACATTTCCCACATGTCTACTTTACATCAGCACAATTTTGGAAACAAAATTTTTTTTGTTAGGAAGTTATAGGGTTAAAGTTGACCAGCGATTTCTCATTTTTACAACAAAATTTACAAAGCCATTTTTTGACAGACCACCTCACATTTGAAATCACTTTGAGGGGTCTATATGGCAGAAAATACCCAAATGTGACAACATTTTAAAAACTGCACCCCTCAAGCTACTCAAAACTACATTCAAGAAGATTATTAACCCTTCAGGTGCTTCACAAGAACTAAAGCAACGTGGACATTTTAATTTTTCCAACAAAAATTTTATTTTAGAATCAATTTTTTCATTTTTTCATGGGCAACAGGATAAAATTGATCCTAAAATTTGTTGGGCAATTTCTCCTGAGTACACAGATACCTCATATGTGGTCATAAACCACTGTTTGGGCGCACGGCAGGGCTCAGAAGGGAAGGAGCGCCATTTGACTTTTTGAATGGAAAATATGCTGGAATATTTAGCGGTTGCTATGTCACATTTGGAGAGTCCCTGTGTGCCTAAAAATTGGAGCTCCCCCACAAGTGACCCCATTTTGGAAACTAGACCCCCCAAGGAATTTATCTAGATGCATAGTGAGCACTTTGAACCCCCAGGTGCTTCACAAATTGATCCGTAAAAAAAAGAAAGTACTTTTTTTTCACAAAAATTTTATTTTAGCCTCAGTTTTTTCATTTTTGCATGGGCAACAGGATGAAATGGATCCTAAAATGTGTTGGGCAATTTCTCCTGAGTACACAGATACCTCATATGTGGTCATAAACCACTGTTTGGGCGCATGGCAGGGCTCAGAAGGAAGGAGCGCCATTTGACTTTTTGAATGGAAAATATGCTGGAATATTTAGCGCTTGCCATGTCTCATTTGGAGAGTCCCTGTGTGCCTAAACATTGGAGCTCCCCACAAGTGACACCATTTTGGAAACTAGACCCCCCAAGCAACGTATCTAGATGCATAGTGAGCACTGACGCGTTTGGAGAGCCCTGTGTGCCTAAACAGTGAAAAACAACCACATGTGACACCATTTTGGAAACTAGACCCCTTATGGAACTTATCTAGATGTGTTGTGAGCACTCTGAACCCCCAAGTGCTTCACAGAAGTTTATAACGCAAAACAGTGAAAATAAAAAAAATCATTTTTTTCCTCAAAAATGATTTTTTTAGCCGGCTATTTTTTATTTTCACAAGGATAACAGGAGAAATTGGACCACAAAAGTTGTTGTGCAATTTGTCTTGAGTACACCAATATCCCATATGTGGGGGGGAACCACTGTTTTGGCACATGGGAGAGCTCAGAAGGGAAGGAGCGCCATTTTGGAATGCAGACTTGATGGAATGTTCTGCGGGCGTCATGTTGCGTTTACAGAGCTCCTGATGTGCCTAACAGGAAAGAAAAACCCCCCACAAGTGACCCCATTTTGGAAACTAGACCCCCCAAGGAGCTTATTTAGATGTGTAGTGAGCACTTTGAACCCCAAGTGCTTCACAGAAGTTTATAAATGCAGAGCAGTGAAAATAGCAAAATCATTTTTGTTCCTCTAAAATCATTTTTTAGCCCGCTATTTTTTATTTTCCCAAGGGAAACAGGATAATTTGGACTCAAAAAGTTGATGTCCAGTTTTTCCTGAGTACGCTGGTACCCCATATGTGGGGGGGAACCACTGTTTGGGCGCACGGCAGGGCTCAGAAGGGAAGGAGCGCCATTTGACTTTTTTAATGGAAAATTAGCTCCAATCATTAGCGGACACTATGTCGTGTTTGGAGAGCCCCTGTGTGCCTAAACTTTGGAGCTCCCCCACAAATGACTCCATTTTGGAAACTAGACCCCCTAAGGAACTTATCTAGATGCACAGTGAGCACTTTGAACCCCCAGGTGCTTCACAGAAGTTTATAACGCAGAGCCGTGAAAATAAAAATCTTTTTTTTTCTCAAAAAATGATTTTTTAGCCCCCTATTTTTTATTTTCACAATGGTTACAGGAGAAATTGGACCCCAAAGTTTCTTGTCCAGTTTGTCCTGAGTACGCTGGTACCCGATGTGTGGGAGGAACCACTGTTTGGGTACACGTCAGGGCTCGGAAGGGAAGTAGTGACGTTTTGAAATGCCGACTTGATGGAATGGTCTGCGGGCGTCATGTTACGTTTGTAGAACCCCTGATGTGCCTAAACAGTGAAACTCCCCACAAGTGACCCCATTTTGGAAACTAGACCCCACAAGGAGCTTATCTAGATGTGTGGTGAGCACTTTGAATCCCCAAGGGCTACACAAGTTTATAACGACCGGGCATGAAAATAAAAAAATCATATTTTTTCCACAACCCTGACTTTTTAATCCCCAATTTTTTTATTTACCCAAGGGTAACAGGAGAAATTAGACCCCAAAAGTTGTTGTCCAATTTGTCCTGAGTATGCTGATATGCCATATGTTGGAGAAAATTACTGTATGGGCACATGTCGGGGCTCGGAAGGGAAGTAGTGACGTTTTGAAATGCCGACTTGATGGAATGGTCTGCGGGCATCATATTAGGTTTGCAGAGCCCCTGATGTACCTAAACTGTGGAAACCCCCCCAAAGTGAACCCATTTTGGAAACTAGACCACCCAAGGAACTTATCTAGATGTGTAGGGAGCACTTTGAACCCCCAAGTGCTTTACAGAAGTTTATAACCCAGAGCCATGAAAATAAAAAATCATTTTTTTCCCTCAAAAAATGATTTTATAGCCTACAATTTTTTATTTTCAGAAGGGTAACAGGACAAATTGGACCCCAAAAGTTGTTGTCCTGTTTGTCCTGAGTACGCTGGTACCCCATATGTGCGGGGAAACCACTGTTTGGGCACACGTGGGGGCTCGGAAAGGAAGTAGTGACGTTTTGTAATACCGACTTGATGGAATGGTCTGCGGGCGTCATTTTACGTTTGCAGAGCCCATGATGTGCCTAAACAGTAGAAATCCCCCCAATTGACCCCATTTTGGAAACTAGATCCCCCAAGGAACTCTTCTAGATGTGTGGTGAGCACTTTGAATCTCCAAGTTCTTCACAGAAGTTTATAACGCAGAGCCGTGAAAATAAAAAATCCTTTTTTTTTCCACAAACATGATCTTTTAGTCCCCAATTTTTTCCCTAGGGTAACAGGAGAAATTATACCCCCAAAGTTGTGCAATTTTTCCTGAGTACGCTGATACCCCATATGTAGGGGTAAAACCACTGTTTGGACACACGTCGGGGCTCGGAATAAAGGGAGCACTGTTTGACTTTTTGAAAGCAAAATATGCAGGAATCAATTGTGGTGCCATGTCGCGTTTGGAGACCCCCTGATGTGCCTAAATAGTGGAAACCCCTCAATTCTAACTCCAACCCTAACCTCAACACACCCCTAACCACAACCCTAACCCCTACACACCCCTAACCCTAATTCAAACCCTAACCATAACCCTAACCCCAACACACCCCTAACCATAATCCCAATCCTAACCATAACCCTAACCACAAGCCTAACCCCAACCCTAACTCTAATTCCAACCCTAATTCTAACCGTAACCCTAATTCCAACCCTAACCCAAATTCCAACCCTAACCCTAATTCTAACCGTAACCCTAATTCTAACCCTAATTTAACCTTAATGCTAAAGGCTAGGTTCACATTACGTTTTACCAAGCACGTTCAACACATAGCGCTGACGGGCTGGTAACGGTATAATATAATGCGATCGCGTTATGCTATACCCGCTAGAGCAGAGAAATTCAGCAGAATAACTTCATCTGCGCATAGCGGTGGCCTACAGATGGCCCCAGGGACAGCGTGCAAGGACCACGTCCGCTAAGGCCCTCCATCCAACCTAGATATGACCCGGTCACGCTCGCGAAACGCATGCCGCGTTTTAACCAGGCAAATGTGTTTGCGATGCGCCCCTGCAATGGTAGGTGAATGGCATGCGTTTAACGGACTTGCGTTACATTACCACGTTATACCGGGTGTAACGCAGTCCGTCTAAAGGACTGCCATAATGCAATGTAAATCCAGCAAAATCCTAATGCTAACCCTAACCCTAATGCTAACCCTAACCCTAACCTAACCCTAACTGTAATTCTAACCCTAATAAAAAAATATATATATATTTTATTTTTTGTCCCTACCTATGGGTTTGATAAAGGGGGCGTTTATTTACATTTTTTTATTTTGATCACTATGAGAGTTTATCACAGTGATCAAAATAAATTTTTGGAATTTAGAAGGCGCACTGCGCATGAGCCGGCCGGCGGGGTACTGCGCATGCGCCTGCCATTTTCCAAGATGGCGGCGCCCATGAAGAGTCCCGGACGACGTCGGGACGGATCCACGGGCGCCAGAAGACCGGGGGAGGTAAGATGACACTGGGGGGGTTCGCAAGGCGGGGGGCAGCAGACCAGAGCGGAGGGGAGAGGACCAGAGCGCAGGGCAGCAGATAGTAACGGCGGTGACCGATCGCTGCCATGAAATCGGTGGCGGCGGCCGATCACCGCCGTTACTCGGTGTGGGGAGGGTCGTAACTCGGTGTCCAGCCATGGCAGATGCTATTGCTGCATCGGCCATGGCTGGATTGTAATATTTCACCAAATTTCATTGGTGAAATATTACAAATCGGTCTGATTGGCTGTTTCACTTTTAACAGCCAATCAGAGCGATTGTAGCCACGTGGAGGTTAAGCCACCCCCACTGTGGTGATGCACAAAGGGTCTTGTGACTGCGGGTCGGGTGACCTTTCAGTGACCCCGGTCACCCGACCCGCAGGAACATGATTTATAGCATGACGCCTACGTTGGCGTCATGGGTCGGGATGCCACTGGTTTTCATGACTCCAACGTAGGCGTCATGGGTCGGGAAGGGGTTAAGGAGAGGTGCGTTCGCAGCCCGGGGTCGACCGTGCAGGCAGAGCCTGCTGCTAGTAAGATGGCTTAAATAGGCGGTATAAGCGAACTCTGTTATCCCGCAGAGTCGCAGATGTAAACGCCGTAGCACTATATGGCGGAATAAGCGGTCTCTGTTAACTCACAGAACTGCTGTAACAAAGACTGTGTCCTGTTTGACTCACAGGGAACACAGATGACTGCTAAGCAGATTGCAGTCTGTGGTCATGCAATCAGAACCCAAGCAGTAATCTCCTCACCGGAGTAGCCGGTATTCTAATGGCATCTTCAAGCGAGCCCTGAACACGTGCATACAATCTCCTCACCGGAGGTGCCGGTATTCTAGGGGCTTATTTCAGCCAGGCCTAACCACATGCATACATGACCACACTGGCGCAAGCACGTAACAGATTTGATACTAGCGCATGGCGGCCCAGCCATGCCACCCTTTTATAGTAGCAACTGCTGAACCTACCAGAAAAGGACCAATGTGAAACCATTCCAGAACACATGTAGTTTCAGGACCTTCCTGGCGGACCAATGGGAGTCACTGCTGCATCCGAGCATGTGACCCCTGATCTCCAATGGGAGATCTTGCCCTGGGCATGCTCAGATGGAAAAAGCAGGGACTTAGTTCCCGAACTGCCTGCTCCAACACTGGTTATAATAGAGGAACCAGGAAAGACCGCAACAAGCCTCTGCACAGTGTTAAACTGGGCTAGACGCTGAGACCGACGTCTCTGCTGAGCAGGCTCCACTGCGGCCGGAGATGGATGGGGGACCACAGCGAGACTGATTTGAGACTCCCCTTGTGCAGCAGCGGGAACTCGAACTCTAACACACTGGATCCCATGTTCTTGATGTGACCTTGCAGCTTATTTATAGACATATTGGGAGTTAAAAGATTTTATTTCACTTTTTATACATCCTAAAATGTTATTTTGCTTTCGAAGCTGCTGCTTGACATTGAGTATTGCTGCTCAGCTTACTTGTAACCAGAATATTCAAATCCTTCTTCTGTGCTGTGCTACATATTTACATTTACTGTATAAGCAGCAATACAATTAATGAGGCTTGGTCAACATTAGTTGTAAAATAGCCTTTCATTTCGGATGCAGTGAAACGGTAAAAGCGTTAGAAAAAGAGTTATTTCAAAAATTACATTGATAGCTTACCTTGGCAATAGCTGGCCATCTAGGATTAAAAGAGGTTGTCCTCTACCAAGACAACCTCTTCCTAAATTAAGTAGTCACCTCTGTAAAATAAGAATTTCAGTTACTCACCTCCCACACTGGCACTATTTCAGTGATGTCGGAGTTGAGTTTGCTGAGCTTCAGTTGGCATTGGAATTGGCAAGTCATGAAGCCACATTTTGGCTCTGCATTCTCATTTCCTTTGAAGTAGAGTTTGAAACCCAATAATGGTCTCTAATTGGCTGTAGGACTAACGTGGCATAACATTGTCATGAGAGCCCCTGTAGACCCAGCACCAACAGCACTGAAACAGTGTTGGTACAGGAGGTGAGTATCGTTTACTTTTGTTTCACAAGGGGGAGGCTACTACTGCATTAAAATAGGGATTTTCCAGGTACTAGATGAAAAATTCAATGTGATTCCAGACACAGCACAAGTTCCATAAATGAGATGTGTCTGGTTTGGCTGCCCAGCCTCATTTAAGTGAATATGGATGGGCTTGAAATTATTTGCAGTACAGTGGATCGCCTCATTGTATAGATACATTGTAGTGTTTGAACCAACTGTGAATGGACGATAGTGCTGTGGAGCACTTCACCAGGGATGTGGGGTATTCAGTCCCGGGCCAGGCAGTTCTTAAAGGGGAAGTCACAGCAGCTGTGGTCCGGTCCGTGGCCCTGGGTGTCCAATAAAATGCAAAAGATGATGATGGGGTAGTTTTTTGGGGAAATAGTTTGTGACGCCACCCGTGGAGTTTGGCTATATATGGCGAACGCTGCGGTTCAGGTCCACAGGGGCAGATGGTGACACAGCAGAGATGTTATTGCTCTCCACTAATAGAGCTAGGCCCCAGGGCAGATGTAACAGGGTGTTCAGGTGTTGGTGAACGTTGGGGTGCAGAGAATAAGCAAGGAACACAGAGTGTAGTTTTCTTTACCTTTTACTTCTTGGTAGATGAAAATGCAGTTCAGGGCACTAGTTACAGAAGTTAGAAGGAGTCCGGCTTGCCTGGAAGCATTCAGATGATCCACCCTGCCAGGTGGGGTTGGAGGTCCTTCTGTTGCGCTCTCTTTTCGAGTCCCTGCTGCTTGTAGCTATGCTGCGACTCTCTCCTGCGTGTTGGCTTTGACCTGTATGGCAGAGAGCGCGAGCCTATCACGGGCACTGCCTGTTCACTGGCAGCCCTGGGCTCTCGGCCTGCTGCGGTACTTCCAGGTGTTAGGTGTGGCCAGGGCGCTTTCAGTCCCCTGCCTTCCAGATTTGGCTGTCAGGGTGTGCAGCACCCACACAGCCAAGGACTCTGGCGTCCTTTTCCTCAGCACTCAAGCTCCGGGATCAGCTCTGTTGCAGCTGCAATTCCCCCAAGCCCTTGTCTCCACTCCTTTCTCTTCCCTCTTCTCAGACTAACTGCCTTACCTCCTCCTCCTGACCAGAGAGAGCAGCTCCCCTGAAGTTGGGTTCAGAGCTCCCCCTGCTGGCCTGGAGCAGGAATTGTGATGCATGCTGTGTATTACCTGGCATGGGGACCTCTTCCTGCTTCCAGGCATGGCATCACTACTCTGTAGAGGGAGGTAATGACACTGTGGCAACCGGACTCTGGGGAGCCACATTCCCCCCTAGTTAACTTCAGTACATCCCGGACTGAGAAAACATAATAAGAACAGTTAATAACAACAATAAATAAAAGTCTACAAAGCCTTAAAAATGTAAAAATTACAAAAACGCAAAAAGAAAAACCATACCAGTTACTGCAGCGCCAAGTCCTTACGCTGCCTTCCAGAAATTGTCTTTGTCCGCATACCTGGAGTTTGGTTGGTGGGAACTGCTTTAGCCCACTTTGTGTGTTCGACTGTTGTGAATGTGTTGGAGATGAGTTCTGAGCAGAAGCTCCCTCTGGTGGTTGCTGACAGTGCTGAACCATTTAGTGAAGATTAGCAATCAGGAGTTACAGACTGGTCCTATATAAGGGAGGTTCCCTCCCATCAGGGTTGCCGGTGATCAATTGTTCTTGTCTAACTGCTGTTGTTCCTGGTTCACTTGGAAGCCTGCTGAATCTTGCCTCTTCTCCTGCTCTCAGATAAGACATTTTCTGTTTTTATTTCTGTGCTTGCTTTTTGCATTGTTTCCTACACTCTTGTGGAGGTCAGCCAGGTCCCCTCCGGGGGGCTTGTGCTCCTCTCAGTTTATCTGAGCCTCTGTTATTTGTTCTTTTGCCTTTTCCAGTTTTTTCAGTGGCTGCGGCTTAGTTTTGTTACACCAGAGAACTAATTTAGGTGGTAGAGGTTGTGTGATCTCAGGTGTTTTTGTAATTAGTAGAGTTGGTACTTTTTAGGGTTTTTTGGGATTGCAGTAAGTGTCCTTCCTATCCTTTTTCTGTCAAGGAAGATTGGGCCCCATCGTTTGCTCATACTATTTTCTGTCTGTGTTTGTATTTCCTCTTGTCTAACCGCCATTACATGTTTGGGGGCTTCCTATGTTCTTTGGGGATCTGCTCCAGGGCAGATAGTTTTCCTCTTTCTATCTTTAGGTGTAGTTAGCTTCTCAGGCTGTGACGAGGCGTCTAGGACTAATGTAGGTACGCTCCACGGCTGCCTTTAGTTGTGGTGGTTAGTCAGGGTACTGCAATCCAGTAGATTCCAACCTCTCTGGTGTATTGCCGTTTTTGCCTGCTCTCCTCAGCTACCTAAACAAAACAGTATCACCGGCCAAACTGAAAATTATATGGTACTCACAGAAGGGAAAAATAGTGTAAAAAAAAAAAGTTGTCAGAGTTGTCAGATTTTTTTTTTCTGTTTGTTGCATTTTTTTTTTCCTCTGTTTCTCTGAGTGCTGAGGAGGATTTTTTTTTTCTCTCAATGGAGTTTGCACTGTTGTCTGGACGTGTGGATCAGCTTGCCACTGAAGTTCGGAGTATTGCTACCTATCTTGCTAGGTTGCCGGTTGTGGAACCTAGGATCCCCATGCCAGATTTATTTTTGGGAGATCGAGCTAAATTTCTGAATTTCAAAAATAACTGTAAGTTGTTTTTTGCCTTAAAACCTAAGTCCTCAGGGAACGCAGCACAGCAGGTTCAAATTGTCATCTCTCTCCTGCGCGGCGATCCTCAGGATTGGGCTTTTTCCCTGACACCTGGGGACCCTGTTTTGAGTAATGTCGATGCATTTTTTCTGACTTTGGGGTTATTGTACGATGAACCTAATGTCACTGATCAAGCTGAAAAAACCTTGTTGGCATTAAATCAGGGGCTTGAGGACGCTGAGTTTAACTGTCAGAAATTTCGTAAGTGGGCAGTCCTGACCAAATGGAATGATGATGCTTTGGCAGCCCTTTTTCGGAAGGGTCTGTCAGAGAATGTAAAAGATGTTATGGTGGGTTTCCCTGCTCCCTCTGGTCTCAATGATTCTATGTCATTAGCGATTCAAATTGACAGACGTTTGCGTGAGCGTAGAGGTATGCGTGGAATAGTGTTGCCTTGTGAACCAGCTCCTGACCCCATGCAGTGTGATAGAGTGGATTCTGGGGCACAGCGTCATGAGTTTCGAAAATGCAATGGGTTATGTTTCTACTGTGGTGACGCCTCTCATGCTATTTCAGTCTGCCCTAAGCGGGGAAGACGTTTTGCACGCTCAGTTGTCTTGGGTAGTGTTCAGACTAAATTTCTGTTGACTGTTACCCTGATTTGCTCCCTGTCCACATTTTCTGCTCAGGCTTTTGTTGATTCGGGAGCAGCTATTAACCTGATGGATTTTGATTTTGCTAAACGTTGTGGGTTTCCCTTGATACCCCTACGGAAGTCTATTCCCCTACTGGGGATTGATTCTACCCCTTTGGCTGAGAATAAACCCCAGTTCTCTACTCAGGTGATAATGAGGGTTGAACCTGATCATCAGGAGAGTTGCACATTTTGGCTGCTGTATAATCTGCATGACATTATTGTACTAGGTTTCCCTTGGTTACAGTCTCATAATCCTGTATTGGAAATCTGTGTATGTAACCAGTTGGGGTTGCCAATGTGTTAATGCCAACACTCCTGTTTTTTCTGCCTCTCCCCGGGCTCAGGATGTTCCTGACTTTTTGACTGATTTTTCTGATGTGTTTAGCGAAAGTAAATCTGCATCCTTGCCCCCCCATAGGAGCTATGACTGCGCTATTGAATTAGTGCCTGGTAGTAAATTCCCTAAAGGTCGCCTTTTTAACTTGTCTGTATCTGAACATGATGCTATGCGGTCTTATATCAAGGAGTCATTGGAGAAGGGTCATATCAGACCATCCTCTTCACCCTTGGGTGCCGGTTTTTTCTTTGTGACCAAAAAGGATGGTTCATTAAGGCCGTGTATTGATTATCGTCTCTTGAACAATATCACTGTGAAATATCAATATCCGTTACCCTTGATTTCTGACCTGTTTTCCAGGGTGAAAAGTGCTACTTGGTTTACCAAGCTTGACGTCAGGGGGGCGTATAACCTTATTCGCATTAAGCACGGGGATGAATGGAAGACGGCATTCAATACCCCAGAGGGGCATTTTGATTACCTAGTGATGCCCTTTGGGCTCACTAATGCTCCTTCTGTCTTCCAGTCCTTCATGAATGACATTTTCAGGGATTTTGTGGATAAATTTCTGATTGTTTATTTGGATGATATCTTGATTTTTTCCAATGACTGGGACTCTCATGTGAAACATGTTCGGACTGTGTTTCAGATTTTGAGAGAGAATGCTCTGTATGTGAAGGGATCAAAGTGTCTTTTTGGCGTACAGAGGATCTCATTTCTGGGATTCATTTTGTCCCCATCTGTTATTGAAATGGACCCGGTCAAGGTTCAGGCCATCTGTGATTGGGTCCAACCTACTTCATTAAAGGCTCTTCAGAGATTCTTGGGTTTTGCCAATTTTTTCGTAAATTTATTGGTAATTTCTCTGTTATTGTTAAACCATTGACTGATTTGACAAAAAAACGGTTCTGATGTGGTGAATTGGCCTCCTGAGGCAGTCTCTGCGTTTCAGGAACTTAAGCAGAGATTCACTTCTGCTCCTGTTCTACGGCAGCCTGATGTTTCTCTGCCATTTCAGGTGGAGGTTGATGCCTCTGAAATTGGGGCAGGTGCCGTTTTGTCCCAAAGAGATCCAGAGACCTCTAAAAGTAACCCTTGTGCCTTTTTCTCTCGAAAATTTTCTCAAACTGAACGTAATATGACGTGGGTAATCGGGAGTTATTGGCCATGAAGTGGGCTTTTGTAGAGTGGAGACATTGGCTGGAGGGAGCCAAACATCAGGTGGTGGTCCTCACGGACCATAAGAATCTGGTTTATCTGGAATCAGCCAAGCGACTTAATCCTAGACAGGCCAGGTGGGCCTGTTTTTCACACGTTTTAATTTTGTGGCTTCCTTTCTTCCAGTCACTAAGAATGTTAAGGCGGATGCCCTATCGAGGAGTTTCCTTGCGGAATCTCCTGAGTTATCTGATCCTGCTGTTATTTTGAAAGAGGGTGTAGTTCTTTCCGCCATCTCGCCCAATTTGAGACTGGATCTGGAAGGGTGTCAGGAGGATAAACCCGAGCGCTGCCCTATTGGGAAATTGTTTGTCCCAGACCGGTGGAAAAAGAGCATGATGGTGAGATTCATTGTTCCGCGTTGGCCGGTCATCCCGGAATTTTTGGTACCAGAGACTTGGTTAGTCGGTCCTTTTGGTGGCCTTCTTTCTCTCGTGATGTCAGGGAATTTGTGCAGTCCTGCAGGACTTGCTCTCGCTCCAAGCCTTGCTCTCGCTCTAGTGGTTTGTTGATGCCATTGCCTGTGCCCAAGAGACCATGGACCCATATCTCTCTGGATTTCATTTCCGACCTCCCTGTTTCTCAGAGAATGACCGTTATTTGGGTGATTTGTGATAGGTTTTCCAAAATGATACATCTTGTGCCATTACATAAGTTGCCTTCCTCCTCTGAATTGGTGCCTTTGTTCCTTCAGCACGTGGTTCGGTTACACGGCATTCCTGAGAACATTGTGCCTGACAGAGGAGTCCAGTTTGTTTCCAGATTTTGGAGAACTTTTTGTTCTAAACTTGGTGTTCAATTGTCTTTCTCCTCGGCTTTTCATCCTCAGACCAATGGACAAACTGAGAGAACAAACCAGACATTGGAGACCTATCTGAGATGCTTTGTGTCTGCTGATCAGGATGACTGGGTCTCTTTTTTGCCTTTGGCTGAGTTTGCTCTTAATAATAGGGCTAGCTCTGCCACTTTGATGTCTCCATTTTTCTGCAATTTTGGGTTTCACCCTCGATTTTCTTCGGGACAGACGGAGGCTTCTGTCTGTCCGGGTGTTGACTCTGTTGTGGAGCGTATGCAGCAGATTTGGGACCAGGTAGTGGAGAGGTTGTCCCTCTCTCAGGAAATGGCCCAGCGGTTTGCCAACCGGCATAGGACTGATGGTCCTCGGTTTGAAGTGGGGGACTTGGTCTGGTTGTCCTCAAGAAATATCCCTATGAGAGTTGCATCTCCTAAGTTTAAGCCTAGATTCATTGGACCTTATAAGATCATGGAGATTCTCAATCCTGTTTCCTTTCGTTTACTTCTTCCAGGGACATTTAAGATCCATAACGTGTTCCACAAGTCCTTATTGAAGAGGTTTGTCGAGCCAGTGGTTCCTATGGCTGCGCCTCCTGACCCTGTTTTGGTTGAGGGCAACCTGGAGTATGTGGTTGAGAAAATATTGGATTCTCGTTTTTCTAGACGGAAACTCCAGTATTTGGTTAAGTGGAGAGGTTATGGTCAGGAGACAATTCTTGGGTGTTTGCTTTGGACATCCATGCTAGGAGACTGATCCGTGCGTATCACAGAGCTCATCCTGACCGACCTGGTTGCCCAAGTGAGGGTTCGGTGACCCCTCCTCAAGGGGGGGTACTGTTGTGAATGTGTTGGAGATGAGTTCTGAGCAGAAGCTCCCTCTGGTGGTTGCTGACAGTGCTGAACCATTTAGTGAAGATTGGCAATCAGGAGTTACAGACTGGTCCTATATAAGGGAGGTTCCCTCCCATCAGGGTTGCCGGTGATCAATTGTTCTTGTCTAACTGCTGTTGTTCCTGGTTCACTTGGAAGCCTGCTGAATCTTGCCTCTTCTCCTGCTCTCAGATAAGACATTTTCTGTTTTTATTTCTGTGCTTGCTTTTTGCATTGTTTCCTGCACTCTTGTGGAGGTCAGCCAGGTCTCCTCCGGGGGGCTTGTGCTCCTCTCAGTTTATCTGAGCCTCTGTTTTTTGTTCTTTTGCCTTTTCCAGTTTTTTCAGTGGCTGCGGCTTAGTTTTGTTACACCAGAGAACTAATTTAGGTGGTAGAGGTCGTGTGATCTCAGGTGTTTTTGTAATTAGTAGAGTTGGTACTTTATAAAGGTTTTTTGGGATTGCAGTAAGTGTCCTTCCTATCCTTTTTCTGTCAAGGAAGATTGGGCCCCAGCGTTTGCTCATACTATTTTCTGTCTGTGTTTGTATTTCCTCTTGTCTAACCGCCATTACATGTTTGGGGGCTTCCTATGTTCTTTGGGGATCTGCTCCGGTGCAGATAGTTTTCCTCTTTCTATCTTTAGGTGTAGTTAGCTTCTCAGGCTGTGACGAGGCTTCTAGGACCAACGTAGGTACGCTCCACGGCTGCCTTTAGTTGTGGTGGTTAGTCAGGGTACTGCAATCCAGTAGATTCCAACCTCTCTGGTGTATTGCCGTTTTTGCCTGCTCTCCTCAGCTACCAAAACATAACATTTGACCCTGAGCGTGACTACAGGGCACTCTAGGGCACTCAGTAGATGGGCCTGGTTTTCGGCAATGCCATAGGCTTATTTTCAAGGCCAAGTCAGGGTAAATATTTACTAATAAGGTCCTGGCCACACATAGTCCTGTGGCCCAATTCTCGTTCAACAGGTTATTACGAATATTTAAAAGTTCATACAGCAAGTTTCTCTAGGCCCATATGCTTAACGGTTATGTGTTTACATTATTAACTTATTTACATTTTAGTCCATATACCGGGCCGGGATCTGACCTCTCGTACTACGGGTCGGATCTACGCAGTACTGGTATATCTAATGACCTAGCCTGGCCTAGTGTGTTTGTTTTGGATGTTGTGGATCTACCAGTGTCTGTGCTCCTGGTAGGCCTGCATCTTACTGGTAAACTGGGCAGCCGTCTGCGATTTCTTAGATTCACCATAGGCATGACAGATTCACCACTAGCAGGAGGCAGATTTTCGTGTTCCACTGCAGATATGGCATCTGTTACTGGAGCCAATGGGTCTAGAGTCTCTGCTGCTTCTGGTGCAGTAGGCTGGGGAAAGATCAGGACAGGTATTACGATAGCTTGATTCACCTTCGTCCAAGACTGGGGAAAGTCTCCAAGAATGGTATGGATCTTCTCTTCCACCTTTTCTATGGTCGAGGGATATCTTAGTCTTTCACTTTGTTTCTCAATTGGTAAGGGCATACTTTCAGATGATTCCTCGACACTGCTGCTGAGGTTTCTCCTCCATCCTTACTGATGAGGCACACCTTGGTGTCATCAAAATCTGAAGGTAAAACAGTGTATGGCTCATCTTGCCACTGGTCGTCCAGTTTGTGAACTCGTTTCTTCCTTTTGAGGACCTGTTCTCCCGGTACCAAAGGAGTAGCTGGAGCTTGTTGATTGTAGCTCTTTTCCTGTCTCTGCCTGGCTTGGGACAAACTTCGTTCCACGCACTCTTGCACTTTGCGGTATTGCTGCTGCCGCTCTGTATCCCAGTCGGCATCAGGTGATGTCGTCTCCGGTGTTAAAACTCCCATGTCCAAGTCAAAGGGCAACTTGCCAGGTCTTGCCCTCATCAGTTAGGCCGGGGTGCAGTTGGTGGAGTTTACTGGGATATGGTTGTATAGATCTACCAGATCTGGCAACTACTCTGGCCACAGGTTTCGCTCTTCCAGGTGCAAGGTCTTCAACAGGTCAATTGCCACCTGGTTCATTTCATCGCACATGCCATCTGTCTGTGGATGGTATGGCGTCATCCTGATTTTCTTGCAGCCGTACAAGTTACAGAACTCCTGGAACACTTTCCATCAAAGGCTGGGCCTTGGTCGGTAAACACTCATTCAGTGTAACCGTGTGGACAACAAAAGTGTTCTTGAAATGCTTTGGCTGCTGTCTTCGCTGTTTGGTCTTTAACAGGAACGACTACCAACAACCTCAAGTAATGATCAACGATGGTCAGAGCGTAGGTGTAGCCCATCCTACTCGGAGTCAACTTCACATGATCCATAGCTATCAGTTCAAGCGGCTGCTTCGTGATGATCGGCTGCAATGGGCTCGCTGGCTGTTACGGTCTTTCCTGCGCAGGTTGCATTGGCCACATTCTCGGCACCACTTCTCAATGGCTTTCCTCATGCCAACCCAGTAAAATCTCTCACAAAGTAGGACCTCCAACTTCTTCCACCCGAAGTGTCCTGCTCCATCGTGGTACACCTCCAAGACCATTGGAGCATCCCGCTTCGGGACTACCACCTGCCAGACCAGTTCGTGTGTGTGTGAGTTGATGTTCCTCCGAACACAGCTTAACCTCATAGATGAACAGCTTGCCCTTCTCCTTCCACAACTGCTGTGTTTCCTGTGGAGCATCTGGACCAGGGTGTGAGTCAGCTTGTGTCAGCAACTCCTTTACTAGGTGGACTACCGGGTCGCTATCCTGCATCTCTGCAAACTTATGGTGGGGCAACGGGTTAAACGTGGCCTCTTGCACGACATGGTGCTTGTTCCTTACGCAATGGGAGCACATGGCCGTCTTGTGGCGGTGGAAGGCTGGTAACTCGATTTCTTCTAGCCCTTCCAGGTCTTCTCCCCTGTTTGGTAAATTGGGCATCCTGGACAGCGCATCAGCATTATTGTTCTTATTCCCGCTTGGTACTTGATGGCAAACTCGTGGTTGGACAGCCGGGCCATCCATCATTGCTCCAGCGCACCCAGCTTTGCCATTTCAAGGTGGGTGAGCGGATTATTGTTCTTATCAATGGTGAACTTTGCTGAAGCCAGGTAGTACTTGAAGCGCTCCGTTACCGCCCAGACTATGGCGAGGAACTCCAGTTTAAAGGAACTATAGTTGTTGGGGTTCCTTTCAGTGGGACGAAGCATCCTGCTGGTGTAGGCAATTACTCACTCTCTGCCTTTCTGCACTTGTGACAGCAATGATCCCAAATCCACGTTGCTGGCATCAGTGTAAAATATAAATGGTATGTCATAGTCAGGGTAGGCCAGGACTTCTTTCTCCTATGAGAGCCAATTTCAACTGGGTGAAGGATTCTTCTATCCTATTGTTCCACTTGAACTGAGGACTCTTGTTCTTAGCTTTCTTGGATTGGCCCACTAGAAGGTCTTGCAGGGGTGCGGCTATTTTGATGAAGTCCTTGATGAATCTCCACTAGTAGCCCACCAACCCAAGAAACTGCCATACTTCATGAATGGTGTTGGGTCTTTGCCAGTCCTGGATAATGATGACTTTGTCAGAGTCTGGTGCCACACCTTCGGTGCTTACCACGTGACCTAGGTACTGCACCTTGGGTTTCAAAATGTGACATTTGGACGGCTTCACTTTCAGGCCAAAGTTGGACAGGGCTTCGAACACCTCGGCCAGGTGCTTCAAGTGGTCTTCATAGGTTTTGGAGAAGACGATGATGTCATACATGTACAGCAGAATGGTTTAGAAGTTTTTATGTCCTAGGCAGCTTTCCATTAACCGCTGGAACATCCCTGGTGCACTGCAGAGCCCAAATGGCATGTAGTTGAACTCGCAGAGGCCCATTGGTGTCGTAAATACTGTCTTCTCTCTGTCTGCTTCTGCCACGGGAACCTGCCAAAACCCACTGGTGAGATCTAAAGTAGAAAAATAGTTAGCGGATCTCAGTGCAGCTAATGATTCCTCAATTCTGGGTAACGGGTAGGCATCCTTATGTGTAATGCTGTTAATCTTCATGTAGTCAACACACATTCTTATGGTACCATCTTTCTTTTTAACGAGGACTACTGGAGCCTCCCAGGGGCTACAACTATCTCTGATTACACCAGCCTCCTTCATCTCCCATAATATACCATTGGTACATTGATAGTGAGCTGAGGGAATAGGTCGGTACCTATCTTTAATGGGCAGATGATCTCTCGTGGAGATATACCTTTTGCTTGCCCAAAATCTAGAGGGTGTTTGCTGAAAATCCGTTCATACTCCCGAGCCACCTGATAAACCCCATGCTTTTGGGCGAAGGGGTGGAGTCAGTGCCCACGTGTAGCTTCTGAGACCAATCCTCCAGCTGCCCCTCAGAGTCATTGTCCTCCACCTGGTCGGACGGAAGCAAGGGTTCTGCTGCCTCTATTGCACTATTACTGATAGTGAACAGCTTAGCAAGGGTGGCATACTAGGGTAAATGGACCTCTTTCTCCCCACAATTTAGGATGCGTATCGGTATCCTCCCCTTGTGGACATCGACTACCCCTCTGGCTGTCAGGATGGTAGGCCTACTATGAGAGTACACCAGTTCTACCAGGGCCTGGTAATCTTGACCCTTGAGGCCTATTGCTGCTGCCCGACTCCAAATTAACATTTCACTCCTAGGGGTATTGCAATGGGGACTGGATCACTCACTCTGACACTGCCGACTTCTCCACTAGACAGCTCTACCTGTTTTCTCTGCATCAGGGCCCTGATTTCCTTTTGCAGGACACTCTGCTGACTGGAACTGGTGGTCTTGGCAACCTGCTGCAACAAAACAATACTTTCTCCAAGACAATTCTCTATTACATTGTTGCCTAGAGTAATCATAGGATGGCATTCTCGCTTGTCAATATCAACTATAATCAAACCTTGCGATTGCAATTCTACTTGGCCAACCTTGATGGTCACCTCTTTATCCCCCACATGAGGCAATGGCTGACCTTTGCTGGCAAAGATGTTAGGCTATGTGCCCACGTTGCAGAAATGGTCCGGAATTGTCCCCAGCATTTTCGGAACTCCCTGCCGCAGGTAAAACGCATGTGGAATTCACATGCGTTTTCCAGCAAAACACAAGCGTTTTGCAAGCGTTTTTAGCTTGCAGAATGCTTGCGTTTTTCCAAGCAATTTGAAGCATAGCTTGGAAAAGTGATTGACAGGTTGGTCACACTTGTCAAGCATAAACGTTTACGCAGCGGAAAAATGCAGCAAAAGCGCTTACGAAATGCAACGTGGGCACACAGCCTTAAAGTGTTCATATGGGCTGCACGTAATGTCTGAGTCAGCCCAATACCATTTGAAAAGGGTATATGGCATTGTTGTCACCTGGGAGCTGGTGTCAAATAAAGCTTTAATTGGGATACCATCAAGCACGAACGGAAGGACCGGCCATACTCCCACGTACTTGTCTTGCCAGCTTTGTGGGCCTGGTCATCTTACTCCTGGGGGTTGGCCCTCTGCCCCAGGGTTTGCTCATTTAAATTGCAGAATCTTGCGATGTGCCCCACCTTGTTGCAGCATCAACAGATGGGCTGTCCGTCCTGGTCATAGCTATCGCTGTCTCTCCCTCTGGTCAGTGGAATTCTCTTCCGCCGTCGCCACGGGACGTCATCTGGACTGGAGCCCAGCTGCATTTTCTCCTTTGGGGACACTTGCATGGCCTGCACGGTTTTGGTTAATGCAGCCATACTTTTGGTCAGCTCCTGGACATGGAGATGTAGGTCTGCAGAGGAGTTATTATCTAGGGTCTGCACGTCGGCCTCAACGGGTTCTGTGGAAAGGATGCTGCCTCCTGTTGTTATGTAATTGCTGGATGACTAGAGGGCACTGTGCCGCTAGAATTTGGTTCACGCAGCACCTGGATGGAGCCATCTTTAAAGTGAGAGCAGCTGTGTCCTTTAGGTGTTGGACAGGAGTCCCTCAATAAACTGCGACCTATTCTCTTCTTGCACGCTGTCGGGGTCAACCTACTTTATGGTCTGTAGCGCCTCCTGAAGGTTAAGGGCATAGTCTCGTATACTGTCCTGCACCCTTTGTTTGCACCCAAAGAATCTCATTTTTATTTCTGATGCAGTGTGGGTGTCAAAGGTTTCCTTCAGTCTGGCCAAGATTTGCTTGACAGTTCTTTTATCAGTGTCCGGCCAGGACTTTACCTCTCTCTGGAACTCACCAGTTAACTGGTCAGTGAGGATGCTGACTTTTTGACTCTCAGACAGGGGGTACACTTTAAATAAACTACATAGTCTCTCCTTGAAATCGCTCAAAGTGTGTGACTCCCCTGAGTATTGCGGTAACCAGACCGTTCACGGTATGTACGGCATTGATAGAGGCATTATGGGGGCTTCGGCTGCGGAAGCCGCTGGATCTCCAATAAAATGTTAAAGTGTCAAAGATAATGATGGGGTAGTTTGTGGGGGAATTAGTTTGTGACGCCACCAGTGGTGTTCGGCTATATATGGCCGACACTACGGTTCCACTGGGGCGGATGGTGACGCAGCAGAGATGTTACTGCTCTCCACTGGTAGAGCTAGGCCCCAGTGCAGATGTAACAGGGTGTTCAGGTGGTGGTGAACGTTGGGGTGCAGATAATAAGCAAAGAACACAGAAGAGTGCAGTTTTCTTTACCTTTTACTTCTTGGTAGATGAAAATGCAGTTTGGGGTACTAGTTACAGATGTTAGGAGGAGTCCGGCTTGCCTGGAAGCTTTCAGGGGATACACCCTGCCAGGTGGGGTTGGAGGCCTTCCTGCTGTGCTCTCCATTCGAGTCCCTGCTGCTTGTAGCTACGCTGCGACTCTCTCCTGCGTGTTGGCTTTAACCTGTATGGCAGACAGCGTGAGCCTATCACGGGCACTGCCTGCTCACTGGCAGCCCTGCCTGTTCACGGGCACTAGTTACAGATGTTAGGAGGAGTCCGGCATGCCTCGAAGCTTTCAGGGGATCCACCCTGCCAGATGGGGTTGGAGGCCTTCCTGCTGCGCTCTCCGTTCGAGTCCCTGCTGCTTGTAGCTACGCTGCGACTCTCTCCTGCGTGTTGGCTTTAACCTGTATGGCAGACAGCGTGAGCCTATCACGGACATTGACTGTTCACTGGCAGCCTTGGGCTTTCGGCCTGCTGCAGTGTCTCAAGGTGTTCGGTGTGGCCAGGGAGCTTTCAGTCTCCTGCCCTCCAGATTAGGCTATTGGGGCATGTAGCACTCACACAGCCAAGAACTCTGGCATCCTTTTCCTCAGTGCTCAGCTCTGGGATCAGCTCTGTTGCAGCTGAAATTCCCCAGAGCCCTTGTCTCCGCTCCTCTCTCTTCCCTCTCCTCAGACTAACTGCCTTACCTCCTTCTCCTGACCACACAGAGCAGCTCCCCTGAAGTCATGTTCAGAGCTCGCCCTGCTGGCCTGGAGCAGGAATTTTGTTGCATGCTGTGTATTACCTGGCATGGGGACCTCTTCTTGCTTCCAGGCATGACATCACCACCCTGTAGAGGGATGCAATGACACCGTCGCAACCGGACTCACAGCTGTACTTCAGAAACTTTCAGCCTCTCATTTTCGTATCAGCTATTCCATCACGCATTAAATGAGCCATCAATGAGAATTCTAGGAAAACCTTTTTAAAAGTTATTCTAGTTATTTATATAGTTGGCATATTTGTCCTGTGTTTTAGTGTTTTGTTTTGTTAAAAATCATTCTCAAAATGCTTTGAAATTATGTAGAGAAGGCAAAAAAGAAAATAAAGAGTCTAAACAGAGATAGTTATATAAATAAGACAAAAATAATTTTCTAAGAAATTTAACCTCATTAATGAGATTATAAAGTTTGGCACTTGAACAAAATTAATTAAAAAAGCATCAGAAATGTTTAAATGAAAATAAAACAAACAGTACTCATCTCACCAAATCCTCTTCCAGTCTTGTTCTAAGACTACATAGACATTACAGTTTTTAGCCTTTAAAACATTTAAAAAATGGCAACCCTTTTAAGAATAGGTGTAACTGACAATACAATGTTACAATGAATTTAAAATAAATGATATGATCTGCAGGTAACGTGGGGACTATCATTCACATGTGACATGAAATTAATTTATCACAAAGGTTTTTCTATTTTAATTGAAACAATGTATGTAATGAAAATTGACCTTTGTATTTACCTTTATAATGATTAGAAATCAGTCAAACTGAACCCTGAGATGTCAATTTTCTATAAAAGTTCACCTTTGTCATTTCTAATTATGTCTGGGGAAAGCTCTATATGTTTCACTGTGCAATATTAGAGTGTGTGTTAGCACCTTTATTATTATCCATTTTAATCAAATATAGAGAAACATATAAATATCTGCGTTCAAGAGCAATCTAAATTTCTCAACCATATTGAGCTCCAACTTTCGCCTAAGCAATGTGGTGGTATCCTTAACATTTAGAGTGAAGTCAACAGGAATGTATGTGAATAGTTGTTTTGGTAATTCTCACAAACTGTTGACCCCTTAACGACCGCCGATACGCCTTTTAACGGCGGTCATTAAGGGTACTTAAACCACAGTGCCGTTAATTAACGGCGCTGTGGAAAGAGTGAATAGCGCCCCCCAGAGGCGCATTTTTTCTGGGATCTCGGCTACCAGGGGTAGCCGAAACCCCAGAGAACATGAATCGGTCGGTTTTTACCAACCCCGATGTTGCGATCGCCGTTATTAACCCTATAACGGCGATCGCAACAACAAAAAAATGGTGTGCCATTTAATTTCTCTCTCCTCTGATGTGATCGGACATCAGAGGACAGAGAAAAATGGTCCCCGATCCCCCTTGTGGCCCCTGATCCCCTCCATGTGGCCCCCGGGCCCTCCGGTGTTTCCCGGTGGGCGCCGCCATCTTTGAGGCCTAGTAAATGGCGGGCGCATGCTCAGTGCGCCCGCCGCAATCTGCCGGGGGGTGGGCAATTTTCCCCAGAGAACATGTTCCGGGTCGGTATTTACCGACCCCGGTGTCGCGATTGCCATTATACTGAGTATAACGGCGACCGCAAAAAAAATATATATATTATTTCTCTCCCCTCTGATGTGATCGCACATCAGACGGGAGAGAATTAGGGTCCCCAGTACCCCCGATCCCCCTCCCTGTACCTAACGGTGTCCCCCGTCCTCCGGCAGGTCCCAGGCTCCCGGGTCTTCTACCTGTAAAAAAAAATGGCGGGCAGATTCAAAAAAATTTTCATTCATTCTTCTAAAAGTACATTTTGATCACTATGATAAACTATCACAGTGATATCAATAAAAAAACAGTACATAACCCTCCCCTTTATCACCCCCTTAGTTAGGGACATATAATAAAATATAGAAATTATATTTATTTTCATTTTTCCATTAGGGTTAGGGTTAGGGTTAGGGCTAGGGTTAGGGTTAGGGCTAGGGTTAGGGTTATAATTAGGGTTAGGGTTAGGCTGGGTTCATACTGCATTAAGGCAGTTCGTTAGACAGACTGCGTTACACCGCGGTATAACACGGTGTAACGCAGTCTGTTAACGCTGCCACTCACCCCCATTTGAGGGCGCAAAGCGGCATGCGTTCGCGACGTGCCATCATTCAGTGACGGAGCCTCAGACGCGGGCTGCAGCGTCTGGTCTCCGTCACCGCTAGCGCAGATTAATCATCTGCTGATTCCTCTCCGCTAGCGGGTATAGCATAACGCAATCGCGTTATGCTATACTGTTACCAGCCCGTCAACGCTATGTGTTGGGCTGGTAAAATGCAAAATGAACCTAGCCTTAGGGTTAGGGTTATAATTAGGGTTAGGGTTACAATTAGGGTTAGGGTTACAATAAGGGTTGGAATTAGGGTTGGGATTAGGGTTAGGATTAGGGTTAGGGTTGGGATTAGGGTTAGGGGTGTGTTGGGGTTAGGGTTGGAGCTAGAATTGAGGGGTTTCCACTGTTTAGGCACATCAGGGGGTCTCCAAACAAGACGTGACATTCAAAAAGTCAAATGGCGCTCCCTCCCTTCCAAGCCCTGCCGTGCGCCCAAACAGTGGTTTACCCCAACAACTTTTGTGGTCTAATTTCTCCTGTTACCGTTGGGAAAATAAAAAATTGGGGACTAAACGATCAGGTTTGTGGAAAAAATATGAGTTTTTATTTTCACGCCCGGGCATTATAAACTTCTGTGAAGCACTTGGGGTTCAAAGTGCTCACCACACATCTAGATAAGTTCCTTAGGGGTCTAGTTTCCAAAATGCGGTCACTTGTGGGGGGTTTCCACTGTGTAGACACATCAGGGCCTCTACAAATGCGACATGGCGTTCCGCCAATTCTGCATTGAAAAAGTCAAACGGCGCTCCTTCCCTTCCAAGCTCTGCCATGCACCCAAACAGTGGAAAAACACAAAAAGTGAATAAAGTTCACCAAACATACACTTGACACTTGTTAGGCCACATTAGCTCATATTAAAGTGTAGTCCACACTTAATAAACTTAGTGTTTCTTATACCTGTTAACAGCTGTTCAGGAATAAGCACACTAAGGCCTTAGTACTTTTCTGCCTATCTTTATCAATCTACCAAGATGAAGAAGGCAGGGACTAAGGCACGTGGTCGTGGGCGTGGAGTTTCAGCAGGGATAGGACGTGGGGATTCTGTGCCTTCTGCGAGCACCAGTGACACAGCATCCCCAGTTTTCCCCGGGAGCGGTCATTTATGTGCAGCTTTGTAGGAGCTTGCCGTACCCCCTGCTGCGGGAAGAACAAATTGAAGTCGTTGTTGGATGGATGGCAGCTAATGTATCGACTTCAATTACTTCCACATCCTCTCAGGACCAGAGCACTGAAGAGCAACCATCTGTCTCTTCACCACCTGCCAAATTGCCAAGGCAGTCAGAGAGCTCTGTACAGGAGCCAGCTCAGTCTCCACTTCTGTTCTCTGAATCTGTTGGTTTGGAAATAGGGGGCCAGCCAAGCAGCATTCTAGAATGTGAAGAAGAGGGAGTTTGCAGTGATGCGCAACTGCTTTGTCTCTCTGAATCTGAAGAGGCGGGTGGGTCAGTGCCTATGGTGAGCACACTTCAGAACGCATCTGATGATGATAAGACTCAGGTGCCAGTTTCTGTTGCACATGGTGCTGGCCAGACGACCCAGGAGAAGCAGGTGTTTGAAGAGCGTAGTGTAGATGATGAGGTCCTTGACCCATCATGGCGTGAGGAACAGGAAGGTGGTGGGAGCAGTTCTGAGGAAGAGATTCCCCAATGGCCCAAA
>JARQOD010000005.1:349288883-349379170 GCA_033576555.1 Oophaga sylvatica | reverse complement strand
GGAAAGTATTCAAAAAAAGTTCATTTTTTTCTCATTAATGTACACTCTGCAACCCATCTTGAATGAAAAAAACAAAAAAGTAGACATTTTTGCAAATTTATTAAAAAAGAAAAACTGAAATATCATATGGTCATAAGTATTCAGTCCCTTTGCTCAGACACTCATATTTAAGTCACTTGCTGTCCATTTACTTGTGATCCTCCTTGAGATGGTTCTACTTCTTCATTGAAGTCCATCTGTATATAATTAAGGGAGAAAGTTCCACAAAGTCAACTATCATTGCAGTTCTCCACCAGTCGGGCCTTCAAGGCAGAATGGCCTGATGGAAGCCTCTCCTCTGTGCCAGACATACAAATCCCCACATAGAGTTTGCTAAAAAACACTTGAAGAACTCCAAGACTATGAGAAATAAGATTCTCTGGTCTGATGAGATGAAGATAGAACTGTTTGGTGATAATTCTAAGCGGTATGTGTGGAGAAAACCAGGCACTGCTCATCACCGACCCAATACAATCCAACAGTGAGACATGGTGGTGGCAGCATCATGCTATGGGGGTGTTTTTCCAGCTACAGGGACAGGACAACTGGTTGCAATTGAAGGAAACATGAATGCGGCCAAGTAAAGAGATATCCTGGTTGAAAACCTCTTCCAGAGTTCTCTGGACCTCAGACTTGGCCAAAGGTTTACCTTCGAACAAGGCAATAACCCTAAGCACACAGATAAAATAACAAAGGAGTGGCTTCAGAACAACTCTGTGACCATTCTTGACAGGCCCAGCCAGGGCCCTGACCTAAACCCAATTGAGTATCAATTAAAGTAGAGACCTGAAAATGGCTGTCCACCAGTGTTCACCATCCAGCCCGACGGAACTGGAGAGGATCTGCAAGGAAGAATGGCAGATGATCCCCAAATCCAGGTGTGAAAAACTTGTTGCATTAGTCCCAAGAAGATTCATGGCTGTACTGGATCAAAAAGGTGCTTCTACTCAATACTGAGCAAAGGGTCAGAATACTTATGACAATGTGATATTTCATTTTTTCTTTTTTAATAAATTTGCAAAAATTTCTACATTTCCTTTTTTTTTATTCAAGATGGGGTGCACAGTGTACATTAATGAGAAAAAAATGAACTTTTTTGAATTTACTAAATGGCTGCAATGAAACAAAGAGTGGAACATTTAATGGGGTCTGAATACTTCCGAACCCACTGTAGATTGATGCCTCAGGGATAGACCAGTTGTGACTCCACCCACCATGGTACTTCCTAAAACCGAGAGTCTCCCTTTGTGCTCTGAAGAACCGATGCAGTTAGGAGGAGCCTCCCCTCAGTACAAGTCTATTGAAGTTTGCCGTAAAATGGGAAGTTAAATCGGATTACTATCCAAGACCTGTGTCCTCTTCCATTCATTTCTGACTTATTTAATCAGATTGTTGTGGCAAAATGGTTCTCTAAATTGGACCTCAGGGGAGCCTAGATTCTGATTAGGATCAAGGAGGGGGATAAGTGGAAGACATCCCTTAACACTTCTGCAGGGCAGTATGAAAACCTTGTCATGTCATGCCCTTCAACATTTTGTTAACATTTTTCTTCACCTTGTGGGTTGATTTGTGGTAGTTAGTGTTGAGCGATACGATACTGCAAATATCGGGTATCGGCCGATATTAGCTGTATCGGGCTTTCGATTCCGAGTACCGATATTTTCGTCATATCGGATACCGGAATCGGATTTGTCACTGTCACTGTGAGTGTCCGTCGCTCGGGTCTGTCAGGAGTCAGCGGCACTTACCTGGCAGAAGATCTCCGGCGGTCACGTCCTGGACTGCTTGATGGCCGCCATTATCTTCTCCCTGGCGGTCACATGCAGTTTTTCGCGATAACTGCAGTGGCTGCAGGGTAATCCCGGCCGTAAACCAGTCCGATGACGTCACCGCCGGGGAAGCAGGTAATCAGCTGTGCTGCGCCGGGATGACAGGCTCTGCCTGTCATTCTGATGTAGCAGAGCTGGATCGTCGTGGGACACTCGTTACTATGGACTGCGTCGGACAGGTGGTATACTGCTGGTTTTTTTTTTCATTTTTTTACAGGAGATCGATGGCGTCGCAGGATGAGACTGTAATAAAAGTAATGAAAACTGTGTTGTGTTTTTTATTAAATTAAAAAAATTTTTTATGAACATTCACCCGTCCGGGTACATCAGCAATTTAACTATTTACATACAGGGACCCTGTCCGGGTTATTTATAATTCTTTGGCAGGGGTGTTCCAGGTACCACCTGGTACTCTTCTGATGCTTGCCAAACATCCGAGACACCAAGGACCACCAGGACCTGACGACGTCGTGTGGCCTGTACAGTCAAGTCGTGACCCGCTATCTGTGTCTGTGTGGCCACCTCTTTCATCTCCCTCCGGGTCTGGAGCCCTATGTCCCGGACTGAACGAACCCCAGGGGGCCTAACAGGCGCCGGGTACGGGCCAGCTATAGTTATCATGTCCATAGCTGGGGCTGCTGAGGAGACCACTGAGGGAGGCTGGGGAGATTTACGGCGTGGGGTGGGCACTTGTGCAGAGGCCTGGATGTGGGAGGCTGAAGGCTCCGAGGGTCTCACAGGTTCCTGACACTCTGGGGAGTAGGGGTCGCACCTGGTAACATTTAGGGCGTACCATCCATTGTAACCCCAGTGTCGGGTGTAAGTCACCAAGTCTCCTGGCAACAGGTCCCTCCCCGGGTGTCCTTCTGGGAGGTGAGTCTCCACATCCCGCCGGGTCACAAACACTTCTAAATAAAGTCCAGGCTCCTGGATGAAGCCCCAACCACCTTTCAATTTAAAACTCCGTACTGCACCCTTACGCCGCGGCTCCCACAGGGTTCCTTTATCTTTTCTCATCCGGTCCTTATCTGCCCGGTCCTTCTCCAGGTTACGTTGCCGAAGCTTTTGGGATTCTCGCTGCTCCCTTTGTCGCTCTGCTTCCCGCTCCCAACGTCTCCACTCTTCCTCCTGACCCGGTTATAATTCTCCTCCACCAGCATCTCCATGTCTCCACCATCAAACTGCAGCTTACGATGTCCGGTTTGCGGCAGCTCTCCTGGCGCCCGACAGTCCTGGCGGCGCTCACCTGCGGAGGAAGCAGCCGGCTCTGGAACAGATGACAGTCGGGGCTCCGGTACAGACAGGTAGACCTCTGGTGCCTGCGCGGCCTCCTCCATGAGGACGGGTGTCGCTTCTTCTGTCTCAGCGACGGGGGCAGACAGCGGGATCTGGGGTGCTGCCGGTGCAGAGTTTTTTGCAGGAATGGGTGCCTCCACTGCGACAACGTCAACCAGATCACATTGCAAGGGCTGGGATGCCCGCACGGACTCCTCTACTAGAACGGGTGCCTCACCTTCCGGTACAGACACTTCAGGTAAGAGGGATTGGCGCCGCTCCAAGTTTAGTTTTAGGGCACGCCAGCTGGCTTCCATCCTGGCGACCTCCTCCCGGTGCCGGGCCAGGCCTCTTAGGGTATCCTCCGCTTCTTGCAGCGTAGGAGGGTTTCCAGGCCGGGTGCCCAACGGCGAACCATCCCCTCTGACTGCTCCATCCCTTCACACTTCTGCTCGTGTCCATTAGCCATCTCTGCCAAGTCACATGTGTCATTAGCATCTGGAGAGGGCCCCTCTTTTGTAGTGAGGCGGGACCTTCGTGTTAGTTTCCGCACACTGAGGAGGATGAGGAGGCGGAACTGAAGAGCTGTGGGGCACGATCTTACATTGCAGTACCATTTAGAGTGGTCGGCCATCGTTTTCGCGCCACTGAGTGAGTGTACACCCCCGAAGAGCACCCCCTTCTTCTTCACCAATGCCTCGTCGTGACGCAGATATGGCGGAAAAATGGCAAATACATTCTCTGATGATTTTAGCAATTCTCAAGCACAAAACCAGTTCAATTCAGGCACACAGGACTCGCTTATAGCGAGCTACAGAATCCTGTTCGTGACGCCCAAGTTGAGTCGCACAGAGCCAGAGGTTTTGTGGGTACTCGGCACCGAGCCCGTCGACTTCTATGGGGTATGTCACGGCTTTACCCGGCAATTGAATCAGAGTCTATTTTACTATGTAGAAGTGTATAAACTATAAATATATGTATATATATATGTCACAATGACATGTATATATATATATATATATATATATACATATATATATATATATATGTATTCTATGTGTGTATATTTTGTGTTTACAACGAAAGAAAGGGTTTTTTTTGTTGCGATATTTTGTTCCCATAGACTTACATGGGACTTCCGGTATCGGAATCGGATATCGACGATATTTAGTGATATCGGCGATACCATTCCGATACAATATTTTTAGATATCGAGCAGTATCGCTCAACACTAGTGGTAGTGTATCTTTACGATTTTTTAATATACTCACCTAATCTCAAGTCACATCAGGTAAACATCCGGCAAGTGTTACAGGTTTTGCAGGATAAACTGTAATCCAAATTAGAAAAATATTTATTCACCATTCTAGAGGTTCAGTTCCTTCATTTCCTAGTGTCTACTGCAGGTTCCCGGGTGGAACACGATAAGGTCCGTGCAGTTCTGGAATGGGACCTTACTTTCAAAATTTTATCAAAACTTCTCGTCAATTGTCAAACCCTCACTGACATGACAAAGAAAGGTACAGATTTGTCAAGGTGGTCTGACTGCATCCTTCAGGTATTTTCTTATTTCAAGAAATGCTTTTACACTGCTCCTGTAGTTATTTAATCCGATGGTTCCCAACCATTTATTGTTGAGGTTGGTGCATCTGAGGTGGCGATCGGGACTGTTTTGTCACAAGGGTCATCCCCTGGTAAGTTGCATCCATGTGCATTCTTTTCTAAAAAATCATTGTTAGCCAAAAAGAACTATGATGTTGGTAATAAAGAACCTTTAGCCATCAAGTTGGCTTTTGACGAATGGCATCACTATTTGGAGGGGACAGTCTACCTTGTCACTGTCATTACTGATCATAAAAATATAAAATATACCTCGAATCCGCTAATCATCTTAATCCTAGACAGGATAGATGGTCTTTGTTTTTACCAGGTTTAGTTTTATTGTCACTTACCATTCTGGGATTAAGGACGTCAAAGCTGATGCTTTGTCTCGAAGTTTCCCTGGGGGAATTGTTCGGATGATGCTGTCCCTATTTTATAGGAAGGGGTCTGCGTCTCTGCCATGTGTTCTGAATTGGAGGGAGAGCTATTGAAGGCTCAGGGGATGCCCCTGCTTGTCCTTCGAAGAAATTATTTATACCATTGCATTTGCATCTAAAAGTTTTAGGGGCATATAATAGCTCGGCTCTTGTTTGTCATCCAGGTAGTAAAGCAATCTTGGACCTACTTTCTCACCGTTTTTGGTGGCCAAGGTTACATCGGGATGAAGTCGACTTTGTGTCTAACTGTAATGTCTGTGAGTATTCTAAGACCCCGCATACTCGATATCTGGGACCCTTCTACCATTAACCATACCCGACTGGCCATAGACACACTTATCTATGGATTTTATTACAGATCTTTCTTTCTCCTCTGATAAGACTTATCTTAGTTGTTGTGGATAGTTTTATTGGTCCTTAAAAGGTAGTCACTGTAATTAACCCTTTCATCTTTAGCTTTCTTTAACTCTTAAAATCCACATTTTCCACAGGTCATTGCTCAAAAAAATGTAGTGCCTGTGGAGCAGTCATCCTTGCCGCCGCCACAGATTATTGTTGATGGTAATTTGGAGTTTCAGGTGGTAAGAATTGTATGGTTCCGCGATCTTTACAATACTTGGTTCAATGGAAGGGGTCTGGTCCTGAGGAAAGGATGTGAATATCGGCATCTAAAATTAATGCCAGTCAACTAATTTGGTCCTTCCATGCGGCCCATTTTGATAAACCCAGTCCCAGGGGTCCAGTAGCCCCTCCTAGAAGTGGGGGTACTGTCACAAGGGTGTAATGTCCCCCTGAAAGACTTGAAGTTAGACGGTCACATTGGGTAATGAATCACAGTCCTGTTTAGAGATGGTGTGATTCATGTCCTAATTTAAATGGATTTCCCTTTTCCTTCAGTGCTGAGAGAGTTAAGGATACTTTCCATGCTGGCTGAGACCATACAGCCTTGTTTTTCTCAGTTGCAACTGCTTACCCTTTACTCCCTCTAAACATACACAGGCTCTGAGCATGAGAGGATTCAATGAAATTTCAACAAATTGTTGATGCAAACATAACACCATTTGTAAAAAAAACTGTTGAAAAGAGGATCGCTTCTACAAATTGATAATGCTCCTAAACTCAAGCCAAAATCCACAATGGACAAATTCAAAAAGGGCAAGCTGAAGGTTTTACAATGGCCTTCACAGTCCCCTGACCTGAATATTATTGAAAATCTGTGGCTAGACCTCAAAACAGGGGTGTATGCAAGAAAAGCCAGGAATCTCACAGAACTGGAAGGATTTTCCAAGGAAGAATGGATGAAAATCCCTCAAACAAGAATTGAAAGACTCCTGGCTGGTTACAAGAAGCTGTGATACTTTCAAAAGGAGGTACAACTAGGCACTAACCACGCAAGGTGCCAAAAATTTTGCATCTGCCCATTTTCCTTTTTGTAAATTTTAAAATATAAAAAAATTAAAAGATTTTTTTTTCTAAAATACAAAGAAAAGGTGTTATTTTTTATCATTAGGCCTGTCAGAGATCATTGGATCTTCAACTTGCTTAACTGTTCACAATAACAGAAATTTTAACTAGCGGTTCCTAAAAATTTACATAACACTGTATATGGCCATAAAGACTGCTTAGTAGGGTTAATCCTACTGACAGATTTCTTATAAAGTGCATTTGTCAGCAGATTTAACAATACAAATTAGATATATTATTAATGAAATCTCTTGCCTAGTTTTTCCTGACCCAGGATATCTAGGAGGAGAGCACCAGTTACAGCAGTATGTCAGTTACTGGGCTTGTTTTATGGTAATGTTATATCTGCTGCAGCTTCTCTCAATGATGAGCTCCAGGCATGTAGTTCTCAATAGGTCTTATTCCATCCTCCACCATGGATGGTACATGTACAGACAGCTACCAATGTTGGCAGAAAGCTCACATTCAATGGCACTGGCATGATGAGGGTATGTTTCCACAGTCAGTAACCGGCAGCGCTTTGGACGCAACACATGTCTGCTCCGTACAAAGCACTGCCGGCTTTTGAACGCAGGTGATTCTGCATGTGTTCATTGAACCATGTGAAATCACCGCATCCTATACATTGTACAGGTCATTTGTCTTGCGGAGACGGAGCATCTCCGCAAGATAAATAGACATGTTGCAGTCCAGGAAGACGCGCCACATGTGCGTATACGAAGGGTTGCCGGAGGCGTCCCTGCATGCATAGCGGAGATGGGATTTCATGAAATCCCATCCACTATGCTGTAACATCTGGCTACTGCGGGTTTGACGCTGCGGTTGTACGCAGCAGGAAACCCGCAGCGTTTACTGACCGTGGAAACATATCTTTAGACTTACCTTAAAACTGAGGTAAAAAATTCAGTGTGTGACACCACTGTAATTAATGTTTCTGTCCTTTTATTATCTTACTCACAGAAACGAATGTGTAAGTTAAGATATGTTCCATTTAAATAAATCTAAGACTGAATTAGACTGGAATTCCTCTAAAAATTAATGCGCGCTTCCAGACATCGAGCCAGAAGTCCGCCTACCGGTGACCCCCATCACGTGATCGTAGGTCACCAATGGGTTAGCTTGACAGTCAGAGGTCTACTGGAGAACTCTATGGTTGTCACACTGCTGGATTGCTATGAGCCCACCCGGTGATCGGCGCTCATAGCAAGTGAGTAATTCTGCACATGAGTAATTCTGCTACATAGAGGTGATCTGATCATCACCCCTATGTAGCAGGGCTGATTGGGTTATGGCAGCTTCTAATCTCCCATGTAGACTATGGAAGCATGCCAAAAGTAAAAAAAAAAATGTTTTTAAAAATATTAAAAAAATATAAAAAGTTTAAATCACCACGCTTTCGCCCCATTCAAAATAAAACAATGAAAAATATATCAAACATACACATATTTGGTATTGCCGCATTCAGAATCGACTAATCTATCAAAATAAAAAAAGAATTAACCTGATTGCTAAATGGCATAGCGAGAAAAAAGTAAAAACGCCAGAATTACATTTTTTTGTTGCTGCGACATTGCATTAAAATGCTATAACGGGCGATCAAACAATCATATCTGCATCAAATGGTAACATTAAAAATGTTTGCTTGGCGCGCAAAAAATAAGCCCTCACCAAACCCGATATTACAAAAAATGGAGATATTACGGGCATTGGAAAATGGCACATTTTTTTTTTAACAAAGTTTGGAATTTTTTTTTCACCATTTAAATAAAAAAGAACCTAGAAATGTTTGGTGTCTATGAACTCGTAATGACCTAATGATCTGGAGAATCCTAATGGCAGTTCAGTTTTAGCATTTAGTGAACCTAGTAAAAAAGCCGAACAAAAAACCAGCATTGGATTGCATTTTTGTTGCAATTCACCTCTTTTCAAATTTTTTTTCCTGTTTTCTAGTACACAACATGGTAAAACCAATGGTGTTGTTCAAAAGTACAACTTGTCCCGCAAATAACAAGCCCTCACATGGCCATATTGACGAAAAAATAAAAAAGTTATGGCTCTGGGAAGAAGGGAGCGAAAAACAGAAACGCAAAAATGAAAAAGGGCAAGGTCTTGAAGGGGCTAAAGTGGCCCTTATTTGACAAATGTGTGGTCCTCAGTTGCTTACGTTGGTAGTAAAAACTGATTTAAAAGGGTTACAGTCAATAGATTTGCCCTTGTGGCTTAATTCTAGTAAAATATATTTTTTCCATGAGCACTTCAATCTCATTATTCTTTATATAAATATATTTATAAGTATTATTGCTAGAATAGAAAAAAAATGTTAAAACTCCATGGTGAAGGAAGCTAAATACTTGAATTTTTATATTACAGCTTATGGCACATCAATAATACGTGAGGAAAAAAATGTATTTTTCACTAATCATTGAGTTGGGAATAGAATTCGTTTCTTATTCCAAATTCAGTTTGAACAGCTGTACTCTGAGCAACAGTTCTTGTCACAAAATGTGCAGCCAGTTATATATTATGTCTCATTTTACAAAGAAATGAACAATAATGCAAGCAACGGCTTTGAGATGATTGTATATAAATAAATGGTATAATGCTTATCGGGTGCCTAAATGAGGTTATTATTTAATTCTTTTACCACTAATAACAGTACCACATGCAGTAAGCTTTCAGATGCAGAATGTCATTAAGGGATTTGGTTTGAACACCCTGCTGAGTAAACAATGGCTTGTACCTAAGAAATACAGTCCAACAATACAACAAACCTTAAGCTGTAGGCACATTTGTGTTGGGAGCTCTGTAGGGATGTAAAGGTGTGGAAGAAGTATCTGCACCCATTCTGAAGATTTGCTATAAAATATGTCTTTAATTGTGGCACATTTACTTGTTTCAAAAGTAATTTTACTTGTTTAGTGCTCTGCAGCAATTAGCCTAGGAAGGATTAACAATTAGTGTCAGCCCAGGTTGGGAGGAGTTACATGGTCATTTTCAGGAAGATAGTTCTTGGTTATTGAGGTATTGAGTAGATTCTTAGGAAATATGAGGTACTGTTGATCAGTGGGCCACAAGTGGGAAGTGTGCAGCTACTAGGAATCAAAGATTAAACTTCAGAACACTGCCTATAGAAGACTTCTACCAACTGCAAGGCCAGAGTGCAGAAATAGAAAGTCACGGCTAACATCTGCAAGGCCAGAGAGCGGATATAGAAAGAAAGTCATGGCAAGAGACATTGACCCGTGTGACTATTGTACTATGAAACGTTTTTCACATTCAGTGAGTAGCTGCTGTAGCAGAAACAGCTGACGGAGGTGTGACTCCCATAGGCAGCTAACAAGGAGTGAACTACAGGACAACATGTCAATCAGGTCTTGTAGGACTAAGTAATATCATACTCAGAACAGGAAGGAGCACGTGGTACTGCACCATAGTGGTGGATAGATACTGTTAGTGGGAGAATAAAGTTTCTTTCACACTGTACTGAACATTTTGTGATGCCGTTTACCATGAAGCCAAGATATGTGCTTCTACTTTATGCAGAAGAAATGTTCAATAGAATACATGCTTTTTACCAAGTGTTGATTCCACACTAAATGAGTTTTCAGCCTTTTTGTTAGATCCAGCACGTCTTTGCAAAACTGAATGAGAAAGCAGGTGGAATGGAATATCCTATATAAACTAAGTCTTTCTTTTAATGGACCCTGATTTTTAAGGGAACTCATTAAATTAATAAAAAAGATCAGCTTTGACTCCTAGACAAATGTCTCTACAGTTGGGTTTGATACCGTCTGTAGAGGTTCCTCTTTCTTTTGGTCTTCAGCTGTTGGGCAAGTAAATGGGCTTATTTAAAAATCTCTACAAATGTATTGCTACTCCGGGGACTCCATAAAAATCTGCTTAGAATTCCGAGGAAACATTTTCTCGCCACATGTCTGACACTTTAATACAGAACTAGCACAATTCTCATTATGCCCAAGACCAAAAGAACAATTCATCATTGTTTTCTTTAGAACTTGTAGGAGATAGTGAAATGTAAAGTTAAACTTTTTGTCAGATCAAAGGACAAAATCTTGAAGACAGCCATCTGAGTTGCATCCCTGTGATGTCCGTTTTTCATTGATTAATGAAGGAGAAGTTTTGTAAACCTCCATAATTTTTTTTTGTTATTTTTTTCACACGGTACAAAAACCTTCAGTTGTATTCACTTTGGAAAAAGTTTGGATTTTTATCACAAGATGACATGAGCACTCAGTCCATCTGCTGACTTCACACTATTTGGTGTTTGCTGATTCACAGATATGTCTGCGCTGTGCATTTGGCTTTAAGGTAGCACACTAACAGCGTCGCTACGGATCGCTAAAATACGCACATTTAGCGATCTCGTTCGTGACTAACGTGTGTGGATCTAGCGACGACGTGCCCTCTGTGATCTCTGATCGTTCACTAGAGTTCTGGACGTATTAGATCGTTGGCGTCCGCTGTGAGCTATATCGCTGTGTTGGCCCTTTTGTGACGATGTGCGCTGTTTTTACATCGCAATGACCGTTTAAAGTCGTTAATGAGATCGCTAACGCTTTTGAGTCGTTAACGAGATCATAAGTGTGGCAGCTACTAGAGACATAACGATCACAAACGATCTCATTACTTGCGTCGTTATTTAGATCGCTAACGAGATCATAGTGTGGCAGTACTTTACAGCACAGTGATGGGGGCACGGGTACTTTGTGGTAAGCACACATCATAATTTACAAGAGCTTTATCTTACTGCTGTACAAGGGAGTGCTAGTTACAGCTTGCTTTAGTGCTCAGACTACTTTGCAGTAACAGTAGGCTGACTGTCATAATGTGCAATGCTGATGACAACATTTTGTCAGTGCCAATGAGGGCTGCAGCTAGTATGCACTTAACCCTTCACCCCCAAGCCTGTTTTCATCTTTATGACCAGGCCAAATTTTACAATTCTGACCAGTGTCATTTTATGTGGTAATAATTCTGGAATGCTTCAACATATTCCACTGATTCAGAGATTGTATTTTCATGACATATTGTACTTCATGATATTGGTAAATTTTTTCAATATGACTTGCATTTGTGAAAAAAATCGGAAATGTGGTGAGAATTTGACAATTTTTAAACTTTTAAATTGTTTACCCTTAAATCAAAGTTCTATTACACATAATAGTTAAGAAGTAAAATTTGCCAGATGTCTACTGCACATCAGCACAATTTTTGAAACATAATTTTTTTGTTAGGAAGTTAGAAGGGTTAAAAGTTGATCAGTGATTTCTCATTTTTTCAACAAACTCTGCCAAAAATGTAGGGACCACATGAAATTTTAATTGACTTTGAGGAGCTTATAAGACATAAAATACTCAAAAGTGACCATTCTAAAAACTATACCCCTCAAAATATTCTAAACCATATTCAAGAAGTTTATTTACCATTAAGGTACTTTACAGGAACAGAAGCATTATGGAAAAAAAAAATGAACATTTAACTTTTTTTCACAAAAATTTTAATTTAGACATAATTTTTTTATTTCCACAAGGGTAACCGGAGAAAATGGACCCCAAAATTTGTTGTACAGTTTATCTTTAACACGCCAAAACCCTATAAGTGGAGGAAAACTACTGTTAGGGTGCATGGCACGGCTCTGAAGGGAAGGAATACTACTTGACTTTTTGAATGCAAAATTGTCTGAAGTCGAAAGGAGACACCATTTCATGTTTGGAAAGTCCCTGATATGCCTAAACAGTGGATGCTCCCCCAAATTTACCGCATTTTGTAAACTGAACACTGTAAGTTCTGGTGAGCACCTTGAACACCCAGGTGCTTCATAGAAATTTATAACAGTGAGCCATGAAAATAAAAAATCTAATTTTTCCCACGAAAATGTTTTTCTAGCCACAATTTTTTTCATTTCACAAGGGTAACAGGAGAAAATTGACCCCAAAAATTGTTATGCAATTTCTTCCGAGTATTCGGATATCCCATATGTGGGGGAAAACTACTATTTGGGTGTATGGCAGGGCTCAGAATGTAAAAAGCACCATGGAAACCCATCAAGTTTGGGTGCATGGCAGAGCTTGGATAGTAAGGAGCACAGTAAAAACCCCTCACAAGTGACACCATTTTTGAAACTAGACCCCTGAAGGAATGTATTTAGATGTGTTGTGAGCGTCTTTAACTTCCAGATTCTTGTCAGCAGTTTATAAAGTAGGCCCTGAATATTAAAAAAATCACATTTTTCCACAAAAATGTTTTTTATTCCCAAATTTTTTTTCACAGGGGTAACCGAAGAAAATGCACAATGCAATTTATTGTGCATTCTTTCCTAAGTATACTGATACCCAATATGTGCAGGAAAACTACTGTTTGGCCACATGGCAGGGCTTGGATGGGAGGAGCACCATTTGACTTTTTGAATGCAAAATTTGCTGGAATCATGTCGCATTTAGGCAGCCCCTGTTGTGCCTAATCAGTGGAAATCCGCCACAAATTACCCAATTTTGGAAACTAGAACACTAAAGGAATCTATCTAGATGTGTGGTGAGCACCTTGAGTTTGTTGTGCAATTTCTCCTGAGTACACTAATTCCCCATTTATGGTCAAAAACTACTTTTGAGGCAATGCAAAGCTCAGAAGGGAAGAAGCACCATATTGGAGTTCATATTTTGCTAGGATGGTTTGAAGGTGCCATGTAACATTGGCAGAGCCCTTGAGGTGCCAGAAGAGAATAAACCCCCCATAAGTGATGGCATTTTACAAACAACACCTCTGTGTCTTGAAGGAGTTCCCAGAGATGCTTAGCACTTGTTGGCCCTTTTGCCTTCACTCTGCGGTCCAGCTCACCACAAACCATCTCGATTGGGTTCAAGTCTGGTGACTGTGGAGGCCAGGTCATCTGGCGTAGCACTCCATCACTCTCCTTCTTGGTCAAATAGCCCTTACACAGCCTGAAGGTGTGTTTGGGGTCATTGTCCTGTTGAAAAATAAATGATGGTCCAACTAAACGCAAACCGGATGGAATAGCATGCCGCTGCAAGATGCTGTGGTAGCCATGCTGGTTCAGTATGCCTTCAATTTTGAATAAATCCCCAACAGTGTCACCAGCAAAGCACCCCCACACCATCACACCTCCTCCTCCTCCATGCTTCACGGTGGGACCCAGGCATGTAGAGTCCATCCGTTCACCTTTTCTGCGTCGCACAAAGACACGGTGGTTGGAACCAAAGATCTCAAATTTGGACTCATCAGACCAAAGCACAGATTTCCACTGGTCTAATGTCCAATCCTTGTGTTCTTTTGCCCAAACAAATCTCTTCTGCTTGTTGCCTGTCCTTAGCAGTGGTTTCCTAGCAGCTATTTTACCATAAAGGCCTGCTACCTACACAAAGTCTCCTCTTAACAGTTGTTGACAAGATGTGTCTGTTGCTAGAACGCTGTGTGGCATTGACCTGGTCTCTAATCTGAGCTGCTGTTAGCCTGCGATTTCTGAGGCTGGTGACTCAGATAAACTTATCCTCAGAAGCAGAGGTGACTCTTGGTCTTCCTTTCCTGGGGCGGTCCTCATGTGAGCCAGTTTCTTTGTAGCGCTTGATGGTTTTTGCAACTGCACTTGGGGACACTTTCAAATTTTTCCCAATTTTTTGGACTTACCTTCATTTCTTAAAGTAATGATGGCCACTCATTTTTCTTTACTTAGTTGCTTTTTTCTTGCCATAATACAAATTCTAACAGTCTATTCAGTAGGACTATCATCTGTGTATCCACCAGACTTCTGCACAACACAACTTATGGTCCCAACCCCATTTATAAGGCAAGAAATCACACTTATTAAACCTGACAAGGCACACCTGTGAAGTGAAAATTATTTCTGGTGACTACCTCTTGAAGCTCATCAAGAGAATGCCAAGAGTGTGCAAAGCAGTAATCAAAACAAATGGTGGCTACTTTGAAGAACCTAGAATATAAGACATATTTTCAGTTGTTTCACACTTTTTTGTTAAGTATATAATTCCACATGTGTTAATTCATAGTTTTGATGCCTTCAGTGTGAATGTACAATTTTCACAGTCATGAAAATATAGAAAAATCTTTGAATGAGAAGGTGCGTCCAAACTTTTGGTCTGTACTGTATACAGTTATAGGAAAAAGTTTGGGCACCCCTATTAATCTTAAGCTTAATGTCTGATAAAAATTGGTGTTTTTGCAACAGCTATTTCAGTTTGATATATCTAATAACTATTGGACACAGTAATGTTTCTGCCTTGAAATGTGGTTTATTGTACTAGCAGAACATGTGCAATCTGCATTCAAACAAAATTTGACAGGTGCATAAGTATGGGCACCTTATCATTTTCTTGTTTTAAATACTCCTACCTACTTTTTACTGACTTACTAAAGCACTTTTTTTGGTTTTGTAACCTCATTGAGCTTTGAACGTCATAGCCAGGTGTATGCAATCAGGAGAAAAGCTACTTAAAGTTGCCACTTGCAAGTTGTTCTCCTGTTTGAATCTCCTCTGAAGAGTGGCATCATGGGCTCCTCAAAACAACTGTCAAATGATCTGAAAACAAAGATTATTCAACATAGTAGTTCAGGGGAAGGATACAAAAAGCTGTCTCAGGGATTTAACCTGTCAGTTTCCACTGTGAGGAACATAGTAATTAAATGGAAGAACACAGGGACAGTTCTTATTAAGGCCAGAAGAGGCAGGCCAGAGAAGAAGAATGGTGAGATCAGTCAGGGACAATCCTCAGACCACCTCCAGAGAGCTGAAGCATCAACTTGCTGCAGATGGTGTCACTGTGCATCGGTCAACTATACAGCGCACTTTGCACAAGGATAAGCTGTATGGGAGAGTGATGCGAAAGAAGCCGTTTCTGCAAGCACGCCACAAACAGAGTCGGCTGAGGTATGCAAAAGCACATTTGGAGAAGCCAATTTCTTTTTGGAAGAAGGTCCTGTGGACTGATGAAACCAAGATTGAGTTGTTTGGTCATACAAAAAGGCGTTATGCATGGCGTCAAAAAAACACAGCATTCCAAGAAAAACACTTGCTACCCACAGTAAAATTTGGTGGAGGTTCCATCATGCTTTGGGGCTGTGTGGCCAATGCCGGCACCGGGAATCTTGTTAAAGTTGAGGGACGCATGGATTGCACTCAGTATCAGCAGATTCTTGACAATAATGTTCAAGAATCAGTGACAAAGTTGAAGTTACGCAGGGGATGGATCTTTCAGCAAGACAATGATCCAAAACACCGCTCCAAATCTACTCAGGCATTCATGCAGAGGAACAATTACAATGTTCTGGAATGGCCATCCCAGTCCCCAGACCTGAATATCATTGAACATCTGTGGGATCATTTGAAGAGGGCTGTCCATGCTCGGCGACCATCAAACCTAACTGAACTGGAATTGTTTTGTAAAGAGGAATGGTCAAAAATACCTTCATCCAGGATCCAGGAACTCATTAAAAACTACAGGAAGCGACAAGAGGTTGTTATTTTTGCAAAAGGAGGATCTACTAAATATTAATGTCACTTTTCTGGTGAGGTGCCCATACTTATGCACCTGTCAAATTTTGTTTGGATGCAGATTGCACATTTTCTGTTAGTACAATAAACCTCATTTCAAGGCAGAAATATTATTGTGTCCAATAGTTATTAAATATATCAAACTGAAATAGCTGTTGCAAAAACACCAGTTTTTATCAAACATTAATTTTAAGATTAATGGGGTGCCCAAACTTTTTCATATAACTCTATATACTTTTTACAACTTTTGTATATTTTCCTGTACATTTTTCCCTCTTCACCGATGCTCAGACCCGCTGTCTGTTTTACTTTGTATGTCGTGACTAATTGTGAATGTGTTATTTAACCCGTCTTTTTATGCACAGATCTCGCAATCCAACAATGCTTGGTCGTCAAGTTTTGAGGATAAAATAACCGAATCGCAGCTCAGTAAGTTATATATATATATATATATATATATATATATAAAATATATATATATATATATATATATATATATATTATTACGCGTGTATTTAAGGTTTTTGTATTACACATAGCGTATGCTATATCCTTGCATTTCCCCGCCGATTATATACAAGATAAAATGGCTGAAGCTGCTATGTCGGTCGAACCGTTGACTTTCTACAGAGAGTGGCCCGATATTAGGGAATATGCAAATAATGACGCTTGCGCTGTGTTTTCGGGAGATGAAGTGGATATACCTCCGAGCAGCGTTGTGGCGAATGACGAGAATCCCTCAGAAACTGTAAATCCGTATGACGATATGTTCGGTAAGTTATTTTTTACTACGTAAGTCATGAACCCTACGTAAGTTATGAACCCTTTCAACGTTAGCACCGCCTAGCAGATATTTTGTTTACTGCACAGAATGTTGTATCTGAAATACAGAGCCATCTAGTGAGTGGGTTTTCTGTCGCGAGTTAACGGGGTGTCGGTGAAATACATAGCCCCTGTTGTGGGTATTTTGTTTAATGTATACAGTCAATCTGTTTTCGAGTGCGGAATAATAGCGAGAGCGTATGTTTTACAGATCCCACAGAACTCATAAATTGTGTTACAGTAGACGCTGTAGAAGAAGTTAAAAGCGCCGACGGAGGGCTTGGAAACAGTCCCGAGCAGGCGTGGGGCCATACTTTGCTGAACTGTGAGTATCATTTTATTTCTTCCGCCTGTATAAATACTGATTCGTTCAATCGGTTCTAACTGTATAAATCCTTTGCACTTCATAATTTAATGGTTTTCTTTTGATCATAAAAGGGGCTCCGAAGACGAAACCTTGGCGTGTACGGCTAACCACCATCAATCAAGATACGGAAATCAGGAGCCTGCGTTATGGAGGTTTGGAATGTATTTTCATATATTTGGATGAGGAATCTGAGACCCCGCACGTATCCCGGCCTCGCTCGGAAGCCGTATTTAGAACAAATGCGTTGGGGGCTGTGACAAAGTGGTCTACTCTGTCTGATTTAGCACCCCGGATTACAATTAATGCATCGCCCCCTACTGGAGGACCTGCAGAATGTGTGACTCCTTGGAATTCCCCTACAGGAAACGCTGTTGGCTGTGTAACTCCTTGGAATTCACCTATCGGAGGGCTTGGAGAATGTGAAAATACCTCTGGAGGATATTTGGAAAATGTATCTGCCGTGGCTAGCGATCCATGGATTACAAATAATGCGTCGCCTACTAGCGACCCGTGGATTACAAATAATGTGCCGCCTGCTAGCGGCATTCTTGGAGAATGTGGAAATACCTCTGGAGGAAATTTGGAAAATGTATCTGTCGTGGCTAGCGACCCGTGGATTACAAATAATGCATCGCCTGCTAGCGACCCGTGGATTACAAATAATGCGTCGCCTGCTAGCGACCCGTGGATTACAAATAATGTGCTGCCTGCTAGCGGCAATCTTGGAGAATGTGAAAATACCTCTGGAGGAAATTTGGAAAATGTATCTGCCGTGGCTAGCGACCCGTGGATTACAAATAATGCGTCGCCTGCTAGCGACCCGTGGATTACAGATAATGCGCCGCCTGCTAGCGGTAATCTTGGAGAATGTGAAAATCCGTCTGTCGTTGTAAAACCTTCCATCATAACAAAGAACGATGCCGGTGCTTCATTGCGGGATATAGTGGCTACAATAGTTAATGTTGGAATTACAGTTGCTATGCCGTCTGATGCCGCGGATGTGGTTAACACGGATGCCATATTGATTGATGACCGAGTTATTTCATTGGATTCTTCTACTAGACCTGGTGAGGATGTCGTGGACACACCACGAGCCGGTAAGCGTGCGTTAAATACGCGCATTGTTCGCAGGAGTGATAGTATCATTGAAATTGATGACGATGATGATGTTCGGTCTAGCGGTAATGAGGTTGTTGTTTCCCATGATGCTGTTGCCCATGATGTTGTTGCATGTAACCACAAACAGCGAGACAATCCCCTAAGCCATAACGCAAAAAAGCGCGTACAAAAACAGAATGCAAATACTAAAATAACTGTTAAAAAGAGATGGATGGAGGGTAGTGAAAATGTAGACCCCCGTTCAACGCGCTTCAATACCCCATTGAAAAAAAGACCTGTGAAAATACACGCAGAAAGCGAACCTCTCGCGTGTTGGCCGGACACCACTCTCTCTGAAATAGGGCTAATGATGCCCGCTCAATCTCGATGGTCAGAGGGTATAACCGAATAAATTATTTTATGAACCACTGTAAAAGGCTGATAGAATCCACACCAGACAAAGAATAGAAGCCATAGGTGCTCTAAAAGATGAATATTTGCGCGCTTGTGACGTGATCGATAGTTTCATAGAGCGCACAAATCCCCATAGCTAGTGACTAGCTATGATGGGCGGCGGATTGAATTAAATGAATAAAGCCACTTAAAAAATGTACAGCCGCTCTAAACGCTCTAAAGCATAAAGAGGTTAAAAAACAAATACAATTTATTTACGCGTTCTAAACGATTAATGCTTGTGGTTAAAAAATACTTTGGCGTGAAGCGGGCGCTAGCCGCTCGAGAAATGCGAAGAAGCAACTCTTTGATGACCAAGGCAGCACACGATTGCTTAAAAAAATGTGAGAATTTGGCCCACTCACTTGCAGCCTTCACGCAGCGATAACCCGTCAGAGCCAGTCACTTTAAACACACAACCGATTGAGCAGGATTCGCACCCAGAGACCGCGGTGCACTCCGACGAGGAATCAGCGGTAGATCCGCCACCCTCGCCGCGCGGAAAATCCCTCGCGGCGTTTGGATGACGCTGAGGAGCTGATGGAGCAGCCTGTCTTTTTAGAGCTCTTTTTTGAAAGACGTCGCGAACTTAGAAATTTTTCAGCTTTTGAACACGTACAACATTTTAGGTTTGTGAATCTTCATCTGTTGCGCTCTTTTGAACAGGATGTGGAGGCGATCCACGCTGCTATTGAGAGGGAATTGAACCGAATCCTTGGGAGCGTCGAGCCCGGCGATTTTGTACAATTGCGCTTGGAGGGGGATCGTGGTTTTAACACTATGTACTCGAGTAAGCAGCCCAGAGATGGTTTCAGCGCCCAGGTTTTCTTGGAGGCTTTAGTAAACGCTCTGCAATCTAACGTGGAGTGTATAGCCAGCAGCTCTTTGAAACTGGTAATTACAATAGTCTCTAACAGACGGGGCGGTTCCGGAGTTAGCAGACGTTTGAGGTCTACAACTTACAGCGGCATCATTCAGAAGAAGGAGCGTTGGCTGTATATCTTTAAAAATTATGATAATCTGTGTTGTGCAGCGTCCTTGATAGTGGTCATGTCTGCGGAATCCGTTACCGATGCTGCGGTGTTGACAAACGCTAGGTCATTGCACGGATCAGATGGTGAGTTTTAGCGATATTGAGGCATTTGAGAAACACCTGGATGTTGTTGTTAAGGTGTTGTACTATAGTCGTGGAGACTGGCGTTATTTTCACACTGGTAAAGAGACTTCAGGTAAAGTTTTTTATCTCCTGCATCACGACAGCCATTATTATGGGATAAAAGATGTGAAGGCTTTTATTGGCGCCAGATATTTGCGTTCGTGATTTTGTACGCTATTTTGCCACGCCGGACTTTGAAAAATACACATTTATTGCTCACAACGCGGGTCATTACGACTGTTACTTTGTCTTGAGAGAACTGATTCGTGAGAAGCTGCGTGTTCGAATGATCATGCAGGGTGGTAAATTGATGTGCATAACGCTGATTGACCTGGGCATTCGTTTCATCAATTCTTTAAATTTTATTCCCATGAAGCTCAGTAAACTCGCAGAAGCCATGGGATTTGAGGGTTCGAAAGGTAATTTCCCGCAGTTTTTCAATACGGTTGAGAACCAGAATTATGTCGGTGCGATACCCGATGCGCACCAATACGGAATTGAATTCATGATGCCAGCAGAAGGAAAGGAGTTTCTGATTTGGTACAAGACGCAGAAAAATTGTATTTTTGATTTTAATGCAGAGTTGAAAGCTTACTGTAAGCAAGATGTTGAGGGTCTGCGTAAAGCCTGCTATCTGTACAGTACAGAGAGCGGGTTATGGAAATGACGACCAAAAAAGCTACGTCCTATTGCAAACGCGCCGAGAAAGAGGTTGTAAAGATCACCCGCATCGACCCATTCCAATTAGTCACGCTGGCTTCCGTATGCATGGCCATGTACAGATTTAAATTTCGCCCCAAAAACACAATAGGCATCATACCCAGCGACAAGTATCACAAAACCCAAAAACGCTATTCCACCCCCGCCATCCAGTGGTTAATGTATATAGCGCATTCGGAGAGCATCGAAATGCAACGAAATGCAACACGCTCTGCGCGGCGGTGAGAAACAGGTGGGTACCTACTTCTTAGATGGCTATGCATGTATCGCGGGTCGCCACACCGCTTTTGAATTTCAGGGGTGTTTTTACCATGGGTGCCCCGTGTGCTGCAACGAAAATGACACTAACAACTTGACAAATACGACGTACGGTCAGCTGTATCGCAGTTCTCTAGCTAAAAAGCGCTATATGCAGGGGATGGGTTTCGACGTACGTGTGGTTTGGGAACACGAGTGGGTGGAAATGGTTACAATAGAAACAGCCGTTCAATCGTATCTAGCCACGATGCAATTCCCTGAACCACTGGACCCCCGTGACTCTCTATACGGTGGCCGCACTAACGCCGTCAAACTTTACTACAAGCAGGAACCCGGCAAGACTATACACTATTTTGATTTCACCAGCCTTTACCCCTAAGTCAACAAGACAAAACCATATCCTGTAGGACATCCGAAAATCATTTATGATGATTTCGGGTCCCTGAAAAACTACTTCGGCTTTGCAAAAGTGAAGTTGTGCCCGCCCAGAGATATGTTTTTTCCAGTTCTCCCGTTAAAATGAACAAAAAACTTGTTTTTCCCCTATGCTACACATGCACGCTTCATTCACAGACGTCCGAGTGCCGTCACAGCCAAGATGAGAGAGCCCTGACCGGAACTTGGTGCACTGTCGAACTGGAAGTCGCTCTGGATAATGGGTATGGAATCGCGCAGATTTATGAAATCTGGCATTTTCCCGAGGTCCATGACACATTGTTTGTGAGCTACATTAAAACGCATCTTAAACTCACAAAAGGGGGCTAGCTGCTATCCGAGCTGGTGTGTTAGCTACAAAGCGAAAAAGGCGTACGTAGATGCGTATTCCGAGAAAGAGGGTGTTAAATTAGATCCCGACAATATAGAGCTCAACCCCGTTCAAAGACAAATCGCCAAACTCTTTTAAACTCTCTCTGGGGTAAATTCGCTCAGCACGCAAATTTACTGTGCACGAGCGTGGTAACAGACCCCGATGAATTGTTTGAGTACGCCTTTCTTCCATACTATGATGTTTCGGATTTAAACTTTATCGACGATGACACAGCAACCCCTTAATTGGCGCTACAAAAAAGACCACCACTCGATCAATCAAAACACAAATGTTTTTATCGCGTGCTTCACCACCTCCTACGCGTGATTAGAGCTGTATGCTCTTTTGGACAGGTTGCAGGAGCGATGCCTCTACCACGATACAGACTCTGTCATTTTCGTGCAGCAGCCTGGCGAATGGATGCTTGCCCTTGGAGTATATTTGGGGGATCTTACCAGCGAAGTATTGCATGACACGCACATCACAGAGTTTGTATCCGCCGGTCCCAAAACATACACATATCGCTTGAGCGACTAAAAGTGTGTTTTGAAAGTTAAGGGTATTACGCTGAATACTGTTAATTCTCGAGTCGTTAATTACGACAGCCTTAGAGACATGGTTCTGAATTTCCCTCGCAACTCGGACCCCAAAACTCAAAAAACAATCCACGTAGAACAGAGCGGCATTGTAAGGGTTAAAAAACATTGGGAAATTGAAACAAGACCTCTCCGCAAGACACAAAGATGCGTTTATACAAAAAGACGTCTGTTTGGCGATTTTACAACGCTGCCTTTCGGTTATTAAGATGTTTTTCTCACGCTGACACTCCATTATTCCCTGTCACAGGCTCTGCGAAAAGGGAACCTCGTGCCGCCAGCAACACTTGGAAAATGCGAGATTATGAACTCCTCAAGAAGCACTTGACTCACACTCCCATGAAACAGTAGCCGAATTCCTGAGACAACCCTAACTCTTTCGTGTTCTACAGCATCATGGACACACGGCTTAAACACCCTCTAAGTTGCATATTAGCAGTACCCTCTAAGTCGGGGAAAAGCTATTTTGTAAAACAACTGCTGGATCGATCATCATCGTTATTAACTCACACGCCTGAGAACACTGACTATTTTTACGCATGCTGGCAAAATATGTACGATGAAATGCTTAATTCGTTTAATAACATCAAATTTGTCGAAGGGCTCCCTGAATCATTTATGGACGATCTCCTGTTCCTGTCTGACAAGGTAAATTTGGCTATTGTTGATGACCTGATGGATAGCGCTTCTGGAAATAGCGAGATAGAAAAATCATTCACAAAGTACGTACATCACCGAAACCTGAGTATATTTTATTTAGTGCAGAATGTATTCGCACAGAGTAAAAAGAGTAGAACGATTAGTTTGAACACCAAGTACATGGTTCTTTTTAACAATTGTAAGGTTTCACTCACTCGGCTGCTTCAGAGGTAATCAGGACGCACTTTTATATCAAAAGTTCCTCAGGTTTATTGCTCCATAAACCACACAGTAACGTACAGTACAAGTCTTCAGTAAGGCTTCTTCAATTCTCTTCAAACACAGATACAGGAAGGCTTCTCCCTTCCTACACAGAGACCTGTCTGTAATGTCCCACCTGGACACATGGTAGTCTGTTCACACTCACAGACTCCCACATCACTCTCTCAGGTGCCAAACAAACTCCATTACATAGGCGTAACCCCGCCCATAGGTGAGGTCAGGATCACATGGTTAGGTCACCTGATCATGACCTCATCACAGGTCCTTTACCACAACACAAACCATGCTTCCATGCATATCTCGAGGAGCATACACAGTGCCCCCTAGCTGCATCAGGGTCACTACACCACATACCTCCCCCCTCTGTTCAAACTTGTGGGGTTGAACACTTGTTACCCGACCAGAGATCCTTCTCGGTTGTCTCTGCCAGTCAAACCGTCTTGCTAAGTCGGGCCCTCTGTCAGACCACCCGCCTCCCCAGCGGTCAGTACGGCGTCGCAATTCCCCTGCACCCATACGTCCTGTCTCGTCTGAGTCCTTTTCAGCTCGTCCACCACAGGTTCTCCTGCTTAGGTCACTCATCACTGAGCTAACTGAGGCATCACTATTTCTACCTCTTCCATCAGGCGCTCTTCGCCTCTCAACACTACGGATTGAAGGTGGCGGCCATCTTCTTTCCATTTTCTGCAGCTCTCTGTTGACCTGCTCCCTCTCCAGTCGTAGCTGCTCTACTTCTCTCAAGTATGACACACGATACTCCAGGAGCATCCGGATATTCCCAAGGCTCTCCCTGGATCCGACAACGAGGAATGGAACCATCCCATCTTCACCCCTGACCTGGACTTCGTCATCCGCCGGAATCCTGACTCTCGTCACACCGGACTTATTCACCATCTCCTGCATCACTTTCCCAAGTCTTCCGATGACTTTCTTCACCAGACCTCTGGGCACTTGAATGATGTCTTCCACCAATCCAAGCCGACTTTGAGCCTTTCTTGCTTGCTCCAAACGTCGAGCGGCTTCTTTATTCCTCCACATGATCATCTGTTTCGTTCGGAGGCATTGTAGATGCATGTCTCTCAGGATAGCCACCCGCTTCAGTGTGACTTCCTTAGTTGACAGTATGACTAACTGTTTCCTCTCTGGCACCCAGTTCACACTACATGCTTCTACCGCCTTTCTAAAGGCCTCATGCACTTCCTCACTGGCACACACTTCTCGCAGGTCTTCGGGTATCTCTATTACACACTTGAAACCCGACCCGTCACCTTCTTGGACAGACTGTTGGACCTCCTCGTCCTGAGCATTAGTACAGTTTTCCAAGACATCGCTCTCCCTTGTGTGTCCATCTGCATGGCACTTCCCTTGCTGGATTTCTTCTCCCATAGATTTCTGGAGCTGGGCACTAGTCTCCTCCTCTATCTTGAGCTCTCGGAGAACTCTATCTTGCTCTTCTGCCAAGCAGCGACACTCCTGCTGATGTTTCTCTTGTTCCTCTCTGAGCACCTCCGTCTCTTTCCATAGAGCCTTGTTCATACTCTTACACGCTGACAGATGATCTCTGAGCTTAGAGACTTCCTTCTCCAGCTCCTCCACTTTGTGCTCAATCATTTGTCTCAGGACCCTTTCTCGCTCTACTGTCTCTTTCACTGTTTCTTTAAACAGCTCTATCTCATGGCCCTGCTCTCTTTTAGCCAGCACATGTCGCACCATCACCACTTTAATTACATTTTTGGCTGGGCACTCTTGCCTACACACACTCTGCCTCTCCAGAGTTCCGCCCGTTCCTGCATCCGCAGTTTCCACTGTCTCACAACTCTCGGTAACTTCAGAGAGCTCCAGCTTACTGCACTCACTTTCTCGTGCGGTCGAGTCACATTCTGCATAGGAGTCACTCTCACTCCCCCTGTCATCCTGGAACAGCACGTCCCCACTTAGACAGGTCTCTGCCCCCTTTCCTGGAGCTCTACCGTTTCTCACGGTCACACGTCTTGTCACGTCCAAGTCCCCGAGTTGGTCTGACCCACACTTTCTCCTTGTCACCTGGAACTCTGGACTATCGCTATTAGGTGTTACCTTCTTTTCACACATCACACGACAAGGAACCACTACAACCACCTGCTGTGATGGGGCTCCCTCCTCTGAACAACAACACACTTTATCAATTTCCCATGCCTTTTCAAATAATGTGAAGTCCCGCTTCCTCTCATAGGGGTACACTAAGTTTGGTGGTATACCAGCATAACACCCTTTTGGAATCTCCACCCACTTTTGGGCCACCATCCCCTTTTGGGTTGCCACCCCCTTTTGGGACTCCGCCCCCTTTCGGGTCACCATCCCAATTTGGGTTACCGCCCCCTTTTGGGACTCCGCCCCCTTTGGGCCACCATCCCAATTTGGGTTACCGCCCCCTGTTGGGACTCCACCCCCTTTTGGGTAACCATCCCTGTTTTGGGTTTCCGCCCCCCTTTTGGGACTCCTCCCCTTTTAGGGACACCACCCATCACTGGGGAACACACCACGGCTCTTACAGGCCCCAGTCCACACAGTACCCTTAGACAGTGTCTTTTACTTAGGGCGTGTACTGGCCCTTTAAGAGTTTGTGTGCCTCGGTTCACACTGTCCTTTTTACCACACCAGCTCCTGCTGGTACTGCCACCGCTTCCATTGCAGCCACCAACAACCAGCACCTCCAGATGCTACTCCTAAGCTGCTGTGGCTGTTACTGCAGCTCCGGCTGCTGCAGAACTTCTTGCTGCAACAGTCACTGTAGCTCCTGCTACCACAAGTCTCTGCACGCTGCGCTGTCTTGCCGCTTGTCACCTTGGTGACCCCAAGAGTCACAGCCAGCCGCTTGTCACCTTCATGACTCCTCCGAGCCACAGCAAACACCTCACACGTGTTCCAGAAAAAAAAAACAGTTTCTCACTTATCCGTCAGCACAACACAGACTCCTGTCTGTCACACTCTCAGCCAGAGAGATTTTCCGGACACCTCCTCTCTCATAGAGGCATCCCACAAAGGAAAAAACAGTTTCTCACTGACCCGTCAGTACAACACAGACTCCTGTCTGTTACCTGTCGATCACTCAGGTTTCCGGATACCTCCATTTCATAGAGGCATCCCACAAGGACAAAACAATCTCTCACTGACCCGTCAGTACACCACAGACTCCTGTCTGTTACCTGTTGATCACGCAGGTTTCCGGATACCTCCTTTTCATAGAGGCATCCCACAAAGACAAAACAATCTCTCACTGACCCGTCAGTACACCACAGACTCCTGTCTGTTACCTGTTGGCCACACAGGTTTCCGGACACCTCCTCTTAGAGGCATCCAACAAAGGAAAAAAAAACAGTCTTTCACTAATTCTTCTCACTGATCCCGACCAGCATAACACGGTTGTCAAGACCGTCACCTGTTGGCGTCAGCCACACAGGTTCCTGGAGACCTCCTCCTCAGAGGTATCCTATCAGCATGCTTTTTCTCCATTTTCAATGACACCGGTCAACATAACACAGACTCCTGTCTGTCACCACTGCTTAACAGTTTCTTCAGATACCTCATATCAGAGGCACCCCATAAACATAAATGCACAGTTTATTCGTGACCACTGGTCACACTCACGGTTTTCACAGACCGTCCGTTCCTCCTCTGATTCCTCATTCCCAGTCCTGGAACATGTGCTCCTTGGGACGCTGCCAGCATTCCATCCACCAATTGTAAGGTTTCACTCACTCGGCTGCTTCAGAGGTAATCAGGACGCACTTTTATATCAAAAGTTCCTCAGGTTTATTGCTCCATAAACCACACAGTAACGTACAGTACAAGTCTTCAGTAAGGCTTCTTCAATTCTCTTCAAACACAGATACAGGAAGGCTTCTCCCTTCCTACACAGAGACCTGTCTGTAATGTCCCACCTGGACACATGGTAGTCTGTTCACACTCACAGACTCCCACATCACTCTCTCAGGTGCCAAACAAACTCCATTACATAGGCGTAACCCCGCCCATAGGTGAGGTCAGGATCACATGGTTAGGTCACCTGATCATGACCTCATCACAGGTCCTTTACCACAACACAAACCATGCTTCCATGCATATCTCGAGGAGCATACACAGTGCCCCCTAGCTGCATCAGGGGTCACTACGCCACACAATCCTCGTGATAAATTGCAGATTATGACTCTGGCTAAACAGATGTATCACAATTCTTCTTAGAAGCTTTTGAGGATGCGACTCGAGTTCCTTTCGGGTATTTGCTCCTCGATTTACGAGGCGATACCCCTGAGGAGCTACGACTGCGTACGGGTTTGTTTCCACCAACTTTACCTGCCGTGTACGTTCAAAAAGAAAAAACATGCCCTAAAAAGTGAGTTTTTTCACGTACCGGGTCTTTCACACCTTGTGCGGCCTCCCGACAAGATGTCTGAGAGAGTGCATCGCAACTGGGGGGCTCCAGAAAAAGCTGGTCAAAGCGAGCCCCTCGGATAGAAAGAATTTTTTGAAGAAAGCCGGGAAGGATTTGATAATAGCCATAGCCAAAATCGCTCTAAACATATTGAAAGGCCGCATACCTCTTAAAGAACGGCAAAAAAACTTTTTGAAAAAATGGCGCTGCTCTATAAGATGAGTGGCTGATAAGAAAGTATCCATTACAAGGAAAAGACGCTTGTTGAACCAGTCAGGAGGATTTATTGGTCCCTTACTCGCTGTGGCTGTTCCCCTCATTATCTCGTTGATAGCGGGACGATGATGGAACACACCAAGAAAATGTACTTGGTGCCCAAACACAAACTTAACAGACTTATGCAGCAGCCCCTCGCTAGCGCTTCTGTGCGCCAGACGACTCTTTCCCGTCTCGACGGTGAAATAGCCGATATTCTGGCATGCACTGATTTAACGGAGGATGTGAAGATTAAACGTTACACAGAGATTCTGCAGAGGTGCCTGCTTCATGCAAGACAGGAAAGGAAAGAAAACGCTAATTTAACGCTTATCGAACCTTCGAGTCATCAACAAATGGCAAATGCAAACACAGAGCGGTCTGAGGAGCAGAGCGGCATTCTGGACCTCCTGAATCCTTGGTTCAGGCAAAATGCATCCGTTTTGTTAAAAGTTATGTCGCAAAACAAAGAGACGATGTCATGGAGTGACCAGGGTGAGCTCATCTATAAAGGGGCCCTCATTCCAGGATCTCACGCTCTGGACTTGGTAAAACACGCCACCCAAAGTCATACAACCACCAAGAGGTACGAACCTATAGCATGAGTTTTTACAAGGACTTGAGGCGATAAACTTACCCAGCAGCGTGATTGGACATCCCTATAATAGAGCGCTTTTAACCGATTTTAAAAAGGCCTTGAATAGGACTCTGTTCCAACCGCCACAAACATTTCACCACTCCTCACGCCAAACGCAACTACTTCAAGAGCCACGCTATTACCGAGAAGAAGCCGTTCCTCCATTATACATTCGTGGTTGGCGCTGTAACTATATTTTAACTCCTTGTGTAGTAAATGTATTTGTTTCACAAATCGTAACTGTGCGTATATTCATATATATACTGTATTTACTAACTGTGTTAGGCTGGGTTCACATTGCGTTAGGTGCCATCCGTTTAACGCATCCGTTACATAGCGGCACTAACGCTATGTAACGAATGCGTTAATGCACCCATTGGCCTCCATTATAGTAACGCATCCTAACGCATGCCAAATTCAGCATGTGTTAGCGATGATGCGTTACTTTTTGACGCACCCTCGAACACGGTCTACAGCTTTTTGGGTTGCGTTAGGTCTAACGCACAGCGAACGGACGCGTTCGCTGTGCATAGACCTGTATGGCTAACGCATGGTATCAAAATGCTACCATTAGAGTTGAGCGATACTTTCCGATATCCAAAAGTATCGGAATCGGAATTGTATCGCCGATACCCAAAAAATATCGGCGATACCCGATACCGATATGGGAAATCCAATGTAAGTCTATGGGAACAAAATATCGGAATTAAAAAAAACCCATTCTTGCCTTGTTGGTTAATTGTACATGAAGGAAAACAACAAAGAGTAATGTAGAATGTATTGGGGAAGGTTGAGGAGACATTAAAGGCATAGATGTTTAACCCAATCAAATGGAATAGCATAAATATTTTTTTTTTTAAAGATGTTCGGATTGACGAATAAATTGACAATGTTGTTAACGTTTTTTCTATTTTGGCAAATATGTATATTTCACAACTTCCATGCTCTTCACCTTTTTAACTTTTCACACACTTTCTCCTTCATAATCTTCAGCAGCATCATCTTTTTCATCAAATTATTCTTCATCTTCACCTTCTTTATCTTCTTCTTAAACTTCTTGCTATTCATCTTTTTGTTAACATTACTCATATTCTTCTTATTAAACTATTATTCTAATTCATATTGTACTTCATCTTCTTCATCATATTCTTATTTGTGACAGAGAATCCTGTACTTGTAATCTGTCAAAGTATGAATTTTTCATTCTTCCGTTCTTGCTGTCACAAAAGATTTAAATTACAACAGTATTTGTCCGTGTTCAGTTTAGCCTGCAGCAGCAGCAGGCATTTTCCAGGGGCACCACGAGGAGGAACGGACTCACCTCCATACACTGCTTAGTCTTCTTCTGCTTATAATAATTGAGCATATATTTTGCTCTTCATTTTGGTCTTATACTTCATGTTCTTCTGCTTTTAGATCTTCTGCTTATTGTTCTTGTGTCTCTTGTTCTGTATCTTGTATTTGTAGCACAACCTTGTACCAGCTGATGTTACTGGGACACGGTTACTAAGCAGGAGGTACCTGTGCTCCAAAGCACTACCAAGGACCAGCAGACGTTGCAGGAACTCGGATACCGAGATGGAGGCACCTAGGCCAAAGGCACTGCGGAGAACCAGTTGACGGTACTGGAACCCGGACGGGTAGCAGAAGGTACAAGAGCCAATGCAAGTAACGAGGACCAGCTGACTGTGCTGGAACCCGGAGGGGCAGCAGAAGGAAAAGAGCCAATGGCACAACCGAGGACCAGCTGACGTTACTGGGACACGGTTACTAAGCAGGAGGTACCTGTGCTCCAAAGCACTACCAAGGACCAGCAGACGTTGCTGGAACTCGGATACCGAGATGGAGGCACCTAGGCCAAAGGCACTGCGGAGAACCAGCTGACGGTACTGGAACCCGGACGGGTAGCAGAAGGTACAAGAGCCAATGCAAGTAACGAGGACCAGCTGACTGTGCTGGAACCCGGAGGGGCAGCAGAAGGAAAAGAGCCAATGGCACAACCGAGGACCAGCTGACGTTACTGGGACACGGTTACTAAGCAGGAGGTACCTGTGCTCCAAAGCACTACCAAGGACCAGCAGACGTTGCTGGAACTCGGATACCGAGATGGAGGCACCTAGGCCAAAGGCACTGCGGAGAACCAGCTGACGGTACTGGAACCCGGACGGGTAGCAGAAGTTACAAGAGCCAATGCAAGTAACGAGGACCAGCTGACTGTGCTGGAACCCGGAGGGGCAGCAGAAGGAAAAGAGCCAATGGCACAACCGAGGACCAGCTGACGTTACTGGGACACGGTTACTAAGCAGGAGGTACCTGTGCTCCAAAGCACTACCAAGGACCAGCAGACGTTGCTGGAACTCAGATACCGAGATGGAGGCACCTAGGCCAAAGGCACTGCGGAGAACCAGCTGACGGTACTGGAACCCGGACGGGTAGCAGAAGTTACAAGAGCCAATGCAAGTAACGAGGACCAGCTGACTGCGCTGGAACCCGGAGGGGCAGCAGAAGGAAAAGAGCCAATGGCACAACCGAGGACCAGCTGACGTTACTGGGACACGGTTACTAAGCAGGAGGTACCTGTGCTCCAAAGCACTACCAAGGACCAGCAGACGTTGCTGGAACTCGGATACCGAGATGGAGGCACCTAGGCCAAAGGCACTGCGGAGAACCAGCTGACGGTACTGGAACCCGGACGGGTAGCAGAAGGTACAAGAGCCAATGCAAGAAACGAGGACCAGCTGACTGTGCTGGAACCCGGAGGGGCAGCAGAAGGAAAAGAGCCAATGGCACAACCGAGGACCAGCTGACGTTACTGGGACACGGTTACTAAGCAGGAGGTACCTGTGCTCCAAAGCACTACCAAGGACCAGCAGACTTTGCTGGAACTCGGATACCGAGATGGAGGCACCTAGGCCAAAGGCACTGCGGAGAACCAGCTGACGGTACTGGAACCCGGACGGGTAGCAGAAGGTACCCATGGAAATTTAAGTTGACAGGCCGCGAGCCGGCCGCAGTTACAGATTCCCACAGTACTACAGTGGGTGATTGTCCTATTGTCACAACGGAAACAGCCTTTATTTGCATATCCCGCAGCACACATAGGAAGCACCTAAACTCCAAGCACCATAGAGTCGGCTAACCTGACCGCAACACGACAGGACAACTTATTGGAGGCTAAGTGATGTTTACACTGACAGGAAACAGATGCCGTGCTGTAACCAGTCTTGGCAGGAGTGAGTACCCGTGCCAATGACACTTCCGAGCAACAACTGGCGGTGTTGAAGCCCAGGGATGAGAAGACAACATGGTGGAGGCAGCATGACTTTTTGCCGTTCACACAGCAGGGGAACAGCTGACATTACTGAACCCCAGTAACACAGGAGCAAGTGTTGACTGTGCTAACAGCACTTCCGAGCAACAACTGGCGGTGTTGGAGCCCAGGGATGAGAAGAGAACATGGTGGAGGCAGCAGGACTTTTTGCCGTTCACACAGCAGGGGAACAGCTGACATTACTAAACCCCAGTAACACAGGAGCAAGTGTAGACTGTGCTAACAGCACTTCCGAGCAACAACTGGCGGTGTTGTAGCCCAGGGATGAGAAGAGAACATGGTGGAGGCAGCAGGACTTTTTGCCGTTCACACAGCAGGGGAACAGCTGACATTACTGAACCCCAGTAACACAGGAGCAAGTGTAGACTGTGCTAACAGCACTTCCGAGCAACAACTGGCGGTGTTGTAGCCCAGGGATTGAGAAGAGAACATGGTGGAGGCAGCAGGACTTTTTGCCGTTCACACAGCAGGGGAACAGCTGACATTACTGAACCCCAGTAACACAGGAGCAAGTGTAGACTGTGCTAACAGCACTTCCGAGCAACAACTGGCGGTGTTGGAGCCCAGGGATGAGAAGAGAACATGGTGGAGGCAGCAGGACTTTTTGCCGTTCACACAGCAGGGGAACAGCTGACATTACTGAACCCCAGTAACACAGGAGCAAGTGTAGACTGTGCTAACAGCACTTCCGAGCAACAACTGGCAGTGTTGTAGCCCAGGGATGAGAAGAGAACATGGTGGAGGCAGCAGGACTTTTTGCCGTTCACACAGCAGGGGAACAGCTGACATTACTAAACCCCAGTAACACAGGAGCAAGTGTAGACTGTGCTAACAGCACTTCCGAGCAACAACTGGCGGTGTTGTAGCCCAGGGATGAGAAGAGAACATGGTGGAGGCAGCAGGACTTTTTGCCGTTCACACAGCAGGGGAACAGCTGACATTACTGAACCCCAGTAACACAGGAGCAAGTGTAGACTGTGCTAACAGCACTTCCGAGCAACAACTGGCGGTGTTGTAGCCCAGGGATGAGAAGAGAACATGGGGAGGCAGCAGGACTTTTTGCCGTTCACACAGCAGGGGAACAGCTGACATTACTGAACCCCAGTAACACAGGAGCAAGTGTAGACTGTGCTAACAGCACTTCCGAGCAACAACTGGCGGTGTTGGAGCCCAGGGATGAGAAGAGAACATGGTGGAGGCAGCAGGACTTTTTGCCGTTCACACAGCAGGGGAACAGCTGACATTACTGAACCCCAGTAACACAGGAGCAAGTGTAGACTGTGCTAACAGCACTTCCGAGCAACAACTGGCAGTGTTGTAGCCCAGGGATGAGAAGAGAACATGGTGGAGGCAGCAGGACTTTTTGCCGTTCACACAGCAGGGGAACAGCTGACATTACTGAACCCCAGTAACACAGGAGCAAGTGTAGACTGTGCTAACAGCACTTCCGAGCAACAACTGGCGGTGTTGTAGCCCAGGGATGAGAAGAGAACATGGTGGAGGCAGCAGGACTTTTTGCCGTTCACACAGCAGGGGAACAGCTGACATTACTGAACCCCAGTAACACAGGAGCAAGTGTAGACTGTGCTAACAGCACTTCCGAGCAACAACTGGCGGTGTTGTAGCCCAGGGATGAGAAGAGAACATGGTGGAGGCAGCAGGACTTTTTGCCGTTCACACAGCAGGGGAACAGCTGACATTACTGAACCCCAGTAACACAGGAGCAAGTGTAGACTGTGCTAACAGCACTTCCGAGCAACAACTGGCGGTGTTGTAGCCCAGGGATGAGAAGAGAACATGGTGGAGGCAGCAGGACTTTTTGCCGTTCACACAGCAGGGGAACAGCTGACATTACTGAACCCCAGTAACACAGGAGCAAGTGTAGACTGTGCTAACAGCACTTCCGAGCAACAACTGGCGGTGTTGTAGCCCAGGGATGAGAAGAGAACATGGTGGAGGCAGCAGGACTTTTTGCCGTTCACACAGCAGGGGAACAGCTGACATTACTGAACCCCAGTAACACAGGAGCAAGTGTAGACTGTGCTAACAGCACTTCCGAGCAACAACTGGCGGTGTTGAGCCAGTAACACAGAGCAAGTGACTGTGCAACACACTCGAGCAACAACTGCGTGTAGCCAGGGATGAAAGGAACAGGTGAGGCACAGGACTTGCCGTCACACGCGGAAGTGATAGAACCAGTAAGGGCAGGATGTCTACAGCTTCGAAAATGGGGTGTTGCCCAGAGAAAGAAGTGAGGCAGCAGGACTTTGCGTACCAGCGGACAGCTGACATTATGAACCAGTAACACAGGAGCAGTTAACTGTGCAACAGCACTTCGAGCAACAACGGCGTGTACCAGGGATGAGAAGAAACAGGTGAGGCAGCAGGACTTTTGCCGTCCACAGAGGGGAACAGCTGACATTACTAACCCCGTAACACAGGAGCAGTGAGACTGGCAACAGCATTCCGGCAACACTGGCGTGTGTAGCCCAGGGATGAAAGAGAACTGGTGGAGGCAGAGGACTTTTTGCGCACACAGCAGGGGAAAAGCTGACATTACTAACCCAGTAACACAGGAGCAAGTGTACTGTGCTAACACACTTCCGAGCAACAACTGGCGGTGTTGTAGCCCAGGATGAAGAGACATGGTGGAGGCAGCAGGACTTTGCCGTTCACACAGCAGGGGAACAGCTGACATTACTGAACCCCAGTAACACAGGAGCAAGTGTAGACTGTGCTAACAGCACTTCCGAGCAAACAACTGGCGGTGTTGTAGCCCAGGGTCAAGGAGGATGTTTAATACTATATCAAGTATTTTCCTTGTTACGTGTCAATTAAAAATGTCTATACTCCAAACAAGAGAAATATAACCTTTAGTACCATAAGATGATGATTTAACTTAAAAAAATATATGTAAATTAATAATTTACAAACATAAACGCATACATTAACATGTTGAAAAGCAATGCAAACCACAATTAAAAATAGGTTAAATAATCTGCTAAAACGGTTTAAAATAAAAGCATACAAGTACATCTCAGAATCCATTAATCATGGCTAAGTAACAGTATGTACACCATTTTTATTGTGTAGACAATGAATGGCTGACTTAAAATCATAATCAGCATTACAAGTTATCTTTTTAAAAAATATCTAAAATTTCCATCATGTAATACTGATAATATGTGCCAATCATTTATATTAACAAAAAAAAATTTAAAAAGTGCATAGTGCAGAGTGAAAACAGATATTTATGCCTGACTGTGGACTTGCAAGCATGACAACGGATAGATAAGGTATATATTAAATGAGACTGCATAGCCACAGATGGTGAATGGCGATGTAATACTGTACCTCAATTAAAGTGTGCGTTACTACTACATACTTTTTTTTATATAGCTTTATAAAAGGTTACGTGCATGTATGGTTGCGCCTTTGTTTGGACGCACAGACTGGCTTCCTGCTGTGAATCGTTGGGTATTGGAGCGTCTGTACGTCTTATGACGCAGACTATCATTCACGGTGCGCATCGTTCATCATCGCAAGCGTACCGACAACACAAAGGCGTTGTCATGACTGCTTTACTCAGTAAACATGCACCTTTGATGAAACATACACGCATGTTCCTTATTACATAACAAGCTACAAGAAAAACGAGTGTGAGGTGTGACACAGCTGTTTTGTTAAGGTACAGTATTATATCGACATTGTACAGGTGTCGCTATTCAGTCTGATAAATAGATATCATTCACCTATTCTATCATTTGTCGTTCTTTCAGCACCACATACAGGTATACATTTTGCTATTGTGACTATGCACTATTGACTTTACCAAGGTAATGCATGATTTTTGTTAGCGTTATCATGTTTACATGAAGGACCTTTATGATATGGGCTGTTAACTTTCTAATTAAATATGTATTTTTTAAAATGACACAAATATAAGTAATGTTGAAGATGACAAATTCCTACATGCATTGTTTGCACAATATTACAGGTGTACATCACGTCCCTTAATCAACATTGGATTATTATATTTACTTGTATGCTTTTATTTAAAAGGCAAGAACACTGAAGTATAACCTTCGCACTGCAGCAGTTGTCAAAGTTCAACCCACATTATGCACTTACAACATTGCAGCATTTGAGTCATGATGTGAGTTGGATTTGTCTAAGCTATGGGAGTGACAAGGTTGACCATCAGTATCCTATAGCATAAGTAGGCTTTTGTGTTTGCATTTGTTTTCGACATGTGCATATCTGTAATAATATGTCACAATTATTTTGTTACAGATTTGTGACAAAGACTAATCATTTTATGGTTTTAAAGTTGACGTTTCAAATGTTTACAGCTTAGAAATCAGGGTGTAGCCTCATATCTATGTGTAGCACTAGACACTTTGACATGTATGTTTTTTTCACCATGATTAGGTAGCTAGCAGTAATTTTTGCCGGACACACAGCAGGGGAACAGCAGGCGTTACTGAACCCCACAAACACATCAGCAATTGTTTTCATCTGTGCATCTAACACTTCTGAGCAGCAACTGGCGGTGTTGAAGCCCAGGGTCAAGGAGGGTGTAGGCAGAGGCCTAGTATGAGATGTTTGAAGTTGAAGTTGTAGTTAGCAGCAGTAATTTTTGCCAGACACACAGCAGGGAACAGCAGGCGTTACTGAACCCCACAAACACATCAGCGATTGTTTTCATCTGTGCATCTAACACTTCTGAGCAGCAACTGGCGGTGTTGAAGCCCAGGGTCAAGGAGGGTGTAGGCAGAGGCCTAGTATGAGATGTTTGAAGTTGAAGTTGTAGTTAGCAGCAGTAATTTTTGCCAGACACACAGCAGGGGAACAGCAGGCGTTACTGAACCCCACAAACACACAGCAATTGTTTTCATCTGTGCATCTAACACTTCTGAGCAGCAACTGGCGGTGTTGAAGCCCAGGGTCAAGGAGGGTGTAGGCAGAGGCCTAGTAAAGAGATGTTTGAAGTTGAAGTTGTAGTTAGCAGCAGTAATTTTTGCCAGACACACAGCAGGGGAACAGCAGGCGTTACTGAACCACACAAACACATCAGCGATTGTTTTCATCTGTGCATCTAACACTTCTGAGCAGCAACTGGCGGTGTTGAAGCCCAGGGTCAAGGAGGGTGTAGGCAGAGGCCTAGTATGAGATGTTTGAATTGAAGTTGTAGTTAGCAGCAGTATATTTTTGCCAGACACACAGCAGGGGAACAGCAGGCGTTACTGAACCCCACAAACACATCAGCGATTGTTTTCATCTGTGCATCTAACACTTCTGAGCAGCAACTGGCGGTGTTGAAGCCCAGGGTCAAGGAGGGTGTAGGCAAAAATATTGAGTTATTGCCTTGTTACGTGGCCATTGCAAATGTATGTACTTCAAACAAGAATAAATGAAGTTTTACTAGGACAATAAAATAATGAATTTCAATTCCAAGAATAGAAAAATATTTATACTTGAGAGTCCGCTGTGGTTGATACCGTTTAATGGCTAACTGAAAATATGGTAACAAATTCCAAGCTTTCCAGACTACTCAGGTTCTTCATCAGGCTAAGACTAAAACAAAAATGAAGAATCACATATTTCTACACACAACAGGACACAGGAATAGGTAAGACAAGTGAGGGAGGGACAAGTGAGGGGAGACCGGCCAAAAAATGAGAACAAGGATGAATTATCAGCGCCACACAATAAGAGAAAAAATAATGGATTTACCTGTGGCAAAACACTTTTGTATGCCCGGTCATAGCATGATGGATATGGAATTAGTGGTATTAAAATATAACTTCAAATATGAGAAAGATACAAAGGTTTCAGAATATAAGCTCATCATGACCTTTGACACTGTTAGTGATGGAATGAATAGATCACACGGATTTTATGTCATTCTATATCAATTAAGGAATCTGCGTCTCTGCCCTTCCAGGGGCATGAAAACACAAAACCAAACCCCAATCAGAGGGCAATAAAACTTTCTATCCTTATCTAGGAACTGTTCCAATATTTATGTTCATCCCTCTGTGATAATGACAGTTCTGCTACACGTCACTTACTTGTCTTACCTATTGCACTATTCCTGTGTCCTGTTGTGTATAGAAATATGTGATGCTTCATTTTTTGTTTTAGTCTTAGCCTGATGAAGAGACGTGAGTAGCCTCGAAAGCTTGCAATTTGTTACCATCTTTTCAGTTATCCATTCAAAGGTATCAACCACTGCGGACTCTCAAGTCTAAATATTTATCTATCTACTGGCTAACACGGTACAAAGATACACATGTTTCCTAACTTCAAGAATAAAAATAAAGACACTGCAAATATAAACGCATATATGCACATGCCAACAAGAAATGGAACAACACACCATCCAAAAAATTGGTTACAAAATATAGTGTTGTAAATTTAAGAATAAAAGTCCATTTTTGTATTTATGAATAATGCTTATGGAACGCTATGTTAAACCATAACATAGTGAAGACAATGGATTTTGTAATAGTCACTCATCATCATCATCATTGCAATTTAGATGTGACAGTCACAGACATTTCAATTATTTAAGTTAATAAAATAGTTACTTTGTACACCATGTATGACATGTCCAGCATGGACTCATCAATGTGATGACACAATAATGTACGATAAAAAAACCATTTAAAAAAACATAATGCATTGTCACAATTTAAGTGTGTGCCTGCAAGTGTAGGTGAAACAAAGGCTATGGATAGCAAAGGTATATTCTATGTCTGTATCAGACAGTGGACAGCCTCTGATGGGTAATGGCGATGTTATACTGTAACGTCAATAAAGTCTGTGGCTGCAATCATGCATTTTTTGCTTGTACAGTGTTGAAGAGGGTAAAAGCATGTCTGGTTGCGCAATGGGTTTATCCGTCAACACTACCTTCCTACTGTCACGCGTAGGGTAGGGTAGCGTGTGTCAATTAGATGACTCTATAAAATGTGACGTTACGCAGCGTTATTGCGCCCTAGGGACGCCAAAAATACGACAGCAGTAATCATTTACTGTCTAATACTCCACCTATGACCAACAAAAAAAGACCGTTCCCTCTTTAACAATCTACAAGACTAACAAGCATAATGGTTGACGCTGACTTTATTGAGGTACAGTATTACATCGACATTGTCCATGAGTAACTATGCACTGTGATACCTATATACCATTATTAATTTATATCTGTTGTGGTTGTTTCAACAGCACTTGCAGGTATAACTACCTATTGTCAGTATGCATGATGCACTTTCTAGATGTAATAATTTATTATTGCACATTATCACCAGGTTTAGATGCTGGCCATTTCATATATGGTGTGTGAAGTTACAGTTGGCATCAGTATGTGTATTTTATAATGTCTGTCATAAATAAAACTCGTGATGATGATGATGAGGATTTTATGATTCGTACATCCATTGACTGCATTATCTTACAGGTACAGATAAAGTTCCTTAAAAAGCATTAATTGATAAGTATGAAATGTACTTTTATGCATTAATTTCAAAAAGTGAAGACTATGTTTTAGTTTTTGTTACCATTTGTAATAGACATGTGCAGATATGCGCTGTGATGACAAATTATTATTTGTCCATATTTGTAATAAAAATTTATCATTCTAGGCCTGGAAAACTTCACAATTTCCTGTTTTAAGCATAACAATCAGGGTGACGGCTCTTCCCTATTTGGAGCATGTTCGACATGGGTTTTTGTGTGCATGTGTAGGGAACAGGAGACTTCTTGCCGGACACACAGCAGGGGAACAGCTGGCGTTACTGAACCCCACTAACACTATAGCTTGTGTATTGGTCTGTGGACACGACACTTCTGAGCAGCAACTGCAGTGTTGTAGCCCAGGGAGTAGAGTTCAGGTGGTAGAAAGATGAACATAACAGGAGACATGGATAACGTTGCGAACCAGTTATTTAATCTGAAAACGGACAGACAAATTCTGGCGAGATCCATGCCTTGTTCATTTTCAGAAAAGTAAGCCGGTCTACATTATCAGAGGATAGTCGCATGCGACGGTCTGTTAGTACACCACCTGCAGCACTAAAGACGCGCTCCGATAATACACTGGCAGCAGGGCAAGCCAGCACCTCCAATGCATACTGGCTAAGCTCTGGCCATGTATCCAGCTTAGAGACCCAAAACTTGAATGGGGAAGAGCCATCTGGGAGTACACTGAGAGGGAAAGACATGTAGTCTGTCACCATCTTACGGAAACGTTGCCTCCTGCTGACTGGAGCCGTCTCGGATGGTGTAGACATTGGTGGCGCTGCACAAAACTTCGCCACATTTGGAACATACTGGTCTTGCCCTGTGCAGAGGCGCTGCTTGTGCTCCCTCTTGTTGCAGAGCTGTCTCCACTGCCTCGACGCACAGAGCTGCTTTGTAAAGCAGTAGCAGCAGCAGTGCTCTCGGCTGGAATGGAGAACATTATGGATTGCACCAGTGTGTCTTGGTACTCCCGCATTTTACGCTCCCGGTTCAACGGTGTGATGAGGCTTTGTAAGTTGTCCCGGTAGCGAGGGTCTAGGAGGGTGTACACCAATAACAGACGTGGTGAGAATGTGGGCGATGCGGCGGTCGTTTCTCAGGCACTGCAGCATGAAATCAACCATGTGCTGCAGACTCCCAACTGGCCAAGAAACGCTGTCCCTGCAAGAGGCGTCATCTCTGCCTGCTCTGCATCACCCCACCCTCGCTCTACATACTGACTAAAGCGTTGTGTACCTCCCTCTGGAGCGATGTCTTCCTCCTCCATTGACTCCTCCTCATCCTCCTCACAAAGTGAACACTGCCCAGCCCTTTGTGAGGAACCACGTTGCGCTGACTGTCCAGAAGGTGATGGAATTTGTGACTCCTCATCCTCCACCTCTTCCAAAACCTCATCCCTTATTGCTTGCAGTGTTTTTTGAAGCAGACAGATAAGGGGGACAGTCAGGCTGACTAGTGCATCATCTGCACCCGCCATCCGCGTTGACTCATCAAACGCACGCAAAACGTGGCAGATGTCCTTCATAGAGGCCCACTCAGTAGTGGTGAAGTGTGAAAGGCGCAAATTGCGAGTTGATTGCGCCTGATGCAGCTGATACTCCATTACTGCTGGCTGCTGCTCACACAACCGCTCCAACATATGTAACGTGGAATTCCACCTGGTGGGTACGTCACATATGATGCGATGTTCAGGAAGGCGAAATCTGCGTTGCAGAGCTGCAATGCGCGATCTGGCCATGCTGGAACGTCGCAAGTGAGCGCACTCTAGGCGGACCTTGTGCAGCAGTGCATCAAGATCCGGATAGTCCCTCAAAAAACTCTGCACGACCAAGTTGAGCACATGTGCCAGACATGGTATGTGAGTGAGGTTGCCAAGGCCCAGAGCTGCCACCAGATTTCGGCCATTGTCACACACTACCAAGCCTGGCTGGAGATTCGCTGGCAAAAACCACACGTCGCTCTCCTGCTTGATGGCATTCCAGAGCTCCTGCGCTGTGTGGCTTCGATTCCCCATGGAAATTAATTTCAGGACGGCCTGTTGACGTTTGGCCACGGCTGTGCTCATATCGGTCGCATCAGGTAAGCGTTCACGGGTCCATGTGGAGGTAGACCGTGACGGCTCCTGCAGCGATGATTCTGAGGAACTGGAGTAGGAGGAGGAGTCAATGTGGACAGACTTGATTCCTGCAATCCTTGGAGTTGGCAGAACACGTACAGCGCCACTCGCAAGATCTGTACTCGGCTCCACAACATTGACCCAATGGGCAGTGAGGGAAAGGTATCGTCCCTGGCCATGGGTACTGGTCGACGCATCGGTGGTCAGGTGGACCTTGCTACTGACGGCGTTTAGTAGCGCATGTTTAATTTTTCCCTCAACATGCTTTTGCAGACCAGGGATGGCTTGCCTGCTGAAATAAAATCGGCTGGGCACATTGTATTGTGGGACTGCCAATGCCATTAAGTTACGGAAACTGTCAGTCTCCACCAGCCTGAATGACAGCATTTCAATTGACAGGAGTTTTGCAATGCCAGCATTCAGAGCCTGTGCTCGTGGATGGTTTGCCGAGTATGGCCGTCTTTTATCCCATGCCTGTGCTACCGATGGCTGTTTTGTGGCCTGGGAGTGTGAAGATGACAGGGAACTTGCAGCTGTGGGTGGAATAACACTGGATCTCTGGACAACAGTGACAGAGGTTCTTCCATGGCGATCCTGTGAGGAAGCCGAACCAGCTGTGTGTGAGCTGGAGGAAGAGGCTCCAACACGAGCTGAAGATGTAGGTGCTGCTGTAGGTTGGCCTACATCTCCAGTGTGTCTTTGTAACTCAACCACGTGCTTTGACCGCACATGTTTCCACATATTTGTGGTATTAAGGTTACTGACACTTTTACCTCTTTTTACTTTTTGATTACACAGCTTGCATTTGACATAGCAAATATCATCTGCAAGTGTGTCAAAAAAGGACCACGCAGTGCAAGTCCTGGGAGCGCCCGTTTTCGCTGTTGGAAGAGAACTGCTACGAACGGGTGCCAAACTGGAGGCTACAGGCAACCGAGTCTGCAGCCTACCTCTCCCTACTGTTTGGACCGTTGGGGCAATCTCTTCCTCAGAGCTGCTACCACCACCTTCCTGTTCCTCACGCCATGTTGGGTCTTGGACCTCATCATCTCCACTACCCTCTTCCAACACCTGCTGCTGTTGGGTGGTCTGGCCAGCACCATGCTCAACAGAAACTGGCAACTGAGTCTCATCATCATCAGATGCGTTCTGCGGTGTGCTGACCATCGGCACTGGCTCACCCGCCTCTTCACATTCAGAGAGACACAGCTGTTGTGCATCACTGCATACTGCCTCTTCTTCACATTCCAGAATGCTGCTTGGCTGGGCCCCTGTTTGCAAGCCAACAGATTCTGAGAACAGAAGCAGAGACTCAGCTGGCTCCAGTTCATAACTCTCTGACTGCCTGGGCAATTTGGCAGGCGGTGAAGAGACAGATGGTTGTTCAACAGTGCTGTGGTCCTGAGAGGAGGTGGAAGCAATTGAAGTCGATGCATTGGCTGCCATCCAACCAACAGCGGCTTCAATTTGTTCTTCCTGCAGCAGGGGGGTACGCTGAGCTCCTACAAAAGTGCGCATAAAGGAACGCTCACGGGGAAAACTGGTGGATGCTGTGTCACTGGGTGCGGCAGCAGCCACAGAATCCCCACGTCCTCTCCCTGCTGAAACTCCACGGCCACGACCACGTGCCTTACTCCCTGCCTTCTTCATCTTGGTAGATTGATAAAGAAAGTCAGAAAAGTTATAAGGCCTAAGTGTGGTTATTCCTCAGAGACTGCAGTGAACACTGCAGACAACTGTTCAGTAGCTGTGAAAGGCCCCTTTGTGTACTTCTATAGTGTTTGCAACCAATGTATTGTATACGGATGAGAAGCGCGTCACACTAATAGATTAGATTTTTTTCAAATATAATGGAGCAGCACCAATTAGAGAAAAATGTGAAGGATGAGGCAGTGACACACGCTCAGCAGACTACAACCAGCAGTGGTTGAAGAACTAACTGGAGCGTAATCTGCACTCAAAAAATGAAAAGCTCACAGACTACAGTGAACACTGCAGACAACTGTTCAGTAGCTGTGAAAGGCCCCTTTGTGTACTTCTATAGTGTTTGCAACCAATGTATTGTAAACGGATGGAAGCGCGTCACACTAATGGATTAGATTTTTTTCAAATATAATGGAGCAGCACCAATTAGAGAAAAATGTGAAGGATGAGGCAGTGACACACGCTCAGCAGACTACAACCAGCAGTGGTTGAAGAACTAACTGGAGCGTGATCTGCACTCAAAAAATCAAAACCTCACAGACTGCAGTGAACACTGAAACACAACTGTTCACTATCTGTGAAAGGCTCCTTTCTGTACTTCTATAGTGTTTGCAACCAATGTATTGTATACGGATGGAAGCGCGTCACACTAATAGATTAGATTTTTTTCAAATATAATGGAGCAGCACCAATTAGAGAAAAATGTGAAGGATGAGGCAGTGACACACGCTCAGCAGACTACAACCAGCAGTGGTTGAAGAACTAACTGGAGCGTGATCTGCACTCAAAAAATGAAAACCTCACAGACTGCAGTGAACACTGAAACACAACTGTTCACTATCTGTGAAAGGCTCCTTTCTGTACTTCTATAGTGTTTGCAACCAATGTATTGTATACGGATGGAAGCGCGTCACACTAATAGATTACATTTTTTTCAAATATAATGGAGCAGCACCAATTAGAGAAAAATGTGAAGGATGAGGCAGTGACACACGCTCAGCAGACTACAACCAGCAGTGGTTGAAGAACTAACTGGAGCGTGATCTGCACTCAAAAAATCAAAACCTCACAGACTGCAGTGAACACTGAAACACAACTGTTCACTATCTGTGAAAGGCTCCTTTCTGTACTTCTATAGTGTTTGCAACCAATGTATTGTATACGGATGGAAGCGCGTCACACTAATAGATTAGATTTTTTTCAAATATAATGGAGCAGCACCAATTAGAGAAAAATGTGAAGGATGAGGCAGTGACACACGCTCAGCAGACTACAACCAGCAGTGGTTGAAGAACTAACTGGAGCGTGATCTGCACTCAAAAAATCAAAACCTCACAGACTGCAGTGAACACTGAAACACAACTATTCACTATCTGTGAAAAGCTCCTTTCTGTACTTCTATAGTGTTTGCAACCAATGTATTGTATACGGATGGAAGCGCGTCACACTATAATTTCTATTGAATGGAGCAGCTAGAATTACACTAAAGAAAAAAAAAAGAGTCTGTGAGTGACACGTGCAGATGCCTACAGACAGCGTTGGATGCAGAGCAAACTGCAGCGTCACCTGCACTCTCACACACACACCTTGCACAGAGCTGTTAAAACAACACTGCAGGCAAAATGAAGCTTTACACAGCGGTTGGTAAACTAGCCTGCCTCAAGCACAGTAGTACACAAAATCGCAATATCTAACTGTCCCTCAGAGTCAGCACAGCAGCGTTCTGTCCCTAACTGAGTTCACAGCACAGTGACGCTAAAATGGCGGCGGCGCCTTTTATAGTGCATTCTGACATCATTTCAGCAGCCAATCACAGCCATGCCATTAGTTAAGATGACCGCAGCATTACAGGATGTGCCCACACTTCATAAGATTCCTCATTGGCTGACTAAAATCACATTGCCTCTCAAAGAATTATGGGAACTTCCGATTCCGATATACGATATTGAAAAAATATCGGAACAAAGTATCGGAATTCCGATACAGCGAATATCGGCCGATACCCGATACTTGCGGTATCGGAATGCTCAACACTAGCTACCATGTGTTAGCGCATACGTTAGCGCTAGGGGTATAAAGATGTCAAAAATGACATCAGCGTTAGCGCATCCGTTTAATGGATCAGTTAAACGGCTGCCCCTAACGCAATGTGAACCTAGCCTTATCTCGCTGTGTAATAAATGTGTTCACTTCGCTAGTCATTTAGTATATAGAATCTATTTTTAACCCCTAGTCTTTTTACTTTAATCTATATATATATTTTTCCGTATACGCTCCGGATAAGTTTAACCCCTACCCAACCGGCAGTGGCGGAATCAGCTGGGCAGACAGAGACAAAAATTGATTCGAGTCGAATGACGCTTCTATTGATGCCGCTGTCTATTTTAATGTCTGTGACATTTTCGCTGCGTTATGTGTTGTAAATAAGCCCCTATGTCCGGGAGTGGTTATTGTAACACTTTTTGATATCAATAAAGCTTTGAAACTTATTCAGCGTCACACTTTTTTCCATTTACCGGTGTGTATGGTATAAACGACTCAGCAGAGACGAGTGTGTGTGTGTGTTTTGGAGTGAAATATGCCGCATTCACAGACGCCGCCTCACGAGGTCAAAGACCCTGCATTTTATTTTTCGTGATTGTGTCACGAGGTTAAACAGGGTTTAAACACGCTCGGTATGTATGCTGTCACGGATGTGTCAGCTATTCAACTAGGACTGGAATGCACTGTATTAGACGTGTTTGCTCTCGCTTTTGCTTTCATTTTCACGGTCGTGTTTGCTTTCGCTTTCACTTTGTCTCCGCTAACTCTTTCACTTTCACTTTCTGAGGTATGTCAGGAATGCGTGGAATTTGCTTTCGCTTTCACTTTGTCTCCGATAACGCTTTCACTTTCACTTTCTGAGTTATGTCAGGAATGCCCGGTATGTCAGGAATGCACAGTATGTCAAGAATGTGCGTAATGTCAGGAATGCGCAGAATTTGCTTTCGCTTTCACTTTGTCTCCGCTAACGCTTTCACTTTCACTTTCTGAGGTTTGTCAGGAATGCGCGGAATGTCAGGAATGCGTGGAATGTCAGGAATGTGGGCGGGATTGGAATGTCTGGAATGTGGGCAGGGCACCTTTCATTTTTCAAAAAAGGGGCTTTGATGAGAGCTGTACACTACATACTACTTACATCTAAATCTTCGAATGATGTGATTCAGATAATAATAATAATCTTTATTTATATAGCGCCAACATATTCCGCAGCGCTTTACAGTTTACCAGTTTCAAAACACAAGTCATAAGTAGCAACGTTAACAATACAATAATTAAAGCAAAATAAGACGACCCTGCTCGTGAGAGCTTACAATCTACATGATGAAAACTTTGAGAGATTCACATGAATGAGGCAGCAGAGTTACTCTGGACTCCATATGGCCTTTGCTTAGTGGTGTCCTTTTTTCAGAGGTGCACAAAACTGTGGCCGACAGCACTTTTATGCACATCTATAAAGACGGACACCACCAGATCATATGCCAGACGGCATCCACAATGCCTCCATATGCCTAATTATAGGGAATCCTCCACCGGTGGTTCAGTCTGGATCACACATTTCAGACATTTACATGGAAGCCCTAATATAAGTGCTAGCGCTCAGCGCAGAGCTCAGCATAAATGTGAGTGTGAGCTGAGCCATACTACAATCTTTGAGAGGCAGACTGAATAAATCAACAGCAGGTCAAGAATTGGTTTTATTTATTTTTACCCCTTTCTCATGCGGTATACAGTGGATACGGAAAGTATTCAGACCCCTTTAAATTTTCCACTCTTTGATTCATTGCAGCCATTTAGTAAATTCAAAAAGTTCATTTCTTTCTCAATAATGTACACTCTGCACCCCATCTTGACTACAGAAATTTGGCTTTTTTATCTAGTTTTATTCAACTTCTTGTTTGGTGGTATGATGAAAAACCATAGTTTTTTTATGGTGTTCACTGAAGGGGTAACAAGTGGCACAGCTTTATAGATCAGGTCGTTCAGGACACGGCAATATATGTACTTTTTTAATTTTTTTTTCCCATAAAAATATTTATGGCTACTGTAGTGTAGCTCTAGCACATTTATGCAATGATGAGGCAGTGACCCAACAAAGTTCCAAACAAAAGTCTCTTTAATGCATTAACTTCACAGCATTAATGTCCAACACATATAAGCACAGCACACGATATCCTCCGGATTGCAGCCGGGCACATATCCTCTGAAATACCCAGTCACTAAACATGCTGGTACACCTTCATGACGTGTTGCCGTGGGCGACTTCACCACTGTGTTAATGTTTCTTTACTCATAGCTTTACCCAGTAAATGATATCCTTCAGTTTAAAGTCACTAAATATGGTAGTCCTCCTTCGGGCACAGGACCGTCTACCTCTAGTTCACCGCCGGGCACAAGACATCCACCTCTGAGACCAGTTGCCATGGGCGACTGCACCACTGTGTAAGCTGTGGGTGTCAGGCGTCTCAGCTCTCCTTGCTGTTTGGCTCCGCTGGCCTGTGTTGCCTCACACAGGTGAAGCGCTGCAAAGCCGACTGCACTGTACTCCTCCAAACACCAGACTGACACTGATTCTGACCCTGACCTGTCACACCCACACCCTTTACAGCAGGGATTTTAACTGGGTTCTGTGGCCTTCAGAAACATTGAAAACCTGGGCCTGGAATGAAACAGACTGCATGACTACCATTCTGCAGTCTGTTTCAAAATACAAAAAACCCAGAGCAGGTTTTCCCTAAACCTGCCTTGGACATTAGCATGCTCAAGACTAAGGCCGGGATCACACATGCGAGTAAATCGGCCGACACTCGCATGTGAAATCCCAGCTCTGGCGCTGGCACTCGGGAGTGGAGCGAGCGGCTGCATGTAGTTCTATGCAGCTGCGCGCTCCACTCCTAAGTGCCGGCGCCAGAGCTGGGATTTCACATGCGAGTGTCGGCCGATTTACTCGCATGTGTGATCCCGGCCTAACACTTATTTTTAGTCTGCATTGCAATCACAGCTATGCCTGTGACTGCAATGCACTCTCATGGCTTTCATATGCCTCCGTGCGCATCCTGGGGGGTACACACAGTGACCCCTACATGTGACACCGGTCACTGCCTCACAATTGCAATCACTGCTATGCCTGCGACTGCAATGCACCCCCATGGACTCAATACACCTGCATGCTCATCATGGAGGAAACAGACAGCGCCCGCTACCTGTGACACCGGTCACTGCCTCACATAACCCCCTGTTCAAACCTGTGGGGTTGAACACTTGTCACCCCACATGGGCACATGACTGGTCATCCACATTACCCTGTGACACCCTCATCTGACACAGTACTGAGAAACCAAAGTAGGGACCGGAACCATTGGTTGACGCACACATCCCTCCCCTTTTGGTTTCTCCTCCATACTTCATTACGGGACCACCAACCACCCCATTCTCAGTTGCAGATGACACACCCACTTTACTGATTAATCGTAGATTTGGGCCAGTTTTGGGTGGTCTCGACCTTGTTTATTTTGGGATCACTAACCCCTCAGCTCATTCTGTCACCTAAGTACCTGCCTTCAGGCCCATGGTACCGTTTCCGTACCCTTACCCATGCCTTGGTAACTATGTCATGCTGAAATGCCACGGTCCACCCCAAAAACTCCAGGCATACATCCGTATTACGTTGCACCCGAACCCGAGCCTTCCGATGCTGCTGTCTAGCGAGAGCTCTATCCATTTTACCCTGACCCCCGGCCACATCCTTGGCCGGTGCCAGAGAGTTCCTCATGCGTACGTCCCTAGTCACCTCCGCGACCACACACTCCCGGTTCCTCCGGCTTTATTTTTATACTTGCAGTCATGCCGGGTATTGAGGCAAGAGACTCGCGCGAGTTTCTTGCATTGCACTCGCAAGTGTGACCCCGGCCTTACACAGTCACTAAACGCGCTGGTCCAGTGATATTCTCATTGGCTTAGCAGTGTTAAAGGGAATCTGTCAGCAGGATTGTGCATAGTAACCTACATACAGTGTCAGGTCGGTGCAGTTATACTGATTAAAATGACACCTGGGTTGATGAAATCCACCTTGTGGTTGTTGGTTAATCTTTATTTTCAGTTTTCAGTTAATGAGATTCTCGTTCTCAGGGGCGGGCCTGTGGGGGGGTCTTTATGTGGTGCTCTGCTTACATATTTTTCTGTATGGCTGATGACAAGTCAATGATCCCTCAGTGACCTCTCCTCTATGTTACATACTGGTTATTATATGTATTGAAAAAAAAAAATCACATTTCCTTTAGCAAAGTGGCGCCGTTGCCATTTTGAGAAAGATTTTTTTTTCAGAATAAATGTATGTGAATAAATCAAACAATTTAATGGACATTGACCATGCGATCATGCTGCAGCGCAGGCGCTGCCGTCGACGCCCTCGGAATGTAATTTTTTTTAATACATATAATAATCAGTATGTAAACTAGGGAGCAGGTCACTGAGAGATCAGTGATCTCTCACAAGCAATACTAGAGAATACCTAAGCTGAGCACCACATAGAACCCCCCCACAGGACGCCCCGGAGCATAAAAATCTTATTAAATTAAAACTGAAAATAAAGATTAAACAACAACCACAAGATGGATTTTATCAACCATGGTATCATTTTAATCAGTATAATGGCGCCAACCTTACACCATCTGTAGGTTACTGTGCTCATTCCTGCTGAAAGGTTCCCTTTAATGAGGACATGACAACTGATAGAGTGATATAATGCTGATTAAAATATAAGACAAGACTGGTTGCTTTAAAATGGGTCTGGAGCTTAAAATCATTATCATCTGTTAAACAGTCTCCAAAGAAATACATGCAGTTATTGTTGCTTTACAACAAAAGGGCTTTACAGGCAAAAATATTGCTGCTTTTAAGATTTTCACTAAATCAACTGTTTATAGACTCATGAAAAATATCAACGGAAGAGGTTCAATTTCTGTGAAGAAGGCTTCAGGGTGCCCCAAAAAGTCCAGTAAGGCCTCTTTCACATTTCCGGCGGGCGCCTGGCGGCGCCCCCGGCATTTTGCGGCAGCGCCGCATGTGAAAACCTTTCACACTTCCGGCGGCCAAAATGCGTTTTTTTGCCGGATGGTTTCTGATGCTTGGGGAGATAAGAAACCATCCGGCAAAAACAAAAAACGTTACATGCAGCGTTTTTTCCGGACGCCGCAATGTACATTTGCGCCGCATCCGGACAAAACCGCATGCAACGCATTGACATGCGGCGCCATCCGGCGCTAATGCATGTCAATGCGAAAAAAGCCGCATGCGGCGCATCAGATTTTCAGATGCGGCGCTGCGGCAAAATGCCGGGGGCGCCGCCAGGCGCCCGCCGGAAATGTGAAAGAGGCCTAAGTGCCCAGAATGTCTCCTAAATAGAACTCTGCTATGGGATTACTTCAACACTAGTGAAAACACTGGAATTGTACCAGACAGGTGTCAGTGCACACATAACGATTTGAATTGTTTTGAAAGCTCACCTGTTGTCAAGAAGGGCAGCAAAAAAGACTTCTCTCAAAGAATAATATCAAGTTCAGACTGACATTTTGCACGAAGTACAGATATTAGACTGCAGAAGACTGGGGTAAATTTATTTTCTTTGATGATGCCCTCTTCAGTGATAAAGAAAATCAATATAACTATTATAATTTATAATTTGCCAATATGTTATATAACTTGTTATATGTCAGCTCTGTAAGAGATTTATAAAATCATGCTTTGTTTCTGTAAAAGAAGCCAAGGCTAAGCCTGCTGACATTCTCAGAATGTTTTGTAACATGTTGTTCCATACAAAAAATGTATATATTGTTCTCGTTGCGATAACAGATGTAATGTTATCCTTGAAAACTTAATTGTTTTATGTCATAGAGAAAAAATTAAATCCATAAAAGACATCTCCGAGAGGGTACACATCACCCTCACTTTGAAGAAATAGGATTAATTATAGCTGGGGAAGTGAGAGAGCTGACAGGTAAATCTCCACTGAAGTAGGGACCTCCTGCAGTGACCAGGTAATTACAACATGAGAACCAGACACTAAGCCACGGATTTGTTTACTTAGAGGCACAAAAGTACATTTTGAAGGCAAAAGCTACCTTTGCTCAAAGCACTGACTTTTTTGAGCCAATGCTTAGTGATGGATATGTGTGGGGTTGCTTTTTATCCTGGGTAGTGGGTTCACTCACAAGTTTACTTTAGAACTCTATCATGAGTAAACAATGTTATCTAAGCATAAGCTAGGAGCAATTTCAACAAATCATGAGCAATTTGGTTATGAAAAATGCTTTTTTCAGCATGATGGATTAGTCTTGGTATCTCCTATGTGCTGCATAAAGAGCAGTCTCAATGTATCCTATGTGATGTATACACAGCAGTCTTGGTATCTCCTTTGCGATATATACATTAGTCTGTGTCTCTTATGTGATGATTATGCAGCAGTCTCAGTATCTACTATGTGATATATGTACTTCAGACCTCCCAAGGATTGAGTTTTATAAACATTACATGAATAGTGATGAATTTCTCACTGCTCATGACATGAAGTGTAATATACATCGGTGTTCTAATTAACTTACTATTGCGAGCAGTTCTTTTAAAAATTTTCTATTGCAAAGAGTCGACTGCAGGCCATACTGAACCAAACCAAATAAGCAGTTGTGAGCAGCATAATTATCAATACCACCTAGGATCACACATCTCACTAAAGAAAAGCAGTTCCAAACATCACATTAAGGGTTCCTTTCCACTTGCGAGAAATACGTCCGATTCTCGCATGTGAAATCCCAGCTCTGGCCCCGACACTCGGTATTTGCATGCAGCCGCGCACTCCACTCCCGAATGCCGGCGCCAGAGCTGGGATTTCACATACGAGAATCGGACGAATTTCTCGCAAGTGGAAAGGAGCCCTAAGAGAGAGTTAAGGGAATGTTTGATCAAATATGCTAGCATAATTTTTAAGTTGATAATTGTGCATTGAGACAGTTTTTAATAAAGAGGTAATCATTAGTAATGAGTGAGCACTAAAATGCTTGAGTGCTTGGTACTCAAATCAAACAGGTCGGAGGCTTGGATGGGCTTGATTCGAGTAACTAGTTTAGTGAAAGTCAACAGGAAACTCAAGCATTTTTCCAGCAGACCCTACCCAGATGGTTGTGTTGTGAATGTGTTAGAAATTAATTCTGAGCAGAAGCTCCCTCTGGTGGTTACAAACAGTACTGAACCATTCAATGAGGATTGGCAATCAGGAGTTACAGACTGGTCTTATATAAGGGAGGTTCCCTCCCATCATGGTTGCCGGTGATCAATTGTTCTTGTCTCAACTGTGGTTCCTGGTTCACTTGGAAGCTTGCTGAGTCTTGCCTGCATCTTCTGCTATCAGATAAGATATTTTATGCTTTTATTTTTGTGCTTGCTTTTTGCATTGTTCCCTGCACTTCTGTGGAGGTCAGCCAGGTCCCCTCCGGGGGCTTGTTCTCCTCTCAGTTTATCTGAGCCACTGTTATTTGTTCATTTGCCTTTTCCAGTTTTTTCAGTGGCTGCGGCTTAGTTTTGTTACACCAGAGAACTAATTTAGGTGGTAGAGGTCGTGTGATCTCAGGTGTTTTTGCAATTAGTAGAGTTGGTAATTTTTAGGGTTTTTTGGATTGCAGTAAGTGTCCTTCCTATCCTTTTCTGTCAAGGCAGATTGGGCCCCAACGTTTGCTCATACTATTTTCTGTCTGTGTCTGTATTTCCTCTTGTCTAACCACCATTACATGTTTGGGGGCTTCCTATGTTCTTTGGGGATCTGCTCCGGGGCAGATAGCTTTCCTCTTTCTATCTTTAGGTGTAGTTAACCTCTCAGGCTGTGACGAGGCGTCTAGGACCAACATAGGAACGCTCCACGGCTGCCTTTAGTTGTGGTGGTTAGTCAGGGTACTGCAATCCAGTAGATTCCAACCTCTCTGGTGTATTGCCGTTTTTGCCTGCTCTCCTCAGCTACCAAATCATAACATGGCTGGTGTGGTAAGGAAAATTGCTGAAAAGGATGGAAACAGCGCTCAAATGGAATGGGAACAGCATAGGAAAGATGCCTGGATGCATCTCTGACTCCCAGATTGCTGCTAGGAACAATGTTGTCATCGTAATACACTACTAATAATAATAATCTTTATTTATATAGCACAAACATATTCGGCAGCGCTTTACAGTATAACAGTTTCAAAACACAAGTCATAAGTAACAATGTTAACATTACAATAATTAAAGCAAGATAAGATGACCCTGCTTACAATCTACAATGAGGTGGGGGAGATACAAAGTACAGGTGTGTATATACAATGGTGTATTTACAATGATGGTCCAGCCATTTTGAGGAAGTGAGGGATGGATGGAGATATTGAATGGTCTACACACACACACTTACACATAGAATGACTTTGATTAGTGAACATGATAGGCCGCTCTGAACAAATGTGTTTTGAGGGAGCGCCTGAAACCATGCAAATTGCGGATAGTCCTAATTTCTTGTTTCTTGGGGTAGAGCATTCCAGAGGATTGGCGCAGCGCGGGAGAAGTCTTGGAGTCAGGAGTGGGAGGTACGGATTAGTGCAGAGGTTAGTTGAAAGTGACTTTTATGGAGTGACAATAAAACATCAAAAACTGAAAATCCAATGGATTTTACAATAAAAAAAATGTTAGTTAACATTATTTATTTCTTGTATAATGACTTATATATGGCAAATTAAAATAGAGGAAAAAAATGCCTTCTACACCTCTTAGGCTATGTTCACACAAACCGTTTTTTATACTCTCATTGCTTTCAATGGTAAAAAAGACATTAAATGTAATGTTTACATTTTACTACCCTATCTATTCATGTAGTGTGTGTGACAGGGTCAGACACTTCCTGTTTAAATTTAAGAAGGAAGGACTCAGAGGCACAAAGCCTATGTGGACAATGCAAGAACTGTAAAACATTAGAAAGAAAAGGGACTTTGACACACCCTGCATTAGACATAAAGGAGGGCCTCATACACAATCTGTTAAAATCGTTAGGTAGTTGGACTCCTAGACTCATGAAGCCTATGCACTATGTGCAAGAGCTGCCAAAAATTTGAAGGAGGGACTCAGCTACACTCTGGAAGACACATTAAGAATACATTTTTGCAGAATATTAAAAACAGTGGAACTCCTACACAGGTAAAGCCTATGCACTAAGTGACACTGTAGATATGGAGGAGGAGGAGGAAGAGAACAAGAAAAAGGAGAAAGCAAGAAACGTATACCCTTGTTTGGGTGGGAATAGGTGCATCGGAATGCACCAGTAAATACGTAACATTTTGGCATTCTGGGCCAATCCAGGCCTTGTAAATTTTGGGCCATTCCACTGCTATCAGCTATTATTAGATTAATGCACTCTGTCATGCATGGGTGATTGGCACCTCCAATTCAAGATACAGGTGCTTCTTACAAAATTAGAATATCATCAAAAAGTTAATTTATTTCAGTTTTTCAATACAAAAAGTGAAACTCATTTTATATAGAGTCATTACAAACAGAGTGATCTATTTCAAATGTTTATTTCTGATTATGTTGATGATTATGGCTTACAGTGAATGAAAACCCAAAGACATTATCTCAGTAAATTAGAATAGTTATCAAAAAACCTACAAAGGATTCCTAAGCATTTAAAAAGGTCCCTTAGTCTATTTCAGTAGGTTCCACAATCATGGGGAAGACTGCTGACTTGACAGATGTCCAGAAGACAGTCATTGACACACTCCACAAGGAGGGTAAGCCACAAAAGGTGTCTAAAGAAGCTGGCTGTTCACAGAGTGCTGTATCCTAGCATATTAATGGAAAGTTGAGTGGAAGGAAAAAGTGTGGTAGGAAAAGGTGCACAAGCAACCGGGATAACCTCAGCCTTGAAAGGATTGTTAAGAAAAGGCGATTAAAAAATTAGGGCGAGATTCACAAGGAGTGGACTGCTGCTGGAGTCATTGCTTCAAGAACCACCACACACAGATGTATCCAGGACATGGTCTACAAGTGGTTCATTCCTTGTGCCAAGCCACTTTTGACCAATAGATAACCCAGAAGCGTCTTACCTGGGCCATGGCGAAAAATAACTGGACTGTTGCTCAGTGGTCCAAGGTGTTGTTTTCAGATGAAAGTAAATGTTGCATTTAATTTGGAAATCAAGGTCCCAGAGTCTGGAGGAAGAAGGGAGAGGCACACAATCCAAGCTGCTTTAGGTTTAGTGTGAAGTTTCCATAATCAGTGATGGTTTGGGGAGCCATGTCATCTTGTGGTGTAGGTCCACTGTGTTTTATCAAGACCAAAGTCAACATAGCTACCAGGAAATTTTAGAGCACTTCATGCTTCCCTCTGCTGACAAACTTTTTGGATATGGAAATTTCATTCTCCAGCAGGACTTGGCACCTGTCCACACTGCCAAAAGTACAAATACCTGGTTTAAAAACAACAGTGGTTGATTGACCAGCAAACTCACCTGACCTTAACCCCATAGATAATCTATGGGATATTATCAAGAGGAAGATAAGAGACATCAGACCCAACAATGCAGAAAAGCTGAAGGCTGCTATCAAAGCAATATGGGCTTCCATAACACCTCAGCAGTGCCACAGGCTGATCGCCTCCATGCCACACTGCATTGATGTAGTAATTGATGCAAAAGGAGCCCCGACCAAGTATTGAGTGCATTTACTGAACATACATTGGAGTAGGCCACCATTTTGGATTTTAAAATCATTTTTCAAGCAGGTATTCTAATTTACTGAGATAAAGACTTTTGGGTTTTCATTGGCTGTAACCCATAAACAACAACATTAACAGAAATAAACACTTGAAATAGATCACTCTGTTTATAATGACTCTATATAATATATCAGTTTCACTTTTTGTATTGAAGAACTAATATACAGTAAATTAACTTTTCGATGATTTTCTAATTTGGTGAGAAGCACCTGTATATACAGTAACACTTCCTTAGATATTGATCTCTGAATATATAAGGGTGAGCTTCCACGATCAGTAAATGCTGCGTGTTTGGCGCTGTGCGCTGGCGCAGCGCCAAACACGCAGCGTCCAGATGTTACAGCATAGTGGAGGGGATTTCAAGAAATCCCGTCTCCACTATGCGTAACAACACGCAGGTGGCAGACCTGCGTAAACGGACATGCGGCGCGTCTTTTCAGACCGCAGCATGTCCTCGCGTGTTGCGGCGACGGTGCGTCGCCGCAACAGAATTTAACACAGGGCTATGTAGCCCTGCATTCTTTCCGGAGGTGTTCCGGAGGTGTCCTGAACACCTCCGGAAAGAGCGCGCGTCAGAAAGGGGGCGGGGCTTAGACGGAGCGGAATTTCCGCTCCGTCCAAAGCGCTGTGGTTCCGGACCGTGGAACCACAGCCTAAAGGCACGATACTCAGTTGTTATTTTAAAAATTAATCAAAATGTATTAATTATAACAATATAAAAGGGATAAAAAACAAGCAACATAGGTATTTCTGCAAGTAGCCCAGAGAATATTGAGTCAAAATGTAGCACTTAGTAGTTCAAAAAGGTAGTAATTAATATGTGATGTCCTCATGGTTGTTTCATGTAGTAAAGTGCAAGTAGTGCTGGGGAGTTTCCAGGTTTTAGTATGCATTAGTTTGTAATAAATAAAGGTGTCCACTGCAATTTGGAGAGTATAGATCAGAATGGGGTTCTACGTTTTCTAGTGGTAGGTAAGTACCTTTAAATACAGGAAACCTCATATAAAGATTAATCTTTCATGTGGTTGGTGTGTGACTATGACAGCAAAAAAGTAGAAAATAATCTGATGTTCAATAGATACTCAGTGTAACTTACTGCGGTAATGAGGGACTCTGGTATGTCTGGGCTGCCACCCCAATGACGCCGTTTTGCTTTAGCTTCTACCAGTGGAGGAGCTGGATGGATAGTGTGGGGGATGCTTCTTAAAAGTGACACTACTTTGAGTTGATAGGTGGAGGCAGGTGATGGCCAGTTGTGTCAGCGCATGTGGTAATCATATTTTCTCCTGCCTGAAATTGACTTCCTGTACCTGTGCTGAAATGCAAGCATAGAATGCATAACGTTGGTAATGCACAGGACAGGAAGTCATGGAGGTTACAGAATTGTGCATGCTGTGATGTTATGGGACACTTGCATGTGTAAGGCAGGGATGGCACAATGGGAGAAATAGTGGCAGCTGGGGACCAAGTATAATGGTACAGCCACCATCATGAGATTGTGGAAAGCCTCAGAGAAAAAATTTTCACGGCAAGCAGTATGGAAATGTGCTTAGGCATGTTGATAGGTGGTTGAGTATTTCCGCTTGTGTTACAAGGCCTGGGTTAGAGGCAGCTGAACAATGCACTGCGTTGACATGGTTGCTGATGGTGCATGTGAATGTACAACTATGGATACAGGGCAGGAAGCATCAACAACTGCATCCTGCACAGGGTATTTGTAAGCACGTGTCACAGGGGAAGAGACAGTGGAGTCACAAGCAGACACTGATTGTGGACCCAGGCTTTTGGTCCACCTAGTCAGGTGCTTGGATGACATGTGCCTGTGCATGCTAGTGGTGGTCAGGCTGCTATTAGTCAGGCCCCTGCTGATCTTGGTACGGCACAGTTTACAAGTGACCATTCTTTTTTATTGTACGTACTTTCTTTAAAAAGCACCAGGCTGGGGAATATCTAACCCTTTGCCTGGGATCTTACCATGTGTGGATGCTCTGGGGAACAATTGCTCGCCTTCTCTCTCTGGCAACCCATCTGAGTCTTCCTGTCTGTTGTGGTGCTGCAGAGTCCTCCCCCTGTGCGCTGCTGGCCTTACCATTTATGGACATTCCCAGGTTGGGTCAGTGACTTCATCATCCACTACCTCGTCTTCCACTTCCACGCTCCCGGAATTTGCCATGGTGGAAGGAAGAAGGATCAGGTTGAGGATTATGTAGTCCAGACTCTTGGCTACTGAGACTGAACCATGTGGAAGACAAGGTGGTGCTGAGAAACATACCAGAAACATTATCTACTTTCCAACAGATCACTTGTTCACACTGTTCTGGCTTTAAAAGTCGTATCCTGAATCCCCTTCAAACTGGGAGAGGAAGCAAGGTATCTTGGATGAGCGTGTTTGTTGTGCTTTCGAGCAGACACCATTTCACCTTGCCCATGGCCTCACCTCTGTGTGCACCATCAGCAGCACATTTACTTCCCCGTCCTTTATTACACACCATGCAGATATTAAATTAGGTTTGCAACCAAGGGCAGCATTAATAAGGACAAGAATTCAATAGCAAAGCTTCTTAGAAATAATTTGAAAATAAAAAGAAACACAAAATAATAAACATATGAATTCCTAACATTCTGAAAATGAGCAGCTATTTAAAAAAATAATATTTTTTTACTTTCATTATGAAATCGGAGATTCTGCTGAGTTGTGCATATGTATAAAATGTCTTGATTAGTTTGTTCAGCAAAAATTTATAAGCTACATCAATCGCTTGGCTTCCTCATTCCTTCTGAAAAAAAATATTCAATAAAATTTTAAAGCGCAAAAAATAATAAAATCTTTTAGATATAGAATTCAGCTAACCGGTTATTACAGAACAGTGCTCTTGCAATAGCTATGATCATGTAATAAAATTATATTTTCCATGAACGTATAATTTTGTGTGCAGAATCCTTGAGGTGTAGCTAATGATGAAGGAACTCTGATGTAGAACAACTGCTATAGGAAATCATTACACTATAACTGTGTGCCTCGTTTCTCCAAGCATTAAGTGTTGTTTCAGCTGCTGTGATGGAAAATGGGAACCAATCAACAATGTTGCACATTACATATGGATTGGTGAATAAAAAAGAAATATAGAGATCTAACTCAGGCTTTCTGCTTTGGTTTACTGATGAAATAGATATAGCAGGTAGGTGCAATTGTTCTCTATGTTTTGCATAATGCTGCTTATAATTTCCTTTTTTTACTTTTAAAATAGTACAAACATATTAGTTATGAAACATCATAATCTGACATCAGAACCTGATTATTATTCAGAAATAAGTGGTGCTATAATCATGCTGCTTATCCTTTTCTTTTTAAATTTTCTTTTCCTGTGCCTATTGCCTAGCTGCATTCTACAGTAGTTTCCTCCAGATCCATAGAATTGTGAATTCCAGCTACTGCAGAACAACATAAAAGTGATGTGTGCCTTCGTAGACCTCACTACAACCCTTACAAGCAAGATTTCAGGAGTAAAGTATGCCATAGCTCAATATTAATTCTGCAAGGTCTGGTGCCATGTTCTCGTTCCCGCCCGCATCCTGCCCCAGGTCCCCACATCTTAGAAGAACTGGGTGATAATGGTGTGAAAATGCCCAAAACTGAAATCCAAGTTGTGAAAAATGTTGTGACTTGTCAAAGTGTTACACTCGGGCACTGGCTGGGTGGTGCGAACTTTGGGGGTGTGGCCCCACTGAGCCACAAACCAGACTAACCTGGAAGGGGCATGACTAAGCATCTACCTTGGCGTTCACTGGAGCCTCTGATAGTGAGGTAAGGCTTGTGTGGCAGGTAGCTGCCAGGTACCCCTCCAGGGCGGTGTGTGGCTGTGGCGGCTGATCCCACTAGAGAACAGAATGTTATGACAGGTGCGGGCAAGTACAGACAGGCACGACTGGTACTATGGTGGGCACGGCTGGTACACTTGGCAGACAGGCGGGCACGGCTGAGACACTGACAGACAGGCGGGTATGGCTGAGACACTGGTAGGTTGGCATGGCTGAGATACTGGCAGGCGGGCACAGCTGAGACCCTAGCAGGCAGGCACCTCTGAGATAAAAGGGACAGGAACTGACTTGGAAGGCACAGGAGCATGGGCAGGTATGAATGAAACAAGGGAACAGGTAGGGACCTATTCAGACTGGAGGAGCAGGGACAGATAAAGAGCTGCAGGAAGCGGAATGAGAGCGGAGCAGAACCGCAAGGTTGCTGAGCGTAGAGCAGAACAGAGTCGCTGGTTGCAGTGCAGCGAGCTGAACCGCAAAGAGTGCAGAGCATGGGCAGAACCGCAGGAGTGCGGAGCACAGGCAGAACCGCAGGAGTGTGGAGCAAAGGCAGAACTACAGACCGCAGGAGTGCGGAGCAAAGGCAGAACTACAGGAGTGCAGAGCAAAGGCAGAACCGCAGGAGTGAGGAGCAAAGGCAGAACCGCAGGTAGGCGGAGCAAGAGCAGAGCAGAACCGCAGGTAGGCGGAGCAAGTGCAGAGCAGAACCGCAGGTAGGCGGAGTAAGTGCAGAGCTGCTGGTTGCGGCGAGCAGAGCAGAGCTACTGGGTGCAGCGAGCAGAGCCGCTAGATGCTGTGAACAGGGCAGAGCTGCAATAGACATAAGGATACACATGGCAGGTGGGAAAGGCTGAAGACAAAGATACAACGGACACAGAAATAGGATGGAATACAGACAAGGTCAGGTACAGGAACAGGTACAAGAACTAAGGACAAAGGCCTGGGTGTTCTGCCCCCAGGGTGATGGACTAAGCAAGAAACACTGGTATAGACCAAGGTATGAAAGCACATTAACAGGTCTGGGTATTAAGCCCCCAGAGAAGGCAGAAAATAGGACAGGACATGGCAGCTCAGCAGCAAGACACTAACTGAGATAAAGTGTTGCTCAGGCATTTTCCTATGGGCGAGGATGCCTTAAAGGGAATCTGTCACCACATTTTTCGTATCTCAGCTGAAGCCACCGCCATCCTGGGCTTATCTACAGCATTCTGTAATGTAGATAAATCCCCAATGTAACCTGAAAGATAAGAAAAACGAGTTAAATTATACTCACCCGGGGGGCGATCCTGTCCGATGGGCATCGCAGGTACGGGTCCGTCATCTCCCATCTTCTAGCGATGACATCCTCTTCCTTAATTCTGGCGCGCTCCTGCGCAGGCGTACTTTATCTGCCCTGTTGAGGGCAGAGCAAAGTACTGCAGTGTGCAGGTGCCAGGAAAGGTCAGAGAGGCCCAGCGCCTGCGCACTGCAGTACTTTACTCTGCCCTCAACAGGGCAGATAAAGTACGCCTGCACAATAGCGCACCAGAAGCAAGGAGGAGGACATCATCGCTAGAAGATGGGGGGTGATGGACCCGGACCTGTGATGCCCATCGGACCGGACCGCATGGACCGCCCCCCGGATGAGTATAATCTAACTCATTTTTCTTATCTTTCAAGTTACATCGGGGGCTTATCTACAGCATTACAGAATTCTGTGGATAAGCCCCTGATGGCGGTGGCTTTAGCTGATATACGAAAAATAGGGTGACAGATTTCCTTTAAGTACCAGAGGCCTCTGGGCAATTGGCTGGGGACATCTTAGGAAGGTGCACACTGACTCTATAAGAACCAGGAAGTGCCGGCGTTGCTCCCCTATGCACCCAGCCATGAAGTATGCAAAGAGCAGGCAGGAGACACAGCATGAAGCTGGCAGAAGACCAAACTCACAGCATGGCCCGGAGTAGTGAGTAAACTGGTGTGTAAGGCTGGTGGGGATGGGAGGACATGCAGGGATGCCGGCAGGGTTGCCTAAAGCACTTTGATAAGTCAGGGCCTAGGGCCGGGGTCCCACTTGCGAGAAACTCGCACGAGTCTCGCACCTCAATTCCCAGCACTGCCTCCGGCACTCAGGACCGGAGTGTGTGGCTGCATAGAAATACACAGCCTCACACTCAGGTCCAAAGTACCGGTGACAGTGCCGAGTATTGAGGTACGAGACTTTTGCGAGTTTCTCGCAAGTGTGACCCCAGCCTCAGCGTTTAATCCATCATTGTTAAAATAATGTTTTAAAAAAAATACAGGACTCCATGAACTGGCCTCCGTGTTTATGCCCAATTCAAGGCCAACAAACTCATGCTTTAGATACTGCAAACTTTACATGTCAATCAGACAGTATTTCAGCGTCAGCTCCTGCTAAAATCCAGAAAGTTTGATCCACAGTTGATAGAGTGAGTAGAATTTTGTGAACATTTTGAGATTTGATTTCCAGTAAGCAAAATTGTAAAACTAGCCCTGCACCAGAATGGTCTACTATCATTATCAGGTCTGCACAGACTTTTCCATAATGCCCTGCAGCTAATTACATTTTACAGAATATCATACCTTGTACAGTGGTGGTCAGTACCTGAGTCATCACAGATCACAAGTTCTCAGTGGAGCACAGTTTGTACAGTAGAGTCAATTTCCATCTCCAGAGTAACTGGGTAAGTAAGTAAGTAAGTAAGTTTATACCTTATATCTCTGGTAGACTGCTATTCCCATCTATCCTGCTTTCCCACCGCCTGTGAATGTCTATGAAGTGCATTTAATCTCTCTGGTAGGCTGCTATTCCTATCTATCCTGCTTTTCCACCGCCTGTGAATGTCTATGAAGTGCATTTAATCTCTCTGGTAGGCTGCTATTCCCATCTATCCTGCTTTGCCACCGCCTGTGAATGTCTATGAAGTGCATTTAATCTCTCTGGTAGGCTGCTATTCCCATCTATCCTGCTTTGCCACCGCCTGTGAATGTCTATGAAGTGCATTTAATCTCTCTGGTAGGCTGCTATTCCCATCTATCCTGCTTTCCCACCGCCTGTGAATGTCTATGAAGTGCATTTAATCTCTCTGGTAGGCTGCTATTCCCATCTATCCTGCTTTCCCACCGCCTGTGAATGTCTATGAAGTGCATTTAATCTCTCTGCCCCATACTACTTACTTTTTTCCTATTCCCTGTAATCCCCCCACCTAGTAAGGAAGTAGTCATTTCCCCCTCCATCCTCCCCAGCCACCTCACCTTCTCCTCAGAACTGTTCCTCCACATACAATCCTTTTTCTCCAGAAACACACGGCCACACCATGTCTTATCCTGTTCCCACCTTCTAACGCTCTGTCTGTTAGTCCTCATCGCTGGCGATGTATCCCCAAAACCAGGCCCTCCTCAACACATCTCCACACTCACTACTATCACCCTGCCACGATCCTCTGCACGTCTTCGCAACCATGATAACCTCATACCCATTCACCCAGCCCCCACTCCTCCGGTCCCCCTACCTGGAGCACTATGGAATGCACGCTCTGTCTGCAATAAACTGTCATTTATCCACGACCTCTTCATCACCAATAAACTCTCCTTCCTTGGCATCACCGAAACCTGGCTCACACCCTCTGACTCAGCCTCACCAGCTGCACTCTCATACAGTGGATTCCACCTATCTCACACCCCCCGCCCCAGCAACAAACGTGGTGGAGGATTTGGTTTGCTCCTATCTGACACCTGCTCCTTTACCCCAATTCCACTACCCCCCTCCGTTACTATTCCCTCATTTGAGGTGCATTCCGTCCGCATCTACTCCCCCTCCAACCTCCAGCTCGCTGTCATCTACCGCCCCCCAGAACTTGCTATCTCCACCTTTCTCGATCACTTCACCACCTGGCTGCTCCATTTCCTCTCTGTTGACATCCCCACTATCATCATGGGCGACTTCAACATCCCCATTGATGCTTCCACCCCCACCGCCTCTAAACTCTTATCGCTCACTGCCTCCTTTGGCCTCACACAATGGTCCTCTGCGGCCACTCACAAAGATGGTCACACGCTGGACCTTATCTTCACCCACCTCTGTTCCCTTACTAATCTCACTAACTCACCCCTTCCCCTGTCTGACCACAACCTACTGACGTTCTCTTCTCTCTCCTCTTCTAGTGCACAACCCCCACTCCACAAACTCACTCACCCTCGCAGAAATCTCAAACACCTCAATTTACCAATGCTATCTGAGTCCCTCCTCCCTCTTACAGACATATCTTCACTTCATGACACAGATTCTGCTGCCACCTTTTATAACACTACAATAACAGCAGCACTTGATTCGGCCGCCCCCCTCACACATAGCAAAACTTGTACAATCAACAGGCAGCCCTGGCTGACAAGCCTCACCAAAGAACTGAGACGGGCTTCCAGGGTTGCTGAGCGGAGATGGAAAAAATCCCGCTCTGCCAATTACCTAACCGCATACAAGCAGTCCCTCACCAGCTTCAAGTCCACGCTCACTGCTGCAAAGCAAACTTACTTCTCATCTCTCATATCTTCCCTGTCTCACAACCCTAAACAGCTCTTCAAAACTTTCAATTCTCTAATCTGTCCCCCTGCACCTCCTCCTTCTCCTCTCATTTCTGCTGAAGACTTTGCCTCTTTCTTTAAGCAGAAGATCGATACGATCAGAGAAAGCTTTGGCCCACAGCCCCCATTGCCCCTCCTAGCTGCTTAACCCTCTTCCTCCAAAACCAACTTCTCCACCTTGACAGAAGATCAGCTTTCCATCCTTCTATCAAGATCACACCTCACCACTTGCATGCTTGACCCGCTCCCATCCCACCTCATCCCTAGCCTCGCCACTGTCTTCACCCCTACTCTAACACACCTCTTCAACCTCTCACTTACAAATGGTGTCTTCCCCTTATCCTTTAAACATGCCTCGATCACACCCATTCTCAAAAAGACCTCCCTTGACCCATCCTCTGTGTCTAGCTATCGCCCGATATCTCTTCTCCCTTATGCCTCAAAACTACTGGAACAGCATGTCCATTTTGAACTGTCCTCCCACCTCTCCTCCTGCTCCCTCTTTGACCGCTTACAATCAGGCTTCCGACTGCATCACTCAACTGAAACTGCCCTAACTAAAGTCACCAACGACCTACTAACCGCCAAGAGCAAGCGACACTACTCTGTCCTCCTTCTCCTGGACCTGTCTTCTGCCTTCGACACTGTGGACCATTCCCTCCTGCTACAGATTCTCTCATCTCTCGGCAACGCAGGCTTGGCCCTATCCTGGATCTCATCATATCTAACAAACCGAACATTCAGTGTCTCCCTCTCCCACACCACCTCCTCACCTCGCCCCCTGTCTGTCGGTGTTCCCCAAGGCTCAGTTCTAGGACCCCTACTCTTCTCCATCTACACCCTCCGCCTGGGACAGCTCATAGAATCCCATGGTTTGCAGTATCATCTCTACGCCGACGACACGCAGATCTACCTATCTGGACCTGACCTCACCTCCTTACTGACCAAAATCCCACAATGTCTGTCTGCTATTTCAGCTTTCTTCTCTGCTCGATTCCTAAAACTGAACATGGACAAAACAGAATTCATCATCTTTCCCCCATCTCACTCTACCCCCCCACCAGACCTGTCTATCAACGTCAATGGCTGCTCACTTTCCCCAGTCCCGCATGCTCGGTGCCTCGGAGTGATCCTCGACTCTGCCCTCTCTTTCAAGCCACATGTCCAAACCCTTGCCTCCTCCTTCCGTCTCAAACTCAAAAATATTTCCCGGATCCGGGCATTCCTTGACCATGAAACTACAAAAACACTAGTGCATGCCCTCATCATCTCCCGCCTCGACTACTGCAACCTCCTACTCTCTGGCCTTCCCTCTAACACTCTGGCACCACTCCAATCCATCCTGCACTCTGCTGCCCGACTAATACACCTATCTCCCCGTTATTCCCCAGCCTCTCCTCTCTGCCAAGCCCTTCATTGGCTTCCTATCGTCCAGAGGCTCCAGTTCAAAACCCTAACCATGACCTACAAAGCCATCCACAATCTGTCTCCTCCATACATCTGTGACATGGTCTCCCGGTACATACCCACACGCAACCTTCGATCCTCACAAGATCTCCTCCTCTACTCCCCTCTTATCTCTTCTTCCCACCACCGCATACAAGACTTCTCCCGTGCCTCTCCCATACTCTGGAACTCTCTACCCCAACACATCAGACTCGTGCCTACCATGGAAACCTTCAAAAAGAACCTGAAGACCCACCTCTTCCGACAAGCCTACAACCTGCAGTGATCATCAGTCTACTGAACCACCGCACGACCAGCTCTACCCTCTCCTAGTGTATCTTCACCCATCCCTGTAGACTGTGAGCCCTTGCGGGCAGGGTCCTCTCTCCTTATGTACTTGTGTGTGCCTTGTATTGCTCATGTTTACTGTACTTGTCTATATTTGCCCCTCTTCACATGTAAAGCGCCATGGAACAAATGGCGCTATAAAAAATGTATAATAATAATAATAATAATAATAATACCTTCTGTAGTGTGTAAGCTGTAATAGTCAGCAGGGTTCTCTCTCTCTTCTGTACAGTGTCAGCTCTAATGGTAAGCAGGCTCCTTTCTCTCTCCCCTGTAGAATATAAGATCTAATGATAAGTAGGCCCCATTCTCTCTCCTGCAGAGTATAAGCTTTTATGATTAGTGGGGTTCTCTCTCATTCTCCCATAGGGTGTAAGCCCTTATGGTCAGCAGGATTTTCTTTCTTTTCTGTAGGGTATAAGCTCTTATGGTCAGCAGAGTCCTCACTCTCTTACCTGTTGAGTGTAAGCGATAGTGATCAGTGGGCTCCAATCTCTCCCCTGTAGAGTATAAGCTCTCACGATGAGCTGGGTCATCTCTCTCTCCTATAGGGTGTAAGCTCTTATGGTCAGCGGGGTCATCCCTCTCTTGCCTATCCCTCACGTATATTTTCTGAGAAATTACATGCTTTCCAGTATTGAGAATTGCACAATTTTATTTTTGTACAGTAGCTTATACTACAGACATCCCTAATTAAATAGTTTTTCTGAAAATTATTCGATATGTACAAACATTTTTGGCTAAAAAACTTGTTTATTCGATGTTATAACTTTGTCTCCACAAAGAGCATAACAAAGCCAATTTTTAGTAAAAGAAAAAAGAACAGATGTGCAGGATTCGCTTCTTCTTGGATTCCAGATGTAATAATCTTATGAAATAAGATTGTCAATAATTCAAATGTGAAAATATCATGTCGTGTTCATTCACATTCTATTCTCACAGCAAAGAACATGGTCCCTAGTGAGTAAACAATCCTTCCTGTCATAGAAAAAACATGAAAACAGCTGTGATTTAAGATCTGGAGCAAGTTGTACAAACTGAGTGGAGCAACAGGTGCAATGAATGATACTACATATGGTTATTTACAGCCGTCTGTGTGAATAAACCAAGACTGCCAATTCTGCACTGTAACATAACAACTAATTAAAACATTTGCAGACTTGTAAAGAGAGTCCTATTAAAATCCAAAAAAAAAATGGCTCAATAATCACAATTTTGCTGGATTCCTGTCTACAACAAAAAAAGGAAAAACATAATATTTCTCTCTCTCTCTGTATATCCTTCCTCTTGTGTTAGGGTCGTGACCGACCCGTTTTAGGTTTTAAATGCATACAAATTCTACATACATTTGTTTATTGCATCAAGATTTTTGACTTTTTCAGGAATTTATTTTTAAACAAAATGCAATAAATAAAACTATTTTACTAAATTGTAAAAATGCTCTTATTAAAATTATAACATTTGTGTTGTTGGGGTCAATTTCGACCCAGGTCTAATATAAGAGTAAAAAAACAATAATAAGTCCCAAAACTGAACTCATAAACACAATATAAACCAACAGCCCACAGCCAGCTCTACCTCCAACAACTTGAGTTAGGGACATGTCCAGGCATGTATGGCCAAATCAGCTTAGAGTTGGTGCTTTGCAGAGTATACATCTCCAGTTTACACATGCAACAATGAAGAGAAGATTTGATGTAAGCCAAATTCTGGATTATATCTTAGATGATAATGAATCAGAGGACACACAGCAGCAAACTGATACAGATGAACAGGTTTCTGAGGAGGAAGATGATGTGGAGTATCAACCGGAAGACACAGACAGTTCTGATCAGTCTGATGAGGAGGTCACTGGTGCTGAAGCTGCTCCCGCTGAAAGATTCAAATCCAAAAGTGGCAAGATCAGTTGGAGCTCAGTACCTCCAGATGTACATGGCAGGGCAGATGCTGCAAATGTCATAAAAATGACCCTGGGATCACAAGGTTTGCTGTGACAAGAGTAAGTGACATCAAGTCATGTTTTGATCTGTTTATGCCATTGTCAATAAAAAAGTCATTATTGCTATGACAAGCCTTGAAGGAAAAAAAGTCCACGGCAACATGTGGAATGAATTTCATGATGATGTCCTGGATGCCTACATTGGTGTTCTTCTCCTTGCTGGAGTGTACAAATCCTGCAATGAGGCCACTGATAGTCTCTGGGACGCATCGACAGGCAGGAATATTTTCCGGGCAACAATGTCACTTCAAAATTTTCAAATGATATCAAGAGTCCTCAGATTTGACAACAGAGACACCTGAACAAAATCTGACAAACTTGCTCCCATCAGGGATGTTTGGGAGAAATAGGTGCAGCTCCTTCCACTGATGTTCAACCCAGGGCCATAGGTGACAGTAGACGAACGTTTTCTCCCTTTCCGCGGAAAATGCCCCTTCCGGCAATACATGCCAAGTAAGCCAGGCAAATACGGCATAAAAAATTGGGCAGTCTGTGATGCAAAAACTAGCTATACATGGATTCTACAGATTTACACAGGCAAGTCTGCAAGCGGCATCCCTGAAAAAAAACAAGGAAAAACGTGCAGTCATCGATATGACTACTGGACTGCAGGGTCACAACATTACTTGTGACAATTTTTTTACCAGCTATGACCTTGGACAAGAACTTCTCAGGAGGAAAATCACCATGGTGGGCACAGTGAAAAAAACAAATCTGAGCTGCCCGCTGAATTGTTGCACATGAAGGACAGGGCTCCACTTTCCTCAAAGTTTGTTTTTACAGACACCACCACTGCTGTTTCATACTGCCCCAAAAAGCGACGGAATGTGGTACTGATGTCCACACTTCACAAAGATGCAGCTGTGTCACTCTTTACTTTATATTCACATTATAACTTTTGCACTGTATTCCTACACTCTCATTTATTTTATCTTGCCTGTTTTGTTATATATGGTTTTAATTTATGTTTCTTCTCCACTTTGTTTTCAATAAAAATTATTTTAATATTTCATTACTGGTCTTGTGCTGGTGTAAGTATTAATAAGGTTCTTTATATTTCCAGCTGACATATTTACTAGTGCAACATTTATTGCTATTACTCTCTTTTGTAGGTGTTGACATGTTTTAAATAATTCTGCTTTCTTTAGGACACTCCCTAGTACACAGCTCAAAAAATAAAGGGAACACTCAAATAACACATCCTAGATCTAAATGAATGAAATAGTCTCATTAAATACTTTGTTCTGTACAAAGTTGAATGTGCTGACAACAAAATTACACAAAAATCATCAATGGAAATCAAATTTATTAACCAATGGAGGCCTGGATGTGGAGCCACACACAAAATTAAAGTGGAAAGTAACGTCCTTAAAACAAGTCAAAATGATGCTCAGTAGTGTGTGTGGCCTCCATGTGCCTTTATGACCTCCCTGTGCCTGTATGACCTCACTACAATGCCTGGGCATGCTCCCGATAAGGCGGCAGATGGTCTCCAGAGGGATCTCCTCCCAGACCTGGACTAAAGCATCCGCCAACTCCTGGACAGTATGTGGTGCAATGTGACGTTGGTTGATGGAGCTAGACATGATGTCCCAGATGTGCTCAATCGGATTCAGGTCTGGGGAACAGATGAGCCAGTCCGTAGCTTCAATGACTTCATCTTTCAGGAACTGCTGACACACTCCAGCCACATGAGGTCTGGCATTGTCCTGCATTAGGAGGAACCCAGGGCCAACTGCACCAGTATATGGTCTCACAAGGGGTCTGAGGATCTCTTCTCGGTACCTAATGGCAGTCAGGCTACCTCTGGCGAGCACATGGCTGTGCGGCCCTTCAAAGAAATGCCACCCCACACCATTACTGACCCACTGCCAAACCGGTCATGCTGAAGGATGTTGCAGTCAGCAGATCACTCTCCACTGCATCTCCAGACTCTGTCATGTCTGTCACATGTGCTCAGTATGAACTTGCTTTCATCTGTAAAGAGCACAGGGAGCCTGGTGTTCTGTGGCAAATGCCAAGCATCCTGCATGGTGTTGGGCTGTGAGCACAACCCCCATCTGTGGACATCCGGCACTCAGACCATCCTCATGGAGTCGGTTTCTAACCATTTGTGCAGACACATGCACATTTGTGGCCTGCTGGAGGTCTTTTTGCAGAGCTCTGGCAGTGCTCTCTTGTTCCTCCTTGCACAAAGGGGGAGGTACCCATTTGAAATCTCTCAGTGATTAGAATGTAATACTGCCACTGAGTGAAAAATAATGTCAACTGGTTCAATTAATTGGCCTATAAAAAGTTATCTCATTATTAAGGTGACTCACAAGAAACATCTCATGGTGGGTAAAACCAGTGAGCTGTCTTATGCCTTTTGCAACAATATTGTTGCAAAACATACTGACAACATTCGTTACAGAAGAAATTTTAAATTACCAAAGGTTTCAGTGACCACTGTTGGTGCCATAATTCGGAGGTGGAAAGAACATCATTTCACTATAAACTGGCCACAACCAGGTGCTCCTTGCAACATTTCAGACAGAGGAGAGAAAAGAATTCTCACAAGAGTTGTCCAAGAGACAAGGACTACCTGTGGAGAGGTACAGAAAGACCTGGAATCAGAAGGTACAATTGTTTCAAAGAAAGTAATGCACTCAACCACCATGGCCAGTATGCACGCTCACTACGCAAGACTCCACTGCTGAACAAAAAGCATGTTGAAGCTTGCTTAAAGTTTTCTCAACATTTAGACAACCCTGTGAAATACTGGGAGAATATATTCTTGTCAGATGAGAACAAAATTGAGCTCTTTGGATGTCACAATACACACCATGTTTTGAGGCCAAAAGACAATGGCTATTAACTCTAAAACACTACCAGCAGTTAAGTTTGGAGGTGGGAACATCATGGTGTGGGGCAGTTTTTCAGCAGACGCACTGGCAAACTTTATATGATTGAAGGAAGGATGAATTAGCAAAAGTACATTCTTGATTAAATCTGTCGTCATCTACCAGGATGGTGAAGATACAACAATAGTGGACATTTCAGAAATGCAATGATCTTGCAAATCACTTGGGCCCCATAAAATAATAAAGCTTATACTCACCAACTGTGCTGGCGCCATACCAGCGGCATCAGCATTAGTTATCCCGGGGATCCTGTGCTGTTGTTGTGACACGTGATATGTCAAGAACAGCATGGAAGTCCCGGGAGAGCGAGTATCGACACCACTGGAACGGCGCCAGCCAGCACGGTAGGTGAGAATAGACTTTATTATTTTGTGGGGGCCAAACATTTTGATCAAGAAGAGTTTGTCCTAATTTTGGAAAAACCCTTTAATGATATGTTTCCCTACTTTCCTTATCAATGTACATCGTTCAAAATGCCTTACAGTGTGCTGTCAGGCAATCCGTAAAGAAAATAATAAAGAGAAGAAAGTGTATGCTTTTGTTCTCTCATGCAGTTACCCTGTAATAAGGTACTGTACTGAAGAATTGTACCTGCATGTGAAGTGCCTACTGCTCCATATAATAAGGCACACTGGTATAGTGACAAGTTTTCAATAAGTGTCACATACACATTGGATGACTAATCAGTGGATCCTGGTCAAATATATCTATTTCTGCACATAAATGTTTAAATTTAGTTTATTTTAATTATAGAAGAGTTATGGTTGATGAAAGCTAATCAGAGCAAAAAGTATGGCATGTTAAGGTAAAATTTTGATATATTTTTTTAATTAATGTGCAACAAATGTTAAAATCAACATGTGAATAAAAACTTTACCATAGACAAAAAAACAATTAAAGAATTTCATTATGACTGGAACATTTTCCTGTTTTTGGGTTTTCTTTTTTTCTTCCCTTCTTCAAAGGAACATAATATTTTTTATTTTTTCATCGTCATGACTGTCTAAAGGTTTTTTTGTGGAACAAGTTGAAATTTCGAATGGCAGTATTCACTTACAAAATAATGTACTGAAAAAAATGGTTATTCTTCAGGTCAGTATGACTATGCTGATATGAAAGTTCTGAGTTTTATATTATATTTTAGTTGTCATACCAAGAATAATATTTTCAGTTTCCACTATTTAGGCTGTGTGCAAACATTCAGCAGTTGGTCAGTATTTTACTTCAGTATTTGTAGCCAAAACCAGGAGTTTGTAATAAATGCAGAAGTTGTGACGTGTTTCTTTTATACTTTTCCTCCGACTGCTCCACTTTGGATTTGGCTTCCAAATACTGAGATAAAAAATACTCAACGTGTGCAAGTGGCTTAATGTAACCCAAAATCTATACAAATCTATTAAGAAACCAACTAAAAAAAATTTGTATGGTGAAATAAAAATAAAAAACTAAAATAATGTGATTGCATAAGTGTAATTACCCACAATTAGGGATGTGGTTGAGTTCAGAATTACCGACTCAAATGATATAACTAGAGATGAGCGACTTTGCCTCTGGGAGGGTCGAGTCGGGTTTTGCACCACCCGACTTTTCCAAAAGTCGAGTCGAACGAAATCGGCCGACTAACGAAAAAAGTCAAAGGTCGACTGAAACTTGAACGACCCCAATGCAAGTCAATGGGGAAGAAAAGTCTACAGCGCCCATTTCAATGTCAACAACATCAATTCTTATTACTTAAGCTTGTCAACCTTAATTTACTTTACAATAATAGTAACGCATTGAACACTGGGGGTTATTTGGCTAAAGTTGTGGGGGGGCAGGGCTGGCTCCAAGTTTTCGTGGGCCCCGGGCGAAAGAGTCTCAGTGGGCCCCTTTAACACATACCACAATTCATGATGCTCCGATACGGCAGAGAAATATAGGTATAGAACAATGCCAAATACTTCACTTCTTACATTACATGAGTGATATCTATTGTAAATTCTACAATAGTTCAAAAACCGGACAGTATAGTCCTCCATACAGTATTATGGGCACCATATAGTGCGCCATACAGAATAATGAGCCCCATATATTGCTCCATACAGAATAATGAGTCCCCCATATATGATGCTCCATACAGAATAATGGGCCCAATATAATGCTTCATACAGTATAATGAGCCACATATATTACTCCATACAAAATAATGAGCCCCATATATTGCTCCATACATAATTAGTCCCATATAATGTTCCATACAGTATATGATGACCTCCACATAATGCTCCAGTATATGATGGTCACCATATAATATGCCATACAGTATAGGACGGTCCCCATATAGTATAATGAGCCCCACATATTGCTCCATACAGTTATAATGAGTCGCATATAAAGCTCCATACAGTATATGATGGGCACCATATATTGCTCCAAACAAAATGGGCTCCATATAATGCTCCATAGAGAAAAGGACACTTATGTGCGCCTTATGATGCTCCATATATAAAGGGCCCTATATGATGCCCCATAAATATGAACCCCATATGATGCTTTAGTATATGATGGGCCCCATATATGATGCTCCAGTGTATGATGAGCCCCATATAATGCTCCAAACATAATGGTCAACATATATAATGCTCCATATATAATGGTCTCCATGTGATGCTCCATATGTAATGTGCCCCATATGATACGCCATATATAATGGGCCCCATATGATTCTCCAGTATATGATGAGCCCCATGGATGATGCTCCAGTGTATGATGGGCCTATATAATGCTAAGTATATAATGGGCCCCATATGACACTCCAGTGTATAATGGGCCCCGTATATGATGCTGCAGTGTATGATGGGCCCCATTTCTAATGCTCCAGTGTATGATGGACCCCATATATAATGCTCCAGTGTATAATGGGCCCTATCTATGATGCTCAAGTGTATGATGGGTCCCAAAAATAATTCTCCAGTGTATAATGCTCCCCATATATTGCTCCAAACATTAAAAAAATAAAATATCTCTCCTTGCTGGGCACTGCTCTACTCTGGACTCCTCAGCGTCGCCATCTTCCAGTTCTCTGCACTGTGACTGTTCAGGCAGAGGGCACACAGACGTGACATCATCACGCTCTCTGACCTGAATGTCACTGTCAGGAAACACGGAAGAAGTCACAGCGGTGGAGCAGGGAGAAGTAAGTTTTGCAAATGCTGAAGCCCTGAGCAAGCAGGGGGGGTCCACTCGTGGGCGACGGCACTGGCACAGGGCCCCTCATAGTATGCCGGTGTCTCTGACGGCGAGTGGGCTCCCGCACCAGCTCCCGGCACTTGCCCGGGTGCGCCAGGTACTGACGCCAGCCTTGGGAGGGGTACAGCCCAGTTAGGGAGGTGGAAAAAATGGCATATGTTGAGGTGTAGGCTGGACGTTCAGCAGCTGCAAATGGAGGAATTGGAGAAGTCAGAGGAAGAGGAGGACAAAGTGAGCCATTTTGCTGGCAACCTATGTGTCAACAGGGGAAGATGGTACAAAATCCTTTGAAACCCAGGCATGGTTCATTTTAATGAAGGTGAGATCACCAACATTTTGGGTCGACAGCCGGGTCCTTCTTTCTGTCAGGATTGATCCAGCAGCACTGAAGACTTTCTGATAGCACACTACCAGCAGGGCAAGCGAGCTCCTGTAAGGCAAATTATGCCAATTCAGGCCAGGTGTCCAGTTTACAGGCCCAGTAGTCAAAGGGCAATAAACTGTGAGGGAGAACATAGATAGGGAGGAGAGGTAATTTTGTACCATAGTTGACAACTGCTGTCTCCTGTCTGTTGCAATCGATTCAGTATTAACAGTCGTGTGAGCGGTATTCGAGAAATTAGTCTACAACATGGTCATGAAACTCCTGTCTCCAATGCCACTTCAGCTGTGTGCACCACGAACACCTCTTCCATGTTGCCCAGTACGGCTCGTGGTAGAACCTGCACCGCTGCTGTGTGCTGGGAATGCCTCTAACAAACGGTTTACCAGAGTTGCTTGTTTGTTCGCCAATATTAGCTCTATGTTCTCCTGTGGCATGATGTTCTGTAATTTGCCTTTATAGCGTGGATCGAGGATGCTGGCCAACCAGTAGTCGTCATCCTTCATAATTTTGGCAATGCGAGGATCACTTTTTAGGATCCGCAAGACATAATCACGCATGTGGGCCAATGTTCCAGGTGTCAATGATGTACTGCCAGTTGTGGGTGGAGGAACATTTCTGCCAAATCCACATCCCTCCAGTCACGCACAAACCCTGTACATGACCTTGGCAAGCCAACATTTTCTCTTGCCCCCTGAGAAGCATCCTTCTCCCCAAATTAATCATCCCCTCATCCTACTCCTCCTCTTCCTCTTCTTCCTCCACCTTGTCCAGGACAGTTCCATGAGCAGACAATGCCTGACTGTCATCAAGGCATCCCTTCTCCTCCGCTGCAGATGCCTGATCCTTAATGTACGTCAAAGTTTGCATGAGCAGACGCATAAGTGGGATGCTCATGCTTATGATGGCGTCGTCTGCGCTTACCAGCTGTGTGCATTCCTCAAAACACTGAAGGACTTTACAGAGGTCTTTCAGCTTTGACCACTGCACACTCGACAACTCGATGTCTGCCCTCAAACTGCCTGCCCATGTATCCTCCCACAAATGCATTACAGCCTGCCTCTGTTTGCACACACTCTCAACCATGTGCATGGTGGAGTTCCTCCTTGTTGCAACGTCTATGATTAGGCGGTGCTTGGGGAGGTGGAGTGATCGCTGCCGCCTCTGCATACGACTGGTGTCTACGGGTGAGTGACGGATGTGGAGCACAGTCTTCGCACCTTATGGAGCAGGGCTGGTAACTCCGGATAATTATTTATGAAGCACTCCACCACCAGGTTCAATGTGTGAGCCAGGGAAGGTATGTGCCTGAGTTTTGCCAGGGCTATGGCCGCCACAAAATTACGGCCGTTATCATTGACTACCTTGCCTGGCTCAAGATCTAGACTGCCCAGCCATGACTCAGTTTCTCACTGCAATTAGTCGGCCAGTACCTACGCGGTGTGTCTGTTGTCGCCCAAAGACATCATCTTGAAAACAGCCTGCTGACGCTTACCGCTAGCTGTTCGATAGTGTGACACCTCGTGAGCAACACTGGCAGCTGCAGATGGGGTGCTCGTGCAACTGCGATGTGTCGACGTGTTTTCGCTTCTGGAGGAGGAGGGTCGAACGCCTACAGCCAACTGTTGCCTATACCGTGGGCTAGGCAGCACTGTCCCACCACTGCTGTCCCCTGTGGACCCTACATCCACCACATTAACCCAGTGCACAGTGATGGACACGTAACGGCCCTGGCCATGCCAACTGACCCATGCATTTGTTGTGAGGTGCAGCTTTCCACTCACTGATTAGTTGAGTGCTTGGACAATGAGGTCTTTCACATGTAGGTGGAGGGCAGGGATGGCTTTTCTAGAAAAGAATTGCCGACTGGGTAGGCCATAGCGTGGGACAGCGTAGGCCAGGAGCTCTCGGAACGCTGCGCTTTCAACCAAACGGAAGGGCATCATCTCTAATGAGATCAGTTTGGCAATGTAGGCGTTCCAAGCCAGTGTACGCGGATGAGAGGATGAGTACTTTCTTGTCCTACTCAGAGTGTCTGCTAGGGTGAGCTGGACTTAAGAGCTGCATATGGGGGAACTAGCGGTGGACATGGCGGAATGAGAGGGGGTTGGTGATGGTGGTGGTGATGGCCTAGATTCAGTCTTTCGTTGGAAAAACATTGTGATTCCCTGACTGCTTTTGCCTTGCGACGACACCTCAACATTTCTTGCTGGTGGTGTGCTAACCGGTGTGCTTACAGTGGAGCAAGTGATGCAGCGTTGCTGGCTATCTTGAGTCGGAGCTGGTGTGCATGTGCTACCTGAGTTTTTTTAGTCCTTCCACGCTTGCAAGTACATGGTGTTTAAATGTCTAAGCATGCAACTGGTATTCAAATTTCGGAGATTTTTCCGTCGTCTAAAGGTCCTTCTGCACTACTTACAGATAACCTTTGCCTCATCAATAGAATTTTTGTCAAAAAAATGCCACACTGCACTCTTCCTACTATGGGATAAATTTTTAGGGCTTGCACGCTGTGCTAATTTGACCGCCTGGCCAAGCTGTCCTGCAAATCTTTTGTTTTTTTTAACACGTTTTTGGACTGCTACAGGCCTGCCAGATAACCGCAGCTGCGATGTCGATGCCTGCTGCGGATCCTCCTCCTCTTCTGAGCTATTGCCAGCGGCACCCTGTTCACCCAATGGATGCCAATCCGGGTCAACAACTAGGTCATCCATCCCCTCCTCTTCAATTTCATCTGCACCTTCCTTTGTGTCACCGTGTAAGGTGTATAGTATGCGGTAAGGGTCACCTGAGTTTCATCCAGGTCAGATTCTGGCTCAGTAGACTGCGAGTGCAATGTAGTGCTCTGGGTGAATGTACCAGCAGAATCATATAGCAGTGGCTGTGCATCAGTGCACTCCATGTCATATTCATCTTGGACTGGGGAATTCAGGATTTCACTTGATAACCCTGGCATGGTATGTGAAAAGAGCTCCATGGAGTAATCAGAAGTGTGGCCTGCCACATCCTTCACTTTTGGTGGGGGTGAAGGGCACAAGGAAAGGTATTGTTCCTGACCAGGAGCCTGCACTGATGACTCAGTGCTTGCAGTTTTTTAAACTTCAGAAGAGGAGGCGATAGAGCTGGAGGCTGTTTCGGCAATGTAAGCCAAAACCTGTTCCTGATGCTCCGGCTTTAAAAGTGGTTTACCTACTCCCAGAAAAGGGAGCCTTCCAGGCATTCTGGAGCCAGACGATGTTGCAGGCTCAACACCTCCTGCCTTAGGTGCTATTGTGCTTTTGCCACTACCAGCAGATGAACCAACACCACCATCAGTAGCAGCTGGCCCCCCCGCCCACGTCCGCGGCCTCTTCCACCATACTTCCTCATGTTTGGGAAAATGTACCAATAATACCAGCAGATATATGGTACTGTATGAGGAGCGTACAGCTGTATACAGTGTAGGGAAAAATTTAAATCTCTGTATATACTTCCGGAGTCACAAACAGATGCTCACTCAGTATGGATTTCACCGTAAAACAAACAGCAGATATACGGTACTGTATCAGAAGCATACAGCTGTATACGATGTAGGGGAAAATATAAATCTCCGTATATATTTCTGAAGTCACACACAGACTCTCACTCAGTATGGATTTGACCAGAATACAAAAAGCAGAAAACGGTACTGTATCAGAAGCGCACAGCTGTATACGGTGTAGGGGAAAATGTAAATCTCCGTATATATTTCCAGAGTCACACACAGACGCTCACTCAGTATGGATTTGACCAGAATACAAAAAAGCAGAAAAACGGTACTGTATCAGAACCGTACAGCTGTAAACGGTGTAGGGGAAAATTTAAATCTCCTTATATATTTCCGGAGTCACACACACAGACGCTCACTCAGTATGGATTTGACCGTAATAAAAACAGTAGAAAAACGGTACTGCATCAGAAGCGTACAGCTGTATACGGTGTAGGGAAACATTTAAATCTCAGTATTTATTTCCGGAGTCACACACAGATAGTCAGCATGCATTTGTCTGTGATATCAGCCGGTACACGGTAGTGTGTGAGAAGCGTACAGCTCTATACTGTGTGGGAAAAAATGAACGGTCGGTAACTGTGCAGAAAAAAAGAATAAAAGTATTAGTGCTGTGTAAAAAGCATTCTGCACAGCAGTGTACACACAGCAATACAGCTATCAGGCAGCCTAACAACCAGCGCTGCTACAAGCAAGAAAATCCTCCCCTGTCACTGCACACTAACCGTACAGCACAATTGCTATCAGCACAAACACATAAGAACTTCTCTTTCCAGCCCTAACTCTCTCTCTACTGATAAACAGTGTCAGCAACCTCTCCCTACTGTTAAGATCGGCAGAAGTAAAATGGAGGTCGGCGGTCAGGGCTTTTATAGACACTATGATGCCCCCCAAAGCAAGCCAATCACTGCAATGCCCTTCTTTAAGATGGTGGTGGACGCTGCACATGTCATCTCGTTGCCCACAGTGTACATCCTTGCTCATTGGCTGAAAAAAAGCTGGCTGCAAGCATTCTGGGAAATCCGACTTTGGCACTTGTTTTGCCGACCGCATGGCCGACTTCATGCTATGGTCGGGTTTCGGTCAGCAAAACCCAACTTTGGCGAAAGTCGGCGACTTATTAATCTGACCGACCTGTTTCGCTCAACTAATAATGACAACCCAAAACTTCCAAATAACCCTGATCAAAAGTTTATATACCCTGGTGATTTTGGACTGATAACATGTACAGAAGTGGACACAATTGGGTTTGAATGGCTACTAAAGGTAACATCCTCACTTGTGACCTGTTTGCTTGTAATCAGTTTGTGTACATAAAAGCTAAGTGAGTTTCTGGGATCCAGACAGACTCTTGCATCTTTCATCAAGCCACTGATGTTTCCGGATTGTGAGTCATGAGGAAAGCAAAAGAATTGTCAATGGATCTACGGTAAAAGATAGTTGAGCTGTATAAAATAGGATAAGGAAACAAAAAGATATCCAAGGAATTGATAATGCCAGTCAGCAAAACCAAAACCAGGTAGATCAACAAACAATTCATCCACAACTGCCAGATAAGTTGTTCAGGATGCAAATAAAAACACACAAATAACATCAGCTGAAATACTGGACTAGCGGTGTGTCTGTTTCAAGATGCACAAAAAGGAGGTACTTGAAAAAAAATGGGCTGCATGGTCGAGTCACCAGAAGAATGCCATTACTGCGCAAATGCCACAAAGTATCTTGCCTACAGTACACATAACATCACAGAGACAAGCCTCAAAACTTCTGGAACAAGGTCATTTGGAGTGATGAGTCCAAAATTGAACTTTTTGGCCACAAACATAAACGTTACGTTTGGAGAGAGGTCAACAAAGCCAATGATGAAAGTAACACCATTCTTACTGTAAAGCACAGAGGTGGATCGCTGATGATTTGGGGATGTGAGAGCTACAAAGGCACCGGTAACTTAGTCAAAGTTGAAGGAAAGATGAATGCAGCACGTTTTCAGCAAATAATGGAAGAAATTTGCAACCATCAGCCCTGAAGCTGCGCATGGGACCTACTTGGACATTCAAATATGAGAACGATCCAAAACCCAAGTCGACCTTAAATTGGCTACTGCAGAACAAAGTGAAGGTTCTGGAGTGGCCATCTCAGTCTCCTGACCTCAATATCATTGAGCCACTCAAGCTCGCAGTTCATGCTAGAAAATCATGGAATTTACAGGAACTGGGGGCTTTTCCCAAGAAGAGTGGGCTGCTTTACCATCGGCGAAAATAAAGAGCTTGATCCACAACTACCACAAAAGACTTCAAGGTGTCATTGTTGTTAGAGGGGGCAATACACGGTATTAAGAAATTGGGGTATGTGAACTTTTGATCAGGGTCATTTGGATGTTTTGAGTTGTCATTATGATTTAAAAAGAGAAAACACAGTAGTTTGACAATAAATGGCTTCACCCAACCACTAACCATGAGTGGAGAAAAAGTTTGGTTGTTATCATTTATATTCTGTGAAAAAGTCCAATAAAGCAAAAATTCTGCTGAGGTATGTAAACTTTTGAGAACAACTGTACATACAAGATCACTATGTATTTCATAAAAAGAAGCTTTCCAGCTCCTGCACAATTCCAAGGACATTGTTGAATAAGTAAATCTCTTGCATAAAAAATGAATTAGCATATGTTTCCGAATCTACAGCAAACATTATTTATTTACTTGTTTATTATTTCTACAAGAAAAAACATGTTTGGGTACAAATGACATTTAGCACTCATTTGTCAAATGATAATATGAAATAAAAAGGAAGATTGCCAGCATAAAATAATAGATGGAATAAATCTTTGCTTTCTGTTTGCAGATACATTTAGACCACAATTTATTCTTCTCGGAAGCTTGTAAACATATTTCTGAGTTTGCGTAGTTTCTTTTAATTTGCTATGTACAAGGCACAGTTACACAAATGAACAGTGTCATCATTGATATGAATATTGCACTGTACATATATACTGTATATATATATATCAAAATTACTCCATATATTAGACATAGTAAAAACTTATTATAGAATGCTAATTATGGTATATACTTTTTAAACATTCTATGAAAGTCAATAGTTGAAAAACGTGCAGCAGTGGGCATCCAGAGCAAGCCTGAGGAAAGAAGACAGACCCTTCTGCATTATACAATAATTTTATGATGCTTGTGTTGCAGAGGCTGACAAAAATGAATCCTTATAGCAGCCTGTACAATGATTTCTGTCCTTTACTCTTCCTATGTATAATAGAGTTCATTATAGGTTCATGCACTAAAATGCTCGGGTGCTTGTTGATCTGGTCGAGCAAATTGGAATGCTCGGGTGTTCGAACTGAGCAACAAGCCCAATGTAAGTCTATGGGAAACCTGAGCATTTTGCAGCGACCCCCCCAGGGGACAATTTAGGGTCCAAAAACATCGGAAATTGATGGGAACAGTGCTCAAATGACATGGGAACATCATGGGGAAGAACCCTGGAAGCATTTCATACTTATAGGTCACTGCTTTGAACAATGTTGTCAGAGTCTTACTCTACTTTTACAGGCGCACACTAAAACATGCAAAAACGAAACCAAAATGGATTTTCCTGTGAAATATGTTAAGGAACATCCTTTGTAGGATAATGATTTGTATGTAATGCAAAATAAATAACCAAAATAAAAAAGTACCTCCACCACTTGTGTATGTTCACATCTAGCATTTTTGATGCATTTTTCAACTTTAGCATTGCTTTCAACCAATACAAATGCATTCACTGGGAAATGTAATTATCTGGCTATGTGGTGTGTGACACATCATCTGATACTTCCTGTTTCATTAGAGAGTCATCATCCGACTATGCTTTGTTGTTCCCATTATTAAACAGTGTGTGTCTTATATTGTTATTGCGTATGCAGTGAGTGGCAGGGCTGCCCAATATGTGGATGCACCCCAATAACCCATTGAACAGACGTCCTGTATGTCCACATGAAACCAAAGTTCCCATTATTCTCTTTTTGTACTGCCATACTGTTTGCCTATGCATTGAATGTAAGGCCTGCCCTGCCACAAAGTTACATGCATGCCAATAACCCTTTGAACCAATGTACTGGATGGCCATGTGAAACCAAAGTTCAAATTATTCTTTATTTGGTACTGCCATACAGTTTGCCTATGCATTGAATGCAAGGCCTGCCCTGCCCCAAAATAACACACACTCCAATAACCCTTTCAACCAACATACTGGATGGACACCAGAAAGCATCCTTCCTAGTAAGTTGGTACTCTCATACTGTTTGACTGTGCAGTGATTTGTTGAGCCTGAAGAACCTGCATTGGAGAATGTCAGTGTTGAGTCTGGAAAACCTGCAGTGGAGAATTTCAGTGTTGAAACTGAAGAAACTGAAGTGGAAAATTGCATTGTTGAGGCAACTGACCAACTCCTACAGTTCCCATTATTAGGAACTGGGTTTCCCATACTGTTAGGCTATGCAGTGAATGCAAGGCCTGCCCCAAATTTGTACGCATCCCTATCCCCCTTGGAAGAAAAGTGGAGGAGAGCCTCATAATTTTTTTTACCATTACAAAGCAGCGGGTCTCCTATACTTGTAATGCCCTTACACTAAGTGTTAGAGGTCGAGTTCCTGCTTCTACACAGGGGGAATCTCGAGCCACTCCCGCTGCGGTCCCCCATCTGTCTCCGGCCACAGTGGAGCCTCCTCAGCAGAGACGTCGGTCCCAGCGTCTTGCACAGCCTAATACTGTGCAGAGGTGTACTGCTGCCTCTCCAGGTTCTGCTATTGTAGCCAGTACTGGTCAGCGGCGAGCAGACGTCTTTGGGACTAAGTCCTGTGTTTCCCGTTCTGAGCATGCCCAGGGTAAGATCTCTCATTGGAGATCAGGGGTCACAAACTCAGGTACTGCAGCAACTCCTATTGGTCCGCCAGGAAGGTCCTGAAACCGTTGTGTTCTGAAACAGTTTCTCATTGGTCCTTTTCTGGAAGGTCTTGTAGTTGCTGCTATAAAAGGGTTGCATGGCTGCTCGGCCATGCGCTAGTATCAATTGTGTTATGTGCTTTGTGCCAGTGTGATCATGCACGCATGCGGTTAGGGCTCGGCTGAAATAAGCCTCTAGAATACCGGCTACTCCGGTGAGGAGCTGCTTGTTTGCATTGCTGACTGCATGACCATGGACTGCTATCTGCACAGCAGATATCTGTGTACCCCTGTGGTGTTAACAGGACACAGTCTCCATCTCTGCGTCTCTACCTCAGTGACTCTGTGAAGTAACAGAGCTCGCTAATACCGCCATATCCTGTCATCTTACTAGCAGCAGGCTCTGCCTGCACGGAGGACCCCGGGCTGCGAATGCATCTATTATACATTGTAGCATTTCCAGGGGATTTAGCTCTGAGATCGCTGTCTGGGTAGACAGAATGGCACGGAAACAGTTAATTCAGACAGCAATTATGGTAACAAACTGGCCGCAACCAGTTTTATTAAAGTCCACAGCACACAGATAAAACAAAGCATAAACAAAAGACCTAGGCTTGTCTAGCCACTAATTACACTTATATAGCTTTTCCCTTTCTATCAGGAACCCGGCTCTATCAGCCTAGGCCCAAAACAACACATATGATATTGTTACCAGTATGGAGTTTCCCAGATACTCCTCCTTATGTCTGAAGGTCCACCCGACGTCCAGACTTGAGAGAGATCCACTCCTATTCAGTATTCCTCATCCTGGAGGTTCACAGAGACACTCCTGTGTCCGGGGTACCTCTAACCCAGACTGAGACAGCTCCCCTCCTCTTCAGTAATCATCAGCATGGAGGTTCACAGAGACGCTCCTGTGTCCGGGGTACATCTAACCCAGACTGAGACAGCTCCCCTCCTCTTCAGTAGCTTATCCACATAGATTCTCACAGAGACCGCTCCTATGTCCGGGGTACATCTAGACCCAGACTGAGACAGCTCCAATGGTTCTGGAGACTGCTTCTTGTGCCGGGACCTCTTGTCCAGACTAAGCGAGCTCTCTCTGACTGTGTTTCCAGACACCTATTTCTGGCTTCTTAATTAACAGCTGAGTGGTTACAGGTTTGAGCTGCAAGTATGCACTGAGTGGAAGGTGTAATGACCTTTCTCTACCACCAGGTCTACAAAGCCATACACCTCCCTTATACCAGTCAGCAAAGCACCCAGGTGAAATATACACCCCATCTAACCACATATTCTCACTGTCTCACATATCCCCCCCCTCTTCTCCAGACCGGAGGGCTGGTCATCCAGACCGGAGGACTGGTCAACAAACTTCAAGAGACAGTGAACACAGCTCAAGTCATGGCCCACATCATCTTCATCTTTATCTTCCATTAAGCAGGGTTTCTATACCCTTAACACACACACACACACACACACACTGTGTGATGTCACAGTCATGTGACCAGTCAACTGAGGAGAAGGAACATGGACAGTCAAAACATACATACTGATCCATTAAATGAACGCCAGCCAGCACTGCATTACCCATCCGTCCCCTCTGCATACAGCTTTATCCTAGGTATTTAGACACATACCCCTTAGGTGGGTTTGTAGGTGACTGGACCCGCCCAGCTCTCCAAGTCACCTGGAAGCCTCCCAACGTATAGCACAAGTCTCAGCAGTAGATCTGCTGAACCAAAACAAATCCAGGCTTCCATCACAGGGCCACCCACCTCTGCGATACATACCGTCCATCCATCACATGCCTCCATGCATATCCCGAGGGCCATACACAGTGCCCCCTCTGTTCAAACTTGTGGGGTTGAACACTTGTTACCCGACCAGAGATCCTTCTCGGTCGTCTCTGCCAGTCACCCCGTCTCAGTTGATTTTGGGCACTATGCAATATCACCTCTTTGTTAGGCCTCTCCCGCCCCCAGCGGTCAGAACGTTGGCCTTGTCCTTGTGTCGGTGTCACCTCACCCGACCTTTCTTTCCCGAACTGACTCCTACCGTCGTTGCGGTCATGAGTCCATCGTCCAGTCAAACTTACTGGTAGTTCTGAGTCTGACTCTCTGTCTTTTCGTCCGCCACCGGGTCTTACACATAGGTCACTCAGCCCTGAGCTAACCGGATCGTCATTTTTACCCCTCAGTGTTTCAGCCCGTCTACTACCAGTCCCTAGAGAGGCCTCTTGTCTCTTTATATCTTGGGCTGGAAGCAGTCGCCATCTTCGTTTTAACTCATGCAGCTGTTCCTTTATCTGCTTTCTTACTGAAATCAGCTGCTCTACTTCTCGTAGGTATGTTATTCGATACTCCAGGAGCGTTCGGATGTTCTTCAGGCTCTCCACCGAGCCCACACTAATGAACGGAACCATATCTTCTCCAGCCACCTTGATCTCGCCATCAGCTGGAATCCTCACTCTCCTTACACCGAATCTATCCACCATTTCCTACATCACTTTTCCAAGTCTTCCGACGATTCTCCCCACCAAATTTCTGGTACCGGAATTACCTCTTCTGCCAAACCCAGCCGATTTTGATCTTCCTTGGCCTGCTCCAGACGGTGAGCGGCTTTCATGTTACTTAACATAATCATCTGTTTTGCGTGAAGACACTGCAGATGCATATCCTTCAGGAGAGCACCAGCTTCTCTGTGTCTTCTCCCTCTGCCAGGATCACCAACTGGTTCGTCTCTGGTGCCCAATTCACACTATAGGCTTTTACTGCCTTCTTAAAGGCCTCATGCACACCCTCACTGGCACAGGCTTCTCGCATGTCTTCAGGTACTTGTACCACACACTTGAAGAGTGAAGTCTCCTTCTCTTCCTGGTTTACCTCGGACCGTTCCTCCAAGACATCTGCCACAACCAGATGAGTGTCTTGTTCAGTTCTTTGCTCAAGACCCTCCTGAATTTTAGCTTCTTCAAGGCTCCTTGCCAAGATAGATACTGGCACCTCCGCCTGATCATCACATGGGCATGGCCGCTTTGCGTCTTCAACCCGCAACTTCTCCTTCTGCAGAAGACCTCTTACTGCTTCTCTGAGCATTTCCACATCTTCCCTTATGGTCTTATTCACACTTTGCCACTTTGCCAAGTGACCTCTGAGCTCAGAGACTTCATTCTCTAGCTCATCCACTCTTTGCTCAGCAGTTTGTCTCAGAGCCTTTTCTTGTTCCACATGTTCTCTCAGGGTCTTTATTTCAGCCTGATGTAGACCCCCACGATACATTAATAGCTTCTCATTTTCATCAGCACCTCCTTGTGCGGTATTTAGTGTCAGAGTCCTGCCTTCAAAGCTCAGCTCTTCTTCTTTCACCTTAGTCTTCGCCAGGGCATTGGCCAACTGTAAAACATCTTCAGATGCCATCTTCTGTCCGGCTGTAAGGTCCGCATCAGCTTTCTTCTCAGGACTCTCAATCTTCTCGGCTACCGTGCCTTCCTCATTTGCACTGGTTGCTTTATTGTCATCAGATGACACACCATCATTACCACTGTCCTTTGTATCTTCAGAGAGCTCCACACACTCTAATTTTTTCTCAAGAGGTTCTTCCTCATTGACCTCCTTACTGGGTGCAAGGGGCTCACGCTCTTTGCGCCCTTTACGTTTCCGGCGACGGGAGGACTTCTTCTCCTTGTGGGGCCCTTCATTACTGGACTCCCTCTCTCCATTAGAGTCACAGTCACCTGCAGAGTCTAAGTCACATCCCCCTGTATCGTTAATCCCCCAGTTACCCTCTAACTGGGTGTCCGTTCCAGACATGTTAACTATCACATTATTATCAGTTCGTCTGTCATACACTTCAGGTGACATGTCAGTAAGTTGGGCAGACGCACCCTTTCTTCTGGTGTCACCGTCTGCTATGTCACCGAGTTGGTTAGATCCGTCAGTTTGGGAAGGAGTCACTGTCCCACTTTCTGCCACTCCAACAGTAGCAAGGCCTCCCTCTTGCTGCCTAGAAACTCCTCTGTCCCATAAACCGGAGAGTAGTTTAAAGTCCTGACCTATAACTACTGGACATGACAAATTTGGGTCTACAGCGACATCCTGTACCTCAGTGTCGCAGCCAACATCAAAGATCAGTCTGGCCACTGGATATTCCCTAGTGTACCCATGGATGCAAGTGACCCCGATCTTTCTACCGGTCAGCTGCCATCCCTCAGGTACACCCCTCACTAGCGTCACCGGGCTTTCCGAGTCGACCAGACCCACCGCGTCTTCAGTGTTTATCTGTAAGGCACACCCCCTTAGGAGTGTGCCTGGTGGATAATTCATAAGGCAGACTGGACACCGATAACCCATTTGCGCCGGGCAACAGTTTGTCAGCACCTCCCCTTTTCTGTTGGGACACTCCACCCCCTTTTTGCGTACCATCCCTGCGGGTGTGTTACCGCCCTTTAAGAGTCTGTGTGACTTGGTTCACACTGTCTGATTGCACCACACCAGCTCCGGCTGAAACTGCCGCCGCTCCCGTTGCAGCCACAACCACCAACACCTTCAGATGTTGCTCATAAGCCGCTGTGGCTGTTACTGCAGCTCCTGCGGAACCTCTTGCTGCAAGTCCCTGTAGCTCCTCCCACGAGAAGACTTGCACGCTGCGCTGTCTTGCCGCTTGTCACCTTCGTGACCCCACGAGTCACAGCCAGCCGCTTGTCACCTTCGTGACCCCACGAGCCACAGCACACACCACAGTCATTTCTACAACAAATTCAGCTTGCTGTGCAAACACCCTTTTTTTTTTTTTTTTTTTTTTTCTTTGCAAAGTCTATTAGGGCTACTGTCTCTTTAAGACTGCTTCCAATAGACGTTTCTGCTGACACACTTTTTTTTTTCCTCTGTTGCTATTTCAATAGACTTCACCTTTAATGCTGTCTCTTGCCACTGTGCTGCATGCACACTCCAGCACTAACTGTACCAGGCCCTGCGCTGCCCCAGCATTCTCCACCAATTGTAGCATTTCCAGGGGATTTAGCTCTGAGATCGCTGTCTGGGTAGACAGAATGGCACGGAAACAGTTCATTCAGACAGCAATTATGGTAACAAACTGGCCGCAACCAGTTTTATTAAAGTCCACAGCACACAGATAAAACAAAGCATAAACAAAAGACCTAGGCTTGTCTAGCCACTAATTACACTTATATAGCTTTTCCCTTTCTATCAGGAACCCGGCTCTATCAGCCTAGGCCCAAAACAACACATATGATATATGCTACCAGTATGGAGTTTCCCAGATACTCCTCCTTATGTCTGAAGGTCCACTCGACGTCCAGACTTGAGAGAGATCCACTCCTATTCAGTATTCCTCATCCTGGAGGTTCACAGAGACACTCCTGTGTCCGAGGTACCTCTAACCCAGACTGAGACAGCTCCCCTCCTCTTCAGTAATCATCAGCATGGAGGTTCACAGAGACGCTCCTGTGTCCGGGGTACATCTAACCCAGACTGAGACAGCTCCCCTCCTCTTCAGTAGCTTATCCACATAGATTCTCACTGAGACCGCTCCTATGTCCGGGGTACATCTAGACCCAGACTGAGACAGCTCCAATGGTTCTGGAGACTGCTTCTTGTGCCAGGACCTCTTGTCCAGACTAAGCGAGCTCTCTCTGACTGTGTTTCCAGACACCTATTTCTGGCTTCTTAATTAACAGCTGAGTGGTTACAGGTTTGAGCTGCAAGTATGCACTGAGTGGAAGGTGTAATGACCTTTCTCTACCACCAGGTCTACAAAGCCATACACCTCCCTTATACCAGTCAGCAAAGCACCCAGGTGAAATATACACCCCATCTAACCCACATATTCTCACTGTCTCACAACATTTATTTGGTGCGTTCTACAGTCCTTAACACTAAGTATATGGGCTGACAAACATTTCCGCCTGGGAGGTACACAACATACCGTGTCAATATTTTTTTAAGTGAAAATATATCGTAGCACTACCGTGATGGTGCACAAGTAGGTTTCCCAACCAAATATTGTGAATAGATAAACTTGGCACTCAACTTAAGAAGATAAATTCCAGATTTATTGCAGTCACGGTACAAATGGAAGTACAGATGGAAACGTTTCGGTCCAACAGGGACCTTTGTCAATCTGACGGCAATAGAATATATTATAATACATTACACAACAAAGAATCATAAAATAAACAGAAAAAACAAAAAACAAAAATTTATATACACATTCTTGTGTCAAAGAAGGCCTATTGAGGGGTGGATAACAAGTGAGAGACCCTCTATGGTGAGATATTCCTATTGGGTGCAAGATATATTTATATAATGTGATTAGAGAGGTTCCAATACTTACCCGACTGCTTGTGTCGAAGGAATAGTATGAATGAGAGGGCAGTATGCCTGAGAAGAAAATAGAGTACCACATTGTTCGTTTAACCCTATAGTGTTGTAGGTAAAATGCTTCCTATATATTTGTCCCTATAATATCATAAGTAAGATTGACATAGAATTACCTTCAGGTAGGAAAATTCCTTTTATGGTTGTTTATTTGGATTCTTGAGTAAACGTCCCTAATTAGGGCCTATGGTATAGGGTGAGAGATTAGTTACCAAAATCATGGGGAATAGGGAAATATATGCGAGAGAGCACATGTATGAACAACTCACATTGTCTCAAATGGGATCCAAATGTAGGAGAGAAGGCCAGAAAGGCTCTAGATATAACCTAAAGTGGCAAAAAGAGGTGTCATACTATAACCATATAGAAGGATCGATATAGCGTGTAAAATATATAGAGAAATGTATAGGAACAACATGTTGTTGTAATATGGTATAGAATCACACAATGACAATTGCACTCACTTATATTCTTAATAAAATCAAATGTAGGAGATGAGTGGTTCTCAACCAGTCCTGAAAATGGCGAAAATATGCC